>VDFB02072274.1:76473978-76645562 GCA_007258455.2 Sequoia sempervirens | reverse complement strand
CTTTCCTTTCTTGTCTCCCTTAGGTTCCTTTTCCTTAGGCCTACCTCTTACAAACAAGGCATCTTGGGATCCCGTTTTAGACTTCCTCCTCATCTCCTCTAATAGGAGAGTAGGAATTATAGTGTCCATCTTAGGATCTGCACCACTACCACTGATAGCAACAATTAGATTTTCCCAAGACTCTGGTAAAGAACAAAGTAACAAAATGCATTTATCTCCATCTTCTACTATTAGTGATAACTCTTGGCTTGTTGAATCAGGTTGTTCCTATCATATGACTCCTAACAAGGAGTGGCTCACTAAGTATACTGCATATGATGGAGGGAATGTCTTCTTTGGAGATAATAGCATAACAAAGGTTGTGGGCAAAGGAGAGGTAAAGTTGTGTTTCAATGATGGTAGGGTTAAGACCCTTAATGATGTTTTACATATTCCAGGACTTGCTAGAAATCTACTTTCTATATCTAAGTTCAATGATTTTGGAATGCATGTGACATTTGACAAAGGTGGTTGCTAAAGGATCTCGGATTGGGACTTTGTTTAAGCTTAATACTTCAAATTTGAATAAATTAGCCAATGTAACTGAAGCTGAAAATACATGTATGTTGTGGCACCATAGATTGGGCCACATTGGTGAAAAAGGTCTTAGGACCATTCTTAATAAGAAATTGGTTGATGGTATTCCTGATTATAAAATTGGCAAAAATGATTTTTGTGAGCATTGTGTGTTTGGAAAGCAATCTAGATCTTCATTTCCTAATGGAAAAAATAAAGCTAAAAGATTATTAGAGATTATTTATTCAGATGTTATGGATCCTATGGATATTGACTCTATTGGAAAATCTAGATATTATGTCACATTTATTGATGATGTCTCAAGATACACTTGGATCTATTTTATGCATAACAAATCTAGTGTGTTCAATAAGTTTAAAGAATTTAAGACTTTAGTTGAGAAACAATCAGATCATAAGATAAAAGTGTTGAGATCATATAATGGTGGTGAATATTATTCTAAGGAATTTGATGATTATTGTAAGCATGTAGGAATTGTGAGACAAAAAACTACTCCATATACACCTCAACATTTGGTATCAGAGCTAATGGTTGGTTAGAGTTTGGGACGCCTTTCTCTTAAAAGTTTGAAGGTTTTTTTGGCTATAGTGGGAGATTTTACTATTGTGCTATTGCAGATTTGTAAAAGAAGTGTGTTACAGTGAGTTCTACTTCTCGTCTAGATATTGAAAGATTCAATGGATCTAGTTATGAGATGTGGAAACTAAAAATGGAGGATCTCCTTAAAGAGAGAGATTAGTGGTTAGCTATTTGTAATGAGACAAAGCCATATACAATGATGTCATATGAGGATTGGGCTAAGCTTGATAAAAAGGCAAGAGGGACCATAAGATTATGTCTTGTTGATGTTGTTCTCTTGAATGTTTCAGTTGAAACTACTGCATATAAATTATGGAAGAGGATAGGTGATATCTATCAAACAAAAAGTCTTATTAATAAGTTGTATCTGAAAAGACAATTGTATTATTTAAAGATGAAAGATGGTGATTCTGTTGCACATCATTTAAATGCTTTCAATTTGATTCTAAGTCAGTTAGCATCTATAGATGTAAATACTAAGAAGCATGAAGATGCACATGTTGAAGAAAAATTGGATGGATTGGATGAGGAGAGTTCACGGTTCGAGATGTTACGATGATATTGAGGAACAAGAAGAATTTCTTTGAGAAGATTCACAAGACAACAAAATCTGATAGTATAGTCAATTGATTCACTGTATATTTGATGAGTATTATCGATTAACCCAGACGACAAAAGGAAGTTTATCTTTCGATGAACAAAGATTTGTCGTTGCCATGTGATGAGGAATGAAATTTCTTTCGATACAGATGGGATCTTTTGAGAGTTTTCCAAACGGGTTAACGCGATTGCGCCAGGGTCGGATCTTTAAAAGTTAGGTAGAATTAGATGAAAATATCGGTAGAATAAGGTTAGATTAGTAGTCAAGGGTTGCTTCCTCAGTTAGAGTTGACAAATCTTTCATTGCTAAATAATATCTATTAGATTATTTTTATCTATTGTTGTTAAAGCTATGATTTTGGAGATAGTTAAATGGATAAACGCTTTCTTTAGCATGTAGATCTTGATGAAAAGATGAGGGCACCCCTGATGGTTTTGTTGTAAAGCGGTTGATTAGGTTGTTTCAGAAGGAAAGAGATCTTTATATGGATTATCATTCCGGTAGTGGCATTAGAAGTTGATGCTTTTTGATTGAAAATTGGTTATGTTAGAAAGGAGGAATACTGCTTTATGTTTCATTATTAAAATTTGATGATCAGATTTTAATTATTATCTTGTAGGTTAATGACATGTTGTTTATTGGTAACAACAAGGTAATGATCAAAGAATTGAAAGCACAACTCTCTAGCACATTTGAGATGAAATATCTAGGGGTTGCAAAATATATCCTTGGTATGGAGATCAACAGAGATAGAGGTAATAGAAAGCTTTGCTTAAGTCAAAGCAACTATGTTGATACTATTTTGAAATGGTTTAACATGTAGGATAGTAAACCAATTAATATTCCTTTACCAATTAGTATGAAGTTAAGTTTAGACATGAGTCCTAAATTTGATTTTGATCATGAGGAAATGTTTGAAATTCCATGTTAGTGCAGTTGGTAGTTTGATGTATGTAATGGTTTGTACAAGACCAGATTTAGCCCAAGTAGTAGGAGTTCTAAGTAGGTTTATGTCTAACCGTAGTAAAGAACATTGGACTTATGTTAAGAGGGTGTTTAGATATTTATGAGGTACTTTTGATTGATGTTTGGTTTATCATGGTGCTAATGATATTGATATTATGCACAAATCATTGGACATATAGGGTTTTGTTGATTCAGATTGGGTAGGAGACCTAGACAGTCGGAGGTCGACAAGTGGCTATGTGTTTACTTTGTTTGGAGTTGTGGTTAGTTGGATGAGTAAGAGGAAGCCCATAGTTACTTTCTCCACCACAGAAGTAGAGTACATGGCTGCTACACATGCCTCTAAAGAGGCAGTTTGGTTATAGAGACTTGGGAAAGGTATTGGTTTTAATTACAAGCAAATTAGACTTGAATGTGATAGTCAAAGTGCTATTTGTTTAGCCAAAAATCCTATGTATCATGCTCGTACTAAGCATGTTGATGTTCAGTATCACTTGTGCGAGAAATAGTTGAGAAATTGTAGCTTAAAACTTGTAAAACTATGAGACTGTAGATCTAATTAAGTGTTCTTTGTCACAATTTTGTGTGTATGATTATCTGTTTAAATCAATTTTACTAATTGTAGAAAGAGACAAAAGATTGTAGAAGAATGAGACAAGAAGATAGAAGTGACATAGCATATACATGGAGAAACCCTTTCGAGAAAAAACTCCACCAGAATCAATAGTGCTTGTATTATTTAACCTTAGAACAAGATTACAATAATATTGTATCAATCCTTGATTGATATGCTTCCTTGCCTTCAACAATCCTTCTTCATAACCTGCAATAAACTCTCTTAGAACTCTCATCCACTTGTTGCAATTAATAGACAATCATAAACATGTAAACTCAATAAGAGTTGTACAAAATAAGAACATAAAGCTCCTCACAAAAATCTACTCCTAGATTGGGCAAGTAGAGTCCCACAATGTAATTTGAAGTCAAACCAAAGTCTTCCTCAATTTAGGCGCCCCAAACTGAACACTTAACTGAACGTTGTTTAAGAAAATATCTTGCAAGCTTCACCTCAAATTTGGTGCCCAAGAATGGGCCCACTTGACTAGGCATTGTAAATATCTTCTCATGCAAAAGGTGTTAATTGAAAGATGCCAACTTGGGCGCCCAAGGTGGTCCCAAGTCAATCTTAGTTAACTAAAACATATCTCTCCAACAATTCATGCAAACACTATGCATGATTGATCATCCCCACTTAACTAAAAGTATCCACCTATTATTTTTCATGCAACTAAAGTTATTAGTCATGCAACTCAAGTCAACTAGCATTCAACTCAAAATAACTACATACAACTGAAGATAACTGAACCATAACTGAATTGAATTGAACTGAACTGAATTAACATTGAATTGAACTGAACTGAACTCCACTCATGTAAATATCAATCCCTAATTTGTAGGATCAAACATGCATTACTAAAGTGTTATCAATCCTCCAAACAGTTAACTTAAGTAAGGTGGGTTCCACCTTCCATGTGGGTGCCCCATGTGCTCCTATTTTGTAGGATCTCTTCTTGGATGTCCTCACATGTTTCTATCATTTAGGAATAATCAAAAATTTCAATTTACATGTTCATTTCATTCGAATTTAATCTCTTTCTAATCCTAGTGTTGGAGAACACTTTCCAAGGACTTAGGAGATACATGAAATATGTTTAGGATTGCAATTAAGTGGAATCCTATTCCCAACATTCTTCCACTTGACATTATTCATTGCAATTGTTCTAAATAAGGAATCATTATTATAAATAAAGTATAGGAGTCAAGGCCAATGGTCTTCTTGCACCAAGAGAACTTATCTGTAGGAACTGGTTTTGTAAGATAATCTGTAGCATTGATCAAAGTGTCAACTTTCTCAATCAATACCTTCCCACTCTCAACCATTTCTCGCACAAAGTGATACTAAACATCAACATGCTTAGTACGAGCATGATACATAGAATTTTTGGCAAAGCAAATAGCACCCTGACTATCACATTCAAGTCTAATTTGCTTGCAATTAAAACCAATACCTTTCCCAAGTCTCTGCAACCAAATTGCCTCTTTAGAGGCATCTGCAACAGCCATGTACTCTACTTTTGTGGTGGACAAAGCAATCGTGGGCTGCCTCTTACTCATCCAACTAACCGCAGCTCCAAACAAAGTAAATACATAGCTACTTGTCGACCTCCAACTGTCTAGGTCTCTTGCCCAATATAAATCAACAAAACCATGTATGTCCAATGATATGTGCATAATATCAATATCATTAGCACTATGATAAACCAAACAATAATCAAAAGTACCTCATAAATATCTAAACACCCTCTTAACATAAGTCCAATGTTCTTTACCAAGGTTAGGCATAAACCTACTTAGAACTCCCACTACTTTGGCTATATCTGGTCTTGTATAGACCATTGCATACATCAAACTACTAACTGCACTAGCATGTGGAATTTCAGACATTTCCTCATGATCAAAATCAGATTTATGACTCATGTCTAAACTTAACTTTGTGCCAACTGGTAAAGGAATATTAATTGGTTTACTATCCTGCATGTTAAACCATTTCAAAATAGTATCAACATAGTTGCTTTGACTTAAGCAAAGATTTTTATTACCTCTATCTCTGTTGATCTCCATACCAAGGATATATTTTCCAGCCCCTAAATATTTCATCTCAAATGTGCTAGAGAGTTGTGCTTCCAGTTCTTTGATCATTACCTTGTTGTTACCAGTAAACAACATGTCATCAACATACAAGATAATAATTAAAATCTGTCATCAATAAATTTTATGTAAGCACAATGATCTTCCTCACTCCTAACATAACCAATTTTCAATGCAAAAGCATCAAACTTTTGGTACCACATTCTAGGTGACTATTTCAATCCATATAAAGATCTCTTTAACCTACAAACCAATAATTCTTTTCATTTTACAACAAAACCATCAGGTTGCCTCATATAAATCTCCTCATCAAGATCCCCATGTAAGAAAGCAGTTTTCACATTCATTTGCTCTGTCTCAAAATCATAAGCAGCAACAATAGATAAAATGAATCTAATAGAAGTTAATTTAGCAACAGGAGAGAAGATTTCATTAAAGTCATCTCCCTCTCTTTGGGAGTAGCCCTTGGCTACTAATCTAGCCTTGTACCTTTCAATATTACCATCTGCTCCAATTTTCTTTTTAAAGATCCATTTACAACCAATGGCCTTTCTTCCTGTGGGAAAACTCTCAAGATCCCATGTGTCACAAGTATCCAAGTAAACCATTTCCTCATGCATAGCTTGTGACCAAAGCTTGTTCTCATCTGAAGAAAAACCTTCCCTATAAGATCTAGGTTCATCATTAGTACTCATCAAAGAAAATATACAATAGAAATCAAGTGGGCTATACCTATCAATGGGATTATGTTGTCTTGTGGATATTCTCAAATAAGGTTCTTCTTGTTCCTCAATATGCTCATCATGAGCATCTATCTTAGAACTCTATGAATCCAATCCATCCAATTGTCCTTTAACATGTGCATCTTCATGCTTCTCAATATTTATCTCAAAATGCACTGTTCGAGAAGTATCCTTCTCCTTTGGTTGTTCTTCTCTTGAATAAGATCTATATTCCCTGAAAATCACATCTCTAGATAAAGTAATTTTTTGGGTTAGAGGATTCCAAAGCTTGTAACCTTTTACATTTTCACCATAACCTATGAATATGCATTTATGTGCTTTTGGATCCAACTTAGACCATTTTTCTTTAGGCACATTAACAAAAGCCTCACAACCAAAGATCCTTAAATGTGCAACACTAGGTTTCCTACCTAGCCACATTTCATAAGGGGTTTTATCTTCAATAGATGAACTAGGAGATCTATTGATTAAATAACAAGAAGTACTTACAGCCTCGTCCCAAAGGTGTTAGTGTTGGTTTTTTATTTTCCTTATGTTAGGGTTATTTCTTTTTTCCTACGCATATTATTTAAGCTTGCTTAGGTTTATTAGATGTGGTAATATGAGTACATGTGGCAAAATACAACAGCTACATGTGTCACTCTCTCCCCACACATGGGTAGTTGAGTTACACATCCTCTTTTGGCTTGTTGTGCCACCTCTCATAACCACTATTTTGTTTTTACCTGAGTAGTTTATGGGGTAGTTGGGTTTCTCACCCTCTTTTGGATTTATGTGTCACCTCTCTCTTGTCTTCACTTGAGGAGGTTATGCCACATGTCTTGTCATTTACTAAGTAGGTGATAACCTCCCACCTTTTATGGGTAGTAGGAGTTAATACACCTCTTGGATGTATTTGCCCTTATTCTTCTATATATTGAGCACTCTCCTCTCACCTTAACTAGTTCAACTAGTTCAGCTAGTTCAACTAGTTCGGTGATTGTTTCGTGGGAGTATTGAGAGTATTCTGCAATTTCTCTTTCCTTGTCTCTATTTTTTCTCTCATTTTAGATTTCTCTTCATTCTACTATTTTGATCTTCGATCATCTGTTGAGTGAAGTTGCATGTGATCTATGACCGACATCAGATCTTGGCTCGATTCTTGCTTCTCGCAAAATCTAACAAAAGGCACTGATCTAGCTTAACACTACTTAACATACTCCTAGCTCTTTACATTAAGGTTCGGTTCATCCTTTTTGCTACTCCATTTTTTTGAGGTGTATATGGAGTAGTTTTATGTCTCACAATTCATGCATGCTTACAATAGTCATCAAATTCCTTAGAACAATATTCACCACCATTATCTAATCTCAACACTTTTATCTTATGATTTGATTGTTTCTCAACTAAAGCCTTAAATTCTTTAAATTTATTGAACACATCAAATTTGTTATGCATACAATAGATCTAGTGTATCTTGAGACATCATCAATAAATGTGATATAATATCTAGATTTTCCAATAGAGTCAATATCCATAGGACCCATAAAATTTGAATGAATAATGTCTAATAATATTTTAGCTTTATTTGTTCCATTAGGAAATGAAGATCTAGATTGCTTTCCAAACACACAATGCTCACAAAAATCATTTTTTCCAATTTTATAATCAGGAATACCGTCAACCAATTTCTTATTAAGAATGGTCCTAAGACCTTTTTCACCATTATGACCCAATCTATGGTGCCACAACATACATGTATTTTTCAGCTTCAATTACATTGGCTGATTTATTCAAATTTGAGGTATTAAGCTTAAACAAAGTCCCAAACCGAGATCCTTTAGCAACCACCATATTCCCTTTCACCAATCTAAAACCACCTTTTTCAAATGTCACATGCATTCCAGAATTATTGAACTTAGATACAGAAAGTAGATTTCTAGCAAGTCCTGGAATATGTAAAACATCAATAAGGGTCTTAACCCTTCCATCACTAAAACACAACTTTACCTCATTTTCCCACAACCTTTGTTTTGTTATTATCTCCAAAGAAGACATTCCCTCCATCATATGCAGTATGCTTAGTGAACCACTCCTTGTTAGGAGTCATATGATAGGAACAACATGAATCAACAAGCCAAGAGTTATCACTAATAGTATTAGATGAAATGACCAATGCATCATTACTGTCATCCAAGGATTTCTCTATAGAAGCATCAAAACTATTTTTCATGTTCTTACAATCCTTCTTTACATGTCCTAGTTTTTCACAGTTCCAACACTTTACCTTACTCTTACCAGGGGTTTTAGACCATCCTTTGGACTTACCCTTTCCTTTCTTGTCTCCCTTAGGTTCCTTTTCCTTAGGCCTACCTCTTACAAACAAGGCATCTTGGGATCCCGTTTTAGACTTCCTCCTCATCTCCTCTGATAGGAGAGTAGGAATTATAGTGTCCATCTTAGGATCTGCACCACTACCATTGATAGCAACAATTAGATTTTTCCAAGACTATGGTAAAGAACAAAGTAACAAAATGCATCTATCTTCATCTTCTAGCTTTACATCTACAGATGCTAACAAGCTTTGGTCACAAGCTATGCATGAGGAAATGGTTTCCTTGGATACTTGTGACACATGGGATCTTGAGAGTTTTCCCAAAGGAAGAAAGGCCATTGGTTGTAAATGGATCTCTAAAAAGAAAATTGGAGCAAATAGTAATATCGAAAGGTACAAGGCTAGATTAGTAGCCAAGGGCTACTCCCAAAGAGAGGGAGTTGACTTTAATGAAATCTTCTCTCATGTTGCTAAATTAACTTCTATTAGATTCCTTTTATCTATTGTTGTTGCTTATCATTTTGAGATAGAGCAAATGGATGCGAAAACTGCTTTCTTACATGGGGATCTTGATGAGGAGATTTATATGAGGCAACTTGATGGTTTTGTTGTAAAAGGAAAATAATTATTGGTTTGTAGGTTAAAGAGATCTTTATATGGATTGAAACAGTCACCTAGAATGTGGTACCATAATTTTATTGTTTTTGCATTGAAAATTGGTTATGTTAGGAGTGAGGAAGATCATTGTGTTTACATAAAATTTATTGATGATCAAATTTTAATTATTATCTTGTATGTTGATTGCATGTATGGGAATTTAATTGGAACTTATAAAAAAATTGGTTTTGGGTGTATGAAGGGTGGCGCTGCCAAGTGGTATCACCACCACCGGCAAACCACCGCCCCACCACTAGGGGCTTAAAATTTTTTGCCTCATACTCAAACTGCTCTTTTGCTTCTAAGGGGCATAATTTTCGCCCAAATGCTTTATTTTTCAACTTCTTGGACTCGTTGGAAAGCTGACTCAGTGCTCTACACTGTGGTGCCAGTGATTTTCTAAGATTTTAGATTTTGTATAGTGTTTTTCTTACTGGAAGTAAGATGTTTTTTTTTGTATAGCTTCGAGAGGGCATATCTTGAGCATACGGAGTTAGATTTTAGACTTGAATAGTCAACAAAAAGCTTGTTCAGAGAACTACACAATGGATCAAGTTTGGAGTTATTTTGGTATGGTTTACTTATTTTTCTTATCTGAGTTGATTATGGGTTACTTTGACTATGGTGATACTATGCGTTTATGGATGATTGGATCTTGGTAATTTGATGTTGGATTCATTGTATACTTAGTTGTACATCTCAGATTACTTCTTTTTTTGACATGGTTATTAGTATTTGGTTGGATTTGTATGTTGCATTGTTGTATCTACAAGTTGTGCAATGTTGTAGGCGGTCTATACTTACATGTTGCATTTATGTCTTGGTAATGGGTTGTCTATGCCCATAGATATTTTAGTGTTGATGCATATTTAGTTTGGTGGCTTGGTTTAGTCACTTGGCTTGTTGGTTTTGATGTCATGTTGAGGAGGTGAGATGGTATTACTAGGTACAGTCATGATGTGAGACCTACGTAGTTGACTATGTTATGAAAATATGTGGACACGGTTGGGTTGAGTTGTTGGTACATTTGGTGGTCATCATGGTGTCATGGATGTTTCTTGTGCTTTAGAGACTTTGGCATGTCATGATGGTTTATGCAGCTGCATTGTTGGTGGTATTGGATTGATTCCTGATTATGGTTGTGGCAGTGTATCTTCTTGGTATGAGGAACATGGTTTTACTTTTCCTTTTGGGAGCTCTTGTTACATTTGAATTTTTTGATTATGTGAGGGCATTTGGTTGATCTTCATGAGGAGATTGTTATCATGATGTCATGGATAGCTTGATTACACTTTTTAGTGGGAGCTTTTGATAGTGATGGATTGGTAGTGTTGGATATGTTTATAGGGGTTTGGCGGTTGTAGGTATCTTCTTGGCTTGGAGATTTTGGTTCTACTTGTTATGTTACTGACATTGCAGTTGTGTGTGTATACCTAGATGATCTTCATGGAGAGGATGGTTGTCACGATGCCATGTTTGACTCGGTATCATAGTTCAATGGGAGTTGTTGGCAATGATGTGGATTCACCATTGGATGGTGGATAATCTTCTACAATGTTTGTTCGTGTCATGGATGGAGTCTTGGTTTCTACTTTATGCAGTAAGGGTTCATTGACATCTTTGGTTTCATTGACAGGGGATGGTTATATTCATATTGATTAGTGATGTTTCTTGGTTTAGAGTGTTTTTGGTATTGTGTCATTGTTTACTCTTGATTACATGTTAGAGTTTTGACATGATACTTGTTCTCTTGAGACCAGGATGCATGCATTGTTGTATGTGATCTCCTAGGAGGAGATGGTTAGATCATGATGTCATGGTTATGTTCTTGATTCAGCTGTTAGGACTTTAACTATTGATCTTGGTGATTCTCTTGGTATTGGGTACATTGATCATTTGCTTGATTGCTTCAAGATGGTGCTATGTTGCATTTGGAGTTTGGCATGGGTTAGTTGGTTACAGGTACTCATGAATACTTGGAGACATTAGTGAGGCTAGGAGATCTCTTGTGATTAGAGGCATGTGTTGAGATGGTTACTTTTGATGAGATTTCAACAGGGAGTCTGAGGAGCCTACACCTTGGTTGAAAATGAGTTCAACATGGACCTATGAGGAGAGTGTTCTTGGATGAGTCATGATGACTTGGATATCTTGGAGGAGCATTCTCATTCCCCACTCTTGGTCTACTCAGTAGTTCACTTGAGAGGTATTGCCCATTGTTTCTTTCAAGTGCATTATATTTTATGCTTTTTCTTCTCATGCATTTGGATCTTGAGCTATAGATATATGGTTTTGGAGGGTTCATTTGAGGAGTGTTGGCATGTTTATCTCCTTATGCATTGTGATTACATTCATTGATGTTGAGTTTAGGAGATGTATTGGGCTTATTTCCTTCATTTGGAATGGATTTAGTTTGATCTTTTTTGGCTTGAGAGGCTTACATCCATGTTGATTACATGATACATATGTTATGTTTGATCTTGGTGATTGAATGGCTGGGTGTTGTTATGGTTTTTCTTTTGGGGCGTTTTGGAGGAGATCATACTTGACATAGTTGGAATTTAGAGGTGTATGTAGGAGGATTTTCTACAGGTATATGATGTGCAAAGTTTCTCTTTGGTCTTGGTTATCTTCCTAGATGTTTGGTTTCACATTACATTGGTTTGAGGTTTGGTTGGAGCTATTGTGATCACTAGCTTGTGGTCATGTGTTATCACTTATGTTCTTGGGTGATGACATGGAGTTTCCTTTATCTCTTTCCTTTGTTGGATGTGGAGAACTTTGGAGAACTATAGAGACTTGTGGTGAGAGTTGTTTTTATAGGATATTGGACTACAGGTTTTGCATATCATTGTGGATATTCCTTGGAATTACATGATGTTTAAACTTTCTATATGATACTATTGGTAGACTTGGTATGCCTCAATCTTTATTAGATTTGCATTACCCGTGCAGTGGGACCTCTTGGGTGTGTATGCTATTCTTTGATAGGTTTTGCACATGGAGTTTAGGATTGCAGTTTATGGGTTTATTTTTTTTTATGGCATGCGTTTACTATGTTCTATATACCTTGGAGGTATGGATAGTTGTATGTGTTGGCACTTGTTGTGGGTGCTATTTCAGCTATGGGTTTGTGTATCTTTATGACTACTGGTGCATATTGTTACCTTTGGATTGAGTGTATGTGTTTGGGATATCGGTTGAGGCAAGACTTATGCTTCGTTGTGACAGATTGTGTGGCTTCTCTTTGAATGGGTTCTTATCTTTGTGCATTGGCATGATGGTGGATGAAAACATTCATGCTTGGGTTGGTGGTCACTTTGATTTTTGTTACAGGTATCTTAATGGAGCACATGGAGCACTTTGATTCCATGATGTTATATGTGGCTATATGAATTGTTCATTTGATTCATGTATTGAGGTTACTTGTTCCCCTTATGCAATATATACAACAAGTGGGAGAATGTTTGGAAAAGGTGTGTTGTACACATTGCAATATATATAAAATATAATTATTTAATATTGGGGAAAATAAATTATATAAAGTACCCAATATTAAATATGGGGACATGGTTTTGTAATCTCATGGTTTTAGTCACATGGTTTTGTGTAATACCACTTGGTGGTTTTGCGGGAGCTTGTTTCTATAAAAGCAACAAGGGTAGTTGTTTATGTTGGTGAAATATGCCAACCAATTTTTTTCCTTGATTTTCAATATCAATTACAATGTACATGCACTCATTAAGGTTAGCTCCAAACCAAAACGATGCAGAAAAGAACTCTAACCAAGAATGCGCCCTAAAACCACTTAAGGAAGAGGGGCGGGAATATGGTCAAAGGATCCCTAGGATCTAATAACTCAACAACTATAAGATGATTACAACTGGAAGTACAAAATAAACTCAATGCCAAGAATGTGCACACAAGATCCTTTGAAAGGCGAGGTGCTAACATATGGCGGAGTACTTATTACAAACTGAAAATAAACTTAGGTGGATAACCAGCCATGAGAAATTCCACACTACCACTAAATCAGTGGGGGGAAGATTACAAAGCAAAAATAATTCATCTGTTGCGGCGGGCATCCACTTGTGAGTAGGAATTCGCCACTTTTTAGTGGGTACAAAATGAGAGATTATTAAGTTCTTTCTCCACACTGGTGGTAAACCATCCAGGGTTTACAAATATGAGAAATTAAGCACAATTTAATGCAACAAAGGAATGACTAGAACAGTACTACTATTTACAGTCTTACAATATAAATAACAACTGCAAATTACAAGAGATTTAGAATAGAATCAAAACACAATTGATAGAAGATGATCGCCACAATAAATGATCTCTCAAATGCTGGAAATATAACCAAAATTTGAACTTCTAGAGGTCTGATAATAATAACCAACAAACTAAAAATGATCAACCAACAAACTATAAATTAATGAAATGCTCACAACTACTTCAAAATACCTCCAAATGGAATGAAATGAATTGCAATGACTCTCTGGAGGATAGGCACCCAATATGCAATGGAAAAAATTGCATCAAAACTCCACCAATAATTTATCACGAACTTCAATGCCCTCTTGAAATGGTACGGCCTATTGAAAGGGGCGATTTTGCAAGATAAAATAAAATACTTCGAATTAAATTCCAATCTTTTGTGGAAAGGGTCACCCTTAGTCTAGAATCACAAAGCATTTAGTCTAGAATCACAAAGCATCAGTACCCAAAACAAGATTAAATTTGCTCAAAAATCTTCTAACAAAAATCACTTTCAGTTGTAGAAATACCAGCAACACAAAACTGAAAAGCATCACCAAAATTTTCCACTTTGAAGCTCAATCTGCTAGTCTGGATGAGAAGCATCCATGAAGCCAACTAGGTGTTATCTTTCAAACATGAAATTGGACAATTTCTAGGAGGTAAGCATTCCTCAAAGCTAAATTCACAATATCATTTTGACAGCATAACTTTAGCATAAACAATGGATAATCAAATGCTGGAGCAAAGCCTTCTTTTATAGAATTGGAGATGACCTTTCAACTTCTATAACTTCCTCCAAGAAAGGGAACGCCCATCTCACCTTAGAAATATTTTTTCAATTTAAAAACACTTTATTTCATCACCTTTTGGCGTCCAAACTCCAAGGCATTAAAGACTTTATGAAATATTAAATATTTCCTTAATGAGGTGTCCACCCTTTATGACCACCTTTTTAACACAACTTCAAGTCATCTCATTAGGCCAAGGGGTCAATATTAAAACATAACATTAATTGCCTATAATTAAATGATTTCTCCAAAAATTGCTCCAAAAATCCAGAATCAAAACCAAACAACTGCTCCAACTGAAAAGGAAACTTACTGAAAAGTTGCCAACTGGACCACTGCCAAAATTAGAACTTACTAAAAAAAGTAAATCTCAAGAAATTCCAAAAACCACCAAGCAAAGGAAACCCTAATTTCACTTCTAATCAACCTACAGATTTCCAGAAATAGGCTATCAGTCACAGAAGAGCGTATGACGAAAATGGGGACGTTACAGTCCGCCCTTCCCAAAATTGCTTGTCCTCAAGCAATGCCACAACACTCCAAACTGATCCCACCAAACATATAGGATCCTAGGGTCGCATGTCCATCTTTGACAAACCCCACCATGTTGATGATGCATTACTTTGATCATACATGTGAAATTATTGCACCAAAACTACACAAACCATCCTTGCATCCTCAAAGAGATAACATGCCTGAAATTCAAACTAAAAAACATGGGAGGAATGGAATCAAAATCAAGCAGCATTTCATGCCCCAATAAACTCTGAGGAATTAATGCCTGTAATGTCAATGTCAATCACCATTCTGTGAACCAAAAAGAATAATCTAATCAACTCAAAATTATTCTCAACAACATAACTTCTCAAGGAAACAAACTGAGTCACCACATCAAGTGTGTCTCTATCATAGCTAATTGCAAAGGGAAAAATAGCTCTTTGCAAAGTCATAGCAATCGTATCCTCAAAACCCCACAAGGATGTATAATCCCTCCCCTGAGTAATTCTGACATATTCAAGAAAATTTCTAAAAACTTCCACCAATCTCTCCACCAAAGTCTCAAAAAGTTGAACCAAATCAAGCAAAGGTTCGCTGCCCCAAACACTAGTGCAAGAGATTATACAAGGAAATCCATTTGAAAATAACTTGAACACTATCCAATTTTGATCTGAATCATTATGAAATATCATTTCCCACCTTTGAGGCCATAAACCATCACTGAAAAGAGATTGTGAAGAGAAAAAATGAGTGTACCAACTACCCATGAAGTCTAAAATAAACCAATTAAAGTCTGATTTTAGGAAAGTCAGCATACAAGGAGTTGAACAGCTGCTGCAACTTTGGAAATCAGCATTCATAATATGACAATTGTTCATGCCCAAGGCTGGAAACATTCCCTCAAGGAACTCCAACCCATTATTAAACCATCTTTTGTTTGAAGCATCTCTCCAATCCATCAATGGATGAACCAAAGGAACCATCAAATGTTTGGTAAAAATGGGGGAAACATCAAAGACTTTGAAAAGTGGATCCTTATCTCTCCAATGATTCCTCTTTCTACTTGTAACAATCTCCATTAGACCATGTTGAGGATCCCAACCATGGATACCCAACTAAAAATATTCTCCAATGCACCAAAAAGAGTACACAACACTTCTCCAAGTGCTAATGAAAGAAAACTGCAAATTCAAGAAGTTAGTGTCTTCTTTGATAAACCCATGTATCCCATCCATGAAAACATCAACATCAATAGAGCACAAAACAAATGTTGTCCTTAATTCCCATTCCCCAAAAGGACTAGGATGAGTCAAAACACCACTCAACCCAAGAGATGGATTATCAAGAGTGTAAATAATCTGTTTTGGTCCATCTTTCTCCCAAACTTCATGAGTAATAAGTCTGGAATCTTCACTCTTTGTTGCTGCAATGAAGTTACCAACACCTACCAAGACTTATTTTATTGACACCTTGAAGCCAACAATGAAGAAATCTCCTTGAGTCCACACTTCCCATGTGAAGAATTCATCCTTGAATCCACTTATGCTTTCATTATCAAAATTCCCTTGATGATTACTACTCACAAAACATGGAACACCCTCATAGAAAATATCTATCACCTTATGATTATCGAAATCATGTGAAGATGATGGATTGTTGTCCTCAACAATACTTTCTTCATCCCTTTCATTGGTGTCTTCATAGAATTCAAGCTCTTCTTCTTCATCTACTTGAGGATACCCATCATTAGTTGTTGATCCATAGAATGTAACGTGATGAATACCACAAACATTACCAGTCACTTCATCTACCACATGGCTGCAAGCTATTCCTTCTTGTGGCAAATCTTCTTCCCTACTCAAAATTTCACATTCTTGATATACCTTCCAAATACCATCATCTTCACGAATCTCCTTAGTATTAAGAAAGGTTTCATCATTTTGGAGTTCATTTATACCTTCAACTATTTGCTTGATCTCCATAATCCTTGTATTAGCTTCTTGTCCCTCAAGTGTGGCTGCAATAGGTGTTTGATTTTCTGTTTTGCATAAAGAATGATGAGCTAAGGAAAGATCAAGACAAAGCCTATCTACCTATTTCTCCTTCTCTTGGTAGGAATAATAAGTCTCCTCTACAAACTTAATAGCATTATCTCTATCTGAGAGCAAGTGAAAATAATTTGAATTAATAGATTCCAATACCTCTCTAATAATTTGCATCATGGAAAGAGTGTCTCCATCCTTAACTCCATTATGTCTCTCTTCAGACTGAAACTTCCAATAGAGTTATTCAATGAAATGGTATGTTGTATCAAATCTTGATAACACCTTAACAATTTTCTCTTATGAAACCAATAAGTTATCCTTCAAAACTTGCAACTCTTTAGGCCCTTGATCATAATCAGCAAAGAGGCTTTTCTCTTCGAACATCAACTTTTCTGATTTGCTTTCATTGGCAAGATTTTCAAAATCAGCTTCATTACTAACCTCTTCACTACATAACTCCTGAATAGAAGGCCTGTTAGCAATTTCAACAAGCAAATTAATATCTCTATCTATACCTTTCAAGATCTCATACTCTTCTTGTGTGTCAATCTGAAAGGCACGCAAACCATTTTCTGACATTAAAACATTCTTCTCTTCAACATAATAATTCACGTTCTCATGAGCCTTTGCTGCAACTTCTACTCCAATGATCACTTCATTGCTTGTGTAGACACGTCAAATTGACATAATGCATCCATTCGACAAATAAATCAAGTTTATTTATCAATCTCCTAAAGTCATCAATTTAAATCAAATAAATCAAACTTGATCCTATCATCATCTCTTTGATTAAATAAATCAATCATTTATTTAATTAAATCTCAGATCATCATTCATCTCCCTTTGATTTGATTTAAATCCCTAAATAAAGTCAAATTGGTCAAATCAACATAATCATCATCTATTTAATCTAACCCTGATTAAATACTAATCTCACCCACTTGCATTCTCTAGATTTAGCCACTTGCACAAATAAATCAATTTTGTTGAATTATTAAATCCAAGATTTTCCATCAACATGGAATTTATGGGGAATATTCCCTCAACTTTGAATTCAAAGGCAAGTTGATTTGTCCCTCCAACATTGCATTTATTGCTCATTTTCTTGTCCCCCACTTAGCATTTACTCTCAAATTTGAATTCAAATTCTCCCTCTCATGGGCACATTTCCCTAATCTTGCACATCCATTGGCCTATCACATGATGACAAGTGGCCTCTTCCTATTGTCCTGTTTCTTAGTCCCACATTGGTCTCTCTTCAACACTTAGCATTTTGAAAATATTTAAATAGAGCCTTCATCCTCAAGCAAATCCTCCACATCTTGATCCACAAAAGCATATGCAAAGTCACTCTTCATTGAAGAACTGATTTTTCCCATCCATCATCTTGATCATCAAAATATCATATCATGGAGCTTAATCATGGATTGGGAAAGGGCTTCTTCCACAAGAAGCACCAATCCAATATGAGATAGTTTGCATCATGTTTTCTTATGATTTTGCTTTAGATCTTTTGTCATTTGTTTGCATTTTGAACATGATGCATTATTTCATAAGGATGTTAAATATTTTGATTTGTTGTTGGAATACTAACGATTCTGCAGACTTTATTGTTAGATTTCTAACCACATTTTGCAAATTTTAGCATCCACAAAATGGCGCTAGAAGGAGGGTTTTGCAATATGCTCTATCGAATTGAACTTTTAGCAGGATTTACGAATACTTTTAAAAATATTTTTCTCTTGTTGTATTTGATTTAACGCATTGTATACTTAACTAATTTTTTTTTTTGGATTTCATGTTGTTATTTTTGGGTCATCTTTGAGTATTGGTATTTTCCATTAGAAGCAAAATACATTGTTCTCTGACGAATTCTATGGTTTTCCGTCATGATGGACTTCTCCGTATCATAGATTTTTGAAAACATTGTCATCTGTTGATCTTTTGCAGGTTCTTTGATTGTCAACAATAGAAAAATGTGGGAAGCAATACTGCAGTCCATGCTAAGTTTTTTTTTATGAAGAACTAAATTATAAGTCTCAACACTATCTGTTTCTCTCTCTAGCTATGTATTAATATCGATGGAACTAGCCCATGCTTTATTTACTATAGCTGAATTTAAGACTAAAAACATCGATACCTAGAATGCTTTCATTTATTAACATAGCCAGATTGGGTGGCCAGTTATATTCTCCAGGCATTTGGTGCACCCTACGGGGAGCTCTTCCACCGTATTTTCAGCAATGCATGTTTGTTAGATGAAGAGTTTATAAAAAAATATGCTTTTGTAACTACTTTGTGTTTTAAAGGATATTATTAAGTGTCAAGTATGTTCTTTTGCCTCATTTGTTTCGGTCTGCTACATTTGTTATTTAATCTGACGGGGTTTTGAAAATATAAAATTAAGGTCGTATTTGCTTGAAAGTCTCATGCGCCCTGTCCTCTTTTGTGTGGGTCTATTGGTTTTACATCTGCCAGATGCATTGGCTTGAATGTTTTAATTAAAGTTGCACAGGTTTCCAAAAGAGTAATGTGGAGGACTGAATGAGGTGGTACGGCGCGAGTAAGGGGAGATATCAGACTTAGAAGGCTCAGGGCTCGAGCAATAAGCATGGAACTGTTTCCAACTCTTTCAAGGGTGAAGTTTCTTGATAAGTTTCTCTATTTCTAAGTAAAAGTCGCCTCTCTTACGCCCAAATTAAACCATTCTCTTTCCTGACGTTGATTACTTTAACATGTCATTGGGAAACTCACTGGCCTCATCACAGTAGAAGCAGATGAAGTGTATTAGTAAAAATCTATGTCAGTCCATAGGGGTCCCCAGGCGTCAGGGGTGTCGATGGTGAGGCAAATATCATTACGAATGTCAGATTTTATGATATGGGATGAGTTCCTTTTTATGAGTTGTGATTGAAAACTTTTTAAATGCTTAAATTCACACCATTAAATCACTAATAAACTCTGAGCCAACCATCATTGTTATAATTTGAGAAAAGATGTATTCACCAGGCATAAACTCTCATAATGTGGAGTTTGTTGACTTTATCCAGTGCCACTGAGATACATCACTGTCTACACTTGCAAATTTCATCAGATTGAAAGTTTTGTCAAATCATAGTAAATGCGCGCCACTTCTCATGGTATCTACAACTTGATTGCAAATTTATGGACTGTAGGGATGTTATATAATAACCAGTGGTGTCTAAAAGTGGGGCTGCAAGTAGAACGCACAAGGAACATGGTCCACAGAGCTACATGAAAAAGACATGATTAGATGGTTGAAAAAGGAAGTAGCTTGAATAATTAAATAAGACTCTTGCAATTCAAACTCAGAATAGCTACTCATTTATTGATGATTTGTTCTTCACTATGTTTGCTAAGTATAATTTGTAGCAAAATTGGAATTTATGAAGCTTTAATGTGGTATGTTTTTATGTCTTATATAACTTATAGATGTATGGAATCTACATTAAATAGATTCATATATATTTTGTTATCTTAAAAGCTACCTCATTAAATAATAAAATTAAGAAGACAATTCATTCTTGTTTGGTCTTAACAAAAAGGATAGATTAAAGGGTTTAATAAAGATAAGTCTTTTCTTTTGCAAATTGCATACTTTAAATAAAGACTTTTCTTAAATTTATTAGAATCAAGATCCTTTTATTAATGATTCATTATGTGAAATGATTTAAGTTGATTGGGTGACTTGGTCTCACATTGTTGTCTTTTCCATCTTATAGGTACAACATGAAAATAAAGGAGGCTAACGAAGGAAAGCGAAGGTGAAGAAGAAAAACGAAAGGAGGAGATTTTTTTTGAAAACTCAAAGTGTTTTTAAACATTTTAAGTGTTTGTTCAACACTTTTCCACGAAATTGTTTGTCTTTTCGCTCCTAGGACACTAATTTTCATTTGGGTCTAAAAAGAACAATTTGATTTTTTCCATTCGCAAAAGGTTAAAATTCAAGCTTAGACACTTACTAGATTTTGTTTTGGGCTAAAAATTGAACAATCAAAACTCACACTTCATTTTGGTGCTTAAAACGAACTCACAATTGCTTTGAAGGCTATAAAATGAACAAGTGCTTGAATTGTGTGATTTTTTTCTTTTGAATGCGTATCATCTCCCCTTGTGCTTCGTGAGATCTAGGGTTCAAGAGAAACTATCAAAATGCATTTTATTGCTTTGAAACACTTCGATTTGGGCTTAAAAATTGAACATCTTGTGCGAGTGTGAGTAGGGACATTTTCACATACATTCTCTTTCTTTGTGCCATCAAAGATCGATCGAGTTACGGATTGTGTCTTTGCTTGCTTTTGTTTATCTTAGAGGGCCTGCCTTGGGGAAAAAGTACTCACCCAAGGGAACGACTCAACCGGTAACACTCTAAAGCCAAGAGTATTTCCAACCGGGATATAAATGTGGGTATTGGTTAAACGCCATTATCACGCAGTTGGCTCCGACAAGATGGATCTGAAAGGGGACTCTTGCCATATGGGTCAATCTCCATGAATGGAAAGTACGAACTAGAACCCTTGTTTTGTAGTGGCCTATTTATCCATTGAGCGAGTTTATCAAAGTGGTGCATTGGAACTTTGATTCCAAGAAGTTACTTGCCATGTCCGATCTTGGTTGAAATACCATCATACCTCTATATTTTTCCTTGGTTGCATGTAAAATCATCTCTTCTACGAAGGGCATGAGGCAAGCCCACTAAGAAAAATGTACCCATTAAGCTAGGATGTCATATTGCTTGTTTGAAAACATAGTGTGTTTATCAAAAACATTGCAAAACCAACATTCAACATCATCATCAAAATTTCAAACCCCTTAGTTAGAGAAAATACCTTTGAAAAAGCCCAAGAACTATTGCTTACCCTTGGGACTATGTCCTTAGAGGTTCCTAAGTAATTGGGTTTACATCTTAATTTGCTCTTACAAAGGTCAACATTAGGCAACCCTTGTCCTGATTTCTTGGAACTTCCACATAGCACTTTGTGGGACGAAAAGAAGTTGTGACATTGGACATTCAGTTTGAAACATAATCAAGTGGTTGTTTTTGGTAAAAATAACTCATTAAGCAAAGATAACAAATTGGACCCCACACATGTGCTTGATATCTTTTGGTCATATTGGTCTTTTGATTGCTCTTAGAGAAAAGTGTGTTCTTCAATACCTTGGCCTAGTAAACAAAGTCTCTCTAAGTCTCTTAGAATCAAATCAAACACTTCATCCATCCAAACATTTATCAAAATCCATCCCACCAAACAAATTTAGAGCTTTTGAAAATATCATCCTAGACTTGGGTAAATCATCCTTAAATCAAATCAAAGTCATTTGTTTAATTAGGTGTGTGGGAATGCATCCTTTCTCATACATTTAATTAAATCAACCATCCTTTGAACAAATTCATCCTAAAATCACATCCAACATCTTAGGGTTTTCAAGTTCATCATCCAAATCAAACAATCAAAATCAAGCCCCAAGTCTAGCATTGATCCAAAGTTCCTAAACGTTCATCACTCATATCATTCACCACATTTCATCCTCCATATCGTCATTGGTCCTAAGAACCTTAGAGGTTACTTTTGTAACAAGGTCAAAACATAAGAAGAACATGGAATATAAACTAGATTCATACATCATGAGCGGTACAAACCAACCAAACTATCCAAGCCTCATGAAATCATGGGATTATGGGAACTCACATCCATACATAGGATCACTATCTCCTACGAATATCAATAGCACAACGAATGTGAGTATGCCCAATTTGAATTTTGGAACACAACTCCCCATGATAGATTTAAATCAAAGACCAAACTTACAAGTCTATCCTCCAAACAATCAATACATGAGCCTTGAAACAAACAACGTCATTCCACCAAATCCCTACAAACCAAATGTGGATGTACCAAGTGCAAGTTTTTGAAACATGAATCCTAACTCAGAAAACTTTGGAAAAATGAGTCCCAATACCAACAATGTTCATCCTATCATGCCAAATCTGAACATCATCCCAAATCAGAACATTATCCAAAGTCAATTTTCCCATAATCCCATTCAAAAACCGCAAGTAGGCATCCCAAATCCGCTTAAACAAAAGCCAAATCAACTATCTCAAGTGAGTCAAGATCAAAATCAAGAACAAATTTGGCGAGATCAAATTGCGGAACTTTCCAAAATAGTTGAGGCATTGCGCCAAGGGAAATCTCCACCACCATTACCAACATCATTCCTTGGTTTAGGGCTTCCCCCTTTACCTAGCACCAATCAATCCACCCAAATCAATCCACCTAATGCCAATAAAGCCATCACATCAAATCCTTTGAATATACCATCGACATCGCACCAACAAATGGTATCCAATCAAGCAACAATGATGATCCCAACCAATCAAAATATGGTCTCCCAAGGGCCTATCACCTCGTTCATCCCAATCATCCCTATCACTTCGATCATTCCAAACACCACCCCCATGATCGCTCCAAGCGTATCTCAACCACTTGTCATTACATCCAACATGATTCTGAATCCGCCACCACTACCACCAAAACCAAACGCAGCAAGACAATATGACATTGCTCTAAAAGCTCACCAGTCATACCGAAAGGCCATCCAACAATATCTAGCCACACAACAAGCCTATCAAGCTACCCAAGCCTCTCTAGTTTCTCGAAAAGCACAGGAACAAACACGAAAACATTCAATCATTGGTAATAGCATTGGTAATCTCCCCACCATAATTGTCGAAAACAATGATCAAAATCTCTCCATTGAGGAACACATTGAGGATGTATCTACACAATCCGATGATCAACTCACCATACATCAAGAGCCACTTTTTAGTGATCTCTTTCAAGGAGTGTTAGGATTATTTGATCCAATTGACATAATGCACAATCAGTTCACCTATGATCATGTTGAAAATATCTCTACATCGCCTTACGAGTTAGAGGACATATCTCAAGAATTTATTTCAAAGCATGATCAAAATCCTTCACCAAAGTCTAGCAATGGTCCTTTTCAAAACATGTTGATCCCCTTTGACCGCATGGTTATAGATACTGAAAGAACCCTGAACTCGACACTCAAGGATATTGAACCACTTGCCATGTACAATGATGACATCCAAGAACCATTTATAAGCAATCCATCCTTTGGAACTGATCCATGTCAGGAACTTGATCTAAAGCATGTCGAAAGCAACTCCGAAATTATTCAAGATCAAGAATTTGTATCTTCAAGATACTACAATCATCTAATGGACACTCTCTTATCTATACAAGATGATCATATCCATGTAGCACATACTCCTCCATTTACCCATGAGATGCTTTCTACAGATGGGCACGTAGATGATCTTCATCTAGAACAAGATTTTGTTACACAAAAAGAGCAGATTCTTAACTCCTACAATCAAACGGAGTTGTCAACATTAGGATCAAATATGTCCCAAACTCAGATTGAGGACATCATGAATAAAGATATCCATCATTATCCGCTCAAGGAAACAAGTCAGATAGAACATCCAGAGTTAGCGGAGCAACAAATTGAAAGAACGTCACCTACGGTGGTCATCTATCAGAGAACACCTATTGAACAAGAGCTCTTGGAACAGGAGAAATCAAAGCATGAAGGTACTACTTCTGCCATATTGGGGGCAACTTTATCTAGTGCAAACGTCAACATAGGGAGCACAAAGAGTCCTTATGATGAAACTAGTGTCAATACTACAACCAGCCATGCCATGAATCTTCATCCACCCATCACCCCATCCACGAATTGGGACCAACACCAAAGGAAAGTGTTAAATCAAATTATAAAGAACGTTATCAAAGCAAAGGAAGCCAAGCATGAAGGACAAATCAAATACAAATGGATACCAAAGAATACAAAGAAAGATTATCCCTATCAAACTCCATCAGTCAAAGAAACTATGGGAAAAATAAAAGAGGGAAAGGTATCCATCAAAAATGTCCGCAAAATCAAAAGCAGGCTTTTCAAGCGACGTACAAAGTGTATCAAGCAGTTGGTCCTAATTCCACACACACTTCCGTATCCACCCATCATTGCTCATCTTCCCAAGTTTGGAGAGTCAAAGGTTCCAAACTGTCAACCAATCCATCTCCTATACCTAAACACACTCCATCCACGCCTCCACGCATGATATCCAATTCTCGCATTGACCATGTATTAGCAACGACCCTTCATCATAAGGATTCAAAGGGCACTCTATCACGATGTGCACACAAAGACAATGTTAACTCCAGTATCGACGAAGCAGATCAGAAATCTCAAAAGTGGCATTCAAGTGCACGTGTCTTAGCAAAGCAGCTCCTTCAGGCAGGATACCGATGGCACATTATGACAGGGGCATCTACGTCAACACCACCAAGTGGTTTAGCATGAATTTTTCAGAAAAAACCAAAAAAATCCAAAAAATATGAAAATCCAAAAAAATCAAAAAAAGGATTGAAAATAGTAAAGAGAAAAAAATCGTCCTCTAGTGAAAACCACTACGGTGGCACTTTGGGCAAGACCATGATGAAAACCTGGAAAATAGGCGTCATGTGTAGAATCGAGCATCTATGTGCACCAGTTCAGTTGAAAGCATCTCATCCCATCCATAATAAATCGAGCATTCCATCTGTCTCATCCACAATAAATCCATCCATCCATAAACCATTGATCTAATCCATTTTCATCCATCTACGTCCATCATCTTAGTTATCTTGATCTTGATAAAATTTTGGGGCATGCTTTACACTTGCTTATGGTAAACATCTTGACATGGGTCGTTCTCATTAATCCTATCCTATGTAGCATTATCTGAGCCATGAAGCATTATGATCATTCTTTATCCGAACACCTTATCTTATCGCAAGATAATCCTTGGCGTCCTTTGCGTATCCATCCATCCATACACCTATCCAAGCATCCATCCATCACACTCCATACATTGCTAGACACTGGGGGTAGATATTTACATCTTGCTTCAAGAATAAATCTTGATTTATATCCTCCAACTCATGTGGCGATCCGAACATTGGAAAACATGAAACAAAATTGGTCAAAGCACTTGTAAGCAAAAAATCCAAATCACTAGCCCATGGCACATTTTGATGAGAAGACATTCCTTATCAGTCTTCATCTTTCATCAAAAATCAATTGATATCAGTCCCATCTAAGCTAGACGTCAAACGTCACATTAAATCATCCGAACATCTTTTGTTCAAAACCAAGCTTCATCAAACATGATCAATCAAATCCAATCAAAAAATCATCATCTCAAGATATCCTTGTGTTGCTTAACACTATCCTTGCATTGTTGTGTATCCTCAACAATGTTATCATCATCCATTCGATCAACATCCCAATCCTTGTGTTGCATAACACTATCATTGCATTGTTGTGTATCCTCAACAATGTTATTATCATCATCATCAATCCATCGATCTGATCAATCAACCTTAGCTTGGTCTTCAACAAAAATCATAAACAAAGAACTGATATCATCACACATGTCCATATCCAAATCATCAAAATCATGCGAAAATCCAAAAACATCAGAAAATCAGAAAATCCAAAAACATCCAAAACATATCAAAAATCCAAAAAATAGTCAAAAAGTAGAAAACATCAAAAACATTGGAATCTGAACTACGTCGTCTCTGAGCTTAAACATAGGCAAGGCTAATCTTTGATTAGCTCCAGAGACATCAAAATCCAAAAACATTCGAAAAACATCAAAATCCAAAAACATCGATAAAATCTTAGAAAATCCCAAAACATCGCAAAAATCAAAAAATCAAAACATTTGAAAAATCCAAAATCCAAAAATAGCCTCAAAACATTCCAAAAAATGTCAAAAACATCCAAGTATTTGAAAAAATCCATTTGTCTCATCTCGCTTGCACTCGAAATAATCAATCATCCATAATAAACTGATCATCATCTTCATCCTTTGACAACGCAAATAGAAACAATCATAGCAGGCAACAAAATCAAGCTTCAATCGTAAAATCAAAATCGAAACAACGAACCATTGAACACAAAATCAAACTCTTGATCAGTCGCAAACATGTCAGTCAACCTTATATCAACAGCCTATCAATGAACTTATCAAACCATCATCATCATGTACAATGCATGTCCTAGGATATATCGTTCCGACAATGGGCATCATTTTGGATATCACTTGGATTCCTATCCTATCAAAACACATCCCCATTGGAAGGTATGAAGAACATTGGCTTGTTTGTGTACTTGATCTTTTCTTTTGATTTATCTTATTGCGCTCATTCCAAGGACCTCTCGATGATATCCGAACGAAGGATTTAGAGAGATAGGAATGGGGCAACGATCATTATCTTTTGTCTGCTGTGCTTGTTGGGCGTTCTTGTAAAATAACTTGGCATGAATACTTGCTTTGTTAGGTCCTAGCAAGGTTTCCGTATGTCAAGTGTGAACAAGAATAATTTCTATCCGCTTGTTGGAGTCAGTCCACTACACTCCAGTACAACGCCATCCTGGTTCTTGATACCTTGATGCATCGTACCTATGTGTGTTATCAAACATAAAGTAAGTGACCCTTTGAAAATCCCAATCCTTGATAAGAAAATCATCATCATCATCTCTAATAAAGTCTCGACCAATCATGGACTTGATGGATCCTCTTGTCACATCTCATTTCTGTGCTAACATAACATCGCCAATACATCCATCATGCATCCATCCTACATCCAGAAAACTATCAGCATATCACATACATAATAGGAAACATCGATCATTTCACATGCAATACTAATCATCATAATATAGATCTCATAGTCTAAGGACCCATAAACAACGAAATAGAACGCAGCATATTACATCATCCATTCTATATCATAGCATCATTTAAGTTGTTTAGGATAATATAGATTTGTTATTCTAAGAATTCTCAAACACCTTACCGTACCAGCAATGCCCATTTTGGTCTACTAGATCTAATTCTCAAATCAATCTTTTCGGGCCGATCTCGAGGGGCAATGTACCAATGTACTTTTCACAAGTATCTCGAAAAATCAAAAAAATTAAATTTGATCGCAGGAAGTTTATTCTGAACTAACACAACAAGTGCATTGCTTCAAAGAGGGGCAAAATGTAGACACGCCAAATTGACATTATGCATCACATTCAACAAATAAATCAAGTTTATTTATCAATCTCCTAAAGTCATCAGTTTAAATCAAATAAATCAAACTTGGTCCTATCATCATCTCTTTGATTAAATAAATCAATCATTTATTTAATTAAATCTCAGATCATCATTCATCTCCCTTTGATTTGATTTAAATCCCTAAATCAAGTCAAATTGGTCAAATTAGCCTAATCATCATCTATTTAATCTAATCCGATTAAATCTAATGCTAATCTCACCCACTTGCATTCTCTAGATTTAGCCACTTGCACAAATAAATCAATTTTGTTGATTTATTAAATCCAAGATTTTCCATCAACATGGCATTTATGGGGAATATTCCCTCAACTTTGAATTCAAAGGCAAGTTGATTTGTCCCTCCAACATTGCATTTATTGCTCATTTTCTTGTCCCCCACTTAGCATTTACTCTCAAATTTGAATTCAAATTCTCCCTCTCATGGGCACATTTCCCTAATCTTGCACATCCATTGGCCTATCACATGATGACAAGTGGCATCTTCCTATTGGCCTGTTTCTTAGTCCCACATTGGTCTCTCTTCAACACTTAGCATTTTGAAAATCTTTAAATAGAGCCTTCATCCTCAAGCAAATCCTCCACATCTTGATCCACAAAAGCATATGCAAAGTCACTCTTCATTGAAGAACTGATTTTGCGCATCCATCATCTTGATCATCAAAATATCATATCATGGAGCTTAATCATGGATTGGGAAAGGGCTTCTTCCACAAGAAGCACCAATCCAATATGAGATAGTTTGCATCATGTTTTCTTATGCTTTTGCTTTAGATCTTTTGTCATTTGTTTGCATTTTGAACATGATGTATTATTTCATAAGGATGTTAAATATTTTGATTTGTTGTTGGAATACTAACGATTCTGCAGACTTTATTGTTAGATTTCTAACCACATTTTGCAGATTTTAGCATCCACAGCTTGCAATGCAAACTAATTTTTTAACTTCATCAAGATCAAAGGGGAATTTATCCCACTCCAATTCTTTATCATACCTTGGTGACATCACGCCCGGATCCCAAATGTGAAAGGTTTGATTACAATGATCAATAGGAAGGAGATCATCATGCTCCTCTCGAACTGTTGACTCTTTGAATGAGTCACTCCTCAACCCACTTGAACTAAAATCTTCATCTATAACTTCCTCCATAGATGTAGTTTGATAATCAAACCCACTACCATCCAGATCACTATCATTGGATTGGAATAAAGAATCATCAAAGCTGGCTGCTTCAAATATTTTATCATTCTTTTCTTCAATGGAACTATCATGAGTAGATGTGTTGTTGATTTTATCATTAGCATCCACATACATACCAAAGAAGTCTTCTTGGTCACTTGCCATAAATTCTTCATATGAAATCCTTTGGGAAGTCAGGTTAGCAACAAGTAGAGAATATCCCTCAACAAATCTTCAACATGATTCAATTTGAACTCAACCGAATCATCATAAACAGTATCAACATTAAAGTGGTCATAGGCTAATTCAATAACATCACTAGTATTACCTCCATCTTGCTCTTCTTCAATGCACTCATCCCACACAATAGTTCTACCAGCATCTTCTTTGAAGCCATTTGTCTCGAGATCTTCATCGACTGAATCCTTATTAGGACTCAAAACTGTTGTTATGTTCTTCTTACCAAAACAATCTTCATTATTTCCCATCTCATGCAAGTCTACGGGTGTATTTTGGGACTCTAACTTAATCTCCTCATTTTCCAAGGTATCTTTGTCAAGTGCCTTATCATTTTGAGGCAAAATGTGCACCTTGCTTATGTCCTCTTCAACACTAGTTAACTGATTTTTCACTTCAATTTGCTTACTTGTGGGCTGCAAACCACAAATAGATACTTTTGCTTCTTGCTTTCTTGATTCTTCAACCATGGCAAGTTCTGCTTCTCTTTTAATTTTTTTTTGATGTAGTTGACCACACCCAATTTTCTAGGTTTCATAGCTACCACACAATTCAAATATGTGTCAAAAGACACATCATTCTTAAACTCATCTGCCATGCTCTGATATTCTACACGAAATACGGAAGCATCATGTTCACATTCCCTCTTAAACTGTTCAACATTTCTAATGAAGTCCATTGTGACAAAGCTAATTTTTTTGTTCTCCCAATAGGATGGTAGGAACTTCTACTCTAATACCACTGAAATATGCCAACCAATTTTTTTTCCTTGATTTTCAATATCAATTACAATGAACATGCACCCGTTAAGGTTAGCTCCAAACCAAAACAATGTGGAAAAGAACTCTAACCAAGAATGCGCCCTAAAACCACTTAAGGAAGAGGGGCGGGAATATGGTCAAAGGATCCCTAGGATCTAATAACTCAACAATTGTAAGATGATTACAAATGGAAGTAAAAAATAAACTCAACGCCAAGAATGTGCACACAAGATCCTTTGAAAGGCGAGGTGCTAACATATGGCAGAGTACTTATTACAAACTGAAAATAAACTTAGGCGGATAACTAACCATGAGAAATTCCACACTACCACTAAATCAGTGGGGGGGGAATTACAAAGCAAAACTAATTCATCCGTTGTGGCCGGCATCCACTCATGAGTGGGAATTCACCACTTTTCAGTGGGTACAAAATGAGAGATTATTAAGTTCTTTCTCCACACTGGCGGTAAACCATCCAGAGGTTACAAATATGAGAAATTAAGCACAATTTAATGCAGCAAAGGAATGACTGGAACAGTACTACTATTTACAGTCTTACAATATAAATAACAACTGCAAATAACAAGAGGTTTACAATATAATCAAAGCACAATTGATAGAAGATGATCACCACAATAAATTATCTCTCAAATGCTGGAAACATAACCAAAATCTAAAATTCTAGAGGTTTGATAATAATAACCAACAAACTGAAAATGATCAACCAACAAACTGTAAATTAATGAAATGCTCACAACTACTTCAAAATACCTCCAAATGGAATGAAATAAAGTGCAATGACTCTCTAGAGGACAGGCGCCCAATATGCAATGGAAAAATTGCATCAAAACTCCACCAATAATTTATCACGAACTTCAATGCCCTCTTGAAATGGTACGACCTACTGAAAGGGAAAATTTTGCAAGATAAAATAAAATACTTCAAATTAAATTCCAATCTTCTATGGAAAGGGTCACCCTTAGTCTAGAATCACAAAGCATCAGTACCCAGAATGAGATTAAATTTCCTCAAAAAGTTGCTAACAAAAATCACTTTTAGCTGTAGAAATACCAACAACACAAAACTGAAAAATATCACCAAAATTCTCCACTTTGAAGCTCAATCTGCTAGTTTGGATGAGAAGCAGCCATGAAGCCAACTAGTTGCTATCTTTCAAACACGAAATTAGACAATTGCTAGGAGGTAAGCATTCTTCGAAGCTGAATTCACAATGTCATTTTGACAACGTAATTTTAGCATAAACAATGGATAATCAAATGTTAGAGCAAAGCCTTCTTTTATAGAATTGGAGATGACCTTTCAACTTCTATAACTTCCTCCAAGAAAGGGAACGCCCATCTCACCTTAGAAATGTTTTTTCAATTTAAAAACACTTTATTTCATCACCTTTTGGCATCCAAACTCCAAGGCATTAAAGACTTTATGAAATATTAAATATTTCTTTAATGAGGCATCCACCCTTTATGACCACCTTTTTAACACAACTTAAAGTCATCTCATTAGGCCAAGGGGTCAATATTAAAACATAACATTAATTGCCTTTAATTAAAAAATTTCTCCAAAAAGCCAGAATCAAAACCAAACAACTACTCCAATTGAAAAGGAAACTTACTGAAGAGTTGCCAACTGGACCACTGCCAAAATTAGAACTTACTAAAAAAAGTAAATCTCGAGAAATTCCAAAAACCACCAAGTGAAGAAAACCATAATTTCACTTCTGATCAACCTACGGATTTCCAAAAATAGGCTATCAATCACAGAAGAGTGTATGGCTAAAATGGGGACATTACAGTTGGTAAGTTTGCAGGTTAGCTCTTGTTAGCATTTGTGAGGGTTTGAAGCATGGCTTGGGATGTGTGGTTACATGCTTGTTCACATGGATTGTTTGGAGAGGGCTTGTTGCTTCAATGGTGTTCATGGAGACTCTGAAGATGTATTGTAATATTTATTATTGAATAATACATGAGAGATGGATGCTTTTGGAGGCTAGGTTTTTCCCTCTTGAGCATTTTCTGAGGGTATATCTTGTGTCATATTTTCATGGGTATGTTGTATATTCTCTTGCATGTGGATTTTGAATACTTAGTTGCATAGTTTTCTCTTTTGGGTTATGTGGAAATTGTCATTAGATGGCTGCAAGTTTTCAACACAAAGTAGGATAGTAATAGTGATCATGAAAATTTTGAATGTTGTTATGTGAGATTAGAAACAACTACCACAAGATTGACTATTAAATCCTTTAAGAAATTTAGCATTCTTTGATCACACATCTTAACAAAGCACCATCTAGACTTTATGTGTAGAAAATATCCTTCCAAATCACATATTTCTACGATCTTAACTTTAGTGCTATTTTTTGCTTACTATCCATATGTCAAAAACAATTAACATATATGAGAAAATATTTAATTTCTTGGTAACATTCATATTTAGATTCAATGAACAAAACCAAGGGAAACTCTGACTCTTCTTCTACTTCTATGATATTTTCTCTTTTCAAGTCATTGTCTTCTATAATTAATTGGCATAAGCCTATTCCATGTATCAACTTGGTGTTGAAGGTGGGAAAAATAAAATCCACAAGTTCCCAAAGATTGCCTGCAATCAAACACCTACCAAAAAAAAGAGAGAATAGCAAATCAAAGGAGGCCAAGAGCTATTGATCCAAAAAAACATGAATTATAATTAATGTGCATCTTAATGATTATACAATAAAGAACCATTATAAAATGATAACAAACCAAGAAACGGGCTAGGTGAGGATAAAACAAGATCATAACATGTGGCCTCACCCTTTGACATGAGACATAAAAAGAACTTGACCTAAGTAAGCTTAAGTAATTAGAGGAAAAGTGACCTAATAATTAAGTAAATAATTAATTAGGAAATACTTTTTACTCTAACAAACCCCCTTAAGTGAAATTTAGGGAGAAGCTCAAAATTATAAAGATGAATGCATGATGGGTCCCAAAAAACAAGGCCTGGTGAGGTACCCATGTACAAACAATATAATCTCTCAAAGCTAGAGAAAGGAGAAAAACCTAGTGGGAGAAAACTCTTCTCCAAAAGAGAGAAAAATAAGTGAAGGTCTAAGAAGCCTCCAAAAAAAAAATTATCCCAAAAGAGTAGGAACAAAGGATAAACATGAACACCACTGAAGCATGAAGAAGCTACAAACACTATCAAAGAATGAATGCTATAATGCTAAAAGAATAACCTCCTCTAAAATCAGGATGAAGATTAGGATCAAGTAGACAAAATTCTACATGAGTGCCCCCAATGACACTACTTGAATTAGATGGAAAACAAAGGAAAAACACTTGGAAATTAAAGATATAGATGGAACATGAATTTGCACAAGTGACCCCAATGACATTACTCAACCAATACATGAAAATTACACATTAAAAATACAGGTACCAATATTCCAAAGAAATTGATCATCTGGAGATGGAAGGTTGCCTCCACAAAATAGGAATACAAGAGTGTCTATATGGTAAATATCCCATCTCATTGAAATGCATGGGTAACTATCCGTTGTATCTGCCTAGTACATACGAACAAAAACTAGATACATAGCTCACTCCAAATTGAAACCAAGGAAGCATTAGCACCAATAGTCTGATACCCCCATAATGTTGACAAGGGTGAGCCATGACAAATCCATTGAAACTAAATGCCAAAATGTAGTGCATGAAGAAGAACTAGCAACATCAAATGGTGCATGAAGTACCAACAACTAAAAAAAGGGTGTACAAATAAGGCATGCATGCATGAGGCAAGAATCACTATGACTCACTATTGTTGTGGAAGGGACACTCACTTGATAAAGGTGTGATGGAAAAATAAAAGGCCTACACTACCACCCATGGCACATTGTATCATAGTGTGAGTACAATAAGGCACAATATGATATGTGAGATCCCAATAATACATGTATAATGTTGAGGCACTTTATTTCATTGCATTTACATAGGAGAAGTGCTTATAATGGAAGCTCACCTAGAATCAAACTCCTATCACAAAAAGAGAGAATAGTAAAGCTATGGAGGCCAAGAGTTATTGATCCAAAAAAGCATGAAGCATAATTAATGTGCATCTTAATGATTACAATAAAAAATCCTTATAAAAGGATAACCCACCTAGAAACCCTAGGTGAGGATAAAACAAGATCATGACATGTGTCCTCATCCTATGACATGAGACATAAAATGAACATGACCTAAGTAAGCTTTAGTAATTAGAGGAAAAGGGACCTAATAATTAATTAGGAAATACCTTTAGTTCTAACACTTGGTAGGTTAAATTTAAAATTCTAAAATCTTAGTGATCTAGTTACCTCTTTTAGAGCCCATATCCTATTGAATTAGTATAGCCTTAACTATGAGATCAAGCTCCATCACTATCGAAAGAGAATGAGGAAGATAAAATAAATAAAAAATTAATAGCACATACCACTATATAAACATGTTTCTCCAATTGACTGTATATCAATTCATGTACTTTAAAACCAAATATCACAAAGACTATATTTGATTCCACACCCTTCATATTTTTTTAAGTCAAGATGGATGGTATTGTGAACTTTGAAGCATAGTAATATATAATAAACTCTTTTAATTAATTAGAGAAAATCAAAATAGTTTCCCTTACCAATTATTTATGCTATATGATTAAATTATTTCTTTCCTTTCTAAATCCATTTTAAATTGGAATTATTTTCATCATGCATGTAATTTTTCTTGTTAGCTCACTAAAATATAGGATGAATATTCTTAAGAAACTTCTTGAAGAGAGAATGAAATTCAAGTTTGAGAGTAGGAAAGGATAAGTTTTGAATAGATTTCACTCCACTTAGGTAATTTTTTCCTTTCTATGATATAATGTGACCCAATAGATGGAAGGAAATTTGTAGACATAATGAACTATTTATGCATAACCCCATGAGAGAAAAATATGCAAAAAAAAATTAAAATCCACAATATAAAAGAATGAAAAACAATACCATCAAGATGAAACAAGATGTACCTTATAAAAATCCTCATGAAAAAAAAATGGCATCCAAAAGCATCCACACTTGATTTATTATCTCATGAATAAAGACTATAATACACTTAGAAAGTCTCCACAAATACCTTTGAATCATCAAGCGCCCTACATGCACTCTATACATTAAAAAGAAAATGAGGATCATGTTACCACACATGTCTCAATCCACGCTTCCTCTCCTCACATATGCAACCTACAAGAGATGCTCAATCAACATTAGCCATCAAGGCAAAGGTTATGATAGTCAACCTCAATAATTACTCATGTGCTTTCTTTTATAGAAATGAGCTTGCACAAAACCACCAAGTGGTATTACATAAACCATATCTCTAATACCATGAGTTTACAAAACTATTTTCACTCTTATTTAATTTTTGGTACTAAGTTTTCCCTTTATTAAATCTTTTTCCAATGTGCAAATTCATAGACAATGTTTATCCCAATGTTACATACAACACATAAAGTGACCTCAAGAATTTATAATGCATGTGATGCATGCACCCCTATATCCCCTAGGTGCACCATAAATAATATTTATTTTCATTACATTGTGCAAGGTAAACAATACACATTTTCTTAACCATAGCTCTTTTATCAAAAAATGATTGACTTTTGGGGATTTAAGGAAAACTCTTGAAACCTATAGTGTTTAGACACCATGAACGTATGATCAAAATGATCACTAATTTTCTTAGAAAACACTACCAAATCATCAAAATATACTATATTTATTTTATCACTCTAGTCACAAAAGCCAGGTTTATAACCCTTTGAAAATTTGCATCAATATTTATTAATCCAAATGACATTCTCTTGTAGGAAATTATCCCCCATGGAGTGGTAAATATTGTTTTGAATTGATATTTTATAACACCTCAATCTAATTGTATCTTTAAAACCTATCAAGTGATGATTATCTGTTAGACACATAGGACAACTGAGAGCGGGGGTGAATCGATTGTGCATTAAAACCTTTAAAACCTTATTAAATATTAGTATGAATGTAGAAAAATGAAACATCAACACATCTACAATCATTCACAATAGAACGCCAAATTTTTATGTGGAAAACCCTATAAGGGAAAAACCACCATGAGGATTAACTCACTATATGAAAACCAAAACCGATTACAAGAGGGTCACTGTCCAAAAGAAAAAGATTCACTGCCAAGGGCTCACTGCCCAGGAAGATCACTTCTTTCATATTACAAAGAAATAGTTACAAGGAGGTTCACTACCTCAGATCAACTAGAGAAACCACGACAATGACTCTTTACCATCTACAACCTTCAACTCACTACCTCTAGTGACTTCTGGCACATTAAACTATAAACACCTTCAGCTCACTACTTTTGGTAGTCTTAGGTATTCTTTCTCACACTTCAATCACAACACACAATCACACATGCATCATTCCATGCTACACACTTCTCCAAAATTATGACCTTACATATATATCTTTTGCAACCTTGAATAACCTTCTCTAGGTCGGCTTCAATGAAACATATGCACCTCAAACATGCAAGCACCAAATAAGTCAGCACCAAACACCTATGCGGTGTAAAGAAGTGAGGGTGGACCACATCAAGGGTTAACCAAGACCAAAATCTACATCGACACACTAAACTAGGCTTCCAAAAACCATGAAGCTCATCTGTAAACAATGCTAACACACCAGGATGGCCAAATCGACATTAACACAATCAAGCAACCAAATTCACACTCCACCAAGGCCAAAAAAAACTTTCTGACTATGTAGCAACATTACATAACACCTTGGAATATTCCAACATCAACATAATATTCAAAAACATTGTGCAAACACATGAAACTAAGAATCATCATGTGCAACCAATCAAACTACCACTAAGAAACAACTCAAGATCTAAGCTGGCAGAACAACTTAACACTAAAAAAATTGATGGAAGGTAGGTATTGGAAATATTAGCACATTCCTCAATTTGCAAGACAAGAAACTTCAGTGCAGAGAAAAGTGGAGCAATTTCATTTCTCCCAGATATCCCTCTTCACAAGCTAGAGCTAGTCAAACACACTGTCAAACATATCTTCTATTGCCACATGATCTAGAACCTGAAACTCTGGATATAACACCTTTAAATACCTTTGATCATCACTTTCAAATCGCACAAGCACATCTTCAAGAATGAAGAAATACAGAGAAAAATATAGAACACTTCCTAGTCACCTTGTTTAGTCTTTAGGAAAATTTTCTCAAAAGCACTTGGAAACCAAGTAACCCTGTTGCATCTACAACACTTTCTCAACACCATACACACCTTCTCAAAATATCCATACTAGAGGTTGACATCAATGGAAAAACTGATGATAACATAGTGCAACAATCTCCCCCTTTGTCATTGATGGTAACATCTGCTGAAAAAACATCAACAACAAAAGCAACTCTATATCTCCAATACTCAAGTAGCTCCCCCCCTTACTTGAACATCTATTTCCCTATGTTTTTCAAACTTCTCTCTCCCCCTTTGACATCAATAGAAAATGGAAACACCTACACACTTCACTTTAGGCATAAGATGTGTTCCCCTTGATTGCACCAATCAAAAAAACCACTAGATGCTCCCCTTAAGAGCTAGCCTTCATCAGTCCAAGAGAAAAAATACATCTTGAATTGCTCCCCTAGATAGATGCAAATCTTATGCATCTAGTTAAAAGAAGGGGAAATAACCCCTAGCTTATTTATGAGATACTCAAATGCACCTTTTGGAAGAACCTTTGTGAAAATGTCTACTATTTGATTCTTTGTAGGAACATAATCCAAATTCACTTCCTTCTCAACAAATTTTTCTCTTAGAAAGTGATACCAGATAAAGACATGCTTTGTTCTTGAATGCATTACAAGATTTTTTGAAATGTTGATAGCACTCGTATTATCACACAAGATAGGAATAGGTTCATCATATGATATTTTGATATCCTTCAAAGTCTGCTTCATCCATAGCACCTGTGTAGAACAAGATGTTGCAGCAATGTATTCTGCCTCTACAGTAGATAATGACATTGAATCTTGCTTCTTACTTGTCCAAGAAACTAGCATGTTTCCAAGGAAGAAATCACCTCCAATTGTACTTCTTCTATCATCTGCACAACCTGCCCAATCTACATCTGTATAAGCACTCAAAGAGAAGTTAGTATCTGTAGAATACCATAGACCATAGTCCGAGAGTACCCTTCAAATATTTGAATATCATTTTGACTGCTACCACATGTGACTCTCTAGGATCTTGAAATCTTTCCACAAGACATATTTCATGCATAATATCAAGTCTAATTGTAGCTAGATATAGTAATCCACCAATCATGGATCTATACTTAGTCTGATTTGTCTTAGGAGATACATCATTTTTTCTTAATTTACAACTAGTAACCATGGGAGTGCATATTGGTTTAGAATCCTTCATTCCAAACTTCTTTAACATTTCCTTTGCATATTTTGATTATGAAATGAATATACCTTTTTCTAATTGAATAATTTGTATCCCAAGGAAGAAATTAATCTCCCCAAGCATTGACATTTCAAACTCATTTTGCATCTCCTTTGCAAAAATTTTACACATGGTCCCATTTCCTTCAAACATTATGTCATCAACATACACATCCACAATCAGGATTTGATCTTTCTTAATTTTAAAGTAAAGGTTGTTGTCTATGATACCCTTTTTGAATTGGGCCAATTGCAATAAGTATCTATCCAATCTTGCGTACCAAGCCCTATGAGCCTATTTGATCCAATATAATGCCTTCTTCAATCTACTAACCATATCAAAATCTTTTGATAACTAAAAGCATTATGATTTTTCAATGTACACTTTTTCTAACTCACCATTCAAAAATGTAGACTTTGCATCCATCTGATATACCTTGAAGCCTAGCCTTGTTTCTGATAACTTCTCCATTATCATTCAACTTGTTCCTAAAAACCCATTTATTTCCTATCACATTCTTGTTTGTTGGTCTTGGGACTAGTTCACATGTTCTATTCTTCTCAATCTACCTCAGTTCGTCTTCCATAGCATTGATCCAATTTTCATCCTTGCATGCTTCAATAAATGTTTTAGGTTCTATCTTAGAAAGTGAACAAAAATTTACCTATTCCTCTGTTATAGAATCTTTTCTTCTTGTCAGCACACCTTTGCTCTTGTCTCCAATTATTTGATCCTTAGAATGATTTTTCTGCATATACTTAGGAGTCTTAGGGTTCTTTTCCCGAGCTTCTTCCTCTTCCATTAGCATCTCTTTTTTATCTTCTTCTCTACAAAGGGGTTCATCAAATTCATATCCTTCTATTAGCACCGAGCTTTGATGTGATTCTTCATCCACTTTGACACTTGCACTTTCAATTATCTTCTTTAGTCTCTTGTTGTAGCACCTATATGCCTTGCTCTTTGTAGAGTATCCAAGGAATATTCCTTCGTCTGATCTTGCATCAAACTTTCCTAAGTTTTCATCCCTCATGATATAACATTTACTTTCAAACACTCTGAGATATTTCACAGTAGGATTTTTTCCATACCATTGCAATGTGAGCTATAATGCAAGATTGTTGAATACAGTGAGATGAGGTATCTTGATCTCTTGAAGACTGCTAGTGTTGATTGGAGTTGTTGTGGTGAAATCTTTGTTGCATTGATATCGTGTTTTGTGTGTAACATTCTATCTTCTTTCTTGTTTATATTATGGTAGTGAGCTTGGGCTATGAGTCTTTTTGGATAGTGTGTCATATTTTGGCAGTGATCCTCTTTGTACCATTTTTTGTAATTACTTATATTGTGAGCTAATCCTCACTGTGTTTTTTCCCTTCTAGGGTTTTCTATGTAAATCTAGTGTTCTCTTGTGTATGGTGTTGGTTGTTTCAATTTTTGTTATTTGCTTTTCATGGTTAAACATTATAACAGGTTAAGGTTCTAATGAATACATGTGGATCTGATTATTGTTGAGGGCTTCGATGTTTTAATTTGGTACAACTGATTCACCCCCCCTCTCAGTTGTCTTGTTCATTCAACAATTGGTATCAGAGCAAGGTTCCTTAGAAAAAGCTTGACTGCTTGAGGTAGATCTGGATGATGAACAAGGAGATCCCTATGTTTGATGGTATAGACTATGCATTCTGGAAGGTGAAGATGGAAGGCTATTTGATTTATCTTGGATATGAAGTTGCAAAGGTAGTAAAGACTACATACACCATAATTGCAAATGGTTTGCACATGAATGATGAAATCAAGGCCTATGAAACAGATGGTAAGGCAAGGTTTTTTCTTTTGACCAGTCTTGCACATATGGCATTAGTGAAAGTTATGGATCTGAAAACTACTAAAGAAATTTGGGATATGCTAGAAAGTATCTATGAAGGAGATGATAAGGTTAAACAAGCTAAGTTATAGAATCTAAAGGCACAATTTGAGACTTTTCAAATGTCTGATGATGAAACAATCACAAGTTACATGTAGAGGGTTAATGAACTAGTAAGTGTTATGAGAGGTCTTGGTGCACAAGTTAAAGAACCTAAAGTGGTAAAGAAAATTCTCAGAACTCTTCCTGATTTTTATAGTGAAAAATTTTCTGCTATTGAGGAATTTGTAGACTTTAATATATACACTAGAGATTAGTTGTATGGAACACTAACTACATTTGAAATGAGGAAAATTGATCCAAAAAATGGTGCAAAAGTGGAGACTGCTTTCAAGATCAAAAAATTAGAAAAATCTGAAGATTCAGATGAAGATGATCTTGATGACATGGAAGCTAACTTTGTAAGAAGGATGAAAAAGGGCAATGGTAAGTACAAGGGTAAATTACCTTTCAAATGCTTTAGTTGTGGAAATACAGGTCACTATGCTTCAAGATGTCCAAACAGAGCTATGAACAATAAGAAAAAGGAAAACAAAGGAAAGATGATCAAGAAAAGCTACTATGTTAGAGAAGATGTTTATATTTCTGATGATTAATTTGATTATGGAGACGTTGATGATAATGAATGTTTGTTCTTGGCTTTAAAAGATGAATCTGGTTCTACTAACTCTAAGAGTTGTATGAAGGAAAGTGTCGCGGAGAAAAAGGATAAATTTGGAGGCACCTCAATATCTACTTTTCATGTTAGGAAGGACAAGAACTATTGGGTTATTGACAGTGGTTGCTCAAATCATATGACTAGAGACAAAATTAAGTTTGTTGGACTTGAAAAATATGATGGAGGACTTGTTAAATTTAGAGATGATTTAGGTACTAAGATTTGTGGAATAGGTTCAATTAGTTTTGATGGAAAACATAATACTGAATATGTTTACTATGTTAAAGGTTTAATGCATAACCTCTTGAGTTTTGGAAAAATGTGTAGCAAAGGATACAATCTTATGTTTTAGGATGATGGATGTGAGATTAGAAAAGGGTCTAAAATTGTAATTATTGTTGGAAAGAGGACAGATGGAAATATCTATCAGCTCAAGGGTGTTGATGGTCACTGTTTTATAACTCAAATTAATGATAGCTTGTTATGGAACAGGAGAATGTGTCACATCAATTTTGATAACCCGGTTAGAATCAATTCAATTCAAGCAACACGAGATATTTGTTGAGGATTACAAAGCCTATCAATGTTGTTTGTAGAGATTGTCAATTTGGAAAATAAACTAGAAGTAGTTTCAAGGGAAAAGAACAATCTTCTACCAGATTGTTAGAATTAGTACACATAGATATTTGTGGTCTGACAAGAGTGAGAATTCTTCAAGGTGATAGGTATTGCATGCTTTTGATTAATGACTATTATAGAATGACATGATTTACTTAGAGAAAAATCTAAAGTCCTAGATAGATTTAAAGTATTTAAAGCTATTGTTGAGAATAAAATGGATTTGAAGATCAAATTTTTAAGGTCTGAAAAAGGTGGAGAGTTCGCCTCCAATGAATTTAACATGTTATGTGAGAATCATGACATAAAGAGGCACTTGTATACCACTAAGACTCATCAAAAAAATGGAGTAGTTGAAAGGAAAAATAGGATTGTTCAAGAAGTTGCAAGGACTATGATAAGAGAAGTTAATCTACCAAAAGTCTATTGGAGAGAAGCAATTCATACTATTATTTGCATACTTAATAGTGTTCAAGCAAGAGCTAACAACACAAAGACTCCCTATGAGCTATGGTACGAAAGAATTCCTACTATCAAGTACTTTAGAGTGTTTGGAAGCAAATGTTATATCAGAAGAGATGATGAAAACTTGGGAAAGTTTGATGCAAGGTTTGATGAAGGTATCTTCCTTAGATATTCTTCTAAAATTAAAGCTTACAAATGTTACAATAAAAGACTAAGAAGAATTGTTGAAAGTGCAAGTGTTAAGGTTGATGAAGACATGCAGAATTCAGTTATAATAGATGGATATGAGTCGGATGAGCTTGCTTGCAAAGAAGAAGAACAAAAAGCTAAGGAAAAAGAAGTGTGGAATGTAGAGGAAGAAGCTTTGAAAAATACCTCTAAGATCCCTAAGTATGTGCAAAAAAATCATTCCAAAGAACAAATCATTGGAGGCAAAAACAAAGGTGTGTTGACAAGAAGAAGAGTTGTTGAAGCAAAGGTAAATCTGTGTTTACTTTGTAAAATTGAACCGAAGACAATAAGTGAAGCATGCAAAGATGAACATTGGATGAAGGAAATGGAAGAAGAACTTATGCAGATTGAGAAGAATCAAACTTGGGAACTGGTTCCTAGACCTGAAAGCAAAAACATTATTGGAACTAAGTGGGTATTCAAAAACAAGCTAAATGAGAATGGAGAAGTGGTAAGAAACAAGGAAAGGCTTGTGTGTAAGGGTTATGCACAAGTTAAAAGAATATACTTTGAGGAGACATTTGCTTTGATGGCTAGAATGGAAGCAATCAAGATGTTTTTGGATTTTGTAACACATAAAGACTTTAAAGTTTATCAAATTGATGTGAAGTCTGCTTTCTTGAATGGAGAATTGGAAGAATTTTACATGGAACAACCAGAAGGACTTTAGTTGTCAAACAAACCTAATATGGTTTGTAGATTGAAAAAGGCATTGTATGGATTAAGTCAAGCTCCTAGCGCTTGGTATGCAAGGTTGGGCAGATATTTGATTTAGTAAGGATTCAATAAAGGCACCATAGATAGTATTTTTTACTTTAAAGTTGAGGAAGATCGAATCTTGATAGTAGTTGTATATGTTGATGACATAATATTTGGAGGCAATGAAGCTATGTGCAAGAAATTTGTAGAATATATGCAAAAAGAGTTTGAGATGTCTATGTTTGTGGAGATGAATTTCTTCCTTGGGCTACAAATCAATCAAACAAATAAAGGCATATTCATTTCGCAATCAAAGTATGTTGAAGAGATGTTGAAGAAGTTTGAAATGGATGACTCCAAACCAGTATGTACTCCCATGGTTACTGGTTGCAAAGTAAGTAAGGATGTCGAATCCCCTAAGGTTGATCGGAGCAAGTATAGATCTATGATTGGTGTACTGCTATACCTAACTGCTACTAGACTGGATATCATGCATGCAGTTTGTCTTGTGGATAGATTTTAAGAAGATCCTAAAGAGACACATGTTGCAGTAGTGAAGAGGATATCTAGATATTTGAAGGGAACTCTAGATTATAGCTTGTGGTATCCTAAGGATACTGATTTCACATTGAGTGCTTACAAGATGCAGATTGGGATGGTTGTGTTGATGACAGGGAAAGTACTAGTGGTGGTGCATTCTTTCTTGGATGTATATTGGTATCATGGCTTAGCAAGAAACAAGATTATGTTTCTTTATCTAATATAGAGGCTAATTCTATTGTATCAACATCTTATTGTACATAGGTATTGTGGATGAGGCAAACATTGAAAGATATTAGAGTAGTGTATGACAAGCCTATTTCTATCTTTTGTGGTAATACAAGTGCAATCAAAATTTCAAAGAATCTAGTGATGCATTCAAGAATAAAGCATATATCAATTAGGTATCACTTTTTGAGAGAGATGGTTGCAGAGAATGAAGTAAAGCTTGAATATGTACCTACAAAGGGTCAGATTGTTGACATATTTACTAAGGATCTTCCTAAGAATACTTTTGAGTATCTGAGAGAGAAGTTGGGAGTTATTACCCCTCCTTTGAACTAGATGCATATGGAGATGCATTAGACCAGTGGATCTATGGTTTCACTCTTTGTTTGGATCGATGTTGGTGGCTACCTCTCAGTGGGAGTAGGTAGTGAAATTTTTGTAGTATGAAATTTAAGTTCTAATGGTGAAGAGGTTGCTGAGTTGATTGGTGTGTACTCCTAAGGGAGATTGTTTAGAGCAGTTGCAAGTATCTTGGTTCTATGTAAAGGGGGAGAAAAATACAAAATAGCTTATCCTTTGCCATTGATGTCAAAGGGGGAGAGAAAGAGAAGTCATGTGAGAGAAAGATAATTCATGTGAAAAAGGAAAGTATCAAATGGAGAGATAGTGTAATGAGTTAGTTGTGTAAGGGGGAGAAAAGAGAAAAGGAAATAAGTATGTTTATGTCTTTGATGGTTTTTCACATCTTGTGTTTCCATCAATGACAAAGGGGGAGATTGTTGCAAGTATGAAGGTGTTGTCATTGATGTCAACAAGCCTGTGTTGTCATTGATGATAGTAGTTCAATGGTTGAGAAGAGATTGTTGCTTTGATTAGTTGCATTATGTTGTCATCAGTTAAGTTTCTGATGTTAACCTCTGGTGTTGCTTTGATAAGCTTCTATTTATGGTTTAGATGTCAAGGATATTGAGAAAATTGATCAAATAAGGAAACAGGGTGTTGTAGAGGTGTTCTAGTTTTGCTTCACATTTCTTATGAGTGGAAGATTTGCTTGTGTGGTTTGGATATGTTGGGTAGAGGTGTTCAAATTTTCTATATCCAAAATTTTGGCTTCTGGATCAAAGGTCAGAGGAAGCTATGTTCACCAATGTGTGAATTGGTTTTATAGTGTTGCTTATAGAAGTGTCTAGGAGAAATGTATTTGCTCCACATTTCTCCATAGTTGATTTTGAAGGTATGTTGATGATGTTGATCTCTTGCCTGTGTAAAGAGGATTTGTGGTTTGGTACTCTAAAAGTTGGATTGTAGAGTTGTAGTGTTTGGCAATGTAGTTTGAGTGTACTGGGCGTGTACATTCTAATGGTGTGAGTTGTTGTGAAGGATTTTATTGGATTTTAGAAGGAATAGAGGAATATTCTAGATCATGATGAAGCATGGTATGTGGTTCACAAGTCATCCTTGGATTTGAGGAAATAGGTAATTCAAAGTTCAGTGGTATTTTCATGGGTAATGGTTGACCTAGTGTTTACATTCGAAGATGTTTTAGCATTAATGAAGGTGTGCCAAGGCATGTGAGAGTTAATTTGGACCCTAGATAAAAAATTTATTGGTCCACTTTCATTCCTATCCACCATGAGAATGCTTAGTTTCGACCTAATTTGGATTTGTGAAGTGGAAGAATGCTTAGTTTCGACCTAATTTGGATTTGTGAAGTGGAAGAAGAGTGTAGCCGACTTGAAGATTTTTTCAAGTTGTGGATGTATAAATGCAAGGTGAATCGATGTGAGATACAAGTGTGTAGAATAGATTTGTGTGTTGTGATGCAAAATTAAGTGTAGAAGTGTGAATTGCAGTGTGAGCTATAATGCAAGATTGTTGAATGCAGTGAGTTGAGGTATCTTAATCTCTTGAAGACTGCTAGTGTTGATTGGAGTTGTTGTGGTGGAATCTTTGTTGCATTGAGATTGTGTTCTCTGTGTAACATTCTATCTTCTTTCTTCTTTCTATTTCGGTAGTGAGCCTGGGCTATGAGCCTTTGTGGATAGTGTTTCCTATTCTGGCAGTGAGCCTCTTTTGCACTGTTTTTTGTAATTACTTATATTGTGAACTAATCCTCACCATGTTTTTTCTCTTCTAGGGATTTCTACATAAATATGGTGCTCTCTTATGTATGGTGTTGGTTGTTTCAGTTTTTGTTATATGCTTTTCATGTTCAAACATTATAACAGATTAAGGGTTTAATGAATGCATGCAGATCTGATTATTGTTGAGGGTTTTGATTTTTTAATTTGGTACAACTGATTCACCCCCCCTCTCAGTTGTCTTGTTCACAATTTCATGCTTATATCAATTTTATTTACACACTAAGGATAATAGATTTTCATGTGTGTCCATTATATTTTTTCCTCTAACAATTTATACACTCAATTTGAGAGGGCATATTATACATAATAAACTTTCTTATTTGCACATGATTTCATGAATTTATAGATTTTTGGGCCCATATTGGTTTTGACTCCATGACAATGTTATGCATTATGATCTCATTCTTAGATTTTCTATTATCTCATGATTTTGTAGATTGTGGGTGTCATACCAATTCCAACTCAATAGTAATCATAAAAAAATATGTTTTCATTTTTTGTCCATAGATTTTTTGGGGCCTCATTAGTTCTATTTGCATGAAAAACCTATACATCATGATACTTTATCATATATTCATGTAGTTTCATGGGGTCAAACTTGCTAATTTATTAATTATCAAACTTAAGAACCATCATGTTTTTCCTTTTTACTTGATATATTTCATTCCTAGTCTAATAAAAACATTTATAATTATATTTTGATGCTAGTTTGATTGCACAAGAGTGTGTCCTAGTTATGGGACATCTTTATTTTTACCTAAAATCACATACTTTTTAGAAAAAATAATGATTTAAACCTCAACAGGTTCCATCTAAAGGGGGTTGATTAAAGAGAGTCATATCAATCCCTATTGGATAGAACCCACTAGACTTAAATCAAACCTTTGATGGAGTCTCCTTTGCATTTATCAACATGTTGATAAAAAGATAAACTTGCTTCATCTTTTGGGGGTTCAAATAAAGTCATTTGAAAATGTCATTTTATAACTATACATCATATAATTCCAAAAGAGTATGTAAATAATTTATTTGTAGTGAAAGTTATGTGTTATGGAATAATGTAACTCAATTAAAATAGTAAAAAATAAAAATTGATTGAAAAATTAAAAGAAAAAAAGAAAAAATAATAATCTAATAAAAATAGATTGAATCTACATAGAAAATTTTACAATATATTAGTTAAATATCCTTAAATTCTTTATCATTTGTTCCCTATAGTTGACACAAATTAAAATACTGAAAAATGTTGATTTCGAGTGTTCCATTTAGACCAAAAAGTGAGACACACTATTGTGCTATAACCCACTACCAATGCACTTTTATATGTATTACTAGTGATTGATGTGTGTAGGTTTGGAGATGTTACTCTACCAAAGCACAAATAAATTTTGAGACACCATCCAACCATGTATTCTTGCATCTATTTGCTTATTTTATTTGTTACTTTAGTTAATGTAACATGCATGATTCATGTATCTTCTATGCACACCAAAATAGGAGATAAAATTTAGAGGAGAAAAGTGTATACCTTACTTTCTTACTCTCTTATTTTATACACTTTTAGTACTATCATAAATACAATGTCATAATTCTCAATTTACCTTAGTTTATGTATAATCTAACCTAAAAATCAAAACGTGTCAACTTATCAACCTTTACCAATCACAAACATTCTTAATTGGTTCCTTATGTATCTATTCTAATATCCTAGAATTTACAATGAGTGTGGATCTATCCCTTGGATAGAATTGTCCTCATGACTTTTTATTCCTATTTCAAACATCTTTTCCTTACTTCCCAAGCTAACCCTTTTAAATACTTTGATTATTATTTGTTGGCTTGTGCATCAAATAATTTGGATTGAGTACTAAGAATCTTGTATTTGAATATATGCCTTCCGCCATTAGTTCATAATCACAGAGACAAGATAGAATTAGAAATTTGATATCATTCACATCAAATAGAGATTCACACTTTGCATTGTAGATACTACATCTCAATTTACCATTTAGACATCTTGCATCTTTTCTTGGTACATGCATTTGTTTTCTTCATTGTTGGTCATATGTATAGAACCAATTTTGGGATTGGACACAGTATAAAAGATATTTTAGAAGCACATATTCCTCTGGGAGGCTTATTAGGACACGGGCATAAGGGTCTTTACAACACAATCAATAATTCTCTTCACTTTCAATTAGGTCTTGCTCTAGCTTCTTTGGGAGTTGTTACCTCCTTGGTAGCTCAACACATGTATTCTTTACCTGCCTATGCATTCATAGCACAAGATTTTACTACCCAAGCTGCATTGTATACTCATCATCAATACATTGTTGGATTCATTATGACAGGGGCATTTTCCCATGGAGCCATATTTCTCATTAGAGATTATAATCCAGAACAAAATAAGGATAATGTATTAGTGAGAATGTTGGAGCATAAGGAAGCCATAATATCTCATTTGAGTTGGGTTAGTTTATTCCTAGGTTTTCATACCTTGGGACTTTATATTTTCATCTTGTTTATTGATAATTGAGCTTGAATTCTATCAATTAAATCAAGAGGATTTCCATATGTCTATAGTAGGTACCTAAAGGTTCTTATCAATTCCATTAAATTTCAAACATATGTGAAAATGTAAGCACACTTGTACCAAAGAGAAAAATGGAAGAGGATGGACCCATATCTCAACAAAGTGTCTTTGAAGATTGATTCAAAATAATTATGTCCAAAAACATAATGGAGTCCCTAAAAAAGTCTTTGATAGTTAAAATTGTATTGGTAAAATAATAGATATAAAACTTTCATAATTGTACATTTATTTCAAAAAATATTATCATTGACTACATCCAGTTTATATATATATTCTGCCCCTCTCAATTTCACTTATATCTTTGCTTGAATTTAATTCTCTTTCTAATTTAGACAATATATTACATCAAACTTCATTTCCTCCCATGTCTTTTCTTTATTCATGAGTACAAACCTTTAAAATGAAATAAAAGAATACTAGATAGTAATGGGTGGGAAAACAAGGCTACATGTGGGAGCAGAGTAGACAATTGTGTCTCTCAAATCCATATGATGGAATGCAATGCCCTTAATAAAGTATTTGGACCCACAACCCTTATGGAATATTAGATAAAGTTCTTTCCCTGTCCACTCATTAAGACACACTTAGGATATTAATTAAAAGTCAAGAATGTTTTTTTTTTAAATGTTGATATGATTTTATATTCTCCTAAAATAAGTATAATTCAAGCATGTGGAGGACTTGTGAGAGGATATCTAATTTCGAAAATTAAAAGAGGACCATCATGGAATGGATAGCACTTTTAAAAGTGGAGGGAATTATTAATCTAAAAAAGTGGGAGGGGAATTTATTTCCTCAAATCAATTCAAGCATTCAAAGTTAGAGCCAATTTTGCATGCCTTTATGGAATGTTCAGTATATTTTTCTTTTTCATGCCTTTTTGTAATAAAGAGGAAAAGTATTTTGAAGTTAAATATTTGAATTATTTATTATAATTATAGAGTTATTATACGTTGGGAGCCATTTTTTAATGGTGAAGATATTTTTATGGTTTGAGTATGTTTGATGATTATGATCCACTTTCATTATCTCTTGAATTTATAATTATTGTTGTTTAGTGATTCAATCACTTATTTATATTGATCTTATATTGATGATTTTTCTTTAAAACCTCATCTTATTTAAACTTTAAACAATTTTTCATAATACAAGAAATGTGTACCACAAATTCATTAAAAAATAATAAAGATGAAATTTTAGTTAATGTCGTAATGAAATAGATATTTGCATTAATAGTTGTTTAGTATGGTTTGTTAGATAATAAAATGTAAATATGAATTTTAATATTTATTAAATAAGATTAATTTGTAAAATTTATTAAAGTGTATATAATGTAATTTTGTAGTTATTTTTTATAGTTTTTAAAAATTAAGTTGCTTTTAGTATTATGACTTCAGAAAAAATATAAAAAATTAAGTATAAATTTAAGATGATTTATTTAACGTAAAGATAAAAAAATTATGAAAGTGTTTTGATTTTAATTGGTAAATATGTTTATTATATAAAAATATGATTCATAATATTTGGTAAAATAAAAAATATATTTAGATTGAATTAGTACTAAAAATAAAAATTACAAAGATGGAAAGGAATAAGAAGCACATTTTATTTTATTTTTAGGTAGTTTGTTGGAAGAATGTGGAAGACAATTATATTGTTGGACCAAAATCAAGATTTTATGTTTCGTTAGACTATTGTTAGGGATTGAACTACACACATTTATGTATACTTCTCTTTGTTGGTGTCCTTGACATGTTGATGTCTACTATAGTGTGTTGGTGTCCCATATTGGTGCAAACATGTTCTTTATACTTGTTGACTCAAACCCATCTGCCTAATAGTGGTCAACTCTTGTTACATTAACTATCTATGTCTAAAAAAGGAAAAAAATAGTTCCTATGGTATATTTGAGGAAAATCCTCGCTTAGAGCCATATATTTGATTAGTAAAAAGTAATATGAATATTTTTTTAATGTGTGTGGTCTTAGGTGAAGTGTAGATAATTATGAATATAGAGGTAGGTGGTATTTGTAGTAATGAAGGAAGAACTAGGTGGTTGAAAATGGTATGTGTTTTCTAGAGCTATTAGGTGAAGTGAAATGGGTGTCAGAAAAATTCATTATAGACTAAGACCACTTAAATAAACATTCTTAAACCAATTTAATTATTGGATTCAAATTAGGACTTAAGGTTCATGGAAATGAAAGTTTTAATTCATGAGACAAGAGTGTGTTATCTTGTCTAGAGGATAGGAACATGATATGCTAGCATCTTAGGTGATAGAAAGGTAGAGAACAAGGATGAAACAATGATTTTGTTGTTGAATGGTTTATAAAGTGGGATTAGAGTGTTTTGGGACAATGTATGCTCCAAGGAGGTCAAAGTAGTCCAAATTGTACTTATTAGAAGTAGGTGCTAAATAAGTGTAAAACTATAAGGGAATGTGCCAAGTATGTGCCTTTTGTCATTATATTTTATCCCAAGTTAAAATGCATGAGTTGTAGTCAATCATGTATGATAAAGTAAATAAAATTATTTATAATACTTGATAAAGAGGATACAAATAAAGGATACTAAAGAACTTTTCTTGGCATCATTTTTCTAGATCTTCTACTTAAGTACCATATTCAACCTTGCAACATATAAAAGAAGAGAAATTAAAATTCCCTATGAAATAACAAAAAGAGTAAATTCCATACATCCTAAAAACTATTTTTATTTTAAGTTTTTTTGAATTTTGTAGGAAATGCCAAGTATGGAGTTGGAACTAGTATGGCATCCATGATATTGAGTAAGAGTGAGAAAGAGAGGTGTGAGGTGATCATGTTGTATAGCATAGCCATGGATTTGTTATTAATTTTTCCTCTATGAAAGATTAGTCTATGATTAATGACTAGTGTAGGATCCATGGAGAATAATTTTGACCATAAGTGGTGTAGGACATGTGGTGCAATCACTTTAACCATATTCATATTGTAGGATCCATGAAACTATTACTTTAATCATTATGATGTCTTGGACTTAAGCCATGAAGTCTCTTTAGCCAAGTTGTATGATGTAAGATTCATAAATGATTTCTTTAACTTGTAAATGCATTTATTTTTTATAGTATGAAGGGGGACAATGCGACCTTAAATTTATTAGATGTGATAAGAAGACATTAATTAAAGTAGAAGGAAAATAGAAAAAGTGTATAAGATGTTTATTTTTAGAGATTGCATGTGTTATAGAGTATTGTATGAATTAGAAAAAAAGAAAGAAAAAATGTAAGTGTACAAAGGTTACAATATAGATAATCAAAAGAAAAATACAAGAAAAATATTTTTTAATATGTTAAATTTCTTAGAGTAATCCCTCTATATAGATAAATTACTCGTCTTTAATAAAAAATTCATATATTAATTATTTCAAAATATATATCCTCAAATATCAAAATTAAAATATATTTACAATTAATTTTGAATTTGAATAACAATATATTTTTCATAAAATATTAAATCATATTGTTTTCAAAAGATGATTGTACTAATATAAAACATATTATATTGATGACTTTGTTTTCTTACATAAGATATAACAATATTGGGATTTTAACTAGTTAAACAAGCCCGTAGAAATAATGGTAGGGAAACCAGGGAGCAAAGTAGGGAGCAAAGTAGACAATTATGTCTTTCTCATATTGGGACCCAAACCTTTATGGCATCCTACATAAAAGTTACTTTTTTTCTAATTGTGAGACACACTTGGGATATTAATGAAAAGTATAGAATATATTTTTAAAATTATTGACATGATTTTATATTTATCCAAATATAATTATAGTTTCGAAAAGTTAAAAGAGGGCCACCATAGGAATGGGTAGCACTATTAAAAGTGGGGGAATTATTAATCCAAAAAAGTCGGTGGGGAATCTTATGGACAATATTCCTCAAATCAACATTGAGATAATTTTGCATACCTAGAATATTGCATCTCTTTTTCGTTTTGGAGTTAAGTAGTGTGAGCAAGTGAATATTATAGTGAGAGTGTAAAGGTGAAAAGTTCAATGCTATTTTTTAAAGTATGATTTTATTCATTTTTATATAGAAAAAACAATTGGATAAAGAATTTTTTATTTATTTTTAATTGATTCTTATTAAAAAAAAAAAATTAAATTATAAGTTTGTAATTGTAAAAATGATAGAGAAATTAGTGTTTAATCACAATCATTATAAGTAAAAAAAATAGAATTATTTATAATTTTATGATTTTTAGTGGGTAAAATATTTTTTGAAAGTTTTTTGTGTTAGGGTTAGAAGACATATTTCTATAGCAAAAGAAGAATATTAAGATTTAACGTGGTTCACCCAAAACCAGGTTACATCCACCAACACAGGGTCCAATAAATATTAAACTTTCAATAAATAACCTTTACAAAGCTTGTAGCAACTACTACAACTTGCAGCAACGTTTTTTCTCCACGTTTTTCCACTGTTGCTTTTACGCAGCCTTTGTTGCATGTACCCACGGCTCTTCTTGTGTTTTTTCAGCCACATAAATGCAAACTTTTGCTAATGTTTTTGATGACTTGATGCTCACAAAACTTTGATCCGAGTATTTGTATATGCTCCCACACATGTCCCATTAATTACAAATGAAGTGTGGCCATTGATTTTGCCTCATGCGCCCAATAACACTCTTCTTTTGGGTGGCTACATTTAATATTTTCAGCTATCTTTTAATTTTATATTATATAATTATAACTAATCACTTCCAACATTTAATATTTTTTTGTAACTGCTTTTTTAAATACAAGTGCAACATAAATATTTACTAAGTGCAACAAATTTAAATAAAATATTGTTGAAGATCTTCGGGCATTCGAGTCTAATTAGTCTCCATAACACAACAATCTCCCACTTGGAGACTGGTCAAACTCCACACCATACCATCTCTCACTTGGAGACTGATCATAACACCACTACCTTTGCAACTCCCACTGGAAATAAGCATCATAGACCCTGATGTTCTGTTTTATCTAAATTCAACCTTGAAGGCCAACCGAAGCTGAAGAGGATCTCAGCTTCTCCCTTGTCACTGCCTTCGTAAACATATCCATTGGATTTTTGTCTGTATGAATCTTTTCCAGTCTTACATGTCCATCCTCCAACACCAATTGAATAAAATGATATCTTAGTTGTATGTGTTTGGTTTTTGAGTGCAAAGCATAATTCTTTGCAAGATGTACATAACACTCTAACTGTATGTAAACAAGTAAATTTTAGCTTGTTATTTTCCAACTCTTCCATGAAAAGTTTCATCCATATCATCTATTTGCTTGCCTCTATGGCAACAATATACTCTGCATCCGTGGTGGATAAAGCAACCACCTTTTGCAATTGAAAAATCCAACTCACTGTTGTTCCACCGACTATAAATACATAACCTATGGTACTCCACCTAGTATCTACATCCCCTACAAAATATGAGTCAACATAGCCTTTTAAATTAGTATTAGAGCCCCCAAAACATAAACATTTATTGGATGTACCTCTCAAATACTTGAGAATCCATTTTACCACATTCCAATGCTCAACTATGAGTTTACTCATATACCTACTAACAACTCCTATGACATTGCAATATCTGATCTTGTGCATACCATGGTGTATAATAAACTGCCTACAACTAAATCATATGGTACCTTGGACATTTTGTCTTCCTTCTCTTGTGTCTTTGGACACATATCCTTGGTCAATTTGAAATGACTAGGCAAAGGTGTGTTGACAACTTTTGCATTCACCATGTGAAATCTCTGCAACACCTTTTCAACGTAATCAACCTGAGATAAAAATAGTTTTCTATTTTTTCTATCTCTAGTAATCTTCATACCAAGGATTTGTTTTGATACCCCCAAATCCTTCATAGAAAAGGAATTTGCTAATTGTTGTTTTAACTCCCTTATGTAATCCATGTTAGACCCCGCTACAAATATATAATCAACATATAAACATAAAATAATGTAGCTATCATCATCTAACCTCTTAAAGTAAATGCAATGGTCTAAATTACACCGAATATAGCCATGCTTAGCCATAAAACTATCAAATTTAATATACCATTGTCGAGGTGCTTGCTTCAAGCCATATAAACTTTTCTTCAATCTGCACACCAATTTCTCCTTACCTTTGACCTTAAATCCCCGTGCCTATTCCATATATATTTCTTCCTCCAAATCACCATGGAGAAAAGTAGTTTCAACATCTAGCTATTCTAAATGCAAATATTCAGCAGCCACAATACTTAAAACAATATGAATAGAAGTCATTTTAACAACCGAAGAAAAGATTTCATCAAAATCAATGCCCTTTTTATATGCAAATCCCTTTACAACTAATCTGGCTTTAAATATTTTCTTACCTCCATCTTCCTCTTTCAATCTATAAACCCATTTGTTTGGTAAATCATTTTTACCTGCAGGAAAGTTGCATAATTCCCAAGTCTGATTTTTTAGCAAGAAGTCCATTTATTTTTCCATTCCATGCTCCCATTTAACCTTGGCATCCATCGCAATAGCTTCATCATAACATTCTAGCTCACCAGCATCGTCAATAAAATAGAATACAAAGAGGGAGAATTTTTTTCGGAGGTCTACTTATCCTTAAAGATCATCTAACATTCACTAGATTTGTGGTATTTGTGGTTACTGTTGTTGCAGAGCTTAAGGAACCACCGAAACATCATTGTTCAGAGTGTCATCCAACACTACATAATCCTTTTTTTTCTTCTCATGTTGCTATAATTGATCTGTGTACAACATCTTCTCATTGAATATGACATCCCTGCTTCTTATAATTTTTTGATTTTCAAAATCCCAAAGCCTATAGCTAAATTCATCAATGTCATATCCAAAAAATATACATTTCTTTGACTTAGCATCAAGCTTGGTTCTATTTTTAGAATCTAAATGTGCAAATGCTTCACAACCAAAGGTCTTGAGAAAAGAATAACTCACCTTCTTACCCGTCCATGCTTCCTCTGGAATACCACGACCCAAGGGATTAGAGGGACCTCTATTAATTAAATAAACAATGGTATTGACAACCTCTTCCCACATGTTTAAAGGCATCCCAACATAAAATATCATACTCCTTGCACGCTCCATTATTGTTCTATTCATGTGCTCAACCACTCCATTTTCTTGTGGAGTCCTTGGAACCACTTTTTGCCTATGAATACCATTAGAGGAACAATAGTCTTCAAACTATTTGCTACAATACTCACCACCATTATTAGATCTGAGACATTTTAATCATTTACCTATCTCATTCTCAACCAAGCTTCTCCAATTTTTAAAAGTTTCAAACACATCATCTTTATGCCTAAGAAAATAAATCCAAGTCTTCCTAGTTGCATCATCTATGAATGTAACATAATACCAATAGCCACCGAGAGAAGATAACTGAGCTAGTCCCCATACATCTATATACACAAGCTCTAACTTCTCATCTTTTCTTTGCTTCCCATCTTCGAGAAAACTAACTCTCTTTTGTTTTCCATACACACAACTTTCATAGAAATCCATATTAACATATTTTAGACCTAGTAAATCTTTCTTTGAATGAAGCACTTTCATACCTTTTTCACTCATGTGCCCAAGTCTATTATGCCATAGTGTTGTTTCACCCACAACAAATGTCTGATTTTCTACCTGTTGACCTACAACAATTGTTCCTAAAATTGTTACAAAACCTGCAACAACTATTGTAAAACTTGCAACAACTATTGTAGCTATTTTTTCTAGCAACTTTCATGTTTAATTTTTATCTGCAATAGTTAAAGTACAAGGAACAGTATAACCTATACAAAGATATAAGGTTCCTACTTTCACACCTTTTCTTACTACTAAGGCACCTTTTGTAACCTTCCATTTTTTATCACTAAATATAACAACACAACCTTCATCATCTAGTTTCCTTGCTGAAATTAAATTTCTTCTTAACCTTGGAACATGCCTTACCTCTTGTAGTAGCTAATGTTTCCCATTTTGGAACTTAATCTTGATTCTTCCCTTTACAAAAATCTAACAAGGTTCGTTATCTCCCAAATAAACCAACCCAAAATTCCCTTGGACATAATTAAGAAAATAACTTCTATGAGGCATAGCATGAAACGAAACCCCTGAACCTAACACCCAAGAATAATTAGCATTATCAAGGGAAAGAATCAAAGAATCCTCATTAGATTTATTACTTACCACATTTGCCTCTTTATTGCCCTCCTTTTTGTCTCCTTTATTTTTTTGAGACCATCAATCTTTCTTTAAATTACCCAACTTACCACAGTACTAGTAATCCTTCTTCTCTCTAGATTCAAACCTCTTATCCTTTGATTTTCCTCGTAACTTCTCATGACCTCCAAAATTCTTTCCTCTCTCCTTTGTTTTGCCCCTGCTTTCTGCATTCAAAACACTGCTTGATGTGGATGAACCACCTGAGCTTTTCCTATGAATTTCCTCACTCAAAATAACACCAACAATATCATCAAATTTCAACATATTCAAACTAGAAATAGAAATACTAACCGCCATTACCAAGCTATTCATGTTACCTAATTTTCACCCGTAAGCTCAATCAGGCAGGATAATCATGTGATAGATCTTTGAGAGGCCAAATGGAGCATTCGCACAAGGGAAAAAGTCATGAATCTGATGCTAGGTTATAGGAAACTCAGTTTGGAAGCTTGCCTTGTTCAGGTTCGGCATGAAAATTCTCTAAGGAGAAATCCGCAAGACCCCAGGAATGTCACGGTGAGTGGAATTCACCTGCAGGTTCCTATTGGCAAGACATCGATCATTGTCCCGGCGACAAAAGGTTATGCATATCGGCGAAGGATAAAGCCTTCACCATAAAGTCTCGGTGATTTCTTGAAGTCTCACTGAAAGGAGGCGGCATTGGCAAAGCAGGCGAGCTTTGTTGTAGGGTCTCGCTAAAGTCAAAAGGTCTCCCCGACTCTAAAGGCTCTAGGCGCAGGAGATTGAGTTCGCTATGATGTCTCGACAAACGGAGGGGGTCTTGGCGACAAAAGGAGGCCTTCGGTGTAACAAAAAGTTCGCTGAGATATCTCGACGACAAGCACGGGTCTCGGCAAAGGATATTGCCTTTGGCAAAATGTCTTGCCAAAGGATGAAGGTCACACCGAAGATAAAAAGGAGGCCTCGCCAAGAGTTGAAGCCTTCGCAGTGATGTCCCAGCGATCAAGAATGTCTCGCCAAAGGCCAGGGGTCTCACCCAAGGAAATTCAAGTCGGCATGATGTCTCGGCAACCAACAAGGGTTACACTGACAGTGTTTCACCAGGGAGTTCTTGGAATAAAGCTTCCTCTTCGATGAGATGTCTTCCCGAAAAGATGGGGTCTTGCCGATAATAAGATGGGCTTGCCCAAAGATTTAAGGCTCGGCGAGAGGTCTTACCGAAACAACAGTGTCTTGTCGACAGAAAGAAAGGAACTCACCGAAGGATTTGGCCTTCGGCACAAGGTCTCAGCGACCTGTGGATGTCCTGTCGACCCGGGGGATGTCTTCGATGTAACATTTTGAGGTCGTGGTGAGGTCTTTTCAACCCAAGAGGTCTCACCGAAAGAAAGCTAAGCTTCCAAGAGTTGAAGACTTCACCCTGAGGTCTCACCGAGATGGCGATGTCTCCCCAACCGAAGAGAAAATAGCTCATCGCTGAAAGATAAGGAGCCCGACGAGAGGTCTGGCTGACAGGCCAATGTCTCGCCGACAACAAAGGTTCTCACCAAGAGTCTTCCTAAAATGAGGAGTTTTCCAAAGGAAAAAGAATTCTATAAGATGTCTTAGCGAATGAAGGTGGTCTCAGCGACGAAAAGCGGGAATCAGCCTGACTAGAAGACCTCGCTATGAAGTCTTCCTGACTTACCAGAGTCTTGCCGAAAGAAATGAGGAGCTCGAGCAGAATGGAGGAGTTTGGCATGAGTCTCGGTGACAAACACCAGTCTAGCCAAAAGATGTGAGTTCGGGGAGACCGTAGTGTGCTCGAAAAAGGGTCTGGCTGACAGGCCAAAGTTTCAATGACAACGAAATGAGCTCAATGAATGGTCACGTTTCAGGGAGATGTCTTCCCAACCAATGGGAGTCACACCGAAGGAGATCTAGAGCTCAGTGGAATGAAATGTCTCAGGGTAACATCAAGGATGTCTCGCAGATAGAAGATGAAGGGCCTTGGGGTAACGTTTTGCCTTCAGTAAAACGTCTCACCGACACTCGGGTGTCTTGCTGACTGAAGACGAGCTCAGGGAGATGGTGAAATGAAAAGGAAAAGGAGACAAGAGGAAGCTCGATGAGAGGTCTCGCCGACCAAAGAAGGATCTGACTGATACAAAATGAGCCTGGGTAGAAGGATCTGACATCACTATGAGATCCTGCCGACTCGGTAGTGTCTTGCCAATGTTCTTGGCGACCACAAAGGCGACATTGGTATGATTTTTGGGCTCGCTAAAGAGCTCTCATCGATAGTGTCATGTTATGTTGATAGCTTCAGAGGGGCATAATCACATCGGTGAGACACTTCCAGTGTCTCACCGAGATGCAATTCTACAGGAGGAGTTTTGTGACCGCTCGAAGAATCTACGTGGGGTTTACTCGACCAATCAGAGAGATCTGAAAGCGAGCCATGGCAGTCTGATAGAAGATGAAGAGCATCAACAAAATGAAAAACAACGTGTATCTATTCTGAGCTCAGAAGCATTGAAAGCACTCGACAGGGAGATTCAAAGATCAACACGAGGAGCAGAAGTGAATGCAGTGGTTGCAGAAAGATCAAGAAAGTTCCCCTTGAAGGCAATCTTTCACACCGACATGGACACGTAGGGTGCAGCTTGAAATTCAGTCAAAAATCAAAGGGGCAGATCTTTCTGAGCCCTGATATTTTGTAAGCCCTAAGGGGCCAACACACTTTGATATATAAGGCATTTTTTGCCTTTTTATAGATAGTTAAGATTATATACTCAAAAGAGTTAGTGATTTTTATCAATCCTTTCTCGACTAAATGTATTTTTTTTAACTCAACTGGAATTTGGAATATAACATAGAGTTTACCTTGGAAACTAGTGTTCATGTTTGTACTACTCTTGTTTCTGTATTTCTCTTTTGATTATGCAAGTCGTTAACTATGTTTTATAAGTCTACATTCATACCTTGAAGTCACAAAATTTATCTTTCCTTCCTAAGATGTGTATGAAGATCGAGCTTGTTAAGATTGATGCATAAGTCTAAAAGAAGTTGTGTTGAGTATGTGAAGCAGTAGCAATTAAGTTTCCCAGTGTATTTTCTTCTTGTTTCATTTCATGATTTCCTGTCAATTTGGTGTATCGCCGTAGGTTTAAATTTTAACTTTCATGTATTCCTTCTCCCTTTACCTCACAAATATTAGTAGTTTAGGTGACACCAAAGGAAGCTGACCTTCTCTGGAGGTTGACCTCTACTTACAAGAAACCCACACCTTAAAAGTTCTTCCCATGTTACACTGAGGCATTGGACATCAGGTTCAACAGGGTGCAACTTCAAGAGATAACAATTTTGGCACGCCCGGTGGGATAGAAATTAGATTGAACTGCTAGTTTGGTATGCAACCAGCAAGTCCTAAACTTTATAGAAGTTATTTGTGCATACTTGGTGACTCCGTGGAGAGAAAGAATTTCAGAATCAATGCCTTCTACAATTTATGAGAAGACTTCAGACAAGGAGCAGCTCAGGTCCTTTTGAATATTTGCAGTTGTCACCACCAAGAAGAAAAGGCAAAGCAACAGAAAGGTGAGAAACAACAATTATCTATTCTAGAAGAACTCAATCCACTCCTCCATCTGTGAGATCACACATTGTTGTTCCGTCTTTGGTTTCATTTAGAGTACCAGCAAATCCTCTTCAGCCACCTCCAATGGCCGCTCCAAAGAATCAACCCTTTGTTGCTTTTGATGGAGGGAGCCCATCAAATCTGGCACAACACAATAACATTCCAATGGCAGCCTTGAAGAGTCTGCCAAATTTCACGGGAGAAGATCAAACTACCCCGATTGAACACATGCAAGATGTGGCTTCGTTATGCGGAGTGCATCACATAACTCAAAAGGATGTCTCAGTAAGATTACTAGCTGCTTCACTGAAGGGAAGAGTTGTACAATGGTATAGGATCCTACCAGTTAATTAAATTGCAACATGGGACAAATTTGGAGACAAGTTGCATAAACAATTTCAAGACAGGTCTGACAACTTGTCTCTATTGGAACAATTGACTACAGTTAAGAGGGCTCCACAAGAGCAGATGAATGATTTCAATTTCATATTTCAAAGAACTTGGGATAGAATCCTTGCAATGGTGAGACCACCTCCAGAATACGCATTTTTATACTATTTGAGGGCTCTAAACAGCGATATAGCTATCATGATATAGTCAATGGGAGGAGTGTCTTTGCCAGATGCTTTCGAAATAGAAATCAGAGCTAAGAATAGCTTAATACAAGCTGGTAAACTCGCTCTTAGGCCTCCAATGCCTATATTTCCATAAATTCATGCAAACATTCATTTGCAAATACCTCCTTTCACACCTCTACTAGTTGTACCAACGCTGCCAGCTGCTGTTCTAGTTGTTGTAATACAAGAAAATGCTACTTCCAGTTCTCCAAATGAGTTACAGGAAATCAAAAGTCTATTGCAGTCTTTTGGTAACAAGCTTGTAAGCTTAGAGAAGTAGCAATCATATAGTAGGCCTTATCAGTAGCAGAATCCAGGCCAGCAACAAGCATATCAAGGTAATAGACAACAGTATCAAGGCAATTACCAAGGCTCAAGACAAAATGTTGCTACAAGACCTTTTCAAGCCTACAATCTAGTTCCATTTAGTGTTGTCAAAGAGCTTGTTTTTTTGTTCAAAACAATCTGGCTATTGATTATGAGTGGTGTTATCCATGTAATCAGGCACATAATCAAGCTACATGCTCTAATGGCGTCATCAATCAATCTCTTATGGTGCAAAATGTTGTAGGTGCACTAGATTTTCCTAAGGAGGGGTATCCACAATAGCAGGATCAGCCTGGAGATGATTCAACTCTCCTGAATTGGCAAAGAGAAGAATTTTGTGGAGTGAACCAAGATGACACATCTGTTGCTGCTAATACTAGAGCCAAGAAGAGGGCTTTCGAGATTGAACAAGCAATGAATAAGAATAAGGGAGTTGTTGGTCCATCAAATCAGCAAGTACCACGCACTTTGCAGCAAGGTTATGACACTAGCAAGGAGCATCCTTTGCATGCTTCATCCGCAAGTCAAGTGCAACTTGACCATGATGTTGTAAAGACGCAGCCAAAGGTAAATATATCTGCACCTTTCAAAATTGTTGAAAGTATGAAAAAGATGACTATTTCAATTTTGATGTGGGATTCTTTAGCAATCCCTGGTCAAATCAATTTGTTACAGTCAGCCTTATCAAATCCAGTTAGTTTGAATCCTCCAAATGAAGTCTCTTTAGGCCAAACAAAGTTAGTTTTAACCAATGCACCTTTGGATAGTACCACACAACAAAGTAATGGTGTCAAGCCCCCTCCTTTCTATGTTTCCTTAATAGTGGGGAATAAATTGGTATACAATTGCATAGTTGATAGTGGGGCTAGCAGTTCGGTAATGCCAAAAAAGATTGCAAACCAGCTAGATTTACAATACTAGCCATTAGAAAAGGGAGTACTTCAACTGGATGGGACAGCAGTGAACACTATACATGTTATTAAAAATCTAAATCTCACACTACATGCCTGTCCCAATTTTTCAATCCCACAAGATGTGTTTGTCATAGATTTGCCTCCATTTTTTGCTCTATGCCTGTCTAGAGACTTCACAGCTAAAATTGGAGGGTATTTATCTTCAGATTGGTCCCATATGCTTTTTAGGACCAAGTATGGTACTAAGTTAACTATAACTTCTGAGTCCCTTGCTAAGGATCACATCGAACCTTATGTGCCATCTGCTATAAATGTTAATTTTATTATTTTAGAGGATATTGAACTTGCTGCAACACAAGAGTTACAAGTTGTGAGTGTACCTGAGGTACTTCTGAATGAATGGGCAACTGAGAATGTGGTTGATAATCCAAATGAGTTTATTCAAGATGTTGGTCTAGGCAATTATGTATTGCATGAAGCTGGAACAAAAATGCCAAATCTCAAGAGAAGTGCAAAAAGCTAGTTTGAGGAGTAGAATAATTATGGGAGATGTATTTCAATGGTTCAAGAAGCAAAAACAACATTGGAGGAGGTGCAATGGTTGTATCTTCACAGGGTGATAAGTACTATTCTGCTTTCCGTTTTGCTTTCGCATGCTCTAATAACACTGTTGAATATGAGGGCCTTGTTCAAGGCCTTGAGTGGGCAAGAAAGAGAGGAATAGCCTGCTTGAAAGTATATGGGGACAGCGAGTTAATTTTCAATCAAATAAGAGGCCTGAATGTCACAAAAAATGACATACTAAAGTCTTATAGGAACATAGTGTAGAACATGCTCGAGGATTTTGATGCCTTTAACTTAGTGTCTATTCCAAGGAATTAGAACAAGCATGTTGATAGGCTTGCAGCCATTGGGGCATAGTTTGATATTCCAAGTGACATTAGAAAAGAGAAGGTACAGTAGTATGTGAAGGTTGTAGTCAGACCATCAATTCCTAATAACAACATTCACTGGAAAGTATTTGATAGCGATGAACAGATCCTTTCTTTTTTGCTCGAAGAAGATCAGTTCTCCATGGCGAATCAAGCCAAACTTAAGCAACAGTATGATGATCAAGTCATACAGCTGAAGAAAAATAAGTTACCCAAAGTTCTAGCTACCTTAGAGTCAATTTTCAGTACTGATGATCAGCTTAAAAAGGGTAGAGTTGGCTTGCAAATCAAAGAACATTATGAAGAACTGGAGATTTTCAAAGGTAAACTTCTTAAGATAGGAAAAATTTGTTCACATAAAGATAAACAAGCTTTTGTTGCTTTATGCCAAGAATTTCATGATGTCTTTTCTTGGGAATATTCAGATTTGAAAGGGTTTGATCCCCATATTGCTCACCACACAATTGAGTTAGAACCTAATGCTAAGCCAGTAAGGCAAAAACAAAGGCCCTTGAATCCTAAGCTTGAGCCCTTAATGATTAAAGAGCTGACCAAATTAGTTGAGGGTGGTATTGGCTTTCCTATTAAGCATACTTCATGGGTGTCTAACTTTGTACCAGTTAGGAAGAAAAATGGTGAGATAAGGCTCTATGTAGAGTTCATGGATCTTAACCGAGGATCTTTGAAAGACCACTACCCGCTGCCCTCCATGGAACAAATCTTACAAGTAGTTGCCGGTTGTGAGAGATTTTCCTTGTTAGATGGTTTTTTGGGCTATAATCAAGTGTTGGTTAAAGAGGAAGATCAATTCAAAACTGCTTTCATAACTAAGTGGAGCACCATGGCATACAAAAGGATGCCTTTTGGTTTATCCAATGCTGGTGCCACATTTCAGAGGGCCATGGATATGTCGTTTCAAAGTTTGATCAACAAGATTATGTTGATTTATCTAGATGACATCATAGTTTATTCTGAGAATGCTTATGAACATTTGTCACACCTTAAGCAAGTTTTTAAAAAATGCAGAGAGTTTGGTATCTCTCTCAATCTAAAAAAGAGCATCGTTGTTGTTCATGAAGGGAAATTATTAGGCCATATAGTATCAAAGGATGGAATTACTATTGACCTTGAAAGAGTTAAAGCCATACTTGAGTTGCCATTACCCAGTCACAAGAAGGGTCTGCAGAGCTTTTTGGGGCGAATCAACTTTCTGAGAAGGTTCATCCCAAATGTTGCAAACCTGTTACAACCTTTAACAACTATGTTAAAGAAGAATGCAGTTTTTAGTTGGACTGGAGAAGCAAAACCCAGTTTTGAAGAAATCAAGGAAGCTTTGGCATCAGCTCCAACATTGGTAAATCCAGATTTCTCTAAAGACTTCTTTTTGTATGCTTTTGGTAGCAATAGTTCAATCTCTACCATGTTGGTTCAGAAAAATAGTGATCACTTAGAACAACCCATAGCTTTCTTTATCCAGGTACTTACTGATTATGAGGAGAGGTACACTTTTGTTGAGAAACATGTTCTTGTCGTGATCAGAAGCCTAAAGAAGTTTAAGCCTCTAGTGTCAAACAATAAGATTTATATTCTAGTGGTGCACTCAAGTGTGAAGGAGTTTTTGTTGAACAAAGATTTAAATGAAAAAAGAGCAGGGTGGGTCACCAAGGTCATGGAGTATGATGTAGATATTAAGATCACCAAACTGGTTAGAGGTAAAGGTCTTTGTGAGAAGCTTGCTACAGGGTCAAGCAGTAAAATTTAATTAGAGAAGGATGTTGTGCTTACTAATACAAATGATTTTCAGAATGCTCAAAATGATGTGCCTATGGGGATAACTAATTGGGTTCAAGATATGACCCAATTTCTACAAACTGGTGAATGCCCATTAGGATTAAATAGAGCTAAACGAAGATACTTTAGACTGCAGTCCATACCCTATGTGCTAGTAAATAATGTTCTTTTTAAAAAGGATCTAAATGGTGTTCTATTAAGATGTATTCACAGTGATCAAATTGAAAGGGTACTTCATGAGTTTCATGATGGAGCTACGGGAGGTCACTTTGCCCCAAGAACTACTGCTTGGAAAATAATGAGAGTTGGTTACTACTACCCCAACTTGTTCAAAGATGCATATGCCTAGTCAAGAAAGTGTATCAAGTGTGCTCTATTTTCAAGAAAGGAAAAGTTGCCTGCTATGCCCCTGCATCCGATTCAAGTGGAGCAGCCCTTCATGAGATGGGGCATTGATTTCATTAGGCCAATAAATCCACCTTCCAGTGCCGATCACAAGTGGGTACTTACAACCACTAACTATTTTACTAGGTGGATAGAAGCGGTTGCATTGAAAGAAGCAAAAGAATCTTCAGTTTTGAGCTTCTATAAAGATATAGTCACCAGATTTGGAGTTCCTGACTCTATCATATCTGATAACACTCTTGCATTCATGGGATTAAGAGTAACTGATTGGGCTGTTAAACATGGCATTTATTTGAGTACATCCTCAAATTATTACCCTCAAGGTAATGTTTTAGTTGAAAGCACAAATAAGAATCTCATTGGGATTATCAAAAGAACAATGGAGGATAATCAAAGGACCTGGCATACTAAATTAAAGTATGCACTTTGGGCAGACAGAGTGACTCCTAAGAAGTCTATTGGTAATTCACCATATATGTTAGTTTATGGCAAAGAGGCTAGATTACCTCTATCTGTGGAGCTTCCAGCTCTAGACATTGTTCACCAGTTAGAGATGTTTGAGAGACAGGACCCCATTTCTGTGAGGTATGTAGAGCTCATGGAGCTTGAAGAATCAAGGGATAGAGCAATGAAAGCTTTGGAGTGTCATCAGCTCCAAACGAAAAGAACATTTGACAAGAAGGCTACAGAAAAGGTTTTCAAGGTGGGAGATCTCGTGCTAAAATGGGATGTTTTGAAAAGTAGGTCAGGACATCACACCAAGTTCGATAACATGTGGATAGGTTTGTTTATTATTAGAGACTGCAAAGAGCACAATGCTTATCAACTGGCTACAACAGAAGGGGAAGTGCTTCCTATCCTAGTTAATGGGATACACCTTAAGCCCTATTTTCAAGTTTGATGGAGTTCCTTTATTGTACATGTTAGTTTAGGTTTATGTTTTCAATAAGTGCTTCTACACTTCAAGTTAATTATTTTCTATTTCCTGGGTGTTGTGATGGCACAGTAAGTTTTCTCTTTCATTTTCCCCTATTTTTTTTGGCAACCTGTTGTGTTCTATGGGTCTCAAGTGAATTGCTGCCATGTGCAAAATTGATATTTTTTATTTATTTTTTGATCCTCTTAATGACTCCATGCCCAATGGATGAGTTTTGGCTATTGGTTTCTATGTTTAGCAAGCAAACATCCAGCTGAGGTCGCCAGAAATGTTACCTAATTTTCACCCGCAGGCTCAATCAGGCAGGATAGTCATGTGATAGATCTTCAAGAGGCCAAATGGAGCATTCACACAAGGGAAAAAGTCATGAATCTGATGCTAGGTTATAGGAAACTCAGTTTGGAAGCTTTCCTTGTTCAGGTTCAGCATGAAAATTCTCTAAGGAGAAATCAGCAAGACCCCAGGAATGTCATAGCGAGTGGAATTCACCTGTAGGTTCCTATCGGCAAGACATCGATCATCGTCCTAGCGACAAAAGGTTATGCATATCGACAAAGGATAAAGCATTCACCATAAAGTCTCGATGACTTCTTGATGTCTCACCGAAAGGAGGCGGCGTCGACAAAGCAGGCGAGCTTCGTTGTAGGGTCTCGCCGAAGTCAAAAGGTCTCCCCGACTCTAAAGGCTCTCGGCGTAGGAGATTGAGTTCGCTATGATGTCTCAGCAAACTGAGGGGGTCTTGGCGACAAAAGGGGGCCTTCGGTGTAACAAAAATTTCACTGAGATATCTTGACGACAAGCACGGGTCTCGGCAAAGGATATTGCCTTCAGAAAAATGTCTTGTCGAAGGATGAAGGTCACACCGAAGATAAAAAAGGAGGCCTCGCCAAGAGTTGAAGCCTTTGCAGTGATGTGCCAGCGATCAAGAATGTCTCACTAAAGGCCGGGGGTCTCGCCCAAGGAAAGTCAAGTCAGCATGATGTCTCGGCGACCGGCAAGGGTTATGTTGACAGTGTTTCATTGGGGAGTTCTCGGCATAAAGCTTCATCTTTGGCGAGATGTCTTCCTGAAAAGATGGGGTCTTGCTGATAATAAGATGGGCTCGCCCAAAGATTTAAGGCTCGGTGAGAGGTCTTACCGAAACAGTAGTGTCTTGCCAACAGAAAGAAAGGAACTCGCCAAAGGATTTGGCCTTCGACATAAGGTTTCAGCGACTCGTGGATGTCCTGTCGACCCAGGGGATGTCTTCGATGTAACATTTTGAGGTCGTGGTGAGGTCTTGCCAACCTAGGAGGTCTTGCCAAAAGCAAGCTAAGTTCACCAAGAGTTGAAGACTTCGCCCTGAGGTCTCACCGAGATGGCGATGTCTCCCTGACCGAAGAGAAAATAGCTCATCGCCAAAAGATAAGGAGCCCAGTGAGAGGTCTGGCCGACAAGCCAATGTCTCGCCAACAATAAAGGTTCTCGCCAAGAGTCTTCCCAAAATGAGGAGTTCACCGAAGGAAAAGGAATTTTATAAGATGTCTCAGAAAATGAAGGTGGTCTCAGCGACGAAAAGCGAGAATCAGCCTAACTAGAAGACCTCGCTATGAAGTCTTCTCGACTTGCCAGAGTCTTGCCGAAAGAAATGAGGAGCTCAGGCAGAATGGAGGAGTTCGGCGTGAGTATCGGTGACAAACACCAGTTTGGCCGAAAGATGTGAGTTCAAGAAGACCGTAGTGTGCTCGGCAAAGGGTTTGGCTGGCAGGCCAATGTTTTGGCGACAACGAAATGAGCTCAGTGAATGGTCACGTTTTGGGGAGAAGTCTTCCCAACCGCAAGTGTCTTTCCAAAACAAAAAGGGGGCTCGGTGTAGCGTTTTCCCTTCACCATGAAGTCTTCCCAACCAATGGGAGTCACATTGAAGGAGATTTGGAGCTCAATGGAATGAAATGTCTCGGGGTAACATCAAGGATGTCTCGTTGATAGAAGATGAAGGGCCTCGGGGTAACGTTTTTCCTTCAGTAAAACGTCTCACCAACACTCGAGTGTCTTGTCAACTAAAGAGGAGCTCGGGGAGATGGCGAAATGAAAAGGAAAAGGAGACAAGAGGAAGCTCATCGAGAGGTCTCACCGACCAAAGAAGGATCCGACCGATACAAAATGAGCCTGGGTAGAAGGATCCAACATCACTATGAGATCCTGCTGACTCGGTAGTGTCTTGCCGATGTTCTTGGCGACCACAAAGGCGACATCGGTATGATTTTTGGGCTCGCTAAAGAGCTCTCATCGATAGTGTCATGTTATGCCGATAGCTTCAGAGGGGCATAATCGCATCGGTGAGACACTTCCAATGTCTCACCGAGATGCGATTCTACAGGAGGAGTTTTGTGACCTCCCGAAGAATCTACGTGGAGTTTACTCGACCAATCAGAGAGATTTGAAAGCAAGCCGTGGCAGTCTGATAGAAGATGAAGAGCATCAACGGAATGAAAAACAACATGTATCTGTTCTAAGCTTAGAAGCATTGAAGGAACTCGACAACGAGATTCAAAGATCGACACGAGGAGCAGAAGTGAATGTGGTGGTTGCAAAAAGATCAAGAAAGTTCCCCTTGAAGGCAATCTTTCACACCGACATGGACACGCAGGGTGCAGCTTGAAATTCAGTCAAAAATCTAAGGGGCAGATCTTTCTAAGCCCTGATATTTTGTAAGCCCTAAGGGGCCGACACACTTTGATATATAAGGCATTTTTTTCCTTTTTATAGATAGTTCAGATTATACACTCAAAAGAGTTAGTGATTTTTATCAATCCTTTCTCGACTAAATGTATGTTTTTTTAACTCAACTGGAATCTGGAATATAACATAGAGTTTACCTTGGAAACTAGTGTTCATGTTTGTACTACTCTCATTTTTGTATTTCTCTTTTGATTATGCAAGTCTTTAACTGTGTTTTATAAGTCTACATTCATACCTTGAAGTCGTGAAATTTATCTTTCCTTCCTAAGATGCGTATGAAGATCGAGCCTGTTAAGATTGATGCATAAGTCTAAAAGAAGTTGTGTTGAGTATGTGAAGCAGTAGCAATTAAGTTTCCCAGTGTATTTTCTTCTTGTTTCATTTCATGATTTCTTGTCAATTTGGTGTATCGCCGTAGGTTTAAATTTTAACTTTCATGTATTCCTTCTCCCTTTACCTCACAAAGATTAGTAGTTTAGGTGACACCAAAGGCAGCCGGCCTTCTCCGGAGGTTGACCTCTGCTTACAAGAAACCCACATCTTAAGAGGTCTTCCCATGTTACACTGAGGCATTGGACATCAGGTTCAATAGGGTACAACTTCAGGAGATAACAATTCCATCTTTCAAGAAAATAACATAGAATCAAAAGTGCCCTAACTTCTTCATCAAAGTTTACATTTATAAAATTTAATTGATTTGTAACCGTATTAAACTCATTTAAATTATCAACAAATGACTCACCTTCTACCATTTTCATATTAATTAAATTCTTAATAAGAAATACCTTTTTCGAAGCTGAAGGTTTTTCATATGGTTTTTCCAGGGTTTACATCAACTCTTTAGTTGTCTTTACTTTTGAAATATTAAAAGCCACTGATTGTGCCAAGCATAGATGAATAATACCAAGTGCCTTTCTACCCAAAATATTCCAATCCTCATCAAACATAACTGAGGGTTTCTTAGCTTTCCCTCCCAATGGTTGCCATAAATCTTTCTAATAGAGATAGTCCTCCATCTACATCTTCCATAACTAATAGTTATGCCCATTGAACTTGTCAACCTTAAACTTACTCTTGTCTTCCATAACTTCCACTCAACCATGAGACCTTCTTGTGAAGGATAAATAAACACAACCCATTTTGATACCACTTGTTAGGGTTAGAAGGCATATTTCTATCAGTTAAATGCATATTTTCAAGTATAAACAAAGAAAATAAACACAGATATTATCAACAATAAAAGAAGAACACCAAGATTTAACGTGGTTCACCCAAAACTCAGCTACATCCACCAACACAAGGTCCAATATATATTAAAATTCCAGTAAATAACCTTTACAAAGCTTGCATCAACTACTACAACTTGCAACAACATTTTTCTCCACATTTTTCCACTGTTGTTTTTACACAACCTTTGATGCATGTATCTGCGACTCTTCCTATGTTTTTCCAGTCACATAATTGTAAATTTCTACTAACATTTTTCATGACCTTCTACCCACAAAAATTTGATCTGAGTATTTGTATATGCTCCCACACATGTCTCATTAATTACAAATGAAGCGTGGCCATTAGTTTTGCCTCATGCACCCAATAACACTTCTTTTGGGTGGCTACATTTAATATTTTTCAATTGTCTTTTAATTTTATATTATATAATTGTAATTGATCACTTCTAGCATTTACTATTTGTTTGTAACCACTCTTTTAAAGTGCAACATAAATATTTAATAAGTACAAAAAATATAAATAAAATATTGGTGAAGATCTTCCCATCTAAGTCTGATTGGTCTCCACAATAGAACACTTTGTATTGGTAAATGAAATGCTACTTATCACATAGTAGATATATGTGAGACATTACATATAAATATGAAGATATATTTTATATTGCATGCAAGTTATTTGTATGGCTTCCTTGGATAAGGTGTTAGGTCATAGAACTCTAATTCAAATTATTGTTGTTGGTTTGGATATAATGTGATCTTCAATAAAATACTTGTTATATACTATACGACTTAAAAAGTCTCAACTATCACACGGCTTCCAAGTGGATGGGCTCAATTTTGGTACCATTGGAGGGTACGTGGTGATAGCATATTCTTGGCTAGTGCAGTTAGGATGGATGGTGGCGACAAGCATTTATGTGTGGTATGTGATGGTAGAAGATGAGGAGGCCAATGGTCTTTCATTAATGGTATGTCTAGAGACATGTCATGACGGATGCCATGGGACGGTGGTGGCAGTGCCGATGGGATGGCCGCATAGGTTACGGGTGGTGTCCTCTTTGTTTTAATAGCCGATGCCACCTATTTTCACTATCAGGGAAGATGGAAATGCCTGTGTGCCTCCAGTCTTCGAGGAAGTTGTGGGATTTTTTTGGTAAAATTAGCTATGGTTGCCTGAAATCAATTTTTAAGGTGTGGGATGAGTTGGTGTTGGGGGTTGTGGAACTATTGTTGGGTGAGGAGTTTATGATAACAACAAAGTGGTGGAGAATGAATGTGGACATTGTTGCCCATTTCCTTATTGCGCTTCTAGATTTGGAGGTTTTGAAGGCAATGGTTTTGTTGATAGTCCTCAAACTTGTGTGGGAGAACCTGTTGGAGGGTGCCATGGATGTTGCAATTGTTGCAGAGTTGGGTGTATGGCTTCCATTACCCAGAGACATGCATTGTGCTTTGATTCCAGGGGTGCGGGTAAAACGATATCCATTCCTTCTAGACATTAAGGGTGAAGCCTTGTTGCGGCATCAAGAGTGGGCATGGTGCAGTTTAATCTTCCTAAAAAATTATCTATACCTGGAACCATTAGGTGGCGTGGATTGACATGGGATCTTCCAAGAATTTCTACTTGCAGATGGTGTAATGTCAGTCGGTTAAGTTTCACAGGTGGTCTAGTATGGTTTTTTGTAATTTTGCTTGGAATGGGTGGTGGTAAGCAGTTTGTTTTATTTGGGTTGGGTTGTCTTTGGTTGGGTTTGGGTCAAAATTTGGTTGTGCTTTGTTGAAGACGATAGTCTCTGGTTTGGGGTGGTTGATGGGCGGTTCTGACTTAGGGTTACTGTGTTTTTTTGCAAGAAGATGGTGTGAACATTGTAATATCTTTTTTTAGAAATCAATACAAAATATTAACCTATGAAAAAAGTCTCAACTATCTAATGTTTACATATTAGTGATTTTTTTTTTTAAATAATCATTGTTTCCCATTTTTTATTGTTTGGATAAAAGTTTTTTGGTTGAATTTATGAATTTACATTTATAAAATTAGAGGGTAAAAACTTCTCCAATTAGATATCACACCAAGTAAAAATTAAAATTATTTTCTAATGTTTCTATTATATATTAAACTTTTCATGCCTTTTAATCTTTACTTATATCTTTGGTTGACCATTTGATTATTAAATTCAAGAAAAAAATTCTCCAATCACAAATCATACAATAGCTAAAAACATAAACCTATTATAATGTTTTATAGGATAACTAATTCTATTTTTTAAATTCCTTTGCATTACTAGCAAAAATACGTGTTATCATGTAGTGGACATGTGTAATGCATTATATATAGACATGAAGACACCTATTGTATTGCATTTGGGTTGTGTTGATGATGGTATTAGCACAACCAACGTCAAGTAGAAAAACAAATCACTCTGTTGTTGAAAAGTTGAATGTTCAACTCTAAGGTTCCTTTTCAACCAAGTCTTGACTATGTTGAAACAACTAAGTGGCCTATATGATTTATTTAAAAGGGGAATTTGCTAGTATAAATCAAATTAGATGGGGATAGACAATCAAATGGTTCAGATATGGTAAAATAAAAGGTTTAATCTTTCAAAGCTCAATTCCTAAATTATTTCCCTATCTTACCTTAACCAAAATAAGCTATTTTTAAGATACCTTTGCACCTAACCTAGATCTAAACTTATTCTAGAATATCTTGCAACAAAAAAAATAAAAGATGATTAGGGTTAGAGGAAAATAGAATAAAATAAATGATTAGACAATGATAAGTTACACTTTATTTCCCAAATCTAAAAGGTCATATGAAATGCAAATAAACCAATAAGATAATGATTATCATTCACACAACCATCCACAATATTAGTGGAAGCATCTAAGGAAATTATAACACAAGATATTTCAAGTTTAAAGCAATTGAACCATCATATTATACAATATATTTAATACATAACTCTATGAAAGCACAATAAAATATATCTCACCAAGTTATTCAATTTAGAGAAATAAACTAAACTCGTCATCAACAAGATTGGAACATCAAGAAAATAGTATCCATGATCATTCATTTGAAATATTTATAGATTACAATGTTCAATGTGGTTTCCATGCTAAAATTACATAATTTCATTGGTCTAAAGGATGTCCAACCCTTTAAAAATATCCACAAGTAGGAAATAAATACCTGCCTTGGGCACCCAAAATTCAAAAGACAAAACTAGTTAGCCTACTTCTAAATTGGTGCATGGGCCCAAAATTTGAAATATACAAGTTACATATCAAGTTGGTCCTAAAGTCTTTACAAAAATAAAGCAACTCACTTGAATTGATTTATTGCATCTTGTAGACACGTAAAATATATAGATTGATCCCATGCACTTTATCCTAATTTACTAACACCACTTCATCATGAATCATCCTCCTTTGCTAACCATTTAACTAAATAATCTTTATTTGATTAAATTCATCATATTTCATCTTTTAATTAAATAAATCAATTTTATTTTATTAAGTCATTATCTTCTATTAATTAAATAAATTGTTTTGTTTAATTAATCCTATTGTCCCTCTTTTAATTAAATAATTCAGCTCTAAAGTCATCTCCTTTATATTGAATAAATTAATCTTTATTTGATTTAAATCTAACACCATCCTTTTTAATTAAATAAATCAAACTTTATTTAATTAAGTCTAAAATCATTATTCTTCTCATTTTGATTTATTTAAATCCTAAAATCTAAATCAAAGTGTCAAATTAGCTAAATATCATTTAAATTAATCAAATCCTGATTAATCCTAATCTAATCCATCAAATCCTCTAGCTTTTGCAACTTGCTCGTGAAAATCAATTTAATTAATTAATAAATCTTCAATTTTCATTCAAAAAGGCATCAAAGTGGGAATATTCTCCAAGTTTGAATTCTCCCCCCAAAAGTACTTGTCCATCCAACAGGGCATTAAAGGCCTCTTACATGTCCTTTTCTTGAGCCAAGTGGCATTTATTTCATCCTTCATCTCCCTCCAACTTGTCATTTCTCCAAATTTGAATTTCCACCTAATTGCATTAATGTGTACATTCATCCAAATGTGCTCCACCTTTGTCCACTCACATGTTGACAAGTGGCATTGTGCTATTGGTTGGTGTTTGATCCTACATTCATCCATTTTGTCTCATCCTCCATCATTATCTTTTATAAATAGAAGGCTCTCATTTTGATTTTAGGACACAATTGCATGCAACATTATTGTCTTCAAGTTTTGAGGCAATCTTCATCCATTTGTCATCCATTTTCATAGCTTTTCATCATTCCATAGCTAGGTTATGGAGAAATTTCATCAAGGAGCATCAAATCTTCACCATTGATCATCAAGCTTGCAAGGAATTGGGAAAGGGCCATTTGCCACATCAAAATGGCACCAATTCCCCCATGGGATTGAGAGTTTGGACATTAAAATAGGATTTAATAGATTTTTTACTTGTGTTCTTCATTTATTTCTTGTTTTCATGTTTCAAATGAATTTCATGGGGAATGATGTTTCTAACTTTCATATTGGACTAATGTGTTTGTTCTTCATGTTTGTGCAGGTCTAGGATCACTATTCACATTTTGACGCTAGAAGGAGGGAAGAAATCGCAAATCTAACACTTTTTTTTGATAAATTTCACTGTTTTTTCAACAAGACTATTCGTTAATCCCCGTTATAATGCATCTACGACATCTTTCGGCACATCTGTGCTCTATTACAATGCATTTGTAGTATCTTCTGATTCATCCATGCTCTATTATAACACATCTACAGTATCTTCTGTCGCATCCATGAACCATTATAACGCATTCGAGGTATCTTCTTGCGCATCTAGTCTCCATTGCAGTGCATCTATGGTATCTTCTAGTGCATCTGTGCTCTATTATAGCGCATTTGTGGCATCTTCCAATGCATCCAGTCTCTATTACAGCACATCTGTGACATCTTTCAGCACATCTAGGCTCTATTATAGCACATCTATGGTATCTTTTAGCGCATCCATGCTCTATTATAGCACATCTGAGACATATTCCAGCACATCTAGGCTCTATTATAGCGCACCTAAGAAATATTCCAGCACATCTATGTATCAAGTGTTTTTTAACACTTTGGAAGCACTTATAATTCCATCTCAAGGATTTCGTTACTTATAGTTTTAGGACTCAATAATTTTTGATTGGGCTTAAAAAGAATAAAACAAAAGGATTAAAATGAACTTTATGAACTTACTAGAGTTTTTTTTGGATTTCTAAAATTAAACAAGAAAAATTTACACTTAAATATTGATGCTTAAAAATAATCCATTCTTGCTTTGAAGGTTAAAATGAATATGTTCTCTTTTTGTTTTGTAATCACTTATACAAAGTAATATCATTTAAAAGGCGTATGCGCTTCTCTCGCACCTCATGGTGATCTTGAGAATCAAAAGTCTTTTAGTGATATTAACTTGTATAAACAATTTCCTCCACACTTCCATTTGGATTCTTAAAATTGAACAAAATCTTGCTAGTGTGAATGGAGTATATCGTGTGTGTTCTCTCTTTGTTCACGTAAACAAAGATTGATCAAACTATAGATGTGCTTGCTCACTTTTGTTTACCCTTAGAGGGGCCTTCCTAAGAGACACATCCGAAAGGAGAACTCGAAGGTGACTCCAATCAGTTTTTGACTCAAGCCGGTATATAAAAGGATAAGACTAAATCATCAAGTCCAATGGTATGTAGGCCTTAGCCATACAGTGTCTTTTAGAATGAGGTACTACCTTAAAAATTATAAGAGCCCCTAGTAGGATTGATCAAATCCTTTAGTGGCTTGTTGGACGCTCGTAAGGTGCCATGTCCCTGATCACCCTTACTAAGAACCAATTTGTTTAGAAGCCCAAACCTTATCTATTTGTTGGTTCAAGAATGGTTGTTCTAAAGCCGCCCCACATTTTTGTGGTTCTTGGTAGAGATGAGAAGTATTCCATGGGAGTTTCATGGGTACTAAAGCTTGGCTGGCCTATAGATGTGAGTTTCATGGAGGGGAGCCAGTGTGGTCAATCTTTTAATTATCCACCAAGAATAAGCGCAGCTAGATTTATCCAAGTGGGGATTCAACAAATATTTCCTCTTGACTATCCATAGGGTTGTGCATTTTCTTGGAATCAAAACACTTTTCTTGGGTATTAAACATTGGAAAAAAAACATTCAAACATGATCATCAAATTTCAAACCCTTTAGAGGAAGCAAATACCTTTGAAAAAATCCAGGTGCTATTGCTTTCCCTAGGGATTCTATCCTTAGAGGCTTCTAAGCATTTGAATTTACATCTCAATTTTCTCTCACTAAATTCAACATTAGGTAAATTTTTCCTTAATTTTCTTGATTTCCACATAATGGACTTTGTGGGATGAGAAGAAATTGGGACATTGGACATTTAGTTTGAAAACCTAATCAAGAATTGTTTGTGGTAAAAAGAACTCATTAAGCAAAGATAAGAAACAATTGGACCCCACACATGGGCTCTTCCAAATTATTTATTGAAGGATCAAAATCCGAAAACCAAAGTCCAAAGGTCTTTGTCAAAAATCTCGCAAGAAACATTTTTTTATGCTTTACGAATTTAGAGAAAGATTAACCTTCAACTTTTACAAATGTGCATCAAGGAACAATCCAAATTTGTATTCATTTTACTATTGTCAAAATCCAAATCTCTTTCAAAGGCTTGATTATATCACATAGGGAGTATTATCATGTTCTTCAACACCTTGGTCTAGTAAACAAACTTTCTCTAAGTCTTTTAGGATCAAAATCAAAACACTCTCATCCATCCTTCAAAAATAAACATAAAAAATCACCTCACAAACAACTCTTGGAAATCTTGAAAAAATCCTTATGCTAAACTTTGGTAAAATCCTTTGAAATCAAAATCCAAATCATCTTGTTTGATTATGTTTGTGTAGATGAATCATTCTTTACACACTTAGTCAAATTATCATCTTATGGACAAGTTTTCTCTAGGACAACATCCAACCTCTTAGAGTTTATGAGTTCATTATCCAAACCAAATCCAATCAAAATCAAATCAAATCAATCAAAAATCAATCCAAAAGTCCTAAAGTTTAGTATCTCCTTCAAGGCTCCCTAAGAGTTCCAAATCATTCACCAATCATCCATCTCTCATTATCTCATCACCATCCTTTTGATCCTTAAAATCTTAGACTTTCTTTTTTGTACCTAAAGTTAGATCAATCCAAGGAATTAAAGGTTCACCTCTCATTCCTAAAAATTGATCCTCATTTTATGGTCCAAACTAGATCTCAACACAAGAAGAACATGGAAGCAAACAAAGAAACATCTACTTCGAGTGACTTGAGTTAAACCACACCCGAAATGAATCCCATTGGATCTAGCAATCCCATGCTCAATCTTCCTTCACTTCCACAAGATCATCAAGAGGAAGGTGGGAAAGTGGAATACATCACAAACAATGTTTTAGGGATGACTCAAGATGAGATTATTGAAATGGTACAAAATCCTGAAACACACAAAATTGTCAATGCCATGATGAAAGTTAATCCCTCCCAATACATGCTAGAATTGGCTAAAGAAGGGGCTAAACTCCCCTCTGACTATGATTTAAGCACTATTGTGGAGAGGCCTCTTGGGATCATGCCCCCAATCTCATCCGCACCTTCATTCCAAAACATCACTCAAACCATCCCCCAAATCACATCATCCATTGCTCCAACTCAACCAATTGTCAACAAGGGGAGCTCATTGCTTCATGCACTACAATCACACCCCCTTGTGAACAACCAATATTTGGATTCAAACACCATCTTGGGTCAATCCATCCCATTAAATCTGCTACACCCATACATTGTGCTCACCTTTCATGATCCCAATGACCCATCCTCTTTCCACACAACATCGACATGTCCTCTTAACACACAAACTCCTCTCCCTATGACTTTGCAAGGAGAAGGTGGGCTATTTGGACCAGGGGGCATCTTTGACCCCTCATCATCATCATTTCCTCAAGGGAACACCCCACCCATTTTTCCACCACTTCCACCTTTACCACAAACATCCACATCTTTCCTCGATTTAGGGCTACCCCCTTTACCAACCATCAATCAATAAAATCTGAACAACTTGCCAATCATAAATCAAACCATCACACCAAATCCTCCAATCATGCCATCGATATTGCAACAACAGGTGGCAACCATCCAAACAACACAAGCAATCACAACACCATCCATAAACATTGTCTCTCAAGGACCAAGCATATCAATCGCACCAATCACTACACAAATCCCTATCATCAATACAATGGTACCTCTCATCACAACAAAAAACACCATTCCAAATCTGCCATTAAGACCAGATATGGCCAATCAATATAGCATCACATTACAAGCAACACAATAGGCCTATCAAAAAGCACTTCAACAATTCCAAGCACAACAAGTACAAAACACGCAAGTTAGACAACAAGCGCAAGCAGCTCAAGTCACACAACAAGCACAACAGGTTTCCCAAGCTCAAGCTTTGATGCAACAATAGCAAGCCACCCAAGCTTCCCAAGTTGTGCAAGAAACTCAAGTTGCACAAGCTGCACAGGTTGCCCAAGCTGCACAAGCTTCCCAACAAGCGCAAGCCTAATACCAAGCTCAGCAAATGCAAGTACAAGCTTAATAACAAGCACAATTGCAAGCATCCCAACAAAAAGCATATTTGTGAGCCCTGAAACAGTACCAAGTGCAGCAATATGCATCCCAATTACTAGCCCAACAACAAGCATTGTTGGTGCAATAGTAGCAAGACCAACAACAAGCGTTATTGGCACAACAACAGCAAGACCAACAACAAGCGTTTTTGGCACAATAGGAAATATAGGCATATCAGAAAGCCTTGATTGCACAACATAGCTTGCAAACTCCCACCAACATACCCAACACTCCACCTGTCACTTGAACATCTCAACCACTTCAAAACACATTCACTCCACCTCCCAATCCAAAAAATGATGTGACAACACAAATCAAATTGTTCTTGCAGCAAGTGCTAGATCTCCAGTCAGGGTAAATAACAAAAAACACCAAGCAACTTGTGTCCCTATCCTTTCGAAAGGATCCTTGTGATGGTACCATTCCCAAAGGGGTTGGAAATCCCTAAATTTGACAAATACCACGGGACGGGAAACCTTGAGGATCATATCAGAGAATTCTAGGTACATTGCATGGAGGTCGTATATGACAATACATATCTGATGCAGCTATTTCCTCGAAGTTTGGCTAGTCCCGCAATTGAGTGGTTCTTTCGCCTTCCTCCTAGAATCAAAAAGTTCTAAGAGATTATAGATGAATTCATAAAATATTAAGCATTTAATATAGGTATGGATGTTAGAGATAGAGGAATTATCTTCTCTTAAATAAGCTAAGGGGGAATTATTTGCTTCCTTCTTGCAAAGATGGTGATCTAAGGCCAACATGAGCAAATGGGCCATGCCAGAAGAACAAGTTTGCACCATCATTGCCAATCTCGAGAAAACCTTGGCATTTCATCTTAAGATGTAATGTATCACCACATACAACCATTTGATCCCCAAGGCGCTCAACATTGAACGAGCCCTTATTGCACAAGGGGGGACACCCATGTACCAAGAACATCAAGCCAGTCTCCCATCCACTAGCTAAAATGAGAAACCTCGCACATGGGAGAAGAAAAAAAATGTCACAAATGATGGTGTGGTGGATGTTAAGGTCTTAATCAATGCTCCAAAACAAAACACCCAAACATACCAACGACTGTAAGGAAATAATTGAAACAACATGCAAGCCAACACGGTCTCATAATAACCACCCAACAATCAAATCAACAATTTAAAAAATCAAGGGGGACCACACCTGCAAAACAAAAATCCCCCCAAGTGAAAGTACACAACCCTTGGGGAACCAATTGAATCAATCATGAAGAAACTGGTAAATGAGAACCTCATCAAGATTCCCATCTACGATAATTATCAGGAACCCCAAGGGAAACCACCATGGTACAATGAAAACCACCTTTGTGATTTTCACAAAATCAAGGGGCACACAACAGCCAGCTGCATGAGGTTGATAAATCTGATCCAAGACCTCATCAATGACAAGATCATAAATGTTGAGCAACAAGCCAGAAATCAAGACCTAAAAATATACATGAATCCAATTTTGGATCATAACCAAGGGAACAACCATGGAAAGACCAAGTATGCTAATGTAAACCATGTGTATGATCATGTTGTCACATCCATTGATGAAATGGTCACTGTTATTACTATCAAACGATCCAAAGTTGATTGTGGAGTCACCACACATGGTGGAAAGGTCACCATTATTGGACCATCGCAGCCACTTAGGGCATCCACCTCCAATCCAAAATCCATTCCTAATGGCTACTGTCCTAGACCATCTTAAAATAACCTCCGCTCAGATCTCCATCATTGAGTTGGTAAATATATCACCTGAACATAGAAAAATCCTAGAGGAAGCATTGGCTTCATCCACCGTCTCCGCAAATCTTGATGTTGACCAGTTCCAAGCTATGGTCAGAAATATCACCACCCCAAGTATCCTAATATTTTTTGATCAATACTTCCCCACCCAACCATCTCACAATCGTGCACTCCACCTTGAAGTCCTGGTTCATAAAAACAAATTCAAAAGGGTCTTGGTGGATGGAGGTGCAAGTCTAAACATTTGTTCCCTCAAACTAATAAAGAATATGGGATTCTCAAAGGATGCCATTGAAAAGGGTAAGGGCATCATAATCAAAGCATATGATGATCAGGAAAGAGTGTCTCAAAGCACTATTCAGTTCCCTATCCAAGTAGGTTCGGCCATTATGGAAACCACATGCTAGATCCTTGACCTTGATTTACCTTATAACATCCTTCTGGGGTGTCCATAGATCCATGGGTTGCAAGCAGTTGCATCAACTTTCCATCAGTGCGACAAAATCCCATATCAAAATCAAGAGGTCACAATTCATGGTGATCCTAAGCCCTTTGCCTACTGCAAGAATCTAGAAGCAAAATACTATAAAATCCCCTAAGTCTCGAAGAATGATGAAGTCCCCACAACCCCATATGTAGACCCAACTACATTAGCCTCCACTTCTGAGACAAAGACACCCGCCATTCCTGATATATCCAAAATCAAGGTCATTATCCAAGACAACGGGTGTGGGGATTATAGAATGAAGAAAAGTGATTTCATAATAGGAGAGTTACCTCAATCTCCTAGGTCTCACGGGAAACCCCAACTGGCTGAAACATCATCCCAAACCTTTAAAGAAAACCCCTCTAGATTTAGGTGTTGGGTAGATCTTAGTCGGGAAATAGTAGAAGAAAAAGACATATCCAATCTCCTATATCAAGATGAAAGTCCATGCCTGATCTTCTAATTGATGAGAGTAGCAAATGTCTACAAATGATGCTTAACATGGGTTACAATAAGAACAAGAAACTTGGGTAGAATAACAACGGCTTGCTAGAACCCCTTGTCGCTGAGAAGCGTATAAAAAATATTGGCCTCGGATGTACCCCTTCGAAGGTAACCATACTTGGAAAAGGTGCCCCGGTTAAGAAATTCAAAGCTCCCCCTTGGTTTTTAGTATCCATAGGTTTTCCCTTAGACAATTATACCTTCGACGTAACTGATGTGTGTAGTGATGAGGATCCCATAACTAACTTTCCCATGCTATTCAAGGATTCCTCCCTTCTCATGATTAGTACCCTATCTTTTGAGACCAACGACCAAACCCATGAAATAAAATTAGTCTATCCCCAACTCACCGATTATGACCAACAAGGACCACCAATATTGGACACATTTGAAAACGATGAGGTGCTCTCAGAATTCATGGGATTATGGGATACAATACCATATGGAGATCACAATGTCGGGTTTGATATCATACGGGACACACAAGCCTATTATGGGGAAATGATTGAATCCTTCAGTCCCAAAAGTGAAAATTTGAGAATAATCTCTAGGTCCTTGAGTGAAAACCACACTATGGAACTCTCTAACCCAAAAATAGTGAAAATAAAGGATGTATCCAATGGTGAAAACCTCTCTAAGGCACCGAAGGATGATGGATTCAATCTTCCCCTAAGTGCAATTCATTAGGAGAAATTAGCAGTCCTAACAGAGAAGTGCAACCCATTCAACCTGGGAACAAAAGAAACATTGCATATTACCTTCTATGCAGAGTCACTTCTGACAGAAGAGCAATAACTCCTAGCAAAATTCCTAAAAGAAAGAAAGATAAACTTTTCATGGACATATGTCGACATGCCTGGACTTGATCTAGAGATTGTGGTTCACTGCCTAGTAGTATATCCTAAAGCAAATCTAATGAGACAAAAGCTAAGAAAAATGCATCCCTAGATAGCATTATTGGTCAAAATGGAATTATAGAAGCTCCTAGATGCAGGATTCATATGGCCCATTGATTATCCAGAGTGGGTCTCAAACCTTGTACCTATTTCAAAGCCCACTAGGGGAATCCACATCTGTACGGACTTCAAAGATCTAAATAAAGCATGTCCCAAGGATGACTTCCCACTTCCAAACATTGACATGATTGTGGATATGATGGTAGGACATGAGATGCTATCATTAATGGATGGATTCTCAAGTTACAACCAGATCATGATAGCAAAATATGACCAACATAAAACAACCTTCACTTGCCCATGGGGGACATATTGTTGGAGTATGATGTTGTTTAGGTTGAAGAATGCGGGAGCTACCTATCAGAGGGCCATGACACTAATCTTTCACGATATGATTCATAAAATTGTGGAAGATTACATGGGTGATATATTGGCCATATCCAAGAAACGACGATATCACATAGCAGCTTTGGGCTCCATCTTTGATTAGTTAGAGGAATACAAAGTCAAACTCAATCCAAAGAAGTGTGTCTTCGGGGTACAATCAGGAAAGCTACTTGGGTATATCGTGTCTATGGGGGGAATTGAAATAGATCTTGCCAAGGTTAAGGTAATTCTTGAAATGGAGGCACCCAAAACATTGAAATATCTAAGGGGTTTACAAGGAAGACTCTAGTCCATCCGCCTATTCATAGCGCAACTAGCAGACAAGGTTGTCCCTTATTCTCATCTACTCCACAAGGGGGTAGCATACAAATGGGATGAGAAGTGTGATCAGGCCTTCAACAAGATCAAGGAGTACTTACTCACGCTGCCAGTCCTCATGCCGCCAATTCCAAGAAAACCCTTGATCTTATATATATCAGCAACAACGGTCGCTCTTGATGCTCTCTTGGCACAACATGATGAAAATGGAAAAGAGAGATCCATCTATTATATCAGCAGAACTATGGTGGGACATGAGTTTAACTATACATCCATTGAGAAATCTTGTCTAGCAGTCATATTTTGTAGCACAGAAGTTCAAACATTACATGCTAGCCCATCAAATAAAGCTCATTGCAAAGATAGACCTGCTCAAGTACCTGTTGTCTAAAGCAACACTTACAGGGTGGACAACTAAGTGGGTTATGATCTTGATAGAGCATGAAATTGAGTATGTGGAATGCAAGGCCATCAAAGGACAAGAAATTGTAGATCAGCTGGCAGAGGCACCAATATACTCAGAGAACCCACTTATATCAAAGTTCCCCAACGAATCAATCTTCAATCTAAGTGTAGCAGATCACTAGAAAATGTAATTTGATGGATCCTACATGCAACATGGCTCGGGAGCAAGAATATTCTTCATCACTCCACAAGGAGAATACATACCAAAATCATACAAGTTGTCATTTCCATGCACAAATAACATTGTAGAATATGAGGCTCTTGTGATAGGGTTGAGAATTGTTGTACAGTGGTAGATCATGGCACTTAAAGTATATGGAGACTTGCAGCTCGTAATTAGGTAAATAATGAGTATCAAATAAAGGATGACAAGCTGACTCCATACAAGAAATTGGTGGAAAGCCTCAAATATTTTTGCATTGATATCACATTTGAGCAGCTACCAAGAGCAAACAACAAAGTGGCAGATGTTATGGCAACAATCAGATCACTCCTAGATATCCCACGCAATGTCCCAAAGCAATAAATCCTTGTAGAGAAGCTTCTTGTACCAACATTCGAGGTACCAGAGTCCAAATTTGTGTGCAAAATCATTGGTCTCGATGATCCCTGGTACCATGATATATACACCTACTTGAGAATAGGAGTCCTCCCCACTGACATAACCTCGAAGCTTAAAAGATCCTTTTTCAAAAATTCATCCCATTATGTCATCTTAGGAGATACCCTATATTGTAGAAGCATTGAAGGAACCATTTTACGTTGCCTAAACGTAGAGGAATATTTGACTTCCTTAACTGAGGTACATAACGATATTTGTGGTTCACATTCAAATGGTATGACCTTGGCTAAGAAATTATTGAGGATGGGGTACTATTGGCCTACAATGGAAAGGGAAGCACATGACTACGTCCGAAGGTTTTTGCAATGTCAACAGCATGGGGATCTTATCCATGCACCAACTCAAGAGCTCCACCCAATTGTCACACCTTGGCCCTTTTCACAATGGGGGCTCAATCACATTAGCAAAATTACCCCCACTTCATCCAACAAACATAAGTTCATCATCACTGCCACTGAGTATTTCACAAAGTGGGTAGAAGCCATTCCCATGACCTATATCATAGTAAAGCAAATATCAAATTTCATCCTGAACTACTTAATTTTTCGCTACGATGTCCCTCAAGCCATTATCTCAGATAACGAGACACCATTCAAAAATCAAGATGTTCGTGACCTATGCCAAAATTTCAAAATCCAACATTGATTTTCCACTCCATAATATCCCTAAGGAAACAACCAAGTTGAGGCTACAAATAAGACCAATCCTCAAGAAAATGGTCAATGAAGCTGGTTGTGATTGGCACCTCCAATTGATCCCGCCCTATGGGCCTACCGAACAAGTATCCACACACCAATAAGTGCCACCCCTTTCTCCCTAGTCTATGGATTAGAATTCATTCTCCCTATTGAGATAAAGCTCTCATCACTGAGAATATCATTACAGAATCTCATCACAGATGAAGAATATCGGGTGTCAAGGTTAAACAAGCTAGAACTACTGGATGAGTGGCGCATGGACACCTTAAACCATTTACAAATCTACCAGAACTGTCTCAAACAAAGTTACAACAAGAAGATCAGGAGTCGGACCTTCCAAGTAGGAGAGCTTGTGCTAAAGGAGAATCAAAAGAATGTTCCAAATCTAGATAGCAAGGGAAATTTTGAATCTAATTGGTTGGGACCGTTCGTCATCACAACAAATTACAAGTCAGGGGCATATCAGTTATCAACACCTGAAGGAGAGCCTCTGCAAGAGCCCATGAATAGATCCCATCCTAAAAAAAATTATGCCTAAGATTCTAAGGTATAAAACTAGAAAATACAAAAAAATCAAAAAACATGAAAATCCAAAAAAAACAGCAAAAGGATTAAAAATAGTAAAGAGAAAAATCATCCTATAGTGAAAACCACTTCGGTGGCACTTTGGGCAAGTACCTTGGTGAAAACCTGGAAGACAAGCACCTTGTGTAAATAAGTACCTTCCATCCACCAGGATCTCCATGACTTGTTCTGCATCATCCATCCATCACACTTCCATCTTCCATATCTCCATCCATCACCCATTTGCGTCTACATCATAGCTTGGTCCTGTTTTCATGTCATGATCCCTCCTAGTACTACTCAGCCCATTCTCAAGGTCAATTTTTCCTGCCTATATCAGAGTAGTCTATTGCATCACGCCAACGACATGTTCTCATTGGATCAAATTCATGTATATTCTTGAAGTCTTCCTAAAATAAAAAATCCAAAACTTTCATAAAACAAAAAAATTCAAAAACATTCAAAACATATCAAAATCCAAAATAGGTCAAAAAGTAAGTCAAAAACAGAGTCATCTTGTCGAACTATGTCATCTCTGAGCTCTAAACGTAGGAAAGGTTGATCTTTGATCATCCCTTGAGACACTTAGGCCAATACTTTAGGAGCATGTCATAATAAACTAGCAATCCATTTTTTCATATCTCATCAATAATTGAGTAGGTGTCTGTCAAACTAAGTGGTCTCTGCATGTATAACATAGGAAAGGATAAACTTTGATCAACCCCCAAGGCCCCTAGGATAGGTCCTTAGGTTAGTTTCTTGGTCAAAATCTCAGAAAACACCAAAACATTGGAAAATTTGGAAATCAAAAACATTTAAATACCCTGAAAATCCAAAAATAGCCTCATAACATTTCAAAACATCAAAAATATCCAAATATTTGAAAAAACCTACCTGTCCCATCTTGCTATCACTTGTAATAAACATCTGCTCACAATAAATCAATCATCACCCTCAACCTTTGGTAAAACAGTTGGAAACAAGTCTAGCAGGTTAAAAAGTGGAAACTCAAATGTTAAAGTCTCAAGTCTAGGTCAGTAAGTAAACAAGTTGGTCAACTCTTGGTATTAATAGCCTATCATCCAATCAATCCCAAAATCATTTGATAACATCATGTCCTAGGATGCATCCTTCCTATAATGGACATCAACATCAGGCACCATAGTTTAGTCTTGGCTAGAGGTATGAAGAACATTAGCTTGTTTGTTTACTTGATCTTTTTCTTGTCAACTTATCTTATTGCGCTCATTCCAATGACCTCTCAATGATGTCCAAACAAAGGGATTTAGAGAGAAATGAATGGGGCAACGATCGTTATCTTTTGTCTGTTATGCTTGTTGGATATTTTTGTAATATAACCTTGGCAAATACTTGCTTTATTAAGTATGGATGGAAGTGTAACTAAGGGAAATTATCCTAGGGTTAGCTAATTAAATACCTAAACATAAAAACCAAAAGTAGTAATGAAGTGCAAAGGAAAAATATGAAAACTACATAAAAGATCTCACCAAATGTCTTCAATCTCCATGGCTGACCTTCATTACACCTCAATTTGCTGCAAATATGATGTTGCCCTCATATTTGTGATGAGCAAACTAATGCCAATGACAAGACCTAAGCAAATTTTGAAGGATTTGAGATAATAACATGCAAATACTATGTTAATATGCAACTAGTGAGCATGAAACTATGTCTAAATCATGTTAAATGAGATGCTAATATGACTATGACAAAATGACAATATTGCAAAAGTATGACAAGAGTGCAAGATAGCCTAAGATTGCCTAGAACAAGATTGCATGAGATTATACTAGCATGAAATTGCAAGATGACATGAGATGAAAAAATGAAACCAAAATTGTCATTTTATAGAAAATGCAATTTTGGATGAATCGCCAAGATTGAAGATTGACAAATGCCCTAGAATCAATGGACAAGATTCAATTTGACAACCCACAATTAGGATTAAGGCAATATTAGGGAAAGTTCAAAATGAGTGGCCAAGATTGATTTTTAGAAAATAAAATCAAGGGTGGACAATGCATGTGACAAGAGATAAGATTGGCACAAAAAAAGAGGTGACTGGAAAATCAAATAATAATAGCAATTAATTTGATTTTTGGGGAAAAAGACTATTTTGAATTAAAAATCAATTTAATTCAAAAGGTGGGGACCACATGACAGTAAATAAAAATGACCTGACATTGGTGAACCTGATATATTTTGACAAATTTTCAGAAATTTTGGAGTTGGATTCTTTTTGTTGCAGGTTTTGTTTACTTTTTGTTGCAGGTTTTGCATCATTTTGCGACAAAACCCTAGTTGTCAAAGATTTGACCATAACTTTGAAATGGATGTAGATATTTTCATTAAAAAAATCTACAGGTTGGAAACAATATCAAGAGATTTCTTTCCAAAACTCAGAATTTTCAAAGCTGTTTTTAATTTTTTATAATTTTTTTGTTATTTTTCATGAAAAATCAATTTTGAGAGAAAATTGTTGAATTTTTCAGATATGTTTACATTTCTAAAAATCTCTCTAAATTTCAATAGGGGTTTGTTCTTTATGTTTTAAATTTGGATAAAAAATAATGAGTCAAAAAATAGATCTTTGAAAATTAGGGTTTTGCAAATATTTGTTTATATCTCACAAATGGTTGCAGATCGTGTCACAAAAAAAATTCTATAGATTTTGGATGATGTCAGACATGTTTAATCCAAAAATCAGAATTCCAGGAGCTTTTTTGAAATTTTTATAATTTTTTTTATGATTTTTCATAAAAAATTAATATTGGGTGCAAAACAACAAATTTTTCAGATTCCTTTACATTTTTGGAAATCTCTTGAAATTTCAATAAGGGTATGTTCTCTATATTTTTATTTTTACTATCAAAAACATTTCCAAAAATTAGATTTTTCTTGACTAGCTAACCCTCTAATATTAGTGATCAATTATCTTGTTAGGGTTTTGGCTTTGTTGTTGGTTTTGTGAATGTGCAAAAAAATAAATACTTCAAAATAAAAATTGGATCAAGTGGACAAATATTTGGAGCTAAATAAATTCTAGGTGCACACATTCCATCTTTCATCTCTAATCATTGCTTGGCAACACACTTCAATTTGAGGCTTAAAAAGAACATCTTGTTTGTCACACATTTGGATTTTAGGGTCTAAAATAAATCTTGTTTACTGTCACACCATTGAAATTGGGCTTAAAAAGAACCATTTTCTTCATTCACACATTTTGACTTTGGGTTAAAAAGAATAAGTGTTTGAATTGTTTTACACACATTTCATTTCTAAAGGGAAATTAATCACTGGGAGTGTGAAACAAGTGTGTGTCCTCCACAACACCTCACTTGGTTCGCTTTTGTCATAACCTTCTTAGGAGGCCTACTTGGAGCACACACCCCTCCAAGGGATGACCTCAATTGAGTGTGAATCCAAAGACACTCCTTTGGGAGTTGAAATCTTGTCACTCTAGGCTAAGCCCCAAAGAACTTTATACCTTTGGGAAGTGAAGGTGAAGGGTGGGTTACCCCTTTCTCCCGACTTATTGGCAATATTTTGCTTTCAAATTATACCTATTCAACCTTGTGCAAACTAGCTTGAGACCTAATTGGCCATACCCACTTGACTAGTCATAGGGCTTGTTGTTGTGTATTCAAGTGTTTGTTTAATCATAACATTTAATCTTGAAAGATAAATTCAGCATTGTGTTTGGTGTGTGTGTTCATGCATTTACATGTGAAATCTTGTGTTTGGTATTTCCCAAGTCAAATTTCCAATAAACACTTGCCACATCATCCAAATCATACAATCTTGTCATTCCACATCATCATCTCTTTAATCTAATCAACATCATTTTACACCATTCCAACATTAGAAGACCTAGTACCCCAATTCCAAAACCTCCTCCAATCACTTTATCAAGCACCCCAACCCTTAGACCAAAAAATTATACACAAACTCCAAGGCCTCATCCAAAAATTTCAACTTCATAAAAACCAATCACCTCAAATGCAACAACTCATAGCACAAGCCCAATACCTCATGGCCACTTTTCAAATCCAACAACCACAACATCATCCCATATCCATTCATTATCAACCAATTTCACCTCAATCCAATGTGTCACCTATATCATCATATCAACCTCATCCATCCACATATCATGTTTCCCCTTCATCAACCTATCACACCTCTTCTAATTTCAACTCTTATCCATATCAATCCACCTCTAAAAAATCATTATCCTATTCAACCCCTCCATCATTATCACAACAAAAAAACATACCACAACAAGTACAAACACCATTCCAACCTCAACAAATTCAACCACAATCCTATATGTCACCTTCATCATCATGCCAACCAAACCTATCTACCTATCATGTCAATGCCACATCAACATATCCACCCATATCACAACAAGAACATAGGATCCCAAGTCCACCTTGGAAAAAAAATCAAGAGCCTTTCAGTTCTCATGTTCCATTTGACAAAGGGAACACCAATCTAGTTCATGCACCCTTACCACCATCCAATCAAATGCCTATCCCTAAGCCACCATGTTTGAGTCCTAATTCATTGGCCTCTTTACCCTCTAATCAATCAAACTCTTCATTACCCCCATCATCATCTAATCCTCCATCAAATCAATGCCCTATATTTAGACATTTAAAAAATAAATTGATGGCATTACCCAAATCCGCCCCTACACCTATAAAGGATGTGACCCAAGGGCTACTAGCATGGAATCAAACATTGCCATGTCATCCAACTCATATACTTGAACATACAAAAGAGTCCTCAAACACCATGCCAAGTCCTTCAAGCCAACCATGTCATCCACAATCCCTTGAACCAATTCAAGAGTCTCCCCTCGTAAGTCCAAGTCACCCTTTGTCATGGTCATATGTTGTTGACCATCTAGAACATGTTGAGCCTATTCAAGAGTCATCCCCTTGCACTTCCATTCAAGCAACCCAAGAGTTATATCAAGAGCATTATCCTAAGCATGTGGAAACATCAAACCCTAATAATAGCATTTGGACTGAAGGTGTCCAACATCATCCCAAATCTACAGAAAAAATTTTGTGACACAATCTGCAACCGTTTGTGAGATAAACAAATCTTTGTAAAACCCTAATTTTCAAAGATCTATTTTTTGACTCATTATTTTTCATCCAAATTTAAAACATAAAGAACAAAAATCTATTGAAATTTAGAGAGCTTTCCAGAAATGTAAACATATATGAAAAATTTGACAATTTTCTCTCAAAATTGATTTTTGATGAAAAATAACAAAAAAATTATGAAAAATTAAAAACAGCTCCAAAAATTCTAATTTTTAGAATGAAAGCTCTTGATATTGTCCCCAACCTATTTTTTGTGAAAATATCTGTAGTCATTTGAAAGTTATGGTCGAATCTTTGAAAACTAGGGTTTTGTCGCAAAATGATGCAAAACCTGCAACAAAAAGAATCCAACTCCAAAATTTCTCAAAATATGTCAAGTTCACCAATGTAATTAAGGGAAATTATCCTAATAGCAATTAATTTGATTTTTGGGGAAAAAGACTATTTTGAATTAAAAATCAATTTAGTTCAAAAGGTGGCCACCACATGACAATAAATAAAAATGACTTGACATTGGTTCACCAATGTAAGGTATGGAAATTAAGGGGAATTTGTCAACCCTTTTTATTACTGGAGGTTGTTTTGACCAACTTTGACTGCACTTTTAGCTGATTTAAACTCCTTGAAATTAGAAATTGTCTGCACCATCATCTTTCTGGTCACCATAATGACTTATCGGGACACTTTCTAAATTTTTCTATCGCCAACCCAAAATTTGAAAATTTTCCCAAGGGGGCATAGATAATTTGTACCTTCGTTGGGGCATACTTCTGACTAATTTTTCTTTGTCACAATGCGACAGGCTGCATTATGACAAAGGGGGAAAATGTAGACGCATAAAATGACCTAGGCCTATAGACTCTATTTTTCCACTATTTATTCCTAGCATAATTAAGACATTTTAATTATGTCCTTGGTCCACTTCTGTCTATTAATTAAATAATTCATAAGTATTTAATTAATTCATGTCCTCCTTATTCCTCTTGATTATTAAATAGATAAATTTTATTTATTTATTTAATACGTCACTAATTGTCTAAAGTCTTCTCACAATTAAATAAGCTTCTTAATTTATTTAATTATACTATCCCATTTATGTCTTTCTGATTATTAAATAAATAAATTTTATTTATTTATTTAATATGTCACTAATTTTGAAAGTCTTCTCATAATTAAATAGACTTATTTAATTATTTGTCACCTTCTCTAATTAAATAATTATTTTAATTATTTAATTGTCACATTTGACATTTTCCCTCTTTTAGTAAATCATTTGAACTAATTATTTACTGTCATGTGGTCCTCACCTTTTGAATTAAATTGATTTTTAATTCAAAATAGTCATTTTCCCCAAAAATCAAATTAATTGCTATTATTATTTGCTTTTCCAGTTACCTCTTTTTCTGTACCAGTCTTATCTCTTGTCACATGCATTGTCCACCCTTGATTTGATTTTCCAAAAATCAATCTTGGCCACTCATTTTGAACTTGCTCTAATGTTTCCATAACCCTAATTATGGGCTATCAAATTGAATCTTGTCCATTGATTCTAGGGCATTTGTCAATCTTCAATCTTGGCCATTCATCCAAAATTGCATTTTCTATAAAATAACAATTTTGGTCTCATTTTGTCATCTCATGTCATCTTGCAATTTCATGCTAGTATAATCTCATGCAATCTTGTTCTAGGAAATCTTAGGCTATCTTGCACTCTTGTCATACTTTTGCAATATTGTCATTTTGTCATAGTCATATTAGCATCTCATTTAACATGATTTAGACATAGTTTCATGCTCACTATTTTCATATTAGCATAGTATTTTCATGTTATTATCTTAAATCCTTCAACATTTGCTTAGGTCTTCTCATTAGCATTAGTTTTTTCATCACAAATTTGAGAGCAGCATCATATTTGCAGCAAATTGAGGTGTAATAAAGGTCAGTCATGGAGATTGAAGACATTTGGTGAGATCTTTTATGCTTTTTTCATGTTTTTCCTTTGCACTTCATTAATACTTTGGGTTTTTATGTTTATGCATTTGATTTTCTAACCCTAGGATAATTTTCCTTAGTTACACTTCCATCCATACCTAATAAAGCAAGTATTCACCAAGGTTATATTACAAGAATATCCAACAAGCACAATAGACATAATGATCATTGCCCCATTCCTTTCTCTCTAAATCCCTTTGTTTGTACATCATTGAGAGGTCATTGGAATGAGTGCAATAAGATAAGTTGACAAGAAAAAGATCAAGTAAACAAACAAGCCAATGTTCTTCATGCCTCTAGCCAAGACTAAACTATGGTGATGTCTGATGTTCATGTCCATTGTAGGAAGGATGCATCCTAGGACATGATGTTATCATATGATTTTGGGATTGATTGGATGATAGGCTATTAATACCAAGAGTTGACCAACTTGTTTACTTACTGACCTAGACTTGAGACTTTGATAATTGAGTTTCCATTTTTAACCTGTTAGACTTGTTTCCGACTGTTTTACCAAAGGTTGAGGGTGACGATTGATTATTGTGAGCAGATGTTTATTACGGGTGATAGCAAAATGGGATGGGTAGGTTTTTTCAAATATTTGGATGTTTTTGATGTTTTAAAATGTTATGAGGTTGTTTTTGGATTTTCAAGTTATTTAAATGTTTTTTATTTTCAAATTTTATAATGTTTTGGTATTTTATGAGATTTTGACCAAGAACCTAACCTAAGGACCTATCCTAGGGGACTTGGCGGCTAATAAAATTTTATCCTTGCCTACGTTATACATGTAGAGACTACTTAGTTTGAATGACACCGACTCGATTATTGATGAGATATGAAAAAATATATGCTTTTTTTTCCTTTAAATCATTCTAATTCTCCATGTCATGCGAGGATGTAGGAGAACATACTTGGTTTTTAAAGAAAAATATTAGCTTTCTATTAGTCTCAAATCTCTAAAAAAATTAGAAAAACAATGAGCTATACCAAACAACACGACTCTGATACCATGTTAGATTCTGCGAAAAGCGAGAACTCAGCCAAGATTTGATGTCAATCATAGACCACATGCAACTTCACTCAACAAATGATTAAAGATCAAAATAGTGGAATGAAGAGAAACTTGAAATGAGAGAAAAATAGGGACAAGGCAAGAGAAAATGCATAATACTCTCAATACTCTCACCAATTGATCACCAAACTAGCCAAACTAGTAAAGGTGAGAGGAGAGTGCTCAATATATAAAAAAATAAGGGAAAATACATCCAAGAGGTGCATTAACTCCTACCCATAAAAGGTGGTAGGTTATCACCTACTTGGTAAATGAAAAAACATGTGGCATAACCTCCTTAGGTGAAGACAAAAAGGAGGTGGCACATAAAGCCAAAAGAGGGTGAGAAACCCAACTACCCTATAACCTACCTAGGTAAAAATAGAATAGTGGTTATGAGAGGTGGCACAACAAGCCAAAAGAGGATGTATAACTCAACTACCCATGTGTGGAGAGAGAGTGACAAATGTAACCAATGTATTTCGCCATGTGTCCTCATATTAACCACTCATAATAAACCTAAGCAAGCTTAAATAATATGTGTAGGTAAAAATAAGTACCCCTAACATAAGGAAAATAAAAACCTGCACTAACACCCCCTTAAGCATAGCTTAGGTGGGTGAAAATATGGGTCTCAGAAAATCAAGCCATGTTAGGTACCCATGTACAAAGAGATACCCCCCATAAGAAGAAGCCCCATAGAAGAGGAATAGCCTCCCTAAATAGAGAGAATAGAATGAAGGACTAAGAAGCCTCTCCTGAAGTAGACACTTGTTGCACCCCAAGCAAAGCTCGCAGATGAAGGAACTTACTTTTTGTGAAGGGTTTGGTGAAGATGTCTGCAGTTTGCTCTGATGTAGAACAATACTTAAGATCAATGATGCCTTCCTGAATCAACTCATGAATGTAGTGCATATGAATCTCAATGTGTTTCATCCTCTAATGATGAACTAGATTCCTTGAGATCTGTATTGCACTTTGATTATCACAAAAGATGATTGTAGGATTTCTAACTAAAATACCAAACTTAGTGAGAATATTCTAAAGCCAAATAGCCTTAGTGGTGGCATTAACTGCCCCTCTATACTAATCCTTTGTAGATGAAAGAGAAATTGCATATTGCTTCTTGCTCGACCAACAAACTGGACTGGAACCAAGTGAAAAGCAATACCCAGAAGTAGACTTGTGATCTTGAGATTTGCCTGCCCAATTTGAATTTGTGTGTCCCACCAAGTCAATATCCATGTTTTTTGCATATTGAATCTCATAATTGTGATTACCCTGAATGTAGTGAAGGATCCACTTAGCCGCTTTCCAATGCAACTCATGTGGTTCTTGCATGAATCAAGATACCATGCCCACATCATATGAAATGTCAGGTCTCGTATGAGTGAAGTAGATGAGACTTCCAACAAGTTGTCATTACAAAGTGCCATCAAAAAAGGGTGAAGAACACTTAGCCTCAAGTTTGATCCTTGACAAAAATAGAGTTGATGCAGGCTTATAGTCAGCCATGTGAAATATGGAGAGCATATCAAGTGCATACTTGGGTTGTCCAAGGAATATTCCTGAAGATGATTGAGTGATCTCAATCCCCAAGAAGTAATGCAAAAGACCCAAGTCAGACATCAAAAATCAATCATGTAGATTATTTTTCACTACCTTGATGGTGGATGAGTGACTCCTTGTGATCAATAAGTCATCAACATAGAGAACCAAGAATGTGATATTTTCATCCTGCTGTAGAATATATATGTTCGGATTAGAATGGCATCGCTTGAACCCAACTGTTAGAAGGAAGGAGTCCATCTTGGCATACCAAGCTCAAGGAGCTTGTTTGAGGCCATAGAGAGACTTCTAAAGTCTACACACAAGTGAAGGATCCTATACGAACCCCTATGGCTGCTCCATGTAGATTTCCTCCTAAAGGTCACCATGAAGAAAGGCACTTTTCACATCCATCTAATGAACTTCCCAATGATGTGTTGCAGCTATAGCAAGGACAAGTCATATGGAATTCATCTTAGCAACTGGTGCAAAAATTTTAGAGTAGTCAATCTCAGGAACTTGGGAGAATCCTTTTGCGACCAAGTGAGCCTTATGCTTGTCAACCGACCCATTTACTACAAATTTTGTTTGATAGATCCACTTGCATTGAACAATTTTTCTTCCCTTAGGAAGAGGGACTAAATCCCATGTGTGATTATTTCTAAGGAATTGAACTCTTATTACATTGCAACATCCCACTCGAGAATACCAGAAGCTTCTCAAAAAGACTATGGATCAGAACTTGAAGCAATGAAGAGATGTGGAGCTTGCTGAAACTATGATTGTGCTCTTCTTGTGTCTAATGGATCACCAACCAAATCACCTATTGAATCCAATGTCTATCGAGCCCAAAGAGGTGGTGAGGCTGGAGAATCTAGAGGAGAAGCATCAACCTCTAAATGATGACAAGAAGAGGAATGTGAATCCTCATCATCACTATCACCATTTGAAGTGGAGGAAGACAACTCCTCATCAATATTAGGGTTAAGATCATCTGAAGAACTGTCATCATGATGCAAAGTCTCCAATGTGATGGTAGATGGAGAAGTGGTAGGAGAAGAACTAGAAGAGATCTCCTCGAAATGAACACTCCTCTCAATGAAAAAATCATGAGTGGTGGGAAAGAGAATCCTATAACCTTTGACATCATTTGGTGTATAAGAGTGAATTTGCATCCCCTATGCAAATTTCCTTTTTTCCTTTATCCACCTTAGAAAACCAAGTTTGGAGGCTTAATTCCACCTAATCCCATTGTTGGCAATCCACTTGCAACCTATTTTGAGCGTCGATGGAGGCATTTATTTCTAGGAAGCTTGCGTGATGCACGAACATCCGTGAGGTGCACTTACATCCCTGGCAGATTCCTACGGCTGAACCTACAGTGGCATTACACTTCTCATTGACAGTGAAGTTGTAGCATCCCCTTCAGCCAACCGACCCAAATATGGCCATTTTTCTTCATTCCCTCTTCAAATTCACCCCTTCCATTCAATCCAACTCTTCACAACTTCTTTTGAGCTATTGCACACTTCGAGCTTCCATACTTATACCTTTGCATCAACTCTCACTCACTTCAAGCATTCAAGCATTCAATTGCAGCCAAAGCTTCACTTTGTCACTTGAGTAGAGCACGTTTGGGACCACGCCATTGTAGCAGAGGCTTGAGTTCCTCTCATTTCTCCCCCAAATAGCCTTGAGTGCTCTTGGTGGAGGTGGTAAGCTTCCCTCTCCTCTCCTCTATCACTTGGTTGAGTAGCATAGTACTGCTTTGTAGTGTTTACATTCTCTTTATTACACTATTTCTTTATCTCGTTTCCTTGGCTGTCTGTGGAGGTGGAAACACCTAAACGGGGGTCTAACTAAGACAGACCTCTATACAACCACCCAATATTTTCCCTCTTTCTTTGTGTAGGTGTGTGTGCTTCATGTAGGATCGGTTGGCGAACGAATTCTTTAGTGAGATCCTTCTTATTCTTCTTACACTTGCATTTTGGATTTATAACATTAGAGAATATTTTGTCTATTTACTTGTGTCATTCTGGCCCTTTAGTTGAGTAGTTGGGCCATTAGTCATTTTAGCAGGTTTAACCTTGTCTCTGTTGTTGTCTGTTCATACAGACAACAGTGCACTTTAGAGACACCAGTGCGTCATGTTGTCATCCAAAGACCATGCTTTTGTCCTCAGGAAAAGAGCTCCCTGAGGAATAGAGTTGAACCTAAAAACTGACTCACTTGGCCCCACCTTAAAACTCAATATTACAGAGTGATTGTAGAACCTCACTATCCTCATCATTCTCATCCTCATAACCCAAACATTGTACTTAGCTAAGGTAAGTTAGGGAAACCTCTCGCATCTTGACCCTTTGTGACCTAGGGTCTTGCACGTGGTGGTCCCCCTCTCTTACATCTAGATATCTAACAAATATGCAAGGATTGCTCTATGGATCCATAGCCTTGCATTTCTCTATTGGAATATGGGCCCATGCAAGAGAACCAAACACTTGAAAGTGCTTAACTGTGGGTTTTCGACCAGTCCAAGCTTGAAAAGGAGTTACCCCCTTCATAGATTTGTGAGAAACTCAGTTCTAGATGTAACACGCACAGTTGATGGCCTCTACCTAGTACTAAGGTGCCAAATATTTGGAGTGTATCATACAATTTTCCATCTCCTTCTAGGATCTTTTTTTGCATTATGCGACACCATTCTATTGAGGACTGTATGGAACTGTGTGTTGCATGTTGATTCCTTCTAAAGCACAAAATTGTTCAAATTGATTGTTAACATATTCACCCCCATTATTTGTATGCAAAATCTTTATGAACTTCCCATATTTTTTCTCTGCAAAAGCTTTGAAATCTAGAAAATGATCAAAGACCTCAAACTTTTGTTTGAGAAAATAGACGCAAGTGTATCTAGAAAAGTCATCAATAAATGTCAAGACATATCTAGCCCTATTGAAAGATGGTTGTGGAAATGGTCCTACAAAGTCACTGTGTACCAACTCCAATAGATATGTAGCTCTCCATGCTTTTCCTTTATCATATTTCTCCTCGGGATGCTTACCAAGAATGCATCCCTAGCAAACTCCATTAGAAAATTGAATAGAAGGAAACCCTAAAACCATGTCATGTTGACTGAGCTTCTACAAGTAATGGTAGTTCAAGTGGCCAAACTGTTGATGCCACAAACAACTCACATCATCTACATGAGTGAGTAAGACTATCAAAGGAGAGTCAAGAACAAAGTGAGAAAACTGATAGAGTTTGGACTGATGATTTGCTTTTCCCACAACAACTATAGAACCATTATGTATTTCACTGATTACCACTGTATCTGGAGTGAACTCAACTCGCTTTCCAGAACTAGTGTGAGTGATCTGATAAATAGATAGGAGATTAGTTTACAAAGATGGAACACAAAGAACATCCTCAAATTTTGCTTCACCCACATCAATAGACCCTCTCCCATGCACTTCAACAGGAGTGTCATCACCCATAAGTATGGTAGGCATAGAACATGGCTCTAAAGAGGTAAAATTATCCTTTGATGAGACCATGTGGTGCGAAGCACCTAAGTCAATGATCCAAGAATCTGGTTGTGAAGCAACAACAACTAGGGCCTTGCCCTTTCCTTTCCCCTTACTTTTGTTTGTGTCCTTAGAAGAACCTTATGATGAACTCTGTTTGACCGAATCTAGCACCTTGATATTGTTCTTTTTTAGAAGATGTGAAAGGTGGTCAATTTGTTTCTTTAGACATTTATGTTCATCATGGCCAAGCCTCTTGTAGTAAGAACACTTGACCTTCTCCTTCTTAGGTTGTTCACCTTTTGATGAAGAGGTTTGATTTTCTTTTTTTGAAGTAGCACATTTCTGATCTTTCTTCTTCTCTCCTTAATTCTTTTATTTCTTATCTTGCTTATTAGACCCTTTTTGTTCTTTTGTGCCCTGATTAACAACCAAGACATGTGACTTAGAGGGTTTAATTATACCCATTAGAACCAATTTTTCTTGCTCCCTAGTGAGTTCTGCAACAAACTCATCTAAATAAGGCATTTTATATGTGGAACCTAGGGCACATTTTGTAGCATAGAATGTAGAAATAAATATAGAATAGTTAGGACCAAGCTTAGAAAAAATACTCAAAATCAATTACTTATCTTTCTTGATTCCACACTGTTCCAATTGCAATCTAGCAGCTTTGAATTTTGTGAAGAAGTCATGTATTGTGTCAAAAATTGAAGGACTTAACCATATGAGTTTGTTCTCCAATTGATGACTGCTTAACTCATCCTGCTTACCAAAGAGGTTTTCCAATGTTGTCCACACATCATTTGGTGTTTTAGTAGACTCAATATGAAAAAGTAGGTCTGGAGATACTAACATACACAAAGTGCCAAAAGCTTCATCACATTTGTTAAACCATTTAATCTTTTTTGCATCATCTTGTGGTTTAGTTTCAAGTCACATTGTTACACGATGATATCCATGTCTTTTCAGATATATTATCATCTTACATTTCCATTCAAAATAATTATATGGAGTTAAAACTGGAACTATAGATGCATCCATGAGAGCATAAAATAAGATTGCAAAGAAGAAAGAAAAGACACATAAGACACCCCCCTTTCCACTAGTCTCAAAAATCACCTCCCCAGATATTACAATATTGGCACTTTATGATTAGTGTTTGTACAAGGATTTTCCAAATTACAAGGCTTTTAAGGCTCTTAGTAGCCAAAATTACAATATTTGATACAAATTAATTTTCAAATAAAATCTGGAAAAATAACCTTGCAGTTGTGTTTTACTCTTCAATATCTTTCCAACACTTTTTTTGTTTTTGAAAAAATGGATTACGAAAGTGAAAGATATGACTTATTGAAGATAAAAAAATGCAGCAGATTCAACCTGCAATATCTGATTGAAAAGGGCAGAAATTTTTACTCAAACCTTCGTGGATCTAGAAAGTGCTCATTTCTAGCTTTTCGACAAGTACTCGTTTGTGAAAATCTGACACCCGAGACAAAAGTTATGCAATTTTGGAAAAAGTTGCAAAATCTATTTGTGAAAAATGACATGCCTTTTTCTGATTTTATTTCTATAAAATTTATCAACTTTTTGCAAAATGTAACAACTACCCAGATGATTTTTTGATGTTGGGAATAAAACCCAAAAATTATTTTTCTTGAAAATGAGTTGAAGCTAGATTTTTGAAGCCAAAATGAAAATGGCTCCATAAAAAATTCAAGTTTTTAACTCTGATTTTGTTTATTGTATCCTCCAATCTCTGATTTTGGTGAAATAAAAGTCAATTTTGACTTTCTCAAACCTTTTGGACTCTCTAGAAATGCTGAAAAAGCCTCCAATATTACCAAAAAGCTAAAAATCTCTCAGATCTCATAGGAATAGATATATGTAAACCAGATTAAATATATGCTTATTTTTCCTTTAAATCGTTATGATTCTCCAAGTCATACGAGGATGCAGGAGTAGAGCATACTTGGTTTTTAAAGAAAAATATTAGCTTTCTATTATTCTTAAATCTCTCAAAAAATTAGAAAAACAATGAGCTATACTAGACAACACAACTCTGATACCATGTTAGATTCTACGAGAAGCGAGAACTAAGCCAAGATCTGATGTCAACGTAGATCACATGCAACTTCACTCAACAGATGATCGAAGATCAAAATAGTGGAATGAATAGATATATGAAATGAGAGAAAAATAGAGACAAGGCAAGAGAAAATGCATAATACTCTCAATACTCTCACCAATCGATCACCAAACTAGCCAAACTAGCAAAGGTGAGAGTGCTCAATATATAGAAAAATAAGATAAAATACATCCAAGAGGTGCATTAACTCCTACCCATAAAAGGTGGGATGTTATCACCTACTTGGTAAATGAAAAAACATGTGGCATAACCTCCTAAGGTGAAGACAAAAAGGAGGTGGCACATAAACCCAAAAGAGGGTGAGAAACCCAACTACCCTATAACCTACCTAGGTAAAAACAAAATAGTGGTTATGAGATGTGGCACAAAAAGCCAAAAGAGGATGTGTAACTCAACTACCCATGTGTGGGGAGAGAGTGACACATGTAGCCAATGTATTTTTCCATGTGTCCTCGTATTAACCACTCCTAATAAACCTAAGAAAGCTTAAATAATATGTATAGGAAAAAATAAATACCCCTAAATTAAGGAAAATAAAAAAGCCTACACTAACAATTTGTACCATTATATTTATATAGTTATATGTATATGTATATATATGAGTATGTATATATATGTGTGTATATATAACTATAATTATACCATTGATATCTTGATTGAAAATAAAAGAACTAGATCCATAACAATTAAATGAGAGTTTCATATATTCAATTTTATAGTCTTACTATGGAATCATAACAACAATTCATGGCAAATACACTATATATATAGTTTCACATATATATCTATATTATGCATATATAGATATATGTATACTAATGTTTAAATATTTTGAAATTATAGAATAACACAATGGTTTTATAATAGCAACAAAAAATTCATATATGACTATAGTCACAAACTATTCATTAATTTGGGTATAATGAACTCATACCATATATACGTATATGTACATATCTGTGTGTGTGTGTGTGTGTGTTTGTATATATATATATATATATATATATATTAAAATTGATATGCATAACTATTATTTTTTCATTATATGTAATAATCAATGCACAAGTTCTTATAACAACCACAAATATTTATGAAAATATGGTTGATTCTGTGATAGGTCGAATATATGCTTTAGAAAACAAGCAGCAAACTAAAGAGTGCAAATAAAGACCAAAACAACCTTCACCTCAAGATTAGCCTAAGTTGGAATCAACACAAGATAAAAACAACAAATGGAACTTTATACCTTGTGTCGAATCGATCCTTTGGTTGGCCCTTCGATCTTTGATGTGTATGCTCCTTGGATGGCAAGATATGCAAACTAGATGAGTATGTGAGGATGGATGGAAATGGATGAAAGCATGAAAATGGCTAAGTGTAGATTGAGAAATAAAATTGCAAGAGTTTGGCTAGCAAAATGATCTCCCCCAAAATGAGAGAAAAGAGGGGGTATTTATAAGAATTTTGAGAATTCCTAGAAGAAATGGACGGCCAAGATTGAGCCACTAATGATCAAGATGTAGGGCTAAGGTGAGTTGAAAACTCATAAGCCCCAACATCTTGACATGTGGTATGTGATATAGCCCTAAAAGGTGAAGTGGACATGAGATGGAAGGATAGTACATGACATGGAGGGGGTACAAAGTACCTTGGGATTGAACAAGATCTCCTCATAAAGGAGGTGTTTGTCCCCATGTGAGTGAGAGGACATGTGAGGAATTAAAAATTTCTCAAATATCCTTGTGGGGAGAGGGGAAATAATAAAGAATAAAGAGAGGACATGTGGGAAGAAGTGAAGGAATTAAAAATTCCTTTTGAGTGCATTGGGGGATTAAAAGGTGAATTAAAAATTCACATGGGGAAGTGGAATGCCTTGCCCAAAAGGAGAAAGTCTTTAATAAGGTTGACTTAAGGACACATGCCATAAATGGGAAGGGGATTAGGTTGGACTAACCATATGATTAAGGTTGTGCAAGTACTTAATTAGATGGAATAATGACTTATTAGAATCAAGTGGGAGATTATGGGTGTGCATATGTTAACCATAGTTAATTAGAGGAAGATGAAGGAGTTAAGATGGATTAGAGACCAACTTGCAAAAGTTGGAGGATGTGACAATGAGAGAGAAAAGAGGAATTAAAAAATAAATTTTAATTCCAAAAGGGGAATATGACTAAATTAAATAAAATGGTGTATTTATTTAATTTAGGGGAGGAAGAGGGGTAAAGTATTTATTAAATTAAATACTTTATGAACCCTATGTAAGATGCAAGGTATTAATTAAACAAATGATTTAATCAATATTAACAGAGGGGATAAGCAACTGGATGAATAAGGAGATGTATTTGATCATATGGAAGTGGTCAAATTACATGTCTACATTTTTCCCCTCTTCGAAATACTATTAGGATAATAGGGTTTTGAAGAAAAACATAATGCAGATGACTCTATAGAAGAAGAGATCAAAAAGAGATGCCCCAGCATGGGGGAATGTGTGTGAGCTGCCCCAAATGGAGGGAATGTGGAGAGGATGCCCCAGTCCAGCAAAGGTAGGCTTAGAGCGACGGGTTAGGAGAGGATGGTAGGGTATGCCCCCTCGAGAAGGCGGACGGGGGAGGAAAAGGGGGTCCCGGTCAACTTCTCGAAAGTAAGGAGTGGTATATGTTATTGGAAAGAGCACAAAAAAATGAGAAGAATGGTGTTTGAACGGAGTCAATCAGGTAAACGGTGTGCGAATGGCGGCCCCGGGAAGAAAGAGGTTGGATGAATTAGTTGGAGGAATTTGTGGTAAAAAAAGGGAAAAAAAGACTTTTATTTGAAAAGGGAAAATAAGAGGGAAAAAGGGGGATAAAAGGTAATTGGAGAATTACCTTTTATCATTGTGACAGCTGGCAAGTGTGGAGAAGGAGGAGAAGAAGAAGACGAGGTGAGAGAGATCAGGCACGATGCTGGAGTACGATAGTGACATCATACATCGGGTGGACAAGAGGCGGATATTCTTCACCCACCGTGTCGTACCACGCCAGGTTAGCCCAAAACATAACTACGTGGATTTTGCATCAATTATGCAAATGTTTTAGAAAAATGAAAACATAGGTTTTGTCCAGGAGGGCGAGAAGAAAAATGGTTAGAAGGCGAATTTTAAAGATTTTTTTAATTTTTCAGGATTCACGTCGGGGGGGAAAATTTGGTGGCCGCCACGTGGGCAGGTCCGCCACCGGTGGCGGACGGGTCTACCGCCGCGGGTGGACAGGTCCGCCACCACGGAGACGGGTCTGCCGCCGCGGCGGGTCCGCCACCACGGGCGGATAGGTCCACCGCCGCCGCGGAGGCAGGTTTGCCTCCACGGGGACAGGACTGCTGCCGCTGGCAGGTCCGCCACCAAGGGCGAGTCCGTCACCATGGGGGCAGATCCGCCACCGAGGGCAGGTCCACCACCGCGGGGGCGAGTCCGCCAATGGGGTGGGACTATCGAGGTCGAAGGGAGGGGGAGGAATAACGGGATGGGGGAAAGCAAAGGCACGAATGGGAAACCTGAGAATGACGAGGGGAAAAATAATGAAAATGATAAAAATTTATTGTGTGTATGTAGAAAATAAGGATTTTGCGGGTGCGAGAGAGATGATCAGAGGTACTGAGGAGATGCATAACAAGGATGACCGAGGAGGATCACCAGAGACTAGCAAAGGCAGGACTACTTCATATGATGACATATCTGATGATCAAGGCCCACGGGGCCATGTTGACAGCATTGATAGAGCGGTGGGATTCGGTGACGTCGACCCTTCACCTACCGACAGGGGAGATGACGGTGACACTGGAGGATGTATAGCAGATCCTGAGGCTACCGATATCAGGGCTCCTGATTAGCGAGTGTTGGTCAGAGGACAAGGCGCTGGATGAGTCGGTGCGTATTGTTTTTGGTAGTGACGAACTACCGGTGCAGCGGGGTTAGTTGGATGTGGATAGGATGGTGTCGTGCAGGGTATCGGTACTATCACTGTACCTGGCAGGGTTGATTAGTGGTATACTTCTGCCAAACCGGAGTGGTCGGTTTCTTCACATGAGGATGGTCGAGGTGATTCGTCACATCATCGAGGGTCGGGAGGGACAGTTCACGTGGGGTACTTGCATGTTAGCACAGTTGTACCGAGACATGCACGTGATTTGTTACAGGAAACAGTTGAGTGTGACAAACGTCACACTACTACAGGTGTGGGCCTGAGAGCATATCTGCATGACCAGGCCGATTATAGCGAGAGTTGGTGAGCATGATGACAAGGAGCCCGTAGCGTGGTGGTGGGGAGTAGAAGCAGGGGCTATATTGCGGTACCGAGAGATGTAGGAGGTAGATGTGTGGAGGAGACAGTTTGATGAGGTGCAGGCAGTGGATATAGTGTGGAGGCCATACATGATGTTGCGATTTAGGGGGTGGTCGAGGGAGGAAGGGTTGCATAGTGGTTACTTTTTTACTCAATGTTACATGATTGGGAGTAGGCCACGAGTAGTGGAGTTGCATCGACCGGATCAGGTGACGAGGTAGTTCAGAGTGAGACAGGATATTCTGGTAGGCCGAGTGACATTTGCATGACAGACGCGGGAGCGGCTATGGGGAGCTACACTAAATCTGCGCAGTGTATGGAGTGATATTGAGGAACTAGTTTTTAGGCCCTATTTTGATAGGTGAGAGGGGTCGTAAGACGCAGGGACGATATGGTAGTATGATGAGTGGTTCAGGCGACATCTGCCCAAGTGGATTACACCAGCGGTGTCGAACAAGGAGGCGCGAGGATTTGGATCAGAGGATGAGAGGCGATTGCAGGCATTTAGTTCGCAAAGACCGCCAAGAGGACGCAAAGGAGGACAAGGGGCACAGGAGCAGGTGATAGGCATTCGGAGGAGGAGAACATCGGAGGCGTCGGGGAGGAGACAGAGAGGGGGGAGGGGCTGAGGCTTAGGGGGTGGCAGAGGATGAGGCTGAGGAGGTGGTGGAGAGGGAGGCCGAGAGCCCGGAGGGCGTGGCCACCGTGAGAGGAGGCCGAGCCCAAGGAGGGAGCCACAGTGGCATACAAGGTGAGGCCAAGGCCGGAGGGAGGAGGCTGGACAGAGACGCCCAGGGACCACCGGAGGACCGTGAGACAACCGGAGCCCGAGAGGAGATGGACAGACTGGGGCGGGGACAGGAGATAGCCGTGGCCACTAGAGGACAAGAGGTAGACCTGAGTTGGAGACTTTAGGAGGGCGTGGGGGCTGTGGAGATGCCTAGGGCCACCGGCTGACAAGAGGATGGAGGCAAAGAACGCCCGCAGCAGGAGGCCCCGGTGATGGATGTGGATGAAATGGAGCCATCACAGAGTGAGGGGGTAACCCATCCCACGAGATGGAGGTCGATCCAGATGTGACGACGTAGCACCGCTAGTAGCACAACCACCCACAGGGGAGGATCTAGGGGCGGTACTGAGAGAGACAGTGGAGAGACTACGACGGAGCGAGTAGCGAGTGCGGGAGACAGAGGCAGAGCGGATCGGAGTAGAGGCGGAGAGGGATGAGTGGCGGGCCCGATTTGCTCAGGGTGAGAGAGACTACATGGAGGTGATCAGGCTAGTATCAGAGCAGGAGAGGAGATTGGTGAGAAAGAGAGATGAGAGTCGTGATGAGGCTGTGGATTTGCGCGCTGAGGTGGAGATATTGTGGGTGGAGGTGCAGAGTCAGATGATGTAGATGGAGGGATTGGGTTTGGTGGGAGAGGGGGTGACACAACAGGTTGTTAGCAGGGGGACAGGGGATGCAGAGAGTGTGCAGAGGGAGCTAGTTGAGCTTAGGGACAGAGTGCACATAGTGGAGGTAGAGAGAGATGTGGCGCAGGCACAAGTGGAGGTGTTGGAGGTAGGGAGGGATGTGTTACAGGCACAGGTCCAGGTAGCATAGAGTGAGAGGCAGGTGGCTAAGACAGAGGTACAGTCTCTTCGCAGAGAGAGATACAACGACATCGCAGGCATCTAGCTTGCGACGAGAGGGGGATGAGGTTGAGCTGAGATTGCAAGCTTTGCAAAAAGACAGAGATGTAGCAGTGGTGCAGGGATAGGTTGCCCAGAGGGAGAGAGATGTCGCAGAGTTGTGGATGTAGACACTACAGGGCGAGAGGGATGCAGCATGGGCTTAGTTGCAGAGGGGGCTGGTTGAGGAGGGAGGGTCAGGGACAGATGTTCAGGAGCTACACACGCAGTTACAGGCATTGCAGGCAGAGAGGGATAGAGGCTCAGAGTAGATACGATAGTTGATACTAGTTCAGGAGGCCTGGGTATAGGAGCACCGGGCTATCAGTGCAGATCGAGATCGGTATAGACATGAGTAGAATGTCGCGAGACTGATAGCTGGGCAGAGGGATGAGTTCATGCAGCAGGTGAGCTATTGGAGGGGTGTATATGAGCAGGTTGTTCTGGATCCAGTGCAGTGCACGGCGCACTACATCAGTCAGGCCCCACAGCCACCAGGGCCGTCCCAGTCATTAGGGACATGCACCAGGGGTTTTAGCGACTATCGACAGACTCTGTCTCCATATGGCAGTTATCAGGGGACTCCCACCCGTAAGTACCAAGGGACTCCAGTGCACAGAGGGCCATTACCTGATTCTCCGCAGAGATCTGATGTAGGCAGCTCACAGTAGAGTGGGCAGATGCAAGACATTGATTTGTTTGGCAGATACATGATGAATGTTTTGTTCATGTCGCCAGAAGTCAGAGGTGATCGACATCTTTGGATTTTGTATCTTATTTGGCGATATATTATGGAGATGCATTGTATTATGATAGGATGTTTATTATTTTGATTATGTGAGGGCCTTTATTGACACTAGGCATGATATTTCTTTTATGCGGCTATATGGGATGATTTATGATGTGTTTCATATATATACACATGTTTATATAGATGGATGATTTATGGCTTTATGATTATGTTTTATGGATGCACATGTTCATGTGGATGGACGATTGATGTATGTTTCATGATTATGGTTTATGGATGCACATGTATGTCATTATGATTATGATGATGGATGTACAGTTGTTTATGAAAATGGATAATTGTGTACGCTTTATGATTTATGATTTATGGATACACATATTTATGTGGATGAGTGATTATGTAAATGCTTCTATGATTTATGGTTTATGGATGCACATGTTCATGTGGATGAGTGATTATGTAAATGCTTCTATGATTTATGATTTATGGATGCACATGTATGTCATTATGATTATGATGATGGATGTACAGTTGTTTATGAAAATGGATAATTGTGTACGCTTTATGATTTATGATTTATGGATGCACATATTTATGTGGATGAGTGATTATGTAAATGCTTCTATGATTTATGGTTTATGGATGCACATGTTCATGTGGATGAGTGATTATGTAAATGCTTCTATGATTTATGATTTATGGATGCACATGTGGATGGATGATTTATGCATGTTTTAATGATTTTTGATTTATGGATATACATGTTTATGTGGAATATGAATGAAAGGTAAATGTTTATAATGCACTTAAGTGTCAATAAAGACCGTTATGAGAATGCGGATAGGCGATAGGCGTATGGAAGGGTGCATTTGCCAAAAAAACCATTAATATCCTGAGAGGAAGAGGACTCAAGAGGAAAAAGAATGAGAGTACTTGCACAACCGAAATCATAAGTCATGGTAATGGTCCTGATGGAAATGAAGGATGCATGCGAAGTGATGAAAATGCAATGAAAATGAGATTTTTCCATCCTAGGAGCATTGATTTTTACTATAGTGTTGGATACCAAGTACCTTGATATGGGAGATTAAGGCGAATGAGTATTTTACACATGAAACAAACACAGCAAACAAGAAGGTTATCCCAACATCCCGAAGTCGCGATGACCTCGGTCGGGCCCGGTGTTGAGATAACCACAAACACACAAAGTTGTCCCGGCGTAACACAAGACCTTAGAGATCTTGGTGGGTCTTACGAGGGACAACTGAGAAGATAGCAGTCAAAACAAATGATCAAGGTATGCCCCCATGTCAACAAGTCAAGGTACGCCATGGTATGGTGGACCAAGGCGACCCTGACAAGTGATGGTAAGGAACCCCAAATGATAAACAAAATTCAAATACATCAAGAGATCATAATCAAGACAACAGGTCCTTTTCCATAGGATCAAGGTGATGGATGGGATTGACGAGGTCTGCTAGGAAGGATTCATCCTGTTGAGACCAAAGATGGATGCTAAAATAAAATGACCCAGTTGACGCGGGATGTTACCCAGGGACAAGATCTTGTAACACGAGGGAATTTTGTTTATTAAGAACCGGTTAGATGTGAGCATAAATTGGTGACGAAGCACAAAAGACTGACACAACCTACAAACCTAGGGCTCGGGGGCTGATCATAGATTAGCCTTGCCTACGTGAAAGCGCAGAGCCCTCGTAGTTCCAAAAAAGACCGTGGATAAAGCGAAAAGAAGACAATGATGACCGATGATGATGGACAAATGCTTCAGGGGGTGAATCAAATGATCAACCTTGCCTACGTGACAGCGCAGGGGGCAACATAGTTCGACTGACGGACGTGACAGGATGTGATCTAGGTGAAGATCGACACGATGGATGATCCTACATGATGACACGGACTGATCGACAAAAGGAATGAACAATGTAAGCTTAAAGTGGGATATTGAAAAGCTCAGGATGAGGAATAGTCCAGATGGGTCGTCCAATGCTCAATCAATATATACCAAGCGGCCTAGGATGAGATGGGGAGGACAATAGCGCGGATGAAAGTATAAAATAACCAGGATGTCTGGTAGATAATGATTAAGCCCTCTATGGATGACGCCTGCTACCAGATTTTCACCATCCATACCTATCCAAGGTGCCACCAAGAGGTGGTTTTCACCATAGGATGAACTTATTTTTCTTTACTATTTTTAATTGATTTTTTTGATTTTTGATTTTTTTGACTTTTTTGATTTTTTTGATTTTTTTGATTTTTGACTTTTTGACCTTTTTTTTTGACTTTTTTGATTTTATTTTTTTTGACTTTTTGGGGTTACCGAGTGGATTTAGGTGTAGAACTTCTTCAGATGCATGATATTGATGGGTTCATCAAGGGGTTCTCCTTCAAGAGTAGTCATCATGTATCCCCTAGATCCATATTTAGTGGCTATGATATAGGGTCCCAACCAATTTGCCTCAAATTTTCCTTTCTTGTCTCAGTCTTGCTGAGTGCATTGGTTCTCCTTAAGAACAAGCTCACCCACCTGGAATTTTCGAGGATGAACCTTCTTATTGTAATTACGTTTGAAGCAATTTTGGTATGCTTGTAGATGATCATAAGCTTTTATTCTTCGTTCATCCAGTAATTCTAGCTGTGCAAGCCATGCAACTCGAGCATCTTCTTCACTGATAAGATTCTTCAGAGAAATTCTCAGTGATGGAAGTTCAACTTCAATCAGCAAGACTGCTTCGGCACCATATACTAAAGAATAGGGGGTGGCGCCTATCGGGGTGCGGATGGATGTGCGATATGCCCAGAGGGCAGGATGAATATGGAGGTGCCAATCTCGTCCAGTGTTATTGACAACCTTTTTGAGGATACGGATAAGGGTTTTGTTGGTTGCTTCCGCCTAACCATTACCCTGGGGGTAATAAGGCGTTGACCAATGGTGCTGGATATGGAAGGTTTCACAGAGGTGTTTCATGGCTTGGTTTTTAAAAGGTTTTCCATTATCAGAGAGGATGGTGGACGGGATACCATATCTACAGAGAATATGGTAGAGGATGAATTTGGAAATTTGAGTACCTATGATTTGTGAAAGAGGCATTGCTTCCACCCACTTGGTGAAGTACTCAGTGGCGGTAATGATGAATGTATGGTCATCGGATGATGGTGGGTAAATCTTTCCAATCAAGTCAAAACCCCATTGAGAAAACGGCCATGGTGCCGGGAGGGGCTGAAGATCTTGTGCTGGGGCATGAATCAAATATGCATGTTGTTGGCATGGAAAGCACTTCTTCACAAACTCACAAGCATCGTGTTCCAATGTAGGCCAATAATATCCATCTCGTAGGATCCTTTTGGCCAGAGCCATACCATTTGAATGAGCTCCACAAACACCGACATGTACTTCTGTGAGTGTAGCATGGGCTTCGGTCTCATTCAGACATCTAACGAGGATTCCATCATACCCGCGATGATAAAGCATATCACCGACAATGACTTATTGGGAAGAGCGATGAACGAAGGATTTGCATTGATTACGTGTGAGATATGGGGGTATAATATTATCATGGAGGTAGGTGTAGATGTCCTGGTACCATGGGGAAGTGGGACCCACAATGTCACACACCATGTCAGTCTCCAGGATATCATATGCTGGGATTAAAAGTTGTTCCACAAGGAACTCACATTCTGTGTGGTCTTTAGGCATGTCAAGCAGGGAACCAATAGTGGTCATTGCATCAGCTGCTTTGTTTCGTACCCTAGGAATTTGTTCAAACTATATAGAGGTGAAATATTTCTTGAAATCATCCACCATGCGCTTGTAGGGTAATAGCTTATCATCCTTGGTTAGGAACTCATCATTAACTTGTCTAATGACTAGCAAAGAATCACCAAAGACTTTCAAATGAGTTATGTGCCACTGCTTTGCAATTCTGAGGACGGTGAGGAGAGCTTCGTATTCTGCCATATTGTTGGTACAAGGGAATGCTATCCTGAACGATTTTGGAATGTAGTCACCTTGAGGGGTAACTAACAAAATTCTCACCCCCGATCCATTGTGTGTATATGATCCATCAAAATACAGTGTCCACATGGGAGTCTCATCAACGGAGAAGACTTCTTCATCAGGGAATTTTGTGATCAATGGATGAATATCAACTAAAGGAGCTTCTGTTAACTGATCTGTGATTATCTGTCCTTTAATAGCCTTGCGGTCCACATATTCTATGTTGAATTCACTTAGGAGCATGACCCACTTGGCCATGCGGCCCGTCAGAGTGGTTCTAGATAACAAATACTTCAATGGATCAATTTTGGCAATTAATTTAACTGGATGGCTGAGCATGTAATGTCAAAAAATTTGTGTGCTGAAGATGAGTGCAAGGTAGGATTTTTCCATGGGGGAGTAGTTTAATTCGTAGCTGGCCAATGGCCGACTGATGTAGTAGATCGCCCTCTCTTTCGATGATTCATCATGTTGTTCCAACAATGCCCCCAATGTGACTGAAGTGGCAGAGATGTAAAGCAGGAGGGGTTTTCCCAGAATAGGTGGCATCAAGATCGGCGGATGAGCTAAATATTCCTTAATTTTATCGAAACCCATCTGATACTGCTGGTTCCATCGAAAGGTGGAATCTTTCTTTAGAAGATGAGTGAATGGTTGACACTTATCTGCTAGCTGGGCTATGAATCAACAGATGGACTGCATCTTCCCTTGGAGGCTTCTTAACTGTTTCAGATTGTGTGGAGGTGGCATGTTCAGGATAGCCTTTACCTTGGAAGGATCAACCTCAATGCCCCTGCGAGAGACTATGAAACCCAGAAACTTTCCTGACATGACCCCAAAGACACACTTTTTTGGATTTAGCCACAACTTGTAATGCTCTAACCGCTCAAATATCTTTTTCAGGATGGCAGGATGTTCTGCTCGTGTTCTGGATTTTCCTAATAGGTCGTCGACATAATCCTCCATGATGATATGTATGAGGTCATGGAAGATGACCGTCATTGCCCTCTGATATGTTGCTCCCACATTTTTGAGACCAAAGGGCATAACATTGTAATAGAAAGTGCCCCAAGGCGTTGTGAAGGTGGTCTTGTGTTGGTCTTCAGGTGCGATTCGAATTTGATTATAACTAGAGAATTCATCCATAAGGGATAACATCTCATGTCCTGCTGTCAAGTCGACCAACATGTCAATGTTAGGAAGAGGAAAATCATCTTTTGGGCAGGCTTTGTTAAGATCCCTAAAGTCTATGCAAACTCGAATGTCTCTATTTGGTTTGGAAACTGGTGCTATATTGGAGATCCACTCAGAGTAGTCAATCGGTCTGATAAAATCCGCCTCTAGTAACTTCTCCAATTCCTTCTTGACTAATAATGCGACCTACAGATGCATCTTGCGGAGCTTTTGTTTGACAGGCTTAGCATCTGGGCGAATGTCTAAGTGATGAACCACTAAGGCAGGGTCTAAGCCTGGCATGTCTGAGTATGACCAAGCAAAGTTAATGATTCCCTCTTGGAGTAGCTGCACGATGACCGGATACTCTTGCTCTGAGAGTGACTTAGCTACATAGGTGATTTTAGGACTTTCAGCAGTTCCCAGATTAACTTCTTGAGTCTCTTCAATTAGAATAGATGATCGGGCAGATAACTGAGTTCCCATAAGGGGAAGATGAACATCCCCATCTTCCAGTGCCTCTTCGAGGTTTTGGCCATCAAATGCATCCTTTATTTTTACTTTTTCAAGGTCAGGAAGTGCCCCAGGGAGGTTTTCACTAGATGACCGCTTTTTACTTTTCTTATTCTTATTTTTGCAACTGGAGTGTTCATCCTCCCCCAATCCCATAAGGTTGACATATGTATCCATAGACATACTGACAAGTGTGCTATTACGGAGGTCCCAATCAATAAGCTCAGGGTGACAAAGGGATAGGCTAATAGTGCAGACAGATAAGCATTTGAACATGGATGATAGGTCGGCGTGATCGACGTCATCGTACGCACATATGATGGATTCCTCTTTGGGTATGTCTTCCAATGAGCCATTGTCCACGGTGACACTATTGGAAGTATTAGACGATGTTTCAGGGCCTTTTTGGTTTCTATCATACCCAATGCCTATGTTTTTTGGTAGTTGTGATGTATCAACAGGTTGCAACCGCCCTTACTCTTCTTTACCTAGGCCCCTGCCTTGATAGTTATGTTTTTCCATGAACTTTGTTGGCCAGGGGTACTTTTCCTGAAAATACTCCTTTAGAGGAGTTTCCGGTTGGGGTTCTTCTCGGTAGACCCATTGGCTTATGTCCTCTTCTGGTGCATCTATCTTGACACTTGGGGATCTGAAAGTGGTGGTAGGGATGTTCTTACCACTGAAGGTGACAGTCTTGTCTTCCTTTGGAGTAGCATGCGAGGGTTGGCCATACTCGTGTGGTGATGGTGGCATGGTTGCTACATTAAGAGTAGTATGCATTTCGTATTCGCCACACCCTTTGTCAATGATCTGGACTTTGGTGACCGTAGGATCAGTGGCGGAAGATGGAGGGGTTGTCGCGATGGAGGGTGGATTAGCAGATGATGACTGGGATGCCCCCATTTCAACCCAGGACAATAATGTAAATGGGGAAATGATGCTTCTAAAGCGTGGCAATATTCAAATGGTTGGGGGTCAGCATAAATGGTAACTTCTTGTCCGTTGACTAGGAATTTTAGGCACTGATGGTATGTGGAAGGGACGGCTTGCATAGCATGGAGCCATGGACGGCCGAGGAGGAGATTATATGGCAAGTCCAGATCAAGGACATGATAGGTAATGTACTGAACCACAGGTCCCACTTGGACAGGAAGATTGATAATCCCTTCTGAATTCCTTTCTGCATTATCATAAGCCTTGATCGTGATGATCTAATTACTTAAATCCGCTTGGGTATACCCTACCTGTTTTATGAATTTTAGAGTACACAAGTTGAGGGCAGAGCCATTATCTACCAAGACCCTTTTTATTTTATGGTGAGAAACCACGACTTCGATATGTAAGGGGCGATTATGATTGACATCGATGTTTGGCATATCATTTTGGCTGAAGTGCAGTTGATGAGATAAAGCCAAGTGTCCCACCAAAGCTTGGAATTGTGTGGGGTCGATGTCATTTGGCACACGAGTTTCCTGCAGGGCCCTGTTGAGGATTTCTTGATGTACAGGGGAAGACTTAAGTAAATCCAAAATGGAGATATGTGCAGGGGTATTTCCTAAGTGATCAAGAATGTTGTACTAAGAGCTTACAGGGTTTGATTGGGTGAGTGCAGAGGCTGCAGGAACAGTGATGCGGGCTCGTCGTGTAGTAACAACACATTGAGGGTCTTTGGCTTTGACATGTATCATGGATACACGAGGTTCTACCTGCTCAATGTAATGAATAATACCCTCATAATTGAGGGGTACATTCTTATAGCTCACGTTATTTGTGTTGTTGTTTTGAGGATTACTGTTGGAGGTGCTCGAGCCTTGGTTATGGTTTGGAAAGGCGTTTTGATATATCTGTAATTGAGCATTGGACGACGAAGCTTGATTGGGGTCAATCTTGATATCACCTCGATCTATGAGATCTTGGACGTAGTTTTTCAGACCCTGACACTTATTCAAGGAGTGTCCTTTGATTTTATGGAACTCACAATATTCATTTTCCCTAAACCATGTGGGCTTAGGTTTGGATTCGTCAAGTGGCTTGGTGACAGGGTACGTGATCAGATAGTTGATCTGTAACAGCTTATTGAAGATGACGCTCAGAGGTTCTCCTAGTTGAGCATACTGGCGTTTAGTGTTCCCTTGGTTATTTTTATTGGACTGTTGGGGAGGATGGGGTGTCCCCTGCGGTACAGATATGGCATTAGGTATGGATTGTTGCTATCTCTGGGATGTGTTAGCCATGTGGACATGTTTAGTATCAGTAATTCCATCATTTACTGCATTCTTGTTCTTGTTCCAAAAATGTGGCTTGTCGTTGAATGACCTTTCCTTATCTTGATTATATATTTTGATGTGCCCCTTGGCAACAAGGGCACGCTCAAGGATGGGTCCCTTCTCTACTACCTCCACGAAAGTGGTGACACAATGTAATCTAAAGTTATGAGCCATGTCGGGATGAGAGTTCTCCACGAAGAGGGTGACCATGTCCTTTTCTTTCAAAGGGGTTTTCATTCAGCTTTCTAGGGCATGCCACCTTTGGAGGTAGTTAGTAAAGGTTTTGCCTTCACGTTGTTTCTCTTTGAGGAGATCCAAAGATCGGTATCTTTCTCCAAATTGAAGGAGAAGTAGGAGACAAACTTTTCTAAAAAATCTGCAAAAGACTTTATGGATCCCTTTTCGAGGGTCATGAACCACCCTAGGGTGTTGCTTGCCAGACTCCACGGGAACAGGCGCAAGAGATAGTTTTCATTGTGGATAACTTCTTGACACTGGGAGTAAAACTCCTGCAAGTGGGCCTCAGGATCTTTGTTCCCCTTATATTTTTCAAACTTTGGAATCTCAAAATGTTTGGGGAAGGGAACCAATGAGATGGAGGGATCAAACGGATATGGGCATATATCCTCAAACTTGCATGATTGTTTTCCAGTCCCTACCTAAAGATCTTTCAGAGTGGCTTTGATTTCTAGTATGTTTGCACTGGCCGGTGTGTTGGTTGGGTATTGATGGTAGGACGATTGTGGATTCTAAGATGATGCTTGGAGATGGATGTATGGATAATGAGGAGGCAGTATCCCCTACTGATACGCCAAGGGACCTTGTTGATAAAGAGGTTGTTGTTGCAAGGCGGGATATGGATTGGTTGGGTAGTTATGGGTGGTGTACTATTGGGAGGTATGGAGAAGGTGTTGTTGATGGGTTTGTGGATATTGGGGGTGCTGATGTGACTGTTGTGAGGCCACATAGGATGGTTTTTGTTGATATTGTTGCTGGTTATAATAATTGTAATGATGGGGTGGTTGTTGATGCATTGTTGGCGGTTGTGGTGGGCGAGATGGGATGTTATGTGGTGGTTGCGCTTGCAGGCATAAGATGGATGCAAGGAATGGAGATATAGTTAGGGCTGAAGGCCGAGGTTGATTTCCTTGTGGTTGATGCAGTGGTGGTTGTGTTGAAAATAAAGGATTGACCAATGGTTGTTGTTGAGGTCGAGGTGCAACTGAGACGTTTTGCGAGGGGGGTTGTTGAGTACTAGTGGGAGCATAGGATTGGGATGTATTTTGTGGAGGGATGTTGGATTAGGGAGGTTTTTTGGGTATGAATGACGATGATGGAGGATTCGTAGCCCCAAGAGGTGGAGGCAAGGTAGCGAAAGGGATGCCCTCAATGTTGACAGGAGGCGGATTTGAGGGGGGTGGTGCCGGTAGCATTAGTGGTTGTGATTGTGAGATGCTTTGGGGCATGCCGTAAGCGAAAGGGTCATTGGGGTTAGTGGTTTGGGTTGTCCTTGTGACCGAGATGATGGGATGTGTGGGATTACCAACGGGATACAGAACAGCATTGCTAAATTTAGGTTGATGCCAACCTTCTACGGAAGGAACATCGGGGACGTATGAGCTACTTGGGATGTCATGTGAACCTTGGGGTACATTAGATGTGGAGGTGCCATACTTGGATAAGTTGACTCCTGACGGCAGCTTGACACCTTTTTCAATCAAGTGAGCCAAGATTTCCTCACCATGTTTTTCAAGAAGGCGTTCTGTCATTTGGGCATTAATAGGCTTACTGAAGTGTTCCTCGAATGTGAGCTCAGGTTGATTAGCCATGTTTTCCGCCCCAGGTGGTGACGTGTTTTGACCATCCACGTTGGATTGCGATGAGGTACCATTGTGGGGATCGTGAGGGATGTTAGCACCATAGTTAGGATCTGATAAAATGTTGATTGTGTTGTTGGAATCTTGAGGGTTGTTTGATGGGGCATTCTGGGCTTGTTGGTCAGCCATTTTCTTCGCCTGTGATCGAATCTGAATGGGCATGCAAGATGATGAGATGGATCAGGATATTAGGAAGATTTGGATGATGAAAGATTGATTCGATTTGATGGGAGATTAACTGATGACGATCGGTCAGACCGACATGGATTGATTTGATGAAATTGGATTGGATTGATTGGTAGACACTAGATTAATCCATATTTTGGATTTTGATCCAGATGGATTTGATGATGTGGGGGTTAGATCGATCTAATGATTAGGATTGATTTAATGATAAATATGATGAAGACCGAAATCCCCAACCGAGTTTAAGGAGGATCCTTGGTAACACTAGGTATTGATTGACGGGCAGATGTATGATAACGACATCGAATCCAACTTGAGAAGCGGATTGATTGGGTCGAGAAGGATGACCGACTTAAGACGGATAGCAATCCTAAGTTAGTTACGATGATTATGATTAGGGATGAACACTTAGGTCAACTCGGATGACTACTCCAACGGGGCTTCTATGGAATAGCAGAGATCGGAGATGAAAGCGGATTCAGGATAGATGGGGAGCATCTCAGGATAGATGGATGACTCTCAAAACAAGAAAAAGAGTGCTCAAAATGATTGACTCTCAGAACGAGGGGATGAAGACTTGGAACGGATGTTTAGATGTTCATTTAGGATGTTGAATGGTCGCATTGATGTTCAAAATAGAGAGACAAGGGATGCCAAGTGATAATATAGGCTAGCCAAAGGTCAGGTCCACCACAGCATATGGTCAGGTCCACCACAGCATAAGGTCAGGTATGCCACAGCATGTGGTCAGGTCTGCCACAGCATAAGGTTAGGTCCACCACAGCATGTGGTCAGGTCCGCCACAGGATAAGTTTTAAGCTTGATCTTTTTGATGGACAAGTGAGGCAAAGGACCCAAAACATAGCAAACATGAAAAGATTTGGCCAAACTGATAATGACTGGTTTTACACGAAAAAGATAATTCAGACAACACAACCCTAATATTAGTAGAAACGGGTATGGCCAACAAAGTCTTCTACTCTAGGATGAACATGGTTGCTAAGGAGTCCTCGATATACACTTGATATGTGAGGCCCAAACCATGAACACCAACCCATTACAAGCGTGAGTTTGGAACCTTAGCAAGATACTAAAGGCTCGGACCAACTCTTCACATCATCCTGACGCTTCGCCAATTACAACGTGGTTGAATTGAGGTACAACTTTCACTCTCCCCCTTTATATACCCCGCCGGTACACGTGGTTGGAATCGTTCCTTGGGGTGATGAAATCCCCAAGTAGGTCCCACTAAGAAAATGAAAATGGGGTGACTCAAAGGACTTGGAAAGCTACAATTTCTTGTCACCCAGGATCGCCAAATGGCGCAAGGGGATTGGATACATCAAATAGCCTTCCACAAGCACGCCAAACAAGGTTTGTTGACCCCTCTGATTAAACTATGTGCCTAATTTACCAAAGGAAAATTGGTAAAAACTTGAAATTTCACCTTCGGGAGGTCAGGTCCGCCAAGGCAGGTCAGGTCCGCCACCGGAGGGTCAGGTCCACCACCGGAAGGTCAGGTCCACCACCGGAAGGTCAGGTCCACCACCGGAGGGTCAGGTCCACCACTGGAGGGTCAGTTTTGTCAACAGAGAGGGCAGGTCCGCCACCGGAAGGTCAAGTCCGCCACTGGAGGGTCAGGTCCACCACCAAAGGGTCAGGTCCACCACTCTGTAACCTGAACCTGCAAAAATGCAAAAAATAGCAAACGTGAAAGAAAAAGACCCATTTGTGGGTCCCATCGGGCATGCCAGAAATGTGATAGGTCGAATATATGCGTTAGAAAATGAGCAGCAAACTAAAGAGTGCAAATAAACACCAAAACAACCTACACCTCAAGATTAGCCTAAGTTGGAATCAACACAAGATAAAAACAACAAATGGAACTTTATACCTTGTGTCGAATCGATCCTTTGGTTGGCCCTTCGATCTTTGATGTGTATGCTCCTTGGATGGCAAGATATGCAAACTAGATGAGTATGTGAGGATGGATGGAAATAGATGAAAGCATGAAAATGGCTAAGTGTAGATTGAGAAATAAAATTGCAAGAGTTTGGCTAGCAAAATGAGAGAAAAGAGGGGGTATTTATAGGAATTTTGAGAATTCCTAGAAGAAATGGACGGCCAAGATTGAGCCACCAATTATCAAGATGTAGGGCTAAGGTGAGTTGAAAACTCATAAGCCCACACATCTTGACATGTGGCATGTGATATAGCCCTAAAAGGTGAAGTGGACATGAGGTGGAAGGATAGTACATGACATGGAGGGGGGTACAAAGTACCTTGGGATTGGACAAGATCTCCTCATAAAGGAGGTGCTTGTCCCCATGTGAGTGAGAGGACATGTGAGGAATTAAAAATTCCTCAAATATCCTTATGGGGAGAGGGGAAAGAATAAATAATAAAGAGAGGACATGTGGGAAGAAGTGAAGGAATTAAAAATTCCTTTTGAGTGCATTGGGGGATTAAAAGGTGAATTAAAAATTCACATGGGGAAGTGGAGTTCCTTGCCCAAAAGGAGAAAGTCTTTAATAAGGTTGACTTAAGAACACATGCCATAAATGGGAAGGGGATTAGGTTGGACTAACCATATGATTAAGGTTGTGCAAGTACTTAATTAGATGGACTAATGACTTATTAGAATCAAGTGGGAGATTATGGGTGTGCATATGTTAACCATAGTTAATTAGAGGAAGATGGAGTTAAGATGGATTAGAGACCAACTTGCAAAAGTTGGAGGATGTGACAATGAGAGATAAAAGAGGAATTAAAAAATGAATTTTAATTCCAAAAGGGGAATATGACTAAATTAAATAAAATGGTGTATTTATTTAATTTAGGGGAGGAAGAGGGGTAAAGTATTTATTAAATTAAATACTTTATGAACCCTATGTAAGATGCAAGGTATTAATTAAACAAATGATTTAATTAATATTAACAGAGGGGATAAGCAACTGGATGAATAAGAAGACGTCTTTGATCATATGGAAGTGGTCAAATTAGATGTCTACAGATTCTATGGCTTCAAGTGCTACAGGTGAATCAATATGATGGTATTTACACACACACACACAGAGACATATATATATATATATGGAAATTGAATGTCTTAATCAATTCAGTATGTAGGTCCATGCATAACAAAGGTACATAACATGTATTCAATTTCCATAAAAATTTACAAGGAAATTAATGCCATATACTGAGGCATTAAGGTCGACACATAGGTTTTGTTATATATGCATAGGTAGATGAATATATATACTAGTTGATAGAAAGAATGAAATACATGCTATGATACAAACAGTAATTTCCTTCAAACCCCATGATACAATAACAATATCATTCATCATTTAAACTTGTAGACTTGGTTCTATTTAATCCTTAACCATACATTCATAAGCCATGTTAGGAACAACAATAATAGGGTAATACCTGGTCTCCTACTCTGTGTGATAACTCCTCAACTCTGCTGAGATACTATATTGTTAATCCTCCTTAGTCATCACTAGTAATGATATCAAAACAACCATCCCTTCTCCTTCATTGAGCTATCTTTTCATGGTTTTCATATTTCCATGCAAGTGTTCAACTCTAGTTAGAGTATCTCTTTATTTTTAGAACTAAACTTTCTCCTCATGTCAAGATCGCACAATTTATCATGCAAATCATTTGAATTTAAAACTTATTTTATTTAATTTTGTTTTCTTTTTAATAGTAATCTATTTATATATTCATATATATAAATAATTGTAGTGTAGGAAATTGTATACGTTTACAATTTCACACTATGTTTGGGTCCCTTAGTTTATTGGACTTAATTAAGCTTCTAATTTGCCAAATTATACATTCCAAAGCCTTATTAGTCCCATTTTCTTAAAGGATAACCGACATTTAATAAATGTATTCAATAATTAAATCACCATGAAATATGTGTATCATGTATTTATAGGCTAGGACCCATTCTCTCATGGGCGAATGGATCCCTTTTGAGTGCCAAGAACCATTTTTAAATATGTTTTCGGTGGTATCTTAATGATTTAAATTCAACTTGCAATTGTCAGATTTTGGAATCTAATTTTTGGGAAATTAAATAAACACCTAAATACAGTCTTTTTATCAATTCAAATCTAACACGCTTTATGAAGCAATCTTATCAGAAAATATTATTGTCAAGAGCATAATTGAGCATTCAAGAGTAGATTTATTAGTCATTTGTTGTAGTAATCAAGATCTTAACATCATGTTCAAGTCTATGTGTGTTCATGTCATCTTGTGAAGGATAATATGCATTATTGATCCTAAAGCATCCAAGCATTTCAAGTATCCAAATCCATCAAGCAAATCAAGATCAAGTTCCTTGGAGTAATGTGTTTGTCTTCAGTCCTCTAAGGGAAGCCATTGAAGGGTGGTGAGTTGTAGCAATGAAGTGTTCATTCATCATTTCCTTCTCGTTTGTTAGTATATTTCTATCAAGGTTTAATTACCAAACTTGTGGTTTGACCAAGGAAAACCCCTATTCAAACAATACAAATTTTCTCTTTATGTATGTGTAGAATACAGATTCGAGAAGGATTGAAGAAATCTTAAAGAAGCAATTTTGCATTGTTGCACAAGTTGTCATCATTGTTGTCAAGCTACAAAAACTAGGTTGTAGACTTTATTTTTGACTTTCCAACAGTGGGACCTGTGTCAAACCAAAGCCAAGATCCAACACCAAAGGACTGTCAAAAGTTATTTTGAAGCCCTATACTAAGACCCATTCACCAGGGCTGAATGAGTCCATTTGCACTCCTCAAAATAATTTTTTGATGACAAGTACATGTGTTCAAACACTTCTGAGATCTTCCTACAAAGTTCTATAATAGTCTTTATATTTTTAGGAATCTATATTTTAGGTATTAGTTCTTATTGTTCATTTATTTTGAGCATTACAAATCATTTCAATTTGGTTTTCGATCTTACCTACTATCCTAAGGACTGAGATCCAAGTTTGGTTGACTCACTATTGAGATTAAAAGTCAATCATTACAATTGTGATCTCTTTCCTAATGAAAATTTTGGAGAAAGGAACCTATTAAGATCCCTAAGGTTTTATAAACATCTCACAACCATTAAATATTTTGTGGGGATCCCTTTCCCTACCTTTTTATTTTGGTGAGCCTAACATTCTTACATCATACTTTTTTGATTTGGAGATCCTTGAAACCCTAGATATAGGTTTTGCATTATCTTGTTTTTCATTTCATTTAGGGTTACACATTGCATGTTTACATCATTTAAAATCATGAAAATCTAAATATATTGCATACATTATGCATAATATCTTGCATTAAGATGTGTTTCAGTCATTCAAATCAAAATTACATTAAAAAAATGTCATTTTGTTCATACATTGTCATACAAATTGCATTTACATTTAATTAGAAATTTTGGAAAAACTATCACTGAAGAATCTATTTGTAGTTGGAAACTAATATCTTGCATTAAGGTGTGTTTCAGTCATTCAAATCAAAATTACATTAAAAAAAATGTCATTTTGTTCATACATTGTCATACAAATTGCATTTACATTTAATTAGAAATTTTGGAAAAACTATCACTGAAGAATCTATTTGTAGTTGGGAACAACGAGCTTAAATATTAGATCAGACACTCAGATTTAAATTTTTCAAAACCCTGTGCAAGGACCCATTCGCCCTTGGATGAACCTAATATCCTTGTACTAGTGATTTTTCAAAATTCTGCATATTTATCTGTCTTTATTCACTTCATTTTCTCATACTTGCAAATCTTTGTTTCAATTTAAGAAATTGTATATTTCTGTATTTTTTTGCATTTAGTTTAATTGGTGAAAGATAATGCATTGTTTAAGATCAAAATTGACATTCAAAAGTTATCATTTTCAAGTTTTTGCATCTTATAATTAGTCAATTATAATATTTCAGATCTAAAAATTACATCAAAAGTCCATTCATTTGAAATTTAAAGCAAAAGTTTCATCATGGACATGTGTTTTGGTAAACTATGGATGTCCTTAAAATATTTGGTTGATTTTTTCAAGTTGTTTTTTTGGTGATGATCCTAATGCAATTGAAAAAATTCATGATTCTTCACCTCCTAATGAATGTCCTTGTGAGATAGGCATCTTGGGCCAAGATGAAAATAGCATGCAAGAATTCATACAAAATTCCATGTGTGACCTTGAGAACAATGCACCCTTCTATCCCTCAATTCAACAACCAACACCTCCCATCATCCCATCACTTGACATGTTCAGCCTTTTGCATCTTGAAATTGAATCACAAAGCAAGCCTCAACCACCAACCATGAACAAACTTATTCACAACAACAAAATTGATACTTTACTATCCTATGCCCATAAAGTTACCAATACACCTATTAAATTAGAATAGCATTATGGTCAAGGCTTTAGAATTTTGATCAGACAAGGATGTGACATAACAAATGAGCATGAAATCCATCAATTTCTAGAACAAAAACCATCAAAAGATACCAAGGGATTAGGATATCAAGATCCTTCCCCTCCACATCAAGCAGTTGCCCAATAAAGTAAGAAACCCAAGCCTTATAAACTTAAGAAGCTATCATTTCTGCATATCATAACCAAAAATTAAAAGGATTTACATTCACTTCTCAACTAAGGACTTATAACATTGCCACCATTGAGAAAACACAAAAAATGGAAAGGTACAAACATGTCTTACTATACATATCATAGAACACTTGGGAATCTTACTAATGAGTGTCATGTGTAGACACCTAAAAATGGTCTGGAGAATCTAATTAATTAAATACGACTTATTTGATTAATTAATCTTAAATTCATCTACTTAATAAATAAATAGAAATATTTATTTATATTAAGTTCATTATTAATTCTTCTATTTTATCATATTATTTCTCTCTTAATTAAATAAACAAAATTAAATACTTTGTTTTATTTAATTATTATCATTATTATTTCTTCTATACTTCATCCATTAATTCCATCTTAAATTAAATACACAGCTTCAATAATTTGTGTTATTTAATTACCTCATCACATTTCTTCTTAATTAAATAAAGATATTTTAAGAATCTTTTATTTAATTATCATTTTCCTTTTATTTTAATTTAATAAACAAACCCTATAATTTGATTTATTAAAATATTTATTCCTCTTTTGCTAAAATTAAATAAATCAAAAATATTTAATTTTATGCATAAATCATTTACACTATTCACTCACTAATAAAATTAGATTTTTTAAAATCTAATTAATGCAACTTCCATTCACGGGAAGAGCTTCGGGGACAAACTTGCAGGAAGTCCTCTCAATCTTCTTCCATCAATCCTCCCTCTCTTCTTGCCTGGTGTTTTCATGGGGAGGAACAATCCTCCATGACCAGCTCCATCTTCTCATCCCAGGCCATTCAATTCTCTAGATTGAATCACAGCCCCTTATCCCGTATCCCTGTGCAAATGTGTTGCCGTGAAAGCTATAAATCTAGCTCTTTGGCTACAGGAAATGGATCCCAATTTGTGTAATCTTACTCTGCAGGTTTTCCAAGTATTCAAACATCCAATCATTCATCCAACATCCATCAAGCAGCAATCAAGCATCCAGCATTTGCAGTCATGGCTGCCATTACAATAGATTTGCATATTTAATCACATAGGAAATAGAATTAGTTCATTTCTCATTCTCTAAATGTCATTTCAACAGTTTAATTAGCTTCTAAATCTGAGAGCAAAGTAAATTAGAGAGATCCTTTAGAGTTAGAGAGCAATAGGATAGATTTTTGAATATTTTTAGTTTAAATTAGTTCAATTTCTTTAAATCTTAGATGCAATGTCTTATTTAGAAGTGTAGAAGTATGTTTAGAGTGTTTATCACAATCTTCCACTTACATTTTGGCGCCCACCATGGGGCCTAACCCCATATTTTGCTTAATTTTTGAAAATTGTGTCCTACAAGTATCGACATGAAAGTTTTCGCGAAACTGTGACTTTTTGCAGCACGCCGGTGGTCTGTTTTAGCGCACCAGGTTTCTATTTCAGCGTGCCAGGTTTCTGTTTCAGCGCGTCGGGTTTCTGTTTTAGCACGCCAGGTTTCTATCTCAGCGCGCCCGGTTTATGTTTCATCGCACTGCTTAACTGTTTCAGCGCACCGCTTCCCTGTCCTTAAAAGCATTTTTTTTAAAATCTGGATCCAACGTGTCCGCGGCCAGACCTTGTTTCTGTCTAATTTTGGATAAAATTTACCAATCCTAGGATAGAAATGGATAAAATTTACCAATCCTAGGATAGAAATGGATAAAAATTGATCAATCCTAGGATAGAAACTTCACATTTATTTTGTGGGATTAAAAATGAACATTATGCTGGTATGGAGCAATATCTCCATATAGATTAGCTAACTTGTCTTTTGGGTTTTAAAAAGAACAATTTCTCTACTGTGATTGGGTGATGGGTTTATGCTTTCCCCTTTACTGGGTGCATCAGAATACCAGACTCACTTTTCTTTATGCATTTTAAAGCTTTTTAAAAAACCTTTAGACAGGCCTACCGTAGTGGGAAAAAGTACTCACCCTACGGGAACGACCTGAGTGGGGACAGCCAAAAGCCATGGTATTCCAACCCACTTAAAAATTTATGTGAATTTGGGGAAACCCTCTTTCAACGGAAGTGTGCAGGATAACCATCCCCAAAATCTTTGTTCTAAAGATTGGGAGGTCTCTCGAGGGAGTTTATCCATTTTCTGCTCCGAACGGAAATCCTATCTAAGAACCTAGAACTAGAAGCACGCTTGTCAGTTTCTAAACATTGTAATACTCGGTGGTGCAGGGGTGGGGAAGAATCTACCCTCAAGCACTCACCATATAATTGCCAAGGACTGTTTGCTCAAGGGATCCGGTATCCACTTCCGTCACTCTGAGTACGCACCTGGAAAAGACAAAAACACGGGTGCCCTCTAGGGGGTGACATGGCTGTGTGAGTCGACGCAATTCCAAGCTGTGGGCCGTTCAAGTATATAACGATGACCTTTTGTCTCTAGGAGTGAGTCTATTTGAAGTGTCTTATCTATTATAAACCAATGAAAATCAAGAAGAATCAGTGATTCTTAAGAACATACACTATCTGTTTAGATTCTAGGATTTTAAAGTCAACCATTCTATTCTTGCTTGATGTGTTTTCTCTCATTAAATTCAGATAAGATCATCACAAAAATCATCAAAATCAAAACACTTGTGGAATTCTCATGATTCGAGATTGGGTATCCACCAAGTTTGTCAAGAAATCTCTTGTCAAACGAATCAGAAAACCAAAGAAAACACTTGCATACAAACAAATTTTGAGAAAGCAACGATTTCTATATCAAAGTAGGAAAGTTCTACTCCAACATAGGACTTTTATTCATAGGTATCACGATTTCTCTAAAGGTTATACGGACGACTATGTTGTAGCTCCCTTAGATTCACAAGCATTCTATCAAAGAAGGGCTCTTAGGCAACACCACAATCACAGTCAAAGAATTCATCCAGAATACATCCCACAACCAACCATACAATATGATACTAGACCAAGTGAGTTTCATAGAATAAGATAGTTCTGTCTTAGCACCTCATGGTTCTATTTTAGCGCTTTGGGTCTCTGTTCCAGCGCATCTGGTCTCTGTTCCAGCACGTAGAGTCTCTGTTTTAGCACTTTGGGTCTCTGTTCCAGCGCGTACGGTCTCTGTTCTAGCGCTTCCGGTAGCTGTTTCAGCGCGTAGAGTCTTTGTTCCAGCGCGTCCGGTCTCTTTTTTAGTGCTTTAGGTCTCTATTTTAGCGCTCCAAAAAGTTAGAAAAATAGAGAGTTGGTAGGATAGTTTGTCAGTTTTCCCATATCGATAACAAGTTTTTCATCAGTCCAAAACATTTTTTTCACAGTCCAAAACACTTGGGTCATACAAAAGAAAAACTTTACCATTACACCTAGATCTTGAAACATCTTGCAAAGTGTCCTTATCACCAAATCTAAGATTTTCTGTCAAAGTTTCCCTATCAAGGATTTTTATCATCCTTCCATCACGAAACTAGACACGGCTAAATTAGATTTTAAATCAAAAACCTCGACACTTATCCAATCAAAAAAAATCCAAGATCAAAGTCTAGAGTAAAAAGTTTGTATGCCTATTTTTACACGATCAACATATCAAAGACAACAACAAGAACAAAATGAAAGAATAGTAGCCATGGCTGAAGAAAACCCTTGGGGACGATATAGCAACACTGATCCTCTCACTAATTCACACGAGAAAGAAATAACTGCAAAGGAAATCGAGAAAGTTCAACAAGACCCTCATTTCCATAAATTTATGGAAAAGATGTTAGAGCAAGATATGGAAAAGTATCTTCTATTATTAGCTGACAAGGGTGCTAAGCTTCCTAAAGACTTTGATGTAAATCAACTCAAGGAAACGACCACACCTAACTCAACTAGTATAGAAAATCCAAATCAAATAGATGCTTTGACAAAACAAATCCAACAATTACAATTGCAATTCCAAAATATCCAACAAGGGCCAACAAAAAGATATTCCTTACAGGACATTTGCCCTTATCCATTCGATCCAAGCATTAACATGATACCATTTCCACGGTATTGTGAATACCCAGCGTACAACAAATACAATGGAAGAACCGATCCATTTGATCACGTACGGGAATTTCGAGCCATGAGCATAGAGTTCGCACACGAGGACTCTTACTTGCTACGATTATTTCCAAGAAGCTTAGGAAACACTTGCATGGAGTGGTTTTCTAAATTGGAACCTGGGATTCAATCTTTTGAAGAACTGATCAATAGGTTCATAACACACTTCTCATTCAACATCCAACATGGGGTGACCTTAAAATAACTCTACAACACCAAACAAGAAAAGGGTGAAAAGTTTCTTTCCTTTCTCCAACGATGGAGAAGGCTATTTGCTAAATACCCTAGATCTATTCTTGAAGAGGAGAAGATAGAGATGTTCATTGATAACTTAGTAGATGAAATGAATTACAGATTGGAATTACAATGTCTATCTACATTTGAACAAGTTATCGAAAAAGGGCTCAAAATCGAAGAGGCTCTAATCAAAAGAGGAACGATCAAACACTTCATTGAAGGTTCAAACAATAACAATTCCTCTAACAACAACAACGAAAAGCCAAGATTTTGGAAAAAGAACAAGAATACTGATACCATGATTGATACACACACGTCTAAACCAGTATTCACCTTGACGCCAACCACTACAAACAAACAAAACAATGGTCTTAATGTCAAACAAAGTAGTGATCAAGGAAATAATCAAAACAGTGGAGAAACAAAAATCCAATCATTCCAACGACCATCCAATAAATGAAAATTCACGCCATTAGGAAAATCATTGGAATCAGTCCTCAAAGAACTTTTAGATGAAAAACTCATTCAAGTACAAGAGGCTAGAAATTGGGACCCTCAAGTCAAACCATCATGGTGGAATGACTTACATTACTGTCACTACCATCAAAATAAAGGCCACATGACTGAAAATTGTTGGCAGTTAAAACATGCAGTACAAGACCTCATAGATCAAAAGAAAGTATTTGTAGAGGGGCACCAAACAAACAAAGATCATACAACGTTCAAAAATCCTCTACCCAATTATCAGAAGGGAGAATCCTCGTCCGCAAACACTAAAGGTAAGAACATCAGTTATGTTTATGACACAACGATCCTTTGTTTTTCTGCTGCCAAGGAGGATGAAGAGTTATGCAATCAAATCAATCGGAACAAGGACATTACATCCACCAATTTGGTACAACATAGGGACAAATCTGAAAACCAAATTAACATAATCACACTCAAAGGGAAACAAGAGTACCAACCAGTTAATGCCACAACAAGGGCACAATCAAAAGTTATATTGAAAGGAGCATCAATATCATCCCCATCTGTGGATCCTCCCTCTAATCAATATAATCTCATCGATCAATTACAGAAAATACCAGCACAAATATCCATCTTGGAACTTTTAAAAATTTCCCCATCACACAAAGAGGTTCTTGAACAAGCTCTTGTATCAACCATGGTACCTAACAATTTGGATGTATGTCAATTCCAAGCTATGGTGGGACATCTATCTGCACCTCATTGCCTTTCATTTTCCGAACATGATGATGTATCACTCACCCATCCACATAATTCCGCCCTTCACATTGAAGTCCTCATCCATAAACACCGTGTAAAGCGTGTCCTGATAGATGGAGGGGTTGGTTTAAATATTTGTACCTTAAAGTTGATCGTGCACTAGGATACTCAGATGAAGCCATTGATACAAGAAGAAAAATCACAATCAAAGCATATGATGAAGAAGAAAGGTCCTCTAAAGGGTTGATCATATTACCCATTCAAGTAGGACCTATTGTCCAAAATGTGGTTTGTCAAGTCTTAGATAGAGAACTGACATACAACATACTATTGGGACGTCCTTGGATTCATGATATGCAAGCACTACCTTCCACCTATCATCAATGCCTGAAATTTCCCGTCAATGGACAGGAGGTAACAATCACAGCAGACTATAACGACACTCAAGCTTGTCATACATTGAAAACATCTCAGGATACATTGATACCTCACAATAGGGAAGTTGGCGCATCAGATTCATCTAATGGTGAGAAACATCAAAGTTTCATATCAAAGTGGCTTCCAAAACAACAAAAATCACAAGAGATCAGGGTAGAACAATCTAACCCTTCAAATGTTGAAGAACAATTGGCTTCACTCTCACATCAATTCACCAAGGAAGTACAGATAAGTGACGAAGGAATAAGTGAATATGGTGTTGGACACTCATTTCATTTATCACAAATGTTACCCTCCTTACAAACATATGGAGAACCATCTACAACCACCCAAAAATCAGCACAATCTACAACGGCGTTAGATGGCAGATTTATAAAAGCTGGGAACTTAGATGAAGAATCAGAAGAGAAGGCCATACTAAATTGGCTTTATAGAGATGAGGAAGCTTCCACTTCCACGAGTAATATCATAGAAGAAAATCAATATGGAAAGGGAAAAACTATTCTGGAGAAGATGGGATATTCAGGACAGGGACCTCTTGGGTTAAAGAAACGAGGCATAACAGAACCAATCTAGCCACTCATGCTCCAACATAAGGATAAAACTGGACTAGGATATACAACAGAACAAGGATCTCTTGACCGAGGGAAACAAAGTGTAACGGAACTGATCCAAGTTCTCACAATTCAACAAAATGGCAGAACTGGACTGGGATACACAGAAGAAGCAAGAGCAGAAATCACCAATAAAACTATGGAGCGTATTTTGCAAATGAGAGATAACTCTAAAAAAGATTCAAATGAATATGAGTGGGATAACTTATCAGATGTTTCCTATGAATATATTCAGATCGATGTCATCAAAAAGTATACCCCCAAACATGAGGAGGGTCAAAGCTTGAATTTTAATCCTATTGTCTTTGAAACACAAAACTTTGATGACTCAAGTGAAGATGAACGGACGTCGATTGAGATAAATGATGTGGAAGAAAATACCTTCGTAGGCCTCGACATAACCATTAACAACCTGGATGACATTTTCGTCCGAGCTTTCACTATTGCTGACCTCAACCCATCTAATGATTCATTGCCTTTACTACATCCCGAGCTTATCGAATGGGAACCCCAACACCCTATCAATCTCCCTGTTTTTTACAATGACTCCGCTATTATTAACTACCTTTGTTGTGAGGAAACTGATACTTGTTCTACCAATGCTTCTTTTAACGATGCTTTCAGGCAGGAGGATGCCAAGCCTTCCAGTTGCAAAAATATGGAAATAAAAAATGGATCTAATGGTGAAAACCATTCTATGGCAGTATTTGATCCTAAAATAGTAAAAACAAAGAACGCATCCAATGGTGAAAACCTCATTGAGGCACCAAAGGATGGAAGGTTTGACATCCTCCCACAACATTACCATGAAAGATCATCAATATTAATAGAACCCACACAGTCTATTGATATTGGCACGCAGAGAAAGCAAGAATACTACACCTGGCAGCATCCATGACAAATACAGAAAAGCCAGATTTTATCAAATTCTTTGAAGAACGATGCATCAATTTTGCTTGGTCATACTCTGACATGCCAGGCTTAGACACAGATCTCATTATGCATCACTTATCCTTACCAGCTGGCACTAAACCAGTAAAACAGAAACTGAGAAAAATGCATCCACATGTTGCATTATTGGTAAAAAATGATTTAAAGAAACTACTAGATGCTGCGTTTATCAAATCTATTGATTATGTTGAATGGATATCCAACATTGTACCTGTTTCAAAACCATATCACACCATCAGAATATGTACTGATTTCTGGGATTTAAATAAAGCATGTCCAAAGGATGATTTTCCTTTGCCAAACATAGACATGATTGTAGATTTAACAGCTAGCCATCAAATGCTATCACTCATGGATGGATTTTTAGGATACAATCAAATCAAAATAGCTCCTAAAGACCAAGAAAATACAGCATTTACATGTCCATGGGGCACCTTTTGCTGGAACGTCATGCCTTTTGGGTTAAAGAATGCAGGAGCTACATACCAGTGAGCTATGACAACAATCTTCCATGATATGATGCACACCTTCATGGAGGACTATGTGGACGACATCTTAGCCAAATCTTACACCAGAGAAGGACATCTAGAGATACTGGCCAAAATATTTGACAGGTTGGAGAAATTCAAAGTCAGATTAAATCCTAAGAAATGTGCCTTTGGAGTAACATCAACAAAACTCCTTGGATACATAGTTTCTACAAAAGGAATAGAAGTAGATCCAGCAAAAGTTAAGGCCATTATGGAAATGCCACCTCCTAAGAATATCAGTACATTAAGATCTCTACAAGGCCGACTACAGTCCATCAGAAGATTCATCTCTCAACTAGCAGATCGGTGTCATCCATTCAACCATCTTTTGCATAAAAATGTGTCTTTTAAATGGGATGAACAATGTGAGAGTACTTTCAATCAAATCAAGCATTATTTGATGAAACCACCAATCTTGGTACCACCCAGTGAAGACAAGCCATTATTGCTATATATCGCAACAACAAATATCTCTTTGGGAGCCTTGCTAGCACAAGAAGACAAAGAAGGAAAGGAACAGGCAATATACTATATTAGCAGGACACTCAATGGACATGAAGTAAACTACACCTTCATTGAAAAATCATGCTTAGCAGTAGTATTTGCAACACAAAAATTGTGACACTATATGCTCACTCACACTGTCAAGCTCATTGCAAAAATTGATCCCCTCAAGTATTTACTGAGCAAAGTAGCTTTAACAGGAAGGTTGGAAAAGTGGGTCATGCTCTTCAGTGAGTTTGACATACAGTATGTTGAAAGGCGAGCTATCAAAGGACAAGTCATCGCCGACCAATTAGCAGAAGCTCCATTGTCAGACTGTCATCCTATGACCATGGAATTTCCTGATGCAGATATCCTTAACATTACAACACAACTATGGCAACTCTACTTTGATGGATCCTATACACAACATGGATCAGGGGCAAGAATTTTATTTGTCACACCTCTTGGGCACACAATTCCATTATCTTACAGGCTTACCTTCCGTTGCACTAACAATGTGGCAGAATATGAAGCTTTGATCCTTGGAATTAAAGTGGCTATTGACTGGAAAATCACAGAACTACAGGTATATGGAGACTCTCAGTTAATCATCTATCAAGTCAACAATGATTACCAAACCAAGGATGACACACTGATTTTATACAAAAGACCGGTAGATGATCTAAAGAAATACTTCATAGATATCAAATTTGAGTAGATACCAAGATCAGAGAATAAAGCAGCAGATGCCATGGCCACAATAGCATCTCTTCTACAAATGCCTGAAACACAAGATCGTTATCAATTTATTGTGGAACAAGTGTCAAACCCTGCATATGCAAATCCCAAATCCCAAACCATAAGCCTTTTGGATAGTACTCCATCTTCCATTTATGGAGACATTTATACTTATCTAAAAGATAATATCTTACCCCCAGATCTTTCTCGCAACCAAAAGCGCAACTTCATACACCAATCCGCAAAACATACCATTATTGCTGACACCCTTTACCGTTGAGGCCTAGATGGTACTCTTTTACGTTGTTTAGAACATAACGAATCTGCTTTTTCTTTACATGAGGTCCATGAAGGAATTTGTGGTACACATTCAAGTGGATTATCTTTAGCCAAGAAACTCCTTCGTTTAGGGTATTACTGGCCACACATGGAGCAAGAATCTTATCAGTTTGTTAAGAGATGCCAGAAATGTCAAATTCATGGCAACCTTATACATGCACCAGCATAGGAGCTCCATCCATTTGCAACTACATGGCCTTTCTGTCAGTGGGGATTGGACTTGGTAGGGAAAATAAACCCATCTTCATCTAATGGACACAAGTTCATTATCACAGCAACAAAATATTTTACAAAATGGGTGGAGGCGGTTCCCTTAACCACAATCACTGGGAAGCAAATATCATCTTTCATACTAAATTATCTCATTTGTAGATATGGGATACCCCAGTCAATCATCACAGATAATGGCAGGCCTTTTAAGAACCAAGACGTCCAAGAGCTGTGTGAAAAGTTCCACATTCAACATCGCTTTTCAACCCCGTATTACCCTCAAGGTAATGGACAGGCTGAAGCTTCAAACAAAACAATCCTCAAGATTCTCAAGAAGACTGTAAATGAGGTAGGGCGTGATTGGCACGTTCAGCTTAACCCTGCTCTTTGGGCTTACAGGACTAGCATCAGAACACCAACAGGAGCTACACCATATGCTCTTGTCTATGGATCAGAGGCAATATTACCTATCGAGGTAGAAATTCCATCCCTTCGAGTTTCACTAAAGGGACTCATTTCAGATGAAGATTATAGGATCTCTAGACTTCAAGAATTAGAGCTACTTGATGAACGTCGACAACAAGCTGTCAATCATTTGATAGCCTATCAACAAAGGATGTCTAGGAACTATAATCAGAGGGTTAAGCCTAGTGTCTTCCAGATCGGAGACTTGGTCCTACGGGAAAACCCTAGAAATCAAGTAGACAGAGAAAAGAAGGGCAAGTTTGAAACTAACTGGATAGGGCCTTATGTCATCATATCAGTCTATGGATCAGGAGCATACCGGCTGTCTACACCAGAAGGAGACATGTTGGAGGAACCCATGAATAGCATTCATCTCAGGCGATTCTACACTTAAGGAAACCTAGTGCACGGTCAATAAAGTTGTCTTGATGAAAACCTGGCAAACAGGCGTCATGATGACGGAAAAACAGGAAAATAAAAATACAAAAAAAAAAAAATACAATAAAAAATAAAAATACAAAGAAAAAGAAAAAGAAAGAGGACACAATAAAAAGCAAGTAATGAAAACCTGGCAAACAGGCGCTACTTGTGATTTTCACCAGCTCTTCTATCTATTTAGATACAATTTTGTCACGATTGTTTCCTTTCATATCATTTCCATCTATCATTTGGGATAATCATTACCACTATCCATGTCATGGCAAGGATATCATGTTTTACCCTGGCTTGGGGGCAACATCCTAGTGTTATTTGGTACAATGGACTTTCAGCTTAAATAAGAAAGGCAGTCAAACATGACAACACCAAGTGACGATACTTGAAAAATCCAAAAACATCAGAAAATCTATCAAAATCCAAAACATCAGAAAACCCAAAATCCAAAAACATCAGAAAATCCATACAAAAACATTCGTAAAATTGAAAACAAAAAAAATAGAGTCTACATCAATTGAAAGTGGAGTTTGTGTCAGTCGAACTACGTGGTCTCTGCGTGTATAACGTAGGCAAGACTAATCTTTGATCAGTCCCCGAGACCCCTAGGATAGGTCTTTAGGTTACATCATTTGGTCAAACATCTGGGAATATCATGTAAACGTCAGCACACACATTTCAACACTGATGATCTAATCTGAATAATGATTTGAAAATACATTAAGTAGAATTTGAATTGTTGTGCTTTTTATTTTATCATTTGCTTATCATTTCTTTAGAGCTACTCGATGATGTATTGAACTAGAGAAGCAAGGAAGGAGAATGATACCTTTTCTTTGTTTGTTGTTTGAGAGTTAGTCATTATTATTTTGTGAATTGTCGTGGGAAGTGCTCTACCAAGTATCATGGATGACATTACAATTCACTTAAGAAAATGATTAATTCTTGTCTGTTTATGCAAGAAATGCTCAGGTCATCATTGGTCTATCTTATACCTTGATGCTTGTGTTCGCTTGCAATATCAAAAATCATGAAAGAAATACTCAGGTCATCATTGGTCTATCTCATATCATTGATGCTTGTATGCGCTTTCAACATTTTAAAAGCTCAATGATGATACCAAGCAAAATAAAAAGATTGTTGAAATGACACTTAGGTTTGCATTGATAAAATAGGTTTGCATGGTAAATATAGATTGCATTCATAATAATACATCTGCAGAGTATTGGTTGCACAAGTTACAAGGGTTCATTTGCAAAGAATGTTATCTTTTCTTATTACAGATTGAGTATACTTGACACATACAATTTTCATAATGACATGCATATAAAATCATTTCTTCATCTCATCATAAATTTCACAATAAACATCTCATTTCGTGGCATCATATACACGTTATGTTACATCATGCATTTACGTCTCATCGCATTGACATTATCATGTAGTTGCAAAATCATCATTCATTTACATTTTCATCATACATCATTACATTTTCATCATTCATTTAAATTTTCATCATACATCATTACATTTTCATCATTCATTTACATTTTCATCATACGTCATTACAATTTCATACATCATTACATTTTCATTATATGTCATTACAATTTCATACATCATTACATTTTCATCATACGTCATTACAATTTCATACATCATTACATTTTCATCATACATCATTACAATTTCATTCGTACATCATTCATTTACATTTCATTCATACATCATTACAATTTCATACATCATCATTACAATTTCATCATACATCATCATTACAATTTCATTCATACATCATTCATTTACATTTCATCCTTACATCATTCATTTATACTTCATTGCATTTACATCATTCATCATACATTACATTTCATCCTTACATCATTCATTTATACTTCATTGCATTTACATCATTCATTATATATATCATTTCATTACATCTCATCTTTCATATACATCATTCATTCACGTTTCATTATATATATCATTTCATTACATCTCATTTTTCATATACATCATTCATTCACGTTTCATTATATACTACATTTTATCCATTATCATTTACACCTCATTTATCTATTATACATTACATTTTCATCATACATCATTACATTTCATCATACATCATTACACCTTATTCATACATCGATACATTTTCATCATACATTGCATTTCATTCGTATATCATTCATTTACATTTAGATACATCATACATTGCCTTTCATTCGTATATCATACATTACATCACATTTTATCTATCATACATTTGCATCTCATTAAGAAAAGAAATACATCATCAATATCATATCACATCATTATTTATGAATCCATACAAACTAGTGAAATAAATCATCATAAAAACATAGAAATTAAAATGCATCCATCACATCAATCATGTAGAACACATCATAAGATCAATGCATCCATCACATAAATCATGTAAAACATATCATGGATCAATCGAACCGTTGCACATATATATCTCATCAAGTATCAAGTATACAATGAAGTCTGAAAAGGATGAAAATAACATCATGTCAAAAATGGATGTATACATCTCTCAAAGGGTATCCAAATAATCCCAAGTGGTGCTCCCACCAGAAGGAGCAGGTCGCGCGCTAGTATTGGTACCACCACCAGATGTCCTAGGATCTCTCGGATCTCTCGGATCTCTCGGAAGAGGCTGTGTCACACCTCTGCTCACTGTCCTCGAACAAGTCCTCTCTGAGCGGGACTGGGCATAACTAACTCTCTGCTCTAGGGGGAAAAGCTCATGATAGCGGCTCCTGTAGAACTCAATCTTGGTGCCTGCACGCATAGCCTCTCCCATGTAGTCTGCCACAAAAGTCCCATCTGCCACTCTCTGCAATCTCTCTGCAGTAGCCTGTGCTGTCTCTGCTGCCCGTCTGATAGTGTCTCACTCTGCAGTCAAGGATGTGATCTGTGCTTGGGCAGTGGTCAACTATGCTCGTACACCTGCTAGCTGAGCCTGTGCTGTCGCTGCTGCCTGTAGAGCCCCATCTCTCTCACCAATCAGAGAGGTAATCTGTGTCTGTGCAGTAGCTAGTTGTGCCTGCATCTGAGCCTATGTCTGTGCTAGTAATCCCTGCACCTGTGCTAGCTGTCCCTGTAAGGTCTGAACCTGCACCTGTAAACCTGCAATCTCTGATCGATCTACTAACAAGGAAGCAACAGCCTGCCTCTTACGAGGCATACTAGAAGATGGCTCTGAAGTACCCGCTACGCTCAGTCTCCCCCCATCTCTGCCATCATCATCACTGCTATCATCACTCTCACTATCATCATCACTACTACTCTCACTGTCATCATCTCTCCCCCGTCTCTGACCAACCTGACCACCCCCTGCTGGTACTGTTGCTGCTGCTGCTGGAGCTGGTACTGGCTCATCCAGAATAGTAATACATGGAGGAGGGTGCAGAGCCAGATACTGTACATACTCCGGAGTAATAGGTGCCTCAACAATGTCCCGTCGCATATCCCAGGCTGATGGTTGTAGAGCACGATAACCCTCAACAAGTTCCCCATAAGGCAGACTAGGACCCCAATCACTGACATCTATCCGTCGACATCCGTAATGCGCTACTCCCTGTGGCATGCACTGCACAATACCATACTGCCTGTACACATGACAAAATAGGAATCGCTCCAAGATCCTAGGGCTCTTCCCAATCAAATACATCGAATTGGACAAGAACCCCAACTCAATATCATCATCATCCCAGTCATCACAGTCTAAATAGGGACGCCAGGTCACTGCCTCCACATCATCAATAATCCGCCTCCAATAATCTAGCTTACCCATCATATGTTGGGTAGGCCTGCCTCTATATTGAAACACATAAGGCCTCGTCGCTGGTCTCGCTAACACTGGCATGGGATGCGTAACAGCAATATGCTCCCATGCCCATACCTGGAGAAGGGTAGCTCCCGTCGATAAACTGTTGCCGCCGAGGTACACGATCCAATGCAAATCATGATAGAGCTGAGCAAGCATGCACATGCCCCAAGCGTATCTCGTCCTGTGCATCACCATGCCCTCTAAAACTCGACCCCATCCGAGAGATAGACCCTTTGACCTCTTATCAGGACAAAGGAATCCACCAATAAAGCCGGCCAAAACTGAGGGAAGTGGAGCATATGAATCATGCATCTCTACCCATGGAATCCACTCTCCCGCAACATGGGGATCTTGAAAGACTCTCCGCATAGCCTCTACCCCACCAACCTCCTCTGAATCATGCACTACAATCTCTCCAACAAAAGGAATGCGAAGAATACGCCATACATCCTCTGGCATCACAGTCATCTCGCCAATAGGTAAGTGGAAGGTGTTGTGGTCACTATGCCACCGCTCCGCTAAGGCTGTCAACAGACCCCTATTAAGTCTAATATGGGGCATATCCAGTAATGTCGCTAAACCGCAAGTGGTAATATGTTCTCTCATCAGGTGAAAGTCGCGGTATCATATCAAAAGGTCAAGGGAACTGCTCTCGCACCTGGATAACATCTAAATGCTCCTGTTATCATACAAACAGAATATGTTAATCAAAATATCAAACATCAGGAGATCATCAAATTTTCAAAAATTGTGCTTTACCTATCAAACAATCAATTTATCAAGAAGGAACCTTCATTTATCAATCAGGTTCATTCCTTCAGACATTCTAAATTATTCATCGCCTATCATGAGGGTAATTATTATCAAATCAATGGATCTCGCTCATCATGAGATCGTTTACCATTTATGGAGTCAACAACAAATCGATGAAATAAAAAAATCAAAGTGCACAATTTTTCATCAATCTATACCTCCAAGTGCTACAAAATCAACCTAAAGCGCTAAAAAGTCTGGCGCGCTACAAAATTTCATTGGCATGCTACAAAATGGACCCAACGCGCTAAAACTTCTGACGCGCTACTCTAATGCACAGACGCGCTACAAAAATAACCTGACACGCTAAAACTTCTGACGCACTACCCTAATGCATGGACACGCTACAAAAATGACCTGACACGCTAAAACTATACAACAAATCAGCGACATGCTAAACCGCGTCTGCCGCGCGCTAAACAGATAAAAAATGTGCAAAAAGACATGAAAAGTACGGGCACAAATTATGAGGAGAATTTGGAGTACATACCGGAGGTCCATAGTCGGTCGGACGCTGGTGACGTTGCACACGCTCGAGTCGGTGGGTGTGGTAAGGGATCGGCATCCTGAAGCTCTAGCACTCTGAGGGTCTCTATCACAAGATTGTCAAAGTCAAATGCACAAATGACTTTTGAAATGACCTTTTGAGCATTTATAGGTTATTTTTGTGGGATTTTCATAGGATTTATTTATTTTTCCTTCTGAGGAATTAATTCTTATCTATCACAGGGGCATTTTTGGACAATTATGTCGGGAGATAAATTGTTCCTTCACCAATACATCATCAAATCATCATAAAAATTCAATTTTTTTGAAAAAATCATAAAAATCCAAAATTTATCAATTTATCTCCCGTGGGGGCATATATCGCTATCATTCCAAAATCCAACACCTGGGGCAAATCTGGGGCATATTTCAAACTTTTCATCAATACTGGCAGCTGAGGCAAAATCATTCTTTGAAGCAATGTGTAAACCCATCACTTCAAAGAGGGGCAAAATGTAGACACCTAAAAATGGTCTGGAGAATCTAATTAATTAAATACGACTTATTTGATTAATTAATCTTAAATTCATCTACTTAATAAATAAATAGAAATATTTATTTATATTAAGTTCATTATTAATTCTTCTATTTTATCATATTATTTCTCTCTTAATTAAATAAACAAAATTAAATACTTTGTTTTATTTAATTATTATCATTATTATTTCTTCTATACTTTATCCATTAATTCCATCTTAAATTAAATACACAGCTTCAATAATTTGTGTTATTTAATTACCTCATCACATTTCTTCTTAATTAAATAAAGATATTTTAAGAATCTTTTATTTAATTATCATTTTCCTTTTATTTTAATTTAATAAACAAACCCTATAGTTTGATTTATTAAAATATTTATTCCTCTTTTGCTAAAATTAAATAAATCAAAAATATTTAATTTTATGCATAAATCATTTACACTATTCACTCACCAATAAAATTAGATTTTTTAAAATCTAATTAATGCAACTTCCATTCACGGGAAGAGCTTCGGAGACAAACTTGCAGGAAGTCCTCTCAATCTTCTTCCATCAATCCTCCCTCTCTTCTTGCCTGGTGTTTTCATGGGGAGGAACAATCCTCCATGATCAGCTCCATCTTCTCATCTCAGGCCATTCAATTCTCCAGATTGAATCACAGCCCCTTATCTCGTATCCCTATGCAAATGTGCTGCCGTGAAAGCTATAAATGCAGCTCTTTGGCTACATGAAATGGATCCCAATTTGTGTAATCTTACTCTGCAGGTTTTCCAAGCATTCAAGCATCCAAGCATTCAAGCATTCAAGCATTCATCCAGCATTTGCAATCATGGCTGCCATTACAATAGATTTGCATATTTAATCACATAGGAAATAGAATTAGTTCATTTCTTATTCTCTAAATGTCATTTCAACAGTTTAATTAGCTTCTAAATCTGAGAGCAAAATAAATTAGAGATATCCTTTAGAGTTAGAGAGCAATAGGATAGATTTCTGAAGATTTTTAGTTTAAATTAGTTCAATTTCTTTAAATCTTAGATGCAATGTCTTATTTAGAAGTGTAGAAGTATGTTTAGAGTGTTTATCAAAATCTTCCACTTACATCATGCTTTAAAGATTATATGTGAAGAATTTAATATTATCAAAGATCTAGTTGATACTATAATTGGCTAGCATATGCACACTTCACTCCCTGTCATGTGATAGTTGTAGAATCATATCGTACTCACTATGACATGTATTACACTTTATGTAATTCATTTTTCTATATTGCAAGGAGAATCATATCATCATTTATCTTGACTCAGCCTTGTCCAACATTTGGGAACAAGGGGTTAGGTAGCCTTGTCCTAGTATGGCACTTTTTGTTTCCACTTTGGCTAGTTACCCGCCTTCGGTATTTGATGAAAAATATTTGGATCTAGACGACCTACTTTAGGTTGGCTCACATGTGATGTACTTTATTTATTTTATCTTCATGTTCTTTGTGATTGCATGTATGTAATGTGATCCCTCATATCGAGTTGCTTGGTGTGTCGTTATTTTTGTGAGCTTTCTTTGGATGAACCTTGTTACTCCATTGGTGCAAGGATACAAAGGAATCAATCTATCATGAAATTCTTCTATTTGTATCTCCATTCTTATATTTGTTGTAAATATTGTCTTTCCTTTTTGTCTTATGTTTTCCTTTTGGGGACGATGTAAGGCATCGAGACATCCAAAGGTCTCTTCCATGTTGACCCAAAATATTTTTCTTTCCTTTCACTCTCTATGTGTCATTCTTCCTTTGTGTTTATTATTCTACAAAGTATTTGGGGAATGATGATGGTTCTGAGCTCTATTATATCATTGTAGAAAATACATACACTGACCCCAAATTTGTAGTTCCCTTATGTGTTATCTTTTGAGATTACATGTGGGTGTAACCCTTTTTCATGATGCAACTTTATTTGGAAACATATCAATAGCATAGGGATTTCCAAATAAGCTCTCATGGCCCTTTTCTACTTTAAAGTAATTGCTCACAACATGGTGTTTAGTAATTCCTTTAAAATGAGGACATAAATTAGCATTATTTCATTTTGTCACTTTCAGATTGACATTTTGGCTTCACTTTTGTTCACAAGAGTTGGACTTAGTGTAGTGTTGGCATAGCTTATTGATCATTTTTTGGCAGCTTATCAAAGTTATCAAGGAGCATAACTTTTGGTATGGTTGACATATGGGGACACACATGTAGACCTAGTGTGTCTATCCCATCTGCCACCCTTTTTATGGGTGCACAACTTGTAGACCTAGTGTTTGTTTCTCATCTTTTTTCCTTTGGGCCTCACCTAGTGTATACCAAACTACACTAGCCCTTGTGAGTGTATTTTATAGATGTGGTATAACACAACTTGCTAGTCCATCCTTTTTTTTCTTTTTTGTATTGTCTTTGACATTGTATGCTTGTGTATCTTGTCTTACTACACATATTTTAATGTATCCATGTGTTTCCTTTGTGCTTATGTTGGTTTTCCATGGGATAATATATTTTGGGGGCTTGATCATCCTCCTTTGATATTTTTCATCCTATCTCATTAACATTTGTGCACTTGGACCCCTCTTGACAAATATTTATCTACTTTAGTGTGATTCTAAGCATAAGTTCATGCTCTCACTAAAGTGGGGGCTAAATTTAGTGTGGGAAATTGTATACCTTTATAATTTCACACTATTTTTGGGTCCCTAAATTTATTGGACTTAATTAAGCTTCTAATTTTCCAAATTATGCATTCCAAAGCCTTATTATTCTTGTTTTCTAAAAGGAGAATCGACATTTAATAAATGTATTTAATAATTAAATCTCCATGGAATATGTGTCCTAGACTTATAGGCTAGGACCCATTCGCCCATGGGTGAATGGGTCCCCTTTAACTACCAAGACTCATTTTTAAATATGTTTTTGGTGGAATTTTCATGATTCCAATTCAACTTGCAAATATCGGCTTTTAGAATATAATTTTTGGGAAATTAGATAAACACCTATAAATACATAGTATTTTTATCAATTCAAATCTAACACACTTTATGAAGCAATCCTATGAGAAAATGTTTTTTTCAAGAGCATAATTAAGCATTCAAGAGTAGATTTATTAGACATTTATTGCAGTAATCAAGATCCTAACATCATGTTCAAGTCTATATGTGTCCATGTCATCTTGTGAAGGCTAATATGCATTGTTGATCTTAAATCATCCAAGCATTTCAAGTATCCAAATCCATCAAGCAAACCAAGATCAAGTTCCTTGGAGTGATGTTTATCTTCAGTCCTCTAAGGGAAGCTATTAAAGGGTGGTGAGTTGTAGCAATCAAGTATTCATTCATCATTTCCTTCTCTTTTGTCATCATATTTCTCTTAGGGTTTAATTACCAAACTTGGGGTTTGACCAAGGAAAACTCCCATTCAATCAAACCAAATTTTATCTTTGTGTATGTGTAGATTATAGATTGAAGAAGGATTGAAGAAGGATTGAAGAGATCTCAAAGGTGCAATTTTTCATTGTTGTACAAGTTATCATTGTTGTCAAGCTACAAAAACTAGGTTGTAGACTTTATTTCTGACTTTTCAACAGTGGGACTTGTGTCAAACCGAAGCCAAGATCTAGCATTGGAGGATTGTCAAAAGTTGTTTTGGAGCCCTAGACTAAGACCCATTCACCTAGGGGTGGATGTCCCTTTGCACTCAAAATAATTTTTTGGTGACAGGTACATGCATTCAAACCCTTCCTAGATCTACATGTAAAGTTATGTACAACAGTCTTTGTATTTTTGGGAATCTGCATTTTAGGTATTAGGTCTTATTGTTCATTTAGTTTGAGCATTGCAAATCATTTCAATTTTGTTTCAGATCTTACCTACTATCCTAAGGATTGAGATCTAAGTCTGATTGACTTACCATTTAGGTTGAAAGTCAATCATTACAGCTTGTGATCTCTTTCCTAATTAAATTTGTGGGGAAAGGTACCGATTAAGATCCCTAAGGTTTTATAAAAATCTCACAACCATTAAACCTTTTGTGGGGGATCCCTTTCCCTACCTTTTCAATAATGATCATTATTATATATAAATATATAGTTATAATAATTGTGAACATAAAGTTTGTATATTTATATACACATATAATTACTTTATTATATATAAATATATATATATATATATATGTATATAAGTATATATTATGAGATTTATCATTATTGAACATTTGAAAATAAAATCTTTTATTTTCCCAATTAAATTATTTTTTGTAAACAAAACAACCATAAGAAATAGTCATTATTTAAATCATAATGTACAATAGGAAATAACATATCCATGATAGCACACTGCATAGCATAATCATTAACAATGCAAGATGAATGCAACTATGTGAGTGTGCATGTAGGATTTCAATCATGCCAACTATTTTTGAACAGCTAGGTCATCTCTACTTCAACCTTTTATTGCAGTCATTTGCACTCAATATCTTGTCAATAGGTTAGCTCATAAAAACATAATCAATAATTGAAATATTTGTATAATAATAATTCATCATTATTTTAATGACAATAGCATGCATTTAAAGATAATATCTAAATTATCATCCACAAAAACACATTAATCTATGCTTCAAACGCATATTATCCAATGGTCTCATCTAGTTCCATTTATTATCAAATAAATTTTATGCAAGCAAAATTGAGATGTGACAAGGCATCTGGTCATTAATATGACTGGAAGAGATGCCATAAATTATCTTCATTATTGATGGGATTGATAATTGGCTAGTTTCCCATTACTATTTTATACTTTTTATCATTTGTTTTTGTTAGGATTTAATACATTACTAAGACCTTTTATGCCTTTCATATACTTTTAAGTAGTTTTAAACATTTGTAAATGGAAACATGTTATGTTGATATGTGTATGTATGAATTCATGTATGTCTATGAAGTTTAGTAGGGTTTTATGGTTAATTTATGATTGTTGATAATGAGAATTCCTTAGGGAATACGAATAACATTTGCAAAAGAGAGAACTGTTAACCCATAACAATGGGCTTCTTATCCCACAACATAAAGACTGTAGATTATTGCAAAGAAGAATTCAACCAATTGGGGCATGACACTTTAAAAGGAAAATAGAGGTGATCATTTACTAATTATTCCATGAGTCGTCGAATATAACTTTTTACTTTCCAATAAGACAACCAAGAGAAGGATTCTAATTACAATAGTACCATTTTATGACAAAACTATTTGTTAGAAGTTTTTGTCATTGATGTCAACACTAAGGAGATTGTTGGAAATTGGTGTCATTGATTTCAACACTAATTGTTGGTTGTCATTGATGTCAGCACTTGAGAAAAGAATTGCTAAAGTTTGTGGTTGATGTCATGCCTTATCAAAGAATAATTGTTGAAGTTCATGATTAGATGGCATGCCTTATCAAAGAAGAGTTGTTGAATTTCATATAATGCATTATTATTGTCAGTGGAGTAGATTTCATAATGATATATTTAGATGAGTATTAGAAGCATTAACATGAGGATTAGAATCATGACTAATTGTGGAAAGATTTTGCTAAAGGTCTATAGTATGTCTTACGCTCTCTACTAATGTTCCTGATAAAGTATGTGTTGTTGAAAGGAAGTTCTAGCCTCCACAAGTTGCTTAAGTTTTTTTGGTTCCAGAACCTACATTGAAGTCTATCTAAGAGAATGCTTCGCATTCCTCCACTATTGATTCTTTGGTCTTGCGGTTTGGTATTCAATGTCAGTATTTTATGGATGTTGCACTCTTATCTTTTTAGGTCACTTGTGTTGCTAAGGAGATCTTTGTGAATTGCAAAAGGTTGGCAGTGTTGTTGGTTGTCTAGACTGGTCCAAGAAATTCTTCGCATTTCTTTGTATTGATGTCTCTACTCATGTGGCTTGGTGAATATGCTCTCAATGTTTATGCAGTTTCTCAATTCTAATATTGTGTGTTGAAGTGATTTGAAATTTGTTCTACTAATGCTACATCATCTAGCCATGTATTATGTGCTTCTTGAATGAAGTGTTGTGTACCTGTTTGATCTATGGTGGTTGTTGATTGCATGATAGTATGGAAGAAGTGAATGAAAGTGTTTTTAGATGTTCAGGGAACATCCCCATGTGATCCACACTTCGCTAATTAGATGTTATGGTGTTGCATTATTTCTTGAGTTGGCTTTTTTGGATATTTATGGATATCTAGCCAATAGGGCTTATTCCTTTGCTTGCATCGTGTGCTTGAGGGGTTGCGCCAAAAATGGAAGATGTGTTGTGATATATTTGGGTCCTAACCTATCCTTCTTGGGACTACATCATGTTAATTAAATAAGAAGTATGTTTATGGGTCAACTAGTTATGTGCTTCAATGTTTCATCCACACATTTCCTTGATGCCAATTTAGGTTTATGTGTGTCTACATGTGAATGGTTTTGGATCACATTGAAAGAAGTGCTAATAGTGTTTTTGGTTCTCTCTATCTTTTGGATAGGACCATATTATGTTTTGGGGCCAACTAGTTAATTTCATTGTTTATCCTTTTCCTAGCCAACTTAATTAAAGTTTTCAAGTGTTGTGATGGATATAAATGTAAGATCATTTCAGATGCAACTGGATGGATTAGTGTACAAGTGCTAAGAAGTGTGTGTGTGAATTGTATTGAGTATCCAATAACGATAGTGCTATGATCTAAGAAGGATTCGTTGCACACAAGACTCTTTGTTCTCAAGAAATCACCAGGGAATGAACCACCCTTATACACCTCAACATAAGCAAGTTAACAAAACTATAGAGAAGTATACCCAAGTTATGTTTCAGAGAAAATTACTTCGGATCCTGAGAGAGAAACTTTGAGATTTCTGCTTCAGATGAGTGAGCTCTCGGCCAAAAGACAACAACACGGTTTTAGGATGCCAGCGTGGTGCATTGTCATCTAAATGGCGCACTGGCATCCTAAGCAACAAAGGGCTCAGGAGCTCAGGTGGGAAAAACCAAGTTTCACTTCTAGACTCAGATCTAAGATGTACTGGACTAAATAACCAAACAGGAAGCCATAACCTAGATTAAATACAAGGTGACTTGGAGAAAGTTTACCTTTTACTGGACATTCAGACCTTCACTCCAAGCTCCTCTTCGCAACCTACACACAGAAGAACGGGGGAAAAGGTTGGGGCTATTTAAGGGTCTGCCTCAGTCAGACCCCCATTTTGGTGTTCCCACCTCCACAGATAGCCAAGTTGGAAAGGAGTGCAAACAAAGTAAAAAAGTGTGTGGTGAAAGCAAAACCCACTTCAGGAGTAGAACCTGCACCACAAAATAGTAAATGAACAAGTAGGCAAGGAAAGAGAGAGAGAGCGTTACCCATGGGCCTAGACCCTCTCTGGATCACATGGATGCACTGTTTAGTGCTTGCTTGAGAGATTTTTCTACTGGAAGGACCTCAATTCAACATGGCTTTGCTTGTGACAGTATTGCTATCAAAGATGAAGATAACTCAAAGATGGAGAAAATGGTAATAGAGATTGAATGAATGACTTCCAACCCCAAGTGAGAGTAAGGAAGGGGTTTTTTATGCATGCAAGGGTGGAAAAAATCCGTTACGTCTGAAATCTAACTACCAGGATGCATGTCGAGAGAGTCAAGATTCTAGATTCCCTATTTCAAACTCAGAAAACTACTAGGACGCTAGCACACCACGTAGATGTTCGCGCAGTGTGCAGGCATCCAAACCCTAGATTTTTGGGAAACATGTCATCAAACTTTTGTTGCTCTGCCACAAGTCTATATAGAGTCAAAATCATAAAATTGTGACTCATGGGATTTTTGTCATTAATGCTCTAAGGTGTCATAAATGCTAGGCAAAAGTGTAAAAATGTGGAATTGCCCCTAGGTGAAATTTTTCCACATTATATTTTTCCCCCACTTTAGTGGGCTCAATTTTGGAAAAAATCAGCCTCACTAAAGTAGAGAAGAAAAATTTCACCTGAATTTTAAATTTTATAGATTTGTGTGCCAAGAAAAAAGGGGCCTTAGAGGCCATCGAAGTCAAGCTATCTGGTACTGAAGGTGCCCCCAGCAATCGAGCTCAACAAACAATGACAAAATAGTCATGGAAAATCGTTCAAGACTTTAACCTGCAAAACTCAAATTTTAGGTCAGCCTCAAAAATCAGAAGAAGCTACAATGGAAAGAAAAATTCATTGAATCAGAAGAAAAATATGATCGAGAGGTGACTATATTCCCCCTCTTGAATTTTCCCCCAACTTGGTGGGGTAAATTCAGGAAAAACCGGGGAGCCACAAGCTCTAGGAAAAATGGACCCCAAGGGGCCTATATATACCTAGGTGGGCCCCTAGAAGGGTCATTTTCACTATTCACTGTTGTGATAGGTCGAATATATGCGTTAGAAAATGAGCAACAAACTAAAGAGTGCAAATAAACACCAAAACAACCTACACCTCAAGATTAGCCTAAGTTGGAATCAACACAAGATAAAAACAACAAATAAAACTTTATACCTTGTATCGAATCGATCCTTTGGTTGGCCCTTCAATATTTGATGTGTATGCTCCTTGGATGGCAAGATATGCAAACTAGATGATGCTGTGAGGATGGATGGAAATGAATGAAAGCATGAAAATGGATAAGTGTAGATTGAGAAATAAAATTGCAAGAGTTTGGCTAGCAAAATGATCTCTCCTAAAATGAGAGAAAGGGGGGGTATTTATAGAGATTTTGGAAATCTCTAGGGAAATGGATGGCCAAGATTGAGCCACCAATGATCAAGATGTAGGGCCAAGGTGAGTTGAGAACTCACAAGCCCTCACATCTTGACATGTGGCATGTGATATAGCCCTAAAAAGTGAGGTGGACATGAGGTGGAAGGATAGGACATGACCTTGGGATTTGGTCAAGATTTCCTCATAAAGGATGTCCTTGTCCTATGTGGTTGAGAGGACATGTGAGGAATTAAAAATTCCTCAAATATCCTTATGGGGAGAGGGGAAAGAATAAAGAATAAAGAGAGGACATGTGGGAAGAAGTGAAGGAATTAAAAATTCCTTTTGAGTGCATTGGGGGATTAAAAAGTGAATTAAAAATTCACATGGGGAAGTGGAGTTCCTTGCCCAAAAGAGAAAGTCTTTAATAAGGTTGACCAAGGACACGTGTCATAAAGGACATGGGGAAGAGAAAAGAATTTAATATTCCTTGAAAGATGAGAGTGGAATTAAAAATTCCTCAAAGGATTTTGGGAAGACAAAAGGAATTAAAAATTCCTTGGGGGATGGGAAGAGTTGACTAAAGGGGGTGATTAGACAAGTTGATGAGGGGTTAGAGGAAGGTTAGGTGGCTAAGAAATATTAGAGGCCAACTTGCAAAAGTTGGAGGATGTGACCCCTCCTAATCAAGGATTAGGCATGTGCACATCCTAATGATGAGATTAGAAGATGGATTAGAATTAGATAAAAAAAATGATGGAGGATGTGACATAAAGGGAATTAAATAAATGGCATATTTATTTAATTCATTTGATGAAAGGGGGAAGGTATTTAATTATTTAACTAGATAGCTTAGGGATTAGAAGAACTTTAGAGGGATTAATTAAATAATAGTGATATTACTTAATTAATGTGGATAAGGAGATGTTTAGACGAAAGGGGATAAATTTGGATAAATTAAGTGTCCAAATTTAGGTGTCTACAACTGTGAGCAAATTGTTGACTTTTGTGAGAGAAAAGTTAGAAAAATACAGAGCAGGAGGGAGTACAAGGCACTGAGGTTGGAGTAGTTGCACGATGACATTGCCGAGGGTCATGAGGTGGACCAAGTAGGCCTCTAAACCTCATTTTTCATGAATTTATGGGCACTTGCATCCAAAATGTGCGTTTTCCTCTAGATTTTGTGTTGAGGTCCCAATCCTACGTTGTTGTCTCAAGGGTGCACTGGAATCCTCAAGGCATCCATGGTGGATAGGGATGCATGCGCAGTGCACAGACATCTACACAACGCACATAGGTCTTGCAAAAAAAAAAAATTCATAGTGAAATTCAATGTTCTAACTTAAAAATTCTTTCATTTTTGGAGTGTTCAGAGATTCGTGAGCATTTAGGAGGGTGAGCTTTTTGACTCATGCACGAGCAGAGGGACCATCTTACAAATGATGAGGTCACACACCTAGAGCGGGTCAGTCTCTTGCATGCATTTACCATGCCAGAGATGTGCTATCATGAGCAGATGCTCATAGCGTTGATGGAGCAGTGGGACGCCACCACGTCATCTTTCTAGTTGCCCACTAGGGTGATGAATATCACACTCAAGGATGTCTATAAGATCCTTGAACTACCCATCCGCGGATGGAGAGTGGCCCTAGATAATACCTGATTGACACAGGAGCAGATGGAGGGAGTCCTCTACTACTCAGGGCAAATGGACGGTGATGACAACACGGGCCACATATACACACACTGGTATGACCAGGCAAGGATCATGGTACCATTGTTGTGCCAGGAAATGTTCATGACCATTGCTTTTCGGATCATGATAGATGAGCAAGGTTCACACTTGCACGAGGGCCTCGTCCACACAATCAAAGAGATGGTGGAGTGTAGGATAATTTTTTCCTGGGGGTGCAACATGCTAGTGCACCTCTACCAGGAGCTAGGACGGTACGTCCACTACAAGTATCATAGCCTTATTGTGTGCACACTTTTGTAGGTGTGGGACTTCACCCACATCATGTGCAATAGGTCAGTCAGTTTTCCCCAGCGATGGCCATATCACATCCCCATGGCCCACTAGTATGATATGACAGGCTAGTGGATATTCGGTGATTTACAATTTTGGTGGCTATAATTTGATACGCTTACTCTAGATGGGGTCAAATGGAGACCCTATCAATTTTTTAGATGGGTGGATGATAGGAAGCACCTGTGGAACCTGTAGCAGAACCATTTTTTGGTAGGTTGTCGTGACTATATTATAATACCATACTACTGGATTTGGGTCATGCGATAGCATGGCCAACCACAAACGATTCCACCAGATTTTCCCACATATGTTAGGGCCTATAGGATTGCAATGAGACCCAGGGATCACCCTCGCCCCACCATCACCGATTTTGTTCCTTTCAATGATGATGAGCCTGACCACGATCTGTCGCCCATAGTGACAAAAAATAATGTCGGGGTTGCTACAGATTTTACACGATAGTGGGAGAGGCATCATCTCGCTCTTGTGTTCGGTGAGGGTTCCCCAAGAGGGGATCTTGGTCCATAGGGGGACTTGCCACCTCCACCCCTATAGGATAGATAGAGAGGACGGTAGAGGTCGGGGAGGAGGAGGAAAAACCTCAGAGATCGAGGCAGCAAAGGAGGCCAGATCCCCCAGTAGCTACCCCTATCTTGTTGGCACCACCAGATCCTACTGTTATAGAGATGACAGCCTTGGCATCACCAAGAGTGGCTATCGATGCCAGTGGTGTAGATCCAAACACCGCTCCTCACCGTGACCCCACATGGCAACCAGGGGACCCAAGTATATAGAGCACATTATTTATGTTTCCATACTTCTAGTTTATTTTGTTCATGATTATACACATATGTCATGTGATACTAATTTCTCTTTTTTCCTTTGTGGTTGCAGAGGATACATAGGGGTGGACTGGGCTAATAGCTCAGTGTATTTTAGAGGTAGCCCTTGACATGCAGATCCAGGGGATGGTCCTCAAGGATTTTTGGCTGGTGTTTATAAGGCAACATGCCCCAACTTTTGAGTCAATAGCATGCCTAAGGATAGCCTATGAGGAGCGGGGAACAGAGATCATCCAGTTGAATGTAGAGCTCACTACTGTTTGGGGACAACGTGACCATCTTTCGAGGGAGTTGCAGATAGCACTCGACAAGTGAGACATGGAAATGACAAGGGCTAACACTATTGAGAAAGCATGTGATTCCCTCTAAAGCTACCTTGATGACCTCGACAGGCAGCTGGTAGTTGTGATCTTGACAGATGTTCAACAACTGTGGGAGGAGCTGAGACAGGTGGAGATGACCATATGCTCCCTGTAGGGAGATATCAAGGGGATGTGAGTAGCTCTGTTCACATCACATTCACATTGATCTTGTTCCATGACCACTATGCAGCCTCTCATGAGAGTACAAGAGCAGCAACCAAAGCCAGAGGGCTCTGGGAGCCATGCACCACAACCATAGGGGCTTATGATTTTGTACATCATTTTTATAGTGAGGGATACATACACATACATATATATTTGTAGATCTTTTGTATAGACATATATTCAGCAGCCACTCATTTTTATAGTAGTGATGACATTCAATATATATATATATATATATATATATATATATATATATATATATATATATATATATATATATATGTGTGTGGACATATCGGTTTTGACATCATGGCATTGTTTATTTGGATGTGTATGCTTTTTACTTTCATGTATGCTTATGTTATGGATTTTATATGCTCGTATGGATGTATGTTTACATTAGATGCTAACATGATTTAATAAACACACATGGTTGTATATTAATTAAATACAATGATGATCTAATTTCCTTAAAAGATGTAATGTGGTGCATGGATACAGAGCATAGTGAAACACATGTATGTATATCACACACGCGCGTGTGCACGGTCATATCATAACACAAAAAGTTTTCATAATGTGTTAATGAACAATGTCAATATATGTAGTGCTACTACCCTTTCATAGAGAGAATACCATACAAATGACACATGGAATGCTATGCATAGTATCGACAAAGATGCATCCCATTAACGGGCTCTTTTAGAGGCGTCTCATCCATAGATGATAATCCATAGACACCCGAACCATACATAGAGATCACAATGTAAGGGGCTAACCTGTTAAGACTAAATTTTCCTCTTTGATCAGGTGACACATTTATATTTCTTTGGTTTTCATAGAGAACCAGGTCTCCTAGTTTAAAGGTCCTAGGAAGCACACTTTGATTATATTCTCTTTATAGCGATCATTGATAAGATTTAAGATGATCGAGGGCTTGTAATCGGCACTCATTGAGCATCTTTAGCTAATGCAAGCGGTTAACCCAGTAGGTTTCATCATCAATCAACCCTTTAAGGGAAACCCGTAAAGACAAAATTTCCAACTCTAAAGGCATGATAACTTTGGCACCATACACGAGATTGTAAGGTGTCATTCCCATCATCGTACGAACACTCATACGATAGGCCCACAAAGTGTACATTAATTGAATATGCCAATCCTTACAGTGCTTGTTAATTGTTTTATGAAGAATGAGCTCAAGAGTCTTGTTAGATGCTTCTGCTTGGCCATTAGATTGTGGATAGTATGGCATAGAAAATCTATGTTGGATATGGAATTTCTCTAAGAACTGTTTTACTTCCTTGTTCTTGAATGGTGTGCCATTATAAAAAAAAAGCATACTAGGCAATCCAAAATGAGAAATATTGTTGTTCATAAGAAATCTATAGATGGCTTTAGCGTTTGTTGACCAGAGTAGAATAGCTTCAACCCATTTCATGAAGTAATCCATAGCGGTGATAATAAGGTATGTCCACTGGAAGAAGCAGGTGATATTTTTCTAATAATATCCATCCCCCACTTTGCAAATGGACAAGGAGAGTTTTGATTTTGTAACTCTTGGGTAGGTGCATGAATAAGACGACTGTGTTGTTGACATTGAAGGCACTTTTTAACAAAATTGAAGGAATCCTATTCCATCATTTTCCAATAGAACCCCATGTGTATCAATCTTCTTGCCAAGGATCTACCACCAAACTACCCACCCCTGGAGCTTGAATTGGCTTCCTTAAGGGCAAGGGGTATTTTCACTTTAGTGAGACACCTGAGAAGCAAGTCGTTATAGGATTTTCAATAAAGAACATTGAATAAAATGATGTAACATGATGAAAGCTTTCATATACGAGTGTGATCAATTTTTATAGCATCATCGGTAAATTTTATAGTATTTAAGTAATTATAGATACAAGAGAACCATTCTCCCAAGTCTACGTGAGAACACAAAGGATTCAGATTCAGGTTGATTGGAAACTGCAAGGGTTCATAGGACTTGAACCATGAAGTGGTATTATTTTGTATCCTCTTCCAAAGGTACCAAGGAAGCAGTGCTTTCCATGGCATCAACATGTCTAGTTTCCCTCCTAGGGACACTATCTATTGTGAAAGTGGAGAACCGATTAAGCAAGGTCTCGGTACTAGGACAACTTACTTTGTTTAGCTTGATAGGCCCCCGTAATGTGATTCACAATGAGCTCAGAATCACCTAGTATACGAATATATTTGATTCTTAGTGCAATCGCAACATGCAAGCCAGCAATAAGAGCTTCATACTCAGCGATTTTATTGGTGCAAGGAAAATCTAATTGAAAGGATAGAGGGACTAGTTTACCTTTGAGGGATATTAATACCACACCTGCTCCAGAACCATTATGAAACCTTGATCCATCAAAATACATTTTCCATTCAAGGTCATAATTAACCACAAAAATATTCTCATCAGGAAAAAAATCCAACCCCGAGAAGGAACAGAATGAGGGAGTGTCTACCAATTGATCGACAACTGCTTGACACTTTATTGACTTATGAGTAATGAACTTTATATCAAACTCAGAGAGCAACATAACCCATTTTTCTAATCTCCCAGCAAGGTCAACACTAGATAATAGATGCTTTAAGAGATTCATTTTTACTATGACGTGTGTTTCGGCATGGAGAAGATAGTGTCTCAACTTCTGCATAGCAAAAACGAGAGTGAGGCATTGTTTCTCCATGGAGGAATAACAAGTTTCATAACCGACTAGAATGTAGCTAATGTAGTAGACCGCTCTTTCTTTCCCCACATCATCATATTGAGCCAACAACGTTGCGAAGGCATATGGTGATGCAGCAAGGTAAAGCAAAAAGGGTCTATCTTGCATAGTTGGCATCAATACGAGAGGAATCGTGAAATATCAGGGTCATCTCCCATTGGTAAGTTTCTCCTACGTTCTTTAACCCAAAGGGCATGACCACATAACAAAAATTACCCCAAGGGGTAGTGAAGGTTGTCTTGTACTAATCCTCTGGGTTAATACAGATCTGATTGTAACCTGAGAATCCATCCATAAATGATAACAATGCATGGCCTGTAGTTGAATCCACGATCATATCTATATTAGGCAATGGAAAATCATCCTTAAGAGAAGCCTTATAAAGATCTCAAAATTTAATACATATATGAATACTACCATCAGGCTTACTAACGGTGACTATATTCAAAATCCAAGGGGATTAGTCAATCGGATGGATAAAGCCTACTTTCAACAACTTCTCTATCTCAATCTTGACCATCAGCACCACCCTGGGATTGATCTTTCAGATTTTTTGCTTAACCGGCTGGGTATCGGGACATAGGATGATATTGTGAACCATTATAGACTCATCAATACCAAGCATGTCCTCATATGTCCAAGCAAAGATATTAGGATGAGAATGCAAGTGATCAGAATGTGCACCCACTTCTTCCAAAGAAAGACACTTCCCAATCTTGATTATTTTTTCTGAGGATTTAGGATCCATAGAGACTTCAGTATTATCTCCTTTAAGGAGAGAACTATGATCTTCAGGATAAGATATCGAAACATCATTACTGACGTTAGACAAAGAGTCTTCCTCATCAATACTTAAGACAGATTCTCCAAAGTATGCTTGTTTATGTAGGTGATACATGAATCGTCTCTTGTGATGAAAAGAAGGCAACAGGGAATAGGCACCTAGGAATTCCTCCAATGCTTCATCCAAAGAGAAGAAATATAAATGTATTTTCTTAGCCCACTCCCTTTCCTCTATCAACTCAAGATGAACCAAGCTCAATGGCTTAACCAAATTCATGTTAACACTCCACCAAGTTTTTTGCTTAGACTGTTCAATTGAGCATCCCAAACCAAGATAGTGTTGCCATGGCTTAAACTAGATAGGGACTTTAATTCCTTATTTGATACGCCCCAAGCCTTTTTTCCCATAGTTGTATCGAGAAGCAAATTCATATCCAAACCCATAATGAGTTTGCAAAACTTCAGGAGGTGGCAGCTCTACATCAAGTGTTTCATTCTACCAATGGTTATCAAATGTCTCTATAGGAGCACTCCTACCTTCTTTACTAGGTTCACAAACATTAACCTCCTTTGTAAGAGTGGGACTACTCTCCTTAGTAGAGGAAGGAGTGGTTCCCTAAATAGGGTCACACTTCTCTTCCCCAGCAGGAGTATCATCCATCTTTATGTCAGAAGTACCTGAAAATTCTATGCAAGAGGGGCTCATGTTATATTCCACAATAAAGAATTTGAAGAATTCCAAGGAGCCCCAGTCATCACCAAGGAAAGCATTTGATGGAGAGGAAGAAGGTGAAGACAGGAGAGGCTTAAGATCTTTTGCTTTAGGTGGTTCATCTTTACCAAAACTCACTCTAGGAATGACTTCCACATAGGGTATCAATGAAAAAAATGCCATAGCATCAGTGATTAAAGATGGGATGCAATTCTTGAGAGTGGATACGACTGAAGCATGACTGGCAGCTGCTAGCTCACAAAGGTGAACAACTTATGGATCCACTTTAACTATAACCACCTGTTTATTTACAATAAACTTTAAAGAATGGTGTAAGGTAGAGGTCACAACACCCATAGCATGAATTCAAGGTCTCCCCAAGAGAAGATTGTATGGTAAAGGGCTAGGAATCACATAAACTAATATAGGTAAGGTAACGGGACCTAGCTGCAAAGGTAATATTATTGTACCTAGACCTTGGTGACCAACGTATCAAACCCACAAATATACAAAGAAGAAGCCACTAAAGAAGATGAATCAACTTTAATCTTAGGTAATAGGTCCATATCGAAAATGTTGAGAGCCAAACCAATTTCAACAAGAGTACGCCTAATACTGATATTATTAACATTAATTATAATCATCAAGGGATCCACTTGCTTCTGCACATTTGGAGGTGAGATTTTTTGCAGATGGAACGTGATATTTGGTGAGTCCACTCGAATATGAGCCAATAATGCATTAACATCCATAGGCCTAGCAGAGGAAAGTAGGAGGATCTTTTGTAAAGCTTCCTAAAGTATCTCTTGGTAAATCAGAGTGGTCTGAAGCAATTCCCAAAGTGAGATCTTAGCCGGAGTAACACGAAGTTGCTCGACAATATCATAATCACTTGGTGCTTTGATCATAGGTTTAAGTATTGAAGGAAGGTTTGGTTGAGAAGGTGGCAAAGAAGTAGGACCTTGAGTGGGTTGCGATGTAGGAACAAAGTTTGTTGATCCAAGTTCTATTTATTTCTCCTTGTATTATATGTGTGCCCAACAACATTATAAGAAGTGGAGTCTGTAGCTTTCACGAACCTCGAATATAAGTTTGATGAATCACTACGACATAAAATCCCATAGACAGAATAGTTATCCCTATACGATGAGTCAGTCAGGGTCACGTAAATGATGGGTTTCTTAGGGCTCAGAGGAGCCACAGAGACCACAACCACATTTACTGACTCCTTAGCTTGCAAAGGGGGAGCTTGTTCAAAAGATTTGTAGATAAGGGAGAGTGCTTCTAAGAAGTCATCTAGAGCGTCGTCCAACATATCAAAATCTTCCTCAGAAAAGGGATCATCATAAGCATGCAACATCGTGAAAATATATTTAACGTCTTCACGTCGAGTTCACCAAAATGTCATATAAGAGGGATTCACTACACATGAGTCTCTTTGTTCTCAAGAGATCACCAGGTAATGAACTTCCCTTATACACCTCAGCATAAGCAAGTAATGAAACTATAGAGAAGTATACCCAAGTTATGTTTCAGATAAAATTACTTTGGATCCTGAGAGAGTGAAACTCTAAGATTTCTACCTCAAATGAGTGAGCTCTCAACCAAAAGACAGTAGTGTGGTTTCAGGATGCCAGCATGGCGTGTTATCATCTAAATTGCGCGTTAGCGTCCTAAGCAATAGAGGGCTCAGGAATTCAGGCAGGTAGAACCAATTTTCACTTCTAGACTCATATCTAAGATGCACTAGACTAAATAACCAAACAAGAAGCCAGGACCTAGAATAAATACAAGGGGACTTGGAGAAAGTTTACCTTTTACTGGACATTCAGACCTTCACTCCAAGCTCCTCTTCGCAACCTACACATAGAAGAATGGGGGAAAAGGTTGGGGTTGTATAAGATTCTGCCTCAGTCAAAACCCTATTTTGGTCTTCCCACCTCCATGGACAACAAAGTTGGAAAGGAGTGCAAATGAAGTAAACAAAGTGTGTGGTGAAAGCAAAACCCGCTTCAAGAGTAGAACTTGCACCACGAAATAGTAAATGAACAAGTAGGAAAGGAAAGTGAGAGAGAGAGTGTTACCCACAAGCTTAGACCCTCTCTTGAGCACACAAACACACCGTTGAGTGCTTTCTTGAGAGTTGTTGTTGTTGGAAGGACCTCAGTCCAACATGGCTTCGCTTGTGAGAGTACTGCTATCAAAGATGAAGAGAACTCAAAGATGGAGAAAATGGTAAGAGAGCTTGAATGAATGGCTTCCAACCCCAAATGAGAGTAAGGAAGGGGTTTTTGATGCATGCAAGGGAAAAAAGAGTTGTTACATCCAAAATCTAATTACTAGGATGCATGTCGAGAGAGTCAAGATTCTAGATTCCCTGTTTCAAACTTGGAAAACTGCTAGGACACTAGCATGCCACATAGACATCTACGTGTCACGTAGGTGTCCAAAGCCTAGATTTTTGGGAAATGTGTCATCATGATTCTATTGCTCTGCCACAAGTCTATATGGAGTCAGAATCACAAAATTTTGGCTCATAGGATTTTTTTCATTAATGCTCTAAGGTGTCATAAATGCTAGGAAAAAGTACAAAAATGTGGAATTGCCCCTAGGTGCAATTATACGACATTGCAAGTGTTAAAGTGTGTGAAAGGAAAGATCAATTATCCTATAATGCCTCAATCAATAGAATTTTGTGTTGGAAATTATTGTAATTCTCTCTAAATCATATTGTATCCTTCTCTGAGATAGTGAATCTCATCAAGTCTCTATATCTTGCTCCTGAAGTCATGGTGTCTTCAGTTCAACAAGTCCTTTGTATATTGCTCTAAGGCAGTGAGCCTTCTTGTAATTATTTTTGGCAATGAACCTTATATTGTGATTTAACTCTCACCATGGTTTTTCCCTCATTGGGTTTTCCATATAAATATGGTGTTCTTTTGCATGTGTTTGTCCTCCGGTTCTTTCTCACTACTATTTTGGTTAGAAGTAGAATTGTTATATCTTGCCTTGCTTAAAGGTTGTTGAAGTTACTAAGGATTCAAATTGTTATACCATTCTCTGTTACTATTACATTTTAAGGTTTTGATTTTATAAAGAAGGTTGGATTGTGTTGAAAGAGTTAAGTTCCAAAATGGGTTAATTTTTTGTGTAGACTAATTCACCCCTTCTCAATCTTCGGGTATTTTCAACAATTGGTATCAGATCCAAGTTCCTCTATAGAAGCTTAACAACTTGAGGAAAAGTTCAAGATGGCACATGATGGTTCATATGAGGGTCCTAGGTTTGATGGGACTAATTACTCCTTGAAAATGAGAATGGAAGGACACAAACTCTCTTGGGTTTGGTGTGTAGCAATCAATCAAAAGTGGTTATACTACTCCTACCACTCCTCTTACAGATCTGACTATAATCAAACTATATGAGTGCAATGCCAAAACTAAGAATACTATCTTGTGTGGGTTGGCTGATTCAAAACTTTTGAAGGTGATGAAATGTAGTTCTACCAAATATTCTTAGGAAAATCTTAGTAGCATCTATGATGGAGACACTAAAGTCAAGAAAGCTAAGTTGCAGATCTATAAAAGTAAATTTGATACTTTAAATATGACTGAAGATGAATACATTGCAAGTTATGTGCTCTAGGTACTATAAGTTATCTTTGGAATCTTTGAACTTGGTGGAGAAGTGAAAGAAAGTGATTGTAAAAAAGGTTTTGATATCTCTCCCAAAATCTTATAGTCACAAAGTGTCTACCATTGAAGAGTCAAAGGACTTGGAGCAGTATTCAATTGATGAAAGTTTGGTACTCTTACTGCCTTTGAGATGAGAGATTTTGGTCAAGATGTTCCAAAGAAGGAAGTTGATTTCAAAGCTAATAAAAAGATTGAAGATGAAGTTGTTGATAAAAAATATTACTTTTATGAGGTTGGAGAAAAATTTGTGGGAAGATTGAAGAAAGGTGACAAATACAAAGGTAAGCTACTATTCAAGTGTTTCAATTGTGGAAGAGTTGGTCATTTTGCATTTAGATGTCCCTATAAAGAATTTGTTGATTATAACAAAAGAGAGAAAATCAAAAGAGGATTCTATTCTAAGTAGACAAATTGTTCCTCTAAAGATGAAGATAATGATGAAAATGATGAAAATATATTCATGGCTTTGGAAGGAAAAAAAAAAATATTGGAGAATGTAAAAGGTATGGTACCTTGCAAAATAGTAAGGTTAATGAAAGATAAATGGAAATATGGATTTCCTTTCATGCAAAGGAAGAGGAAAATGCTTGGGTGATTGATGTAGGGGTTCTCACCACATGACTGGTGATAGAAGTAATTTCATCAGTCTCAAGGTCAATGGTGGAGGTGTTAAGTTTGGTGATGATAAGTCAACACAAATCTATGGAAAAGGTGATATAAAAATTGATGGAAATAATAGAACCGAAGATGTCCTTTATGTCAAAGGCCTAAAACATAATGTCCTAAGTGTCATCCAAACATGCAGAATATGATACAATCTAACTTTCCATGCTAATGGATGTGAGTTTAGAAAATAGGGTTCCAAAAGGCTTATTATTGAAGGAATAAGGATAAATGGTAATGTCTATCATCTAAAGGAAGCTAATGGAAGAATCTTCTTATTGGCTTAGTCTGGAGAATTTTGGTTGTGGTACCCATCAACTTTGGCAATATGGTGAAGATCAATTCCTCTCATGCAGTGAGAGACATGTCTAGGATAATCAAGCCTGCAAACACTTTGTGTAAAGAGTGTCTGATGGGAAAGAAAATCAAGACAAGATTCAAAATCAAGGAGTCCTCTTTTTCAATGCCATTAGAGTTTATTCATACTGATCTATGTGGACCTACAAGGATAAGGATTCAACAAGTTGAAAGGTACTTTTATGTTGCTTATAGGTGATTACACTAGAATGACTTGGGTTACATTCTTAAGAGAGAATAAAAAGCCTCTTATAAGTGTAAGATTTTTAAAGAAAATTTTGAGAATGAAATGGATGCTAGGATCAAATGTTTAAGGTTAGATAGAGGAGGTGAATTTACTTACTATGAATTTGAAAAGTTTTGTGAAGATCATGCTATTAGGATACATCTGTCTACTCTTAAAACCCCTCAACAGAATGGGGTAGTTGAAAGGAAGAATAGAACAATGCAATAAATGGCTAGGATAATGACGAAGATGCTGACCTACTGGATATGTATTGGAAGGAAGCAATACATACTACTATGAATTTACTTACTATGAATTTTAATTTTTTTGTGAATATCATGCTATTAGGAGACATTTGTCTACTCTTAAAACCCCTCAACAAAATGGGGTAGTTGAAAGGAAGAATAGAACAACACAAGAAATGGCTAGGATAATGATGAAAGATGTTGACCTACTGGATATGTATTGGAAGGAAGCAATACATGCTACTTTCTATTTTATTAACAAAGTGCAATTTAGGGTCAAAAACAATAAGACCCCTTATGAGTTGCGTTATGGAAGACCTCCCACTATTAGATATTTCAGAATCTTTGGCAGTAGATGCTACATCATTAGAGATGAAGGTGATCTTGGAAAGTTTGATTCCAGGTGTGATGAAGGGATCTTTCTTGGTTACTCTACTAGAAGCAAGGCATACAGATGTTACAACAAGAGATTGGGAAAGATTATTGAAAGTAAATATCAAGGTAGATGAAGACTTGTGTCAGATCTCGCATGAACTTGAGGTTCTTGGATTTGATATGCTTCCCTAGATTGAAGAAGAAGAAGAATAAATAGAAGAGAAATAAGAAAAGGAACAAAAACTAGTGAATACTCTCAAGACTCTAGAAAAATATGTGTGGAAGAACCACTCTCCAAATCAGGTCATTGGAGACAAAAATGAAGGTGGGCTGACAAGAATAAAGTTTGCAAAAGAAAATAAACAAGGAAACTTGTGCTTATTATCAACAATAGAACCCAAGAACTTTGTTGATGCTAGCAAAGATGATAATTGGATAAAGGCAATGGAGGAAGAATTTAATCAGATAGAGAAGAACTAGACTTGGGAATTAGTTCCCAGACTAGCTGATAAGAATGTGATAGGAACAAGGTGGGTGTTTTAGAATAAGTTGAATGAAGATGCTAAAGTAATAAGGAACAAAGCCAAATTGGTTTGCAAGGGCTATTCACAAGTTGAAGGTATTGATTTTGAGGAGACCTTTGCTCTGGTAGCTAGACTAGAGGCAATAAGGATGTTTCTTGCTCTTGCTGCTCATAAGAACTTCAAAGTATATCAAATGGATGTCAAGTTAGCTTTCCTAAATGGTGATCTAGAAGAAGAGGTATATATTGGGAAACTAGATGGTTTCCAATTATCAAAGAATTTGAACATGTTTTGCAGACTCAAGAAAGCTCTATATGGTCTCAAGCAAGCTCCTAGAGCTTGGTATGCTAGATTGGATAAGTACCTACTTCAACAAGGGTTCAAGGGAGGTAATGCAAATAGTAATCTGTAAGGTTCAAGAAGAAAAGTTGTTGATTATGGTTTTGTATCTGATGACATCATCTTTGGTGGAGATGATGATGTGTAAATAGTTTGTATAAGAAATTAAAAAAATAATTTGAAATTTCAATAATTGGTGAATTGTCCTTCTTCCTTGGACTTTAAATTATTCATCAAGATGGTGGTATCTTTATTTCTCAAGCCAAATATGTAAAGAAAATATTGAAGAAGTTTGGGATGGAAGATTCCAAACTAGTGGGTACTCCTATGGTGACAGGTTGTCACTTAAGCAAATCTGATGAGTCTCTGAAAGTTTGTCAAACTCACTATAGGTCCATGATTGGAGGTTTGATGTATTTAACTACTTCTATATTGGATATCATGCATGTGGTATGTTTTATTTCCATATTTCAAGACAATCCTAAGAAATCTCATGAGAAAGTTGTGAAAAGAATCTTTAGATACTTGAAGGGTACTCTGGATTATGGCCTATGGTACAAAAATGATCAAAATTTCTCTTTGAGTGTCTATACTGATGTTGATTGGGTAGGTTGTGTTGATGTTCAAAGGAGTACAAGTGAAAGTGCATTCTTTTTGGGAGACAAATTGGTCTCATGGTTCACTAAAAATTAGGATTCAATGTCTTTGTCCACAACAGAAGTAAAATATATTGTTGCAGCATCTTGTTGTACTTAGGTGCTTTGGATGAAGCAGAATTTGAAGAATGTGAAGGTGGTTTATGATGAATCGATTCCTCTACTATGTGACAATACAAGTGCAATTAACATTTCCAAGAATCTGGTAATGCACTTAAGAACTAAACACATCTTAATCCAGTATCACTTTTAGAGAGAGAAGGTTGTAGAACATGAAGTCATAATGGAATATGTGTCTACCATGGACCAAATTGTGAACATTTTCACTAAGGAACTTTCAAAGGATACTTTTGAGTATCTCCAATAGAAGTTAGAGGTAATTTCCCCTCCTTGTTCTAACTAGATGCATAAATGGTGCATCTGTCTAGGGGGAGAAATTCATGTCATATATTTTTTTCCCTGGATTGATTCATGTCAATGAGCTAATTTATTAGCTATTTTTATGTTATCTTTATGTTACTTATAAGACATTCCTAAGACAATTATTCTGACAATATGCCATCTTTTATTTTTATTATCTAGACCTTGAACTTGGTTAAAGTATATGGAAATGCAATTATGATATGATGATGTTGCATGATTTATATGTGAATATGTGTGAATTGTGATTGTTATTTGTGTTTAATCATGGTAGTTAGTATTGTGTGTGTTTTATGAACTAACCCCTTGCAACCTGAGAAGACACTGTATCCCGCAACAACTACAAAATACAACCTGCAATCGAAGGATTTCCTTGACAGTGAAATAGGGGATGTTCCTGAACACAATAACTACAACATGGAGATACCTAATGAAGACAATTGTGAATCATTATGATAATTAATAAAGGAATTGAAGAAGGAGAACCCTGTTATCATGTTAGGATTTTTGTGTAATTGATTCTATGTTCCACGTTTCAATTCTACTATTGCATAGTTAATCCTATTTGGATTCTTATTTCTTTTCAGTTGTAGTAAGGATAACTAAATCTTAATTAAACTCTGATATCTAGGGAGTTGTAATTAATGATTTTAGTTTAGAGTTGTGTTTTTAATAAAATCCCCCATGCATGTATATAGTCAGTGGTTGAGTCTTTAGGACAGTAAGTTGATTAATCTTTCAGTTGTGGATTTGGTTATCAAACACTTTTCATTTCCAATTGTTATTACATAGACATGTTGATTGTTCAAACATGGTTTTTTTAATACAATCTTTGAGTAAGATTTCATGTGATATTTTTAAATGTGTAATGAATGATCTTTAGTTGATGTGATTGGATGAATCTAAAGATTTAGATTTGTTTTAGTTTATTGAAGACAACCACTTAAGCGAGGGCCACTCAAGGTACTATCCTTCACTACATTTACAGTTTTTTATTTTTGTTAGTAGTTACTTCATAATTGCATAATAAGTTAAGATAGATTCTCATATCAAGTTATCAATAATTATTGTTCATGTTCATGATTGCATTCATTTGACTAGTAGTACTCCAAAGTGTAGAATAGGTTCAATTATCAATTTCCAATTAGTTTTAACATTTTACCAATTTCTAGTTAGTTTCACCATTTTACCTGTTAATAGCAATTTAGTCACAAACTATGTTGTAGGTACCTATAGCCAAAGCACCGACTTTACTTCTTTCACTGTTATGCACTTTTATGATTTTCTAGCAAATATAATACCTTTACTAGGATAATTTAGGTAACCTCGGGTCTTTGAAAGCACATATAGTGCTAGTACCATCACAAGCCTACTAGCCCTGGTCGATAATCTATTGAAAGTATTTTCAATGTCAAGTGGATTGTTCAACTAGGTTTTCCCTTGAATTGAGTGATTTCCACCAAGTTTATTAGATATTAGAATGGACTCTACATTTTTGGCACCATTTCCAGGGATGGTGCTACCTTCATAGACTTGTTTTTCTAAGATTTTATAGTGTACACTTTGTTTTCATTATTAAGACTATTAGGTTTAATCTTATCAAATACTAGAACATTCTATTAACATTGTGTAGGAGTCGTTTCTATATAAATTTTGACCTATTATGTGTGGAGTCAAAGAGATACATTGGTAAGGTTCCTCCCCTCAACAAGCCAACAAGCTAGAGAAGATATTGGTGACTAGATTCAATAGAGTGAGGGTACTACTGAGGAAGAATTTTCCCATTCATCAATATCTACTACACCCACATAGGGTACATACCAAACCATGGGTGATGCAGCAGTGGATGATCCACCTAAACATGTGACCTTTGAGTTTCAAATCACCAACCAAGAAAGGGCTATTATGCTAAAGAATATCCCTCCTTTAGCATTACTAGTATTTTATGGTTTCGTGACTGAAGATCCAAACAAATTTATGTTTGAGTTTGATGTCCTATTTAGGAGCTATTACTATACATCTAATGCTCATAGGCTCAAGCTCTTTCCTGCCACTCTAAAAGATGCTACCCTAAGATGGTTTATGGGATTAGGCAAGGATGTTATTCCAGATTGGGATACCATGAAAACATTGTTCTTGGAAAAATACTAAGACTATTGTAGAGGACTTGATAGGAGGAGAGATGAAATTTTCAAAATTTCATAGAAGGACGATGAGCCATTAGAGGATTATGTGGATAGATTCCAATTCTCCTTGAAGAAAAACCCACAAAACAAGCTATCTGAAGAATACCTCAAGTTAGGACTTTTTAGTGGAGTTAATGAGGACTGTATGGATGCCCTCAATCTTATTGGGAAAGGGGATGTTTCTGAACTTCCATTTGAAGAAATTTGTAGGGTTTGCAAAAATTACTCCAAGACCTTCACTAAGAAGACAGGGGGAGAGAGAACATCCACCCTTAGCAAATCATCTATTGGGGTTTCAAAGATAGAGTTAAGTAATTTGTTTTCCAACATGAAGGACATTTTCAATCACCTAGCAACTCAATTGGACACTCTTCATATAAATAAGAAGCAAGAGGAAGCTGAAGCAATACTCACTAAATACTTCCCCAATTACAGACAAAGGAAAGTAAATTGCAAATGCAAGAGGGTGGCTAGTATTAAAGAAGACAAAATGGAGAAACCTAATTTTTAGCCACTTGAAGGAGAGGATGGACATCTATTTTACATTGCTCAAAGAAGGCCATGGCATCCAATACAAGGTATTCCATAAGACCCTTTTAATTTCAATTCATCTTTTCCAATTGGAAATAATAAAAAAAATTGCTTGGAATTCCCAACTATGGCCAAATAACCAAACCCAATAGCAAAACCCTCAATAATGGAAAAACTCTCAGCAAAACTGGAACTAATAGCAACCAAATTCATGGTCACAACAAAATTTTCAAGGTTCTAGTTATAATCCTCAATGGCCAGAGCACAACAAAACCAATGGAAGCCACAATAGAAAAAAGGCCAACAGTGGTAGCAGTAAAACATGAATTACCAGTAGCCTTTGCTCCCTCCTTAGCCACAACAACAAGGTATTATGCCTAATCCATCCAATCCAACATCTAAGCCACCAAGAGCACCACAGTTGCCTATCTAGCCTACACCTAACCCTAATAATAAGCTTGTCCAACAAGCTTATACTAAAAATGTTATGCAACACCCCACCTATGGGGTAGAGGTGAGCAATGTCCACCTTAGGTTAGGAAAAACACTAGTTGTTCCTTCATCCCAAAAAATTACTAAAATGTAAGATGAAGAACCTACAACTAAAGCTCCAAACAATTCATCTCTGACACCTGAGTCAAATCAGGTAAACCAAACTATCTCAAGTCCAAATCCTACATTTCCTGAGTGCTTAGCCATACCAAGACATCAAATTCAAGCTGAGATAGACCTATTGGGTCAACTAAAGGGTGTAAGTATCAAAATTCCCATCATTCAAGCAATCAAGGACATCCCAATTCATACCAAGATTGTGAGGGACCTATGTCTTAAGAAACCAAGAAGAAAAAGGAATGATCCTCAAATAGTTCATGTCCTAGGAAACCTTGTTGATATTATGCTAGGGAACATAATTGTCCCTAAATAAACAAACCTTGGTAGTCCAGTAGTGGATGTTAAGATTAATGGGACCCTTATCAAGAATACCTTGATTAATTTAGGGGCAATAATCAATGTCATGACTAAGGAAACAATGCAACTCCTTCAGTTATCCAACCTTAGACCTACACCTATTATTTTACAGTTGGTAGATAGGTCAACGGTAATTCCTAATGGAATCATTGAGGATTTAGTTATAGCATTAGATTCTTAGGAATATCCTTTTGATTTCATAGTCCTGCAACCAAAGTTCAACCTTGTAGGATATCCACTCATTTTAGGCAGACCATGGTTAGCTACAACTAATGCATTCATAGGCTGTAGATCTGGAAATATGATAATATCTAATGGGATTGTGACCAAGAAATTGGTCCTTTATCTTCCAGCCTAACCTTATGTTGATCTTGAGAAAACCATATGGCCCACCTTGGATGAGGATGACCACTATTCCCTATAGAATTTAATGAAAATAAAATGTATCCCTTTATTGGATGATCAAGATGAAGATGATATGGTTGCTCACATAATACAGAATGACTACAGTAGGAACCCGCAACAATAAGATTGTCTTTCATGCCTACAAGATCCTTTGCATAACATTATACCTACAAATTCATCAAAAGAAATATCTTAAATTTTCCATTCCTTACTGCCACAGTAGTGTATACCAAAAATTCCTATTCTTGATCTCTCATCTATCCAAGCATCATCCAAAACATTATAAATTCTACCAAGAAAAACATTGAACATAAATAGTGCATTAACTGAAGAGCAACAAAATTCCCTAAATACAATGTTGGAGGCACATGCAATAACCTTTGCGCGGGACTACCATGATATAAAGGGCATAGATCCTGACTTGTATATGCATAAGATCTATATAAATTATGGTTTTAGACCCATTAGACAACCTCAAAGATGAATGAACCCTATTTTGAGAGAAATAGTTAAAGTTGAACTCCAAAAACTACTTGTAGGCTTCATTTATCCTATATCTAATAGTGAATGGGTATCACCCTTAGTTATTGTCCCTAAGAAAGGTGGAAAATAGAGGGTATGTGTAGATTATAGAGAGATGAATACAACCACTAGGAAAGACCACTTCTCACTACCCTTCATTGATCAAGTACTTGACTCTTTAGCAAGGAAGAAGTAATTTTCATTCCTAGATGGTTTTAATGGCTACAATCATATAAAGATTGCTCTAGAAGATCAGGAAAAAACAACATTCACATGCCCTTGGGGTACTTATGCCTATTTTATCCTACCCTTTGGGTTATGCAATGCCACAACTACTTTTCAGAGGGTAGTGCTTAGCATCTTCTCTGATTATGCTCACGATTCTACGGAGAGATATATGGATGACTTCACCACATATGGGGAAACTTATGAAGAAGCCCTTACCAATCTAGAAAAGGTTTGAAAAGATGTAAAGAACACAACTTGTCCCTAATTAATGAAAAGTGCTTTATGATGATGACTTGTGGAATTATTCTAGGGCATTTCATATCCAATGAAGGGATTCAAGTTGACCCACATAAGATAGAGATCATTTCTATATTACCTATTCCACAGAGGCAGAGAGATGTTAGAAGCTTCCTAGGCCATGCAGGCTATTATAGGGGGTTCATTAAGGACTTCAGTAAGATTTCAACACCATTGTTTGTTCTACTAACTAAACATATAGAATTTGACTAGACATCAGAATTCCAACATTATTTTGAGGAACTTGAAGCAGCCTTAACTAGAGCACCTATTTTGAGGAGACCAAATTGGACATTACCCTTCCATATACACATTGATGCTTCAAATTTTTCTATTGGAGCTATTTTGGGTCAGAAAGAAGGTAATAAAGAATATGCTATTTACTACATTAGCAAAAACTTGTAGGGAGCAAAGCTAAATTACACTGTTACAGAGAAGGAAATGCTAGCAATAGCATATGCCATCAACAAATTCAAGTATTACATCACTAGATATACAATTCTTATCCACACAGATCATACATCTATAAGATACTTGATGAACAAACCTATGGTAGGGGGAAAACTACTTAAATGGCTACTCTTTCTACAAGAATTTAACATCACAATAGTGGAAAAACCTAGGAAGGCTAATGTAGTAGCAGATTTTTTGGCATGGTTTCGAACACAATCAGTAGAAGGGGTAGTAGATGACTCATTTCCATATGAGAATTTATTTTCTCTTAATGTACATAAACCCTAGTATGGTGACATTGCAAATTATTTAGTGATAGGACAAATACCAGCACACTTTTCTCCAAATAAAAAGAGACAACTAGTGCACAAGTGTTTTCCATATTCTTGGGTATCTGGTTACCTATTCTACATAGGCCTATACAACATCATGAGAAGGTGTATAAGAGAAGATGAATTCTTTGATATAATGAAAGCTTTCCATGATGAGCCCTATGGGGGTCACTTTGCAGCCAAAAGGACAACATTCAGAATCCTCACAATAGATTACTGTTGGCTAACTTTACACAAGGATTCTATCAAGTACACAAGAACCTATGACAAATGCCAAAGAATGGGTAAGCTAACCAAGACTGATGAAATTCCTTTATAGCCACAATTGACACTAGCACCTTTTGACAAATGGGGCCTAGATTTCATTGGGTCAATTTCACCTACATCTAACAACAAGGAGTGCATTTTGGTTTGCACTGTCGATTATCTGACCAAGTGGGTGGAATTGAAGGCATTATAGTTTGCCA
>VDFB02072274.1:76235946-76473878 GCA_007258455.2 Sequoia sempervirens | reverse complement strand
CTCCAGGAACAACTTCCACATAGGGTATCAATGAAGAAAATGGCATAGCATTAGTGGTTAAAGATGGGATGCAATTCTTGAGAGTGCATATGACTAAAGCATGACTGGCAACCGCTAGCTCACAAAGGTGAACAACTTCTGGATCCACTTTAACTATAACCACCTAATTATTTGCAATTAACTTTAAAGAATGGTGTAAGGTAGAGGTCATGAATCTAGGGTCTCCCCAAGAGAAGATTGTATGGTAAAGGGATAAGAATCACATAAAATAATATAGGTAAGGTAATGAGACCTAGCTGCAAAGGTAATATTATCGTACCTAGAGCTTGGTGACCAACGTTATCAAACCCACGAATATACAAAGAAGAAGCCACTAAAGAAGATGAATCAACTTTAATCTTAGGTAATAGGTTCATACCACAAACATTGAGAGCCGAACCAATGTCAACAAGAGTATGCTTAATACTAATATTATTAACATTAATGATAATCATCAAGGGATCCACTTGCTTCTGCACATCTAGAGGCGAGAGTTTTTGCAGATGGAATGTGATATTCAGCAAGTTCACTCGAATATGAGCCAATAACGCATTAACATTTGTAGGCCTAGTCAAGGCAGGAAGAAGGATCTTTTGTAAAGCTTCCTAAAGTATCTCTTGGTAAATCATAGCAGTCTGAAGCAATTCCCAAAGTGAGATCTTAGCCGGAGTAACATGAAGTTGCTCGACAAGATCATAATCACCTGGTGCTTTGATCAAAATTTTAGGTGTTGAAGGAAGGATTGGTTGAGAAGGTGGCAAAGAAGTAGGACCTTGAGTGCTTTGTGATGTAGGAATAGAAGGTTTTTTATCCAAGTTCTATTTATTTCTCCTTGTATTATATCTGTGCCCAACAACATTATAAGAAGTGGAGTCTGTAGTTTTCACGAACCTCGAATATAAGTCTGATGAATCACTATGACACAAAATCTCATAGACAGAATAGTTCTCCCTATAGGATGAGTCAACCGAGGTGATGTAAATGATGGATTTCTTAGGGCTCGGAGGAGCCACAAAGACCACAACCACATTTACCGACTCCTTAACTTGCGAAGGCGGAGTTTGTTCGGAAGATTTGTAGATAGGGGAGAGCACTTCTAAGAAGTCATCTAGAGTGTCGTCCAACATATCAAAATCTTCCTCAAAAAAGGGATCATCATAAGCATGCAACATCATGAAAATAGATTTGACATCTTCATGTCGAGTTCACCAAAATGTCATATAAGAGGGATTCGCTGCACACAAGTCTCTTTGTTCTCAAGAGATCACCAGGGAATGAACTGCCCTTATACACCTTAGCATAAGCAAGTAATGAAACTGTAGAGAAGTATACTCAAGTTATGTTTCAGAGAAAATTACTTAAGATCCTGAGAGAGTGAAACTCTGAGATTTCTACCTTAGATGAGTGAGCTCTTGACCAAAAGACAGTAGTGCGATTTCAGGATGCCAGCGCGATGCGCTATCATCTAAATGGTGCGTTGGCATCCTAAGCAATAGAGGGCTCAGGAGCTCAGGTGGGAAAAACCAAGTTTCACTTCTAGACTCATATCGAAGATGTTCTAGACTAAATAACCAAACAAGAAGCCAGAACCTGGAATTAATACAAGGGGACTTGGAGAGAGTTTACCTTTTTTTAGAAGTTCAGATCTTCACTCCAAGCTCCTCTTCACAACCTACACATAGAAGAATGGGGGAAAATGTTGGGGATGTATAGGAGTCTGCCTCAGTCAAAACCCCGCTTTGGTGTTCCCACCTCCACGGACAACCAAGTTGGAAAGGAGTGCAAATGAAGTAAACAAAGCATGTGGTGAAAGAAAAAACTGCTTCAGGAGTAGAACCCACACCATGAAATAGTAAATGAACAAGTAGGAAAGTAAAGTGAGAGAGAGAGCATTACCCACAGGCCTAGACCCTCTCTAGATCAGACAGATGCACCGTTGAGTGCTTTCTTGAGAGTTGTTACTGTTGGAAGGACCTCAGTCCAGCATGGCTTTACTTGTGAGAGTATTGCTATCAAAGATGAAGAGAACTCAAAGATGGAGAAAATAGTAAGAGAGCTTGAATGAATGACTTCCAACCCCAAATGAGAGTAAGGAGGGGGTTTTTGATGCATGCAAGGGTGGAAAAGAGTCGTTATGTCTGAAATATAATTGCTAGGATGCGTATCGAGAGAGTCAAGATTCTAGATTCCCTATTTCAATCTCAAAAAATTGTTAGGACACTAGCGTATCACACATACATCTGCGCGTCACATAGGCGTCCAAAGCCTAGATTTTTGGGAAACATGTCGTTAGGCTTCTGTTGCTCCGCCACAAGTTTGTATGGAGTCAAAATCACAAAATTCTGACTCATGGGATTTTTTTCATTAATGCTCTAAGGTGTCATAAATGCTAGGAAAAAGTGCAAAAATGTGGAATTTCCCCTAAGTACAATTCTACGACATTACAAGTGCTAAAGTGTGTGAAAGGAAAGATCAATTACCCTATAATGCCTCAGTCAATAGAGTGTTGAGTTGGAAATTATTGTAATTCTCTCTAAATCATATTGTATCCTTCTTTGAGATAGTGAATCTCATCAGGTCCCTGTATCTTGCTCCTGAAGTCATGGTGTCTTTAGTTCAACAAGTCCTTTGTATATTGCTCTAAGGTAATGAGCCTTCTTGTAATTCTTTTTGGAAGTGAGCCTTATATTGTGAGTTAACTCTCACCATGGTTTTCCTTCATTGGGTTTTCCATATAAATATGGTGTTCTCCTTTTGCATGTATGTGTTCTTCAGTTTTTTTTCACTACTCTTTTGGTTAGAAATAGAATTGTTATATCTTGCATTGCTTAAAGGTTGTTGAAGTTACTAAGGATTCAAACTGTTATACCATTCTTTGTTACTATTATATTTTAAGGTTTTGATTTGATAAAGAAGGTTGGATTGTGTTAAAATAGTTAAGTTCCAAAATGGGTTAAATTTTTGTGTAGAATAATTCACCCCTTCTCAGTGTTCAGGTATTTTCAACAATTGGTATCAGATCCAAGTTCCTCTATAGAAGCTTAACAACTTGAGGAAAATATTTGGGATGCAACATGATGGTTCATATGAGGGTCCTAGGTTTGATGGGACTAATTACTCCTTGAAAATGAGAATGGAAGGACACAAACTCTCTTGGGTTTGGTGTGTAGCAATCAGTCAAAAGTGGTTATACTGCTCCTACCACTCCTCTTATAGATCCAACTAAAATCAGACTATATGAGTGCAATTCCAAAGCTAAGAATACTATCTTGTGTGGGTTGGTTGATTCAAAACTTTTGAAGGTGATGAATTGTAGTTCTACCAAAGATTCTTAGGAAAAGCTCAGTAGTATCTATGATGGAGACACTAAAGTGAAGAAAGCTAAGTTGTAGATCTATAAAAGTAAATTTGATACTTTAAATATGACTGAAGATGAATACATTGCAAGTTATGTGCTCCAAGTACAAGAAGTTATCTCTGGAATCTTTGAACTTGGTGGAGAAGTGAAAGAAAGTGATTGTAAAAAATGTTTTGAGATCTCTCCCAAAATCTTATAGTCACAAAGTGTCTACCATTGAAGAGTCAAAGGGCTTGGAGCAGTATTCAGTTGATGAAAGTTTGGTACTCTTACTACCTTTGAGATGAGAGAGTTTGGTCAAGATGTTCCAAAGAAGGAAGCTTATTTCAAAGCTAATAAAAAGATTGAAGATGAAGTTGTTGATAAAAATTATTACTTTGATGAGGTTGGAGAAAACTTTTTGAGAAGATTGAAGAAAGGCGCTGAAGAATACAAAGGTAAGTTACTATTCAAGTGTTTCAATTGTGGAAGAGTTGGTCATTTTGCATTTATATGTCCCTATAAAGAATCTGTTGATGATAACAAAAGAGAGAAAATCAAAAGAGGATTCTATTCTAAGTAGACAAATTGTTCCTCTAAAGATGAAGATAATGATGAAAATGATGAAAATCTATTCATGGCTTTGGAAGGAAAAAATAAAAATATTGGAGAATGTAAAAGGTATGGTACCTTGTAGAATAGTAAGGTTAATGAAAGATAAATTGCAATATAGATTTCCTTTCATGAAAAGGAAGAGGAAAATGCTTGGGTGATTGACGTTGGGGGTTCTCACCACATGACTGGTGATAGAAGTAAGTTCATCAGTCTCAAGGTCAATGGTGGAGGTGTTAAGTTTGGTGATGATAAGTCAACAAAAATCTGTCGAAAAGGTGATATAAAAATTGATGGAAAGAATAGAACTAAAGATGTCCTTTATGTCAAAGTCCTAAAACATAATCTCTTGAGTGTCATCCAAATGTGCAGCAAATGATACAATCTCATTTTCCATGCTAATGGATGTGAGTTCAGAAAATAAGGTTCCAAAAGGCTTATTGTTGAAGGAATAAGGATAAATGGTAATGTCTATCATCTAAAGGAGGCTAATGGAAGAATATTCTTATTGGCTCAGTCTAGAGAATGTTGGTTGTGGCACCCATCAACTTTGGAAATATGGTGAAGATCAATTCCTCTCATGCAGTGAGAGACATGTGTAGGATAACCAAGCCTGCAAACACTTTGTGTAAAGAGTGTCTGATGGGAAAGAAAATAAAGACAAGATTCAAAAGCAAGGAGTCCTCTTTTTCAATGCCATTAGAGTTGATTCATATTGATCTATGTGGACCTACAAGGATAAGGATTCAACAAGGTGAAAGGTACTTTTATGTTGCTTATAGATGCTTACACTAGAATGACTTGGGTTACATTCTTAAGAGAGAAATAAAAAGCCTCCGATAAGTGTAATATTTTTAAAGAAAAATTTGAGAATGAAATGGATGCTAGGATCAAATGTTTAAGGTCAAATAGAGGAGATGAATTTACTTACTATGAATTTGAAAAGTTTTGTGAAGCTCATGCTATTAGGAGACATTCGTCTACTCTTAAAACCCCTCAACATAATGGGGTAGTTGAAAGGAAGAATAGAACAATGCAAGAAATGGCTAGGATAATGACGAAATATGTTGACCTACCCGATATGTATTGGAAGGAAGCAATACATACTACTGTGAATTTACTTACTATGAATTTGAAAAGTTTTGTGAAGATCATGCTATTAGGAGACATCTTTCTACTCTTAAAATCCCTCAACAAAATGGGTAGTTGAAAGGAAGAATAGAACAATGCAAGAAATGGCTAGGATAATGATGAAATATGTCGACCTACCGGATATGTATTGGAAGGAAGCAATACATACTACTATCTATTTTATTAACAAAGTGCAATTGAGGGTCAAAAATAATAAGACCCCTTATGAGTCGTGTTATGGAAGACCTCCCACTGTTAGATATTTCAAAATCCTTGTCAATAAATGCTACATCATTAGAGATGAAGGTGATCTTGGAAAGTTTGATTCCAGGTGTGATGAAGGGATCTTTCCTAGTTACTCTACTAGAAGCAAGGCATACGGATGTTACAACAAGAGATTGGGAAAGATTATTGAAATTAAATATCAAGGTAGGTAAACACTTGTGTTAGATCTTGCTTGAACTTGAGGTTCTTGGGTCTAATATGCTTCCCTAGATTGAAGAAGAAGAAGAAGAAGAAATAGAAGAGAAACAAGAAAAGGAACAAAAACCAGTGAATACTATCAAGACTCTAGCAAAATATGTGTGGAAGAACCACTCTCCAAATTAGGTTATTGGAGACAAAAATGAAGGTGGGCTGACAAGAATAAAGTTTGCAAAAGAAACTGAACAAGGAAACTTGTGCTTATTATCAACAATAGAACCCAAGAACTTTGTTGATGCTAGAAAAGATGATAATTGGATAAAGGAAATGGATGGAGAATTGAATCAGATAGAGAAGAACTAGACTTGGTAGTTAGTTCCCAGACCAGCTGATAAGAATGCGATAGGAACAAGGTGGGTGTTTTAGAATAAGTTGAATGAATATGGTAAAGTAATAAGGAACAAAGCCAGATTGGTTTGCAAGGGCTATTCACAAGTTGGAGGTATTGATTTTGAGGAGACCTTTGCTCTGGTAGCTAGAATAGAGGAAATAAGGATGTTTCTTACTCTTGCTGCTCATAAGAACTTCAAATTATATCAAATGGATGTCAAGTTAGCTTTCCTAAATAGTGATCTAGAAGAAGAGGTATATATTGGGCAACTAGATGGTTTCCAATTATCAAAGAATTTGCACATGGTTTGTAGACTCAAGAAAGCTCTATATGGTCTCAAGCAAGCTCCTAGAGCTTGGTATGCTAGATTGGATAACTACCTACTTCAGCAAGGGTTCAAGAGAGGTAATGCAAATAGTAATCTGTAAGGTTCAAGAAGAAAAGTTGTTGATTATGGCTATGTATCTGATGATATCATCTTTGGTGAAGATGATGATATGTGTATATAGTTTGTATAAGAAATTCAAAAAAGAATTTGAAATGTCAATAATTGGTGAATTGTCCTTCGTCCTTGAACTTCAAATTATTCATCAAGATGGTGGTATCTTTATTTCTCAAGCCAAATATGTAAAGGAAATACTGAAGAAGTTTGGGATGGAAGATTTCAAACTAGTGGGTACTCCTATGGTGATAGGTTGTCACTTAAGCAAATTTGATGAGTCTCTGAAAGTTTATCAAACTCACTATAGGTCCATGATTGGAGGTTTGATGTAATTAACTACTTCTAGATTGGATATCATGCATGTGGTATGTTCGGTTTCCATATTTCAATCCAATCCTAAGAAATATCATGAGAAATTTGTGAAAAGAATCTTTAGATACTTGAAGGGTACTCTGGATTATGGCCTATGGTACAAAAATGATCAAAATTTCTCTTTGAGTGTCAATACTTGTGTTGATTGGGTAGGTTGTGTTGATGTTCGAAGGAGTACAAGTGAAAGTGCATTCTTTTTGGGAGATAGATTGGTCTCATGGTTCACTAAAAAATAGGATTTAGTGTCTTTGTCCACAACAGAAGTAAAATACATTGTTGCAGCATCTTGTTGTACTTAGGTGCTTTGGATGAAGCAGAATTTGAAGGATGTGAAGGTGGTTTATGACGAACTGATTCCTATACTATGTGACAATACAAGTGCAATTAACATTTCCAAGAATCTGGTAATGCACTCAAGAACTAAACACATCTTAATCCAGTATCACTTTTAGAGAGAGGTTATAGAACATGAAGTCATAATGGAATATGTGGCTACCAAGGACCAGATTGTGAACATTTTCACTAAGGCACTTTAAAAGGATACTTTTGAGTATCTCCAATAGAAGTTAGAGGTAATTGCCCCTCCTTGTTCTAACTAGATGCATAAATGGTGCATCTGTCTAGGGGGAGAAATTCATGTCATATATTTTTTTCCCTAGATTGATTTATGCCAATGAGCTAATTTATTAGCTAGTTTTATGTTATCTTTATGTTGCTTATAAGACATTCCTAAGACAATTATTCCTACAATATGCCATCTTTTATTTTTATTATCCAAACCTTGAACTTGGTTAAAGTATATGGAAATGCAATTATGATATGATGATGTTGCATGATTTATATGTGAATATGTGTGAATTATGATTGATATTTGTGTTTAATCATGATAGTTAGTATTGTGTGTGTGTTTTATGAACTAACCCCTTGCAACCTGAGAAGACACTATAGCCCACAACAACTACAAAATGCAACCTGCAGTCAAAGGATTTCCTTGATAGCGAAATAGGGGATGTTCCTGGAGACACTAAACACAATAACTACAACATGGAGATACCTAATGAAGACAATTGTGCATCATTATGATAATTAATAAAGGCATTGAAGAAGGAGAACCATGTTATCATGTTAGGATTTTTGTATAACTAATTCTATGTTCCATGTTTCAGTTCTATTATTGCAGAGTTCTAATCCTATTTGGATTCTTATTTCTTTTCAATTGTAGTAAGGATAACTAAATCTTAATTACGCTTTGATATCTAGGGAGTTGTAATTAATGATTTCAGTTTAGAGTTGTGTTTTGAATAAACTCACCTATGCATGTATATAGTAGGTGGTTGAGTCTTTAGGATAGTAAGTTGATTAATCTTTCAGTTGTGGATTTGGTTATCAAACACTTTTCAGTTCCAGTTGTTATTACACAAACATGTTGATTGTTCAAACATGGTTTTTTTAATACAATCTTTGAGTAAGATTTCATGTGATATTTTGGAATGTGTAATGAATTCTCTTTAGTTGATATGATTGGATGAATCTAAAGATTTATATTTGGTTTATTTTATTGAAGACAACCACCTAAGCGAGGGCCACTCAAGGTACTATCCTTCACTACATTTACAATTTTTACTTTTGTTAGTAGTTACTTCATATTTGCATAATCAGTTAAGATAGATTCTCATATCAAGTTATCAATAATTACTATTCATGTTCATGATTGTATTCATTTGACTAGTAGTACTCCAGAGTGTAGAATAGGTTTAGTTATCAATTTCCAATTATTTTTGACATTTTACCAATTTCTTGTTAGTTTCACCATTTTACCTGTTATTAGCAATTTAGTCACAAACTATGTTGTAGGTACCTGTAGCCAAAGCATCAACTTTACTTCTTTCATTGTTATGCACTTTTATGATTTTCCAGCAAGTATAATACCTTTACTAGGATAATTTAGGTAACCTCGGGTCTTTGAAAGCACATACACTGCTAGTACCATCACAAGCCTACTAACCCTGGTCAATAATCTATTGAAAGTATTTTCAATGTCAAGTGGATTGTTCAGCTAGGTTTTCCCCTGAATTGATTGATTGCCACCAAGCTTATTAGATATTAGAATGGACTCTACATTTTTGGCACCATTTTCAGGGATGGTGCTACCTTCATAGACTTGTTTCTCCAAGATTTTATAGTGTACACTTTGTTTTCATTATTAAGACTATTAGTTTTAATCTTATCAAATACTAGAACATTCTACTAACATTGTCCAAGAGTCGTTGCTATACAAAGTTCTACCTATTATGTGTGGAGTCAGAGAGATACATTAGTAAGGTTCCTCCCCTCAACAAGCCAAGCTAGAGAAGATATTGATGACTAGACTCAATAGAGTGAGGGTACTACTGAAGAAGAATCTTCCCATTCAACAATATCTACTACACCCACATAGGGGACATACCAAACCATGGGTGATGCAATAGTGGATGATCCACCTAAACATGTGACCTTTGAGTTTCAAATCACCAACCAAGAAAGGGCTATTGTGCTAAAGAATATCCCTCCTTTAGCATTACCAGTCTTTTATGGTTTGGTGAATGAAGATCCAAACAAATTTCTATTTGAGTTTGATGTCCTATGTAGGAGCTATGACTATACCTCTAATGCTAATAGGATCAAGCTCTTTCCTACCACTCTAAAAGATGCTACCCTGAGATGGTTTATGGGATTAGGCAAGGATGTTATTCCAGATTGGGATACTATGAAAACATTGTTCTTGGAAAAATACCAAGACTATTGTAGAGGACTTGATAGGAGGAGAGATGAAATTTTCAAAATTTCATAGAAGGACAATGAACCATTAGAGGATTATGTGGAGAGATTCCAATTCTCCTTGAAGAAAAACCCACAAAACAAGCTATCTGAAGAATACCTCAAATTAGTACTTTTTAGGGGAGTTAATGAGGACTGTATGGATTCCCTCAATCTTATTGGGCAAGGGGATTTTTCTCAACTACCATTTGAATAAATTTGTAGGGTCTGCAAAAATTACTCCAAGACCTTCACTAAGAAGACAAGGGGAGAGAGAACATCCACCCTTAGAAAATCATCTATTGGGGTTTCAAAGATAGAGTTAAGTAATTTGTTGTCCAACATGAAGGAGGACATTTTCAATTACCTAGAAACTTAGTTGGACACTCTTCATATAAATAAGAAGCAAGAGGAAGCTAAAGCAATGCTCACTAAATACTTCCCCAAGCTGTAGACAAAGGAAAGTAAATTGCAAATGCAAGAGGGTGGCTAGTATTAAAGAAGACAAAATGGAGAAACCTAATTTTTAGCCACTTGAAGGAGAGGATGGACATCTATTTTACATTTCTCAAAGAAGGCCATGGCATCCAAGACAAGGTATGCCATTAGACCCTTTTAATTTCAATTCATCTTTTCCAATTGGAAATCAATTTTTTTTTTCTTGGAATTCCTAGCCCTGGCCAAATAACCAAAACCAACAGCAAAACCCTCAATAATGGAAAAACCCTTAGCAAAATTGGAACTAACAATAACCAAATGAATGGTCACAACAAAATTTTCAAGGTTCCAGTTATAATCCTCAATGGCCAGTACAACAAAACCAATGGAAGCCACAATAGAAAAAAGGCCAGCAATGGTAGTAATAAAACATGAATTACTAGTCGCCTTTTCCCCTCCTTAGCCACAACAACAAGTGATTATGCCTAATCCATCCAATCCAACATCTAAGCCACCAAGAGCACCACAGTTACCTATCCAACCTGCACCTAACCCTAATAATAAGCTTTTCCAACAAGCTTATACTAATGATGTTATGCAACACCCCACCTATGGGGTAGAGGTGAGCAATGTCCACCTTAGGTCAGGAAAAACCCTAGTTGTTCCTTCATCCCCACAAATTACTAAAATGGAAGATGAAGAACCTACAACTAAAGCTCCAGAAAATTCATCTCTGACACCTGAGTCAAATTAGGTAAACCAGACTATCTTAAGTCTAGAGCTTCCACTTCCCAAGTGCTTAGCCATACCAAGACATCAAATTCAAGCTGAGATAGACCTATTGGGTCAACTAAAGGATGTAAGTATCAAAACTCCCCTCATTCAAGCAATAAAGGACAACCCAATTCATACCAAGATTGTGAGGGACCTATGTCTTAAGAAACCAAGAAGAAAAATGAAGGATCCTCATATAGTTCATGTCCTAGGAAACCTTGTCGATATTATGCTAGGGATCATAATTGTCCCTAAATAAACAGACCCTGGTAGTCCAGTAGTGGATGTTAAGATTAATGGGACCCTTATCAAGAATACCTTGATTAATTTAGGGGCAATAATCAATGTCATGACTAAGGAAACAATGCAACTCCTTTAGTTAGCCAACCTTAGACCTACACCTACTATTTTACAATTGGTAGATAGGTCAAAAATAATTCCTAATGGAATCATTGAGGATTTAGTTATAGCATTAGATTCTTAGGAATATCCTTTTGATTTCATAGTCCTGCAGCCAAAGTTCAACCTTGTAGGATATCCACTCATTGCAAACCATGGTTAGCTACAACTAATGCATTCATAGGCTATAGGTCTAGAAATATGATAATATCTAATGGGATTGTGACCAAGAAATTGGTCCTCTATCTTCCATCCCAACCTTATGTTGATCTTGAGAAAACCATATGGCCCACCTTGGATGAGGATAACCACTATTCCCTATATACTTTAATGAAAATAAAATGTATCCCTTTATTGGATGATTAGGATAAATATGATATGATTTCTCACATAATACAAAATGACTGTAGTAGGAACCCACAACAATAAGATTGTCTTTCATGCCTACAAGATCCTTTGCAGAACATTATACCTTCAAATTCATCAGAAGAAATATCTCAAATTTTCCATTCCTTATTGTCATACTAGTGTATACCAAAAATTCCTATACTTGATCTCTCATTTTTCCAAGCATCATCCAAAACATTATAAATTCTTCTAGGAAAAACATTGAACATAAATAATGCATTAACTAAAGAGCAACAAAATTCCTTAAATACAATGTTGGAGGCACATGCAACAGCCTTTGCATGGGACTACCATGATATGAAGGGCATAGATCCTGACTTGTGTATGCATAGGATCTATATAAATGATGGTTTTAGACCCATTAGACAACCTCAATGATGAATGAACCCTACTTTGAGATAAATAGTTAAAGTTGAACTCCAAAAACTACTTGTTGCAGGCTTCATTTATCCTATATCTAATAGTGAATGGGTATCACCCTTAGTTATTTTCCCTAAGAAAGGTGGAGAATAGAGGGTATGTGTAGATTATAGGGAGATTAAAACAACCACTAGGAAAGACCACTTCTCATTACCCTTCATTGATCAAGTACTTGACTCTTTAGCAAGGAAGAAGTAATTTTCATTCCTAGATGGTTTTAGTGGCTACAATTAGATAAAGATTGCTCTAGAAGATTAGGAAAAAACAACATTCACATGCCCTTGGGGTACTTATGCCTATTCTATCCTACCCTTTGGGTTATGCAATGCCACAACTACTTTTCAGAGGGCAATGCTTAGCATCTTCTTTGATTATGCTCGTGACTCTATGGAGAGATATATGGATGACTTCACCACATATGGGGAAACTTATGAAGAATCCCTTACCAATCTAGAAAAGGTTTTGAAAAGATGTAAAGAACACAACTTGTCCCTAAGTAATGAAAAGTGCTTTATAATGATGACTCGGCGAATTATTCTAGGGCATTTCATATCCAATGAAGGGATTCAAGTTGACCCACATAAGATAGAGATAATTTCTATATTAGCTGTTCCACAGGCAGAGAGATGTTAGAAGCTTCTTAGGCCATGCAGGCTATTATAGGGGGTTCATTAAGGACTTCAGTAAGATTTCAGCACCATTGTTTTTTCTACTAACTAAAGATATAGAATTTGACTAGACATCATAGTGCCAACATTATTTTGAGGAACTTGAAGCAGCCTTAACTTGAGCACCTATTTTGAGGGGACCAAATTGGACATTACCCTTCCATATACACACAGATGCTTTAAATTTTTCTATTGGAGCTATTTTGGGTCAGAAAGAAGGTAATAAAGAATATGTTATTTACTACATTAACAAAAACTTGCAGGGAGCATAGCTAAATTACACTATTACAGAGAAGGAAATGCTAGCAATAGCATATTCCATCAACAAATTCAAGCATTACATCACTAGATATACATTTTTTGTCCACACAGATCATACATCTATAAGATACTTGATGAACAAACCTATGGTAGTGGGAAAACTACTTAAATGGCTACTCTTTCTACAAGAGTTTAACATCACGATAGTGGAAAAACCTAAGAAGGCTAATGTAGTAGCATATTTTTTGTCATGGTTTCCAACACAATTAGTAGAAGGGGTAGTAGATGACTCATTTCCATATGAGCATTTATTTTCTCTTAATGTACATACACCCTGGTATAGTGACATTGCAAATTATTTAGTGATAGCACAGATACCAGCACACTTTTCTCTAAAGAAAAAGAGACAACTAGTGCACAAGTGTTTTCCATATTCTTGGGTATCTGGTTACTTATTCTACACAAGCCTAGACAACATCATGAGAAGGTGTATAACAAAAGATGAAGTCTTTGATATAATGAAAGCTTGCCATGATGAATCTTGTGGGGGTCACTTTGCATCCAAAAGGATAGCATTCAAAATCCTCACAATAGGTTACTACTAGATAACTTTACACAAGGATTCTATCAAGTACACAAGAACCTATGAAAGATGCCAAATAATGGATAAGCCAAGTAAGACTAATGAAATTCCTTTACAACCACAATTGACACTAGCACCCTTTGAAAAAAGGGGCCTAGATTTCATTGGACCAATTTCATCTAAATCTAACAACAAGGAGTACATTCTATTTTTCACTAATTATTTGACCAAGTGGGTGGAAGTGAAGGCATTATAGTTTGCCAATGTAGTGACAAAAAATGTATCCCTTCACATTCTCACTTGTTTGGGCCCTCCTAGTTAAATTGGACTTAATTGTGCCTTAATTTAGTGTTGTAAGGTGTATCCCTTTACACTTTCACACTTATTTAGGGATCCTTTAATAAATTGAGCTTAATTTTTCCTTAATTGGCCCTTTAATTCATTTACCAAACCTATTTAATTACATTTTTTGAAGAGGAAACTTGATATTCATTAATGCCTTAACATAACACTTCTCATTGAGCAATGTGTGTCTTAGTTTTATGGACCTAGGACCCATTCGCCCATGGGTGAATGGGTCCTCCTAGACCTTGGGACCTAAATTTAAATTATGTTTTTAGCAGTATTTTAACATATTCAAATTTGTTTCAATGTTAGCTTGTGATATTTGAATTTCAAGAAATTAAGGATACATATCTATAAATATAATTTTATTTCACTATGTTTCACCTAAGAATTTTTGAGAGAGCATCCTAGCAAGTTTATGAGATTTCAAGAGAAATTTCAAGAGCATTTTTGGAGACCTTGAAGGAATTTAGGAGAAGAATTATCGAAGTTTTTTGCAGCATTCAAGATCCAATTGTCATGTCAAGGTCTTCTTGCATCATGCATGTTTTTGGAGCTAACATTGTGATGTAGGTTTCATGATCAAATCAAGCATTCAAAGCACTATTTCAAGCAAGATTCAAGTGTCAAGATCCACATCCATTAAATCCATTTTATGCAAGTTGTAGATTTATATTCCAAGGTTTATTAAAGGGTTTGTTGAGAGGTAATATTGCTTTGTTCATTCTTCATTCCCTCTTCCATGCTTTTATTCATTTCAAGGTTTGATTACCAAAATAAGGTTTGACCAAGGTGAACCCCCATTCACCAAAAACAAAAACAAAAATTTCCTTTCATGTTGTGTTTGTAGATCTAGGTGGAAGAAAGCTTGAAGATCTCTTGAAGAAAAAATTTGAAGAAGTTGAAAAAGTTGCAAAAGTTGTCATAAATTTTTTCATCTCACAAAAACTCATCTATAGAATTTATTTCAAACATTCTAACACTATCACTTGGAAAAATTAGAAGATTTAGATACATATAAGAGGCTCTCAAAAGTTGCAGAAAAACCTTGATAGTGGACCCATTCGCCCTTGGGTGAATGAGTCTCAATAAGCCTTTGAAAACTCACTTTTGGCAACTAGTAAACACAATTTTTCCCTTCTCATTTCTGTAATTTAATTTTTGGTTTTGCTTATTTTGAGTTTAATATTGTTGTTTCAAGTTTAATTTGGCATAAATGGGTCAATTTGATATTTTTAATCTTTCTCCCAAAAGTGTCTAGTGAACCTAACCCCCATCCTTCATTCATAATGAAATTTGTAGATTCACACCTTGAGTTGAGTCACCTAAGTGTTGTAAGTCAATTCTTTGTGTGGATCTCATTTCTTAATGAAATGAGTGAGAAATAGGTCCCTAAGTGGTTCATCAAATCTATTTTGATAACCCACCTCCATTTTTCATTCGTTTCAACCAAAGATGGTAATGTTGCTAAATTCTTGTATGAAGAGATTTTTAATAGATATGGAGTACTTAGGGAAATAGTAACTGATTAGGGTCCATAATTTGCTTCAGAGCTCATTACGAAATTGGTTGAAGAATATGAAATAAGGCACAAAAATTCAACACCTTATCACCCTTAGGCCAATGGCTAGGTGGAGGTTACAAATAGGGAAATTGGGAGTATTTTGATCAAGACAATGCAGTTGCACAGGAAATATTGGGTTGCTAGATTACTAGAGGTAGTATGGGCATACAGGACTACATGGAAAATAACCACTGGTTTCACCCCCTATGAACTAGTATATGGTAAAACAACAGTTCTCCTAATAGAATTTGAGTATAAAACACTCAGAACAGTAGTGGAATTGGACATGGACCTCACAGCAACACAAAAGGAGCGATTTCATAACTTAAATGGGCTAGATGAAATCAAGATGGAAGCAATACATCATATAGAGATAGTACAAAAATAGAGGACAAAATGGCATGTCCAATATATAAAGACAAATGAATTCAATGTAGGAGACTGAGCCTTATTGTATGATTCAAGATATAAATATTTTAAGGGAAAACTCCAATCTAGATGGTTGGGACCCTATGAGATATGCCAAGTTCTTCCTAATGGGGTAGTCAAGTTGGAGACCATAGATGCAATAAGGTTCTCACTGTTGGTTAATGGACATAGGTTGAAAATTTATAAAAAAACTAGTACAAAAAGAATATTTCATTCTTTCTCTCATTTAGTAGCATGGTCCTGTCAGTGATTTAGATACAAGTACAAAACCACATAATGATGACTCATCATCAAATGTACCAAATTCTTCAAGTGTCTTAGTGGTTGAGCTACATAGCTCACCCCCTAAGGTCACACAAGTTTAATTTACTAATCCACCTCACATGCACACACAACACAATTACAATGATACACATTTATTTTGCAACATCTCCACATTGTAGTAAGAACTTGTAGCTTCATGTGTTAAAGTTGTTATATTTCAGTCAGGGACTCGTTATAGTAGGGACTTGTAGCACACTACACATGAGTTGTCAAACTTCAGTTTGGGACCTGTTACCGAAGGAACCCGCAGTGCTATATGTTAGAAATTTCAAATTTTGGCACCACATTAATTGCAGATCATCATTTTTCACTCAACTTGTTCATCACACATGCAACAAATAAACATGTCATAACAGTACATGCAACATGCTCATTTCAATTCATGATGCATATTCCAAATTTCTAGAATTTAGACTATCACTTCAACTTCCATCATCCATACATTTCACCTCATTTCAAACAATGCACCAGCCTATCATTAATTTCACACTCCATACATTCATTCATTACAATTAAATCATGTCAAATCAGCATCATGCAACAGATAATCTTCAAATACATTTCCCACATGTGGAAGTTTAGTTCATAATATTGCTAGGTACGCATACTACACAACCATAATTAACATGGATTTTAATTATGTCCCATATGTACTTGCATTAATTCTTGCACACTTTCCATTCATTACTTCTATTTCCATACTATGCAATTATTACCTCTGCATATTTTCCTAACTTGAAGTGAGGAAACTTAAAGAATTTAAGTTGGGGGGAAGGGTAATATATAAACCAATTTTAGTTTTCGCCACCAAAAATCCAAACGCAAAACCAAGAAGCAAACATACAAACCTTTTTTTCATACCGTGTTTTGCAGCTACAACTTTTTTCCCAATGATTCTAGTCAACAATTTCCTAAATTCAAGCTGATTCAAAGCCTTTCAAGCTTATAGAAGCTAAACAAAAGAGAAAAGGGAAAAGTAATTGAAGTTGTTGAAGGAAAGGTGCATGCAAGAGTAACAGATAACTTGAGTTGGTGGACTATTGAGATTAAAATTTGGGTTGAATTTTTAGATTTCTTGAAGTTTTTTTATTAGAGGTAGAATACATCACCATGTGAGGTGAGATCATTAGAAGGGGGCCAGCTGCACATAAACATATATTGAAAGATGCATTAGTGTTACCCATTTTCACAAGGGTAGGATACATGGATTATTTTATGAAGTTGACAGAATTTGATGATGATATAACTAGAAGATTTGTAGTTGTATACACCTAAAATCGGTCATCACATTCAATTAATTAAATACTAGCTATTTAATTAATATTTCGACTACGTATAAATAAATTCTCAATTTATATTGTTCATATTCTAAATTCTCCAAATCTAAAACATATTCTTCTAAATTAATTAAATAAACAAATTTCCATAAGCTTGTTTTATTTAATTAATCTTCACTAATCTCGATTAGGAATTTGAGCACATGTCTACAACTTTTTGTGCCACCTCACCAAGGTCACATGAAATTAAATAACTCTAATTTTTAATTAGAATTATCTTCAACTCATTTTTAAAAGCACATGGCTTATTCCTCACACACTTCCACCAATTTTAAAAGAACATGGTCTTTTCTTCCCACACTTGAGAACTCCATCCAAATGGCATGTTGCCCATTGGTGAAGAGATTCTTCTATCCAAATGGCATGTTGTCTTTGGTCAAGGGGACAACATCTTGATTCCTTCCATCTCCACCATCCATTCTTCTTGTTCGAATTTGGACCGTCGATTATTCCCACCTCACTATATCCTTGGAAAAGGCTATAAATACAACCCTTGGGCATTGTATTTTGCATCCACATTTGAAATAAATTTATCATGCAAGAACATAATTTGATCTTGGGATCACTTTGGAGTCTTATAGTTACTTTTTACATCATGTTTTGCATCATAGTTAGATATTAGACTAACATTTTGCTTCATAGTTGCATTTTATGTCATCCTTTGCATCATAGTTGCATTTTAGATTAACATTTTCATAGTTAGCATTTGAGCATATGGAGTATCATTTTAGTTTTCCATAGTTTGCATTTGAGCATATGTAGAATCATGTATAGAATCATATAGATCACTACCATAGTATCCACCATTGTTTATCCATTCATCATAAACATCATCATCCATTCATCATAGTATCCATCATCCTTTCCATCGTATAGTTTCATGTAGGAACTTAGTTGGCTTGCATGTTGAATAATAATCCCATTTCTTAAGAGTCATTCTAATAGCCTTTGTGCACATAGAAATTTGAGGGCCAAAGGGTTAAAGGAATCTTTAAGAATAGAGGACAATGAGACATTCTTGAAAGATTTGTTAAATTGCAAATTAGAGTAGCTTCTTTGCTTTGAATCTTTAATATAATTCATTTCATTAAGGTTTGTGGTGCCCACCGTGGGGCCTTGCCCCTTTTTTTTAATATTATGGAAAATTTATGTTCACAGGTTCAGACGTGAGACTCTTGGTGCATCTTGCACCCGTTGTGGCCATCTTGCACCCGTTCTAGCGCATCTTGCACCCATTTTGGCACTTCTTGCACCTGTTTTTCCACTTCTTGCACTTTCTATGGCACTTTTTGCACTTTCTATGGTGCTTTTTGCACTTTCTCTAGTGCTTTTTGCACTTTCTTTGGTGCTTTTTGCAAGTTTCTAGAAAAGCTCATTAGGGTCCAAAACATGGTTTTTTTTTAGTTTCAGCACTTCTTGCATGAGTTTTGGCACTTTTTGCTTCCAGATTGGCGCTTTTTGTCTTTGTTCTAGCGCTTTTAGTAGTTTCCTTGTTTTTCACTAAATCTAAAGGCTAATACTCTGTGTTGCTGTTTTGCAAGTTTCCCATCTTCACTGTCAAAGACTCAAACATAAACTACTAACATATTGTAGGGGCTGGCAGTGATTTACTTGTTTCCTTTTGGCTAAGTTAGGAACATAGCTTAATTAAAAGGTTAATGAACACCATGTTTTTCGTGCTTGATGGATTGTAGCAATATTCTCTCCCCTTAACTGGGTGACCAAAAATCCAGACCCATTCACTTTTTGTGTGTGAGTGTGAGTGGAGTATATAGCATGTATTCTCTCTTTATTCATGTGGAATAAAGATTGATCGAACTATGGGTATACTTGCTTGCTTTTGTTCATCTTAGAGAGCCTGTCTTGTGGGAAAAAGTAATCACCTAAGGGAATGACCCAACCGATAACACACTAAAGCCAAGCAACTTCCAACCGGGATATAAATGTGGGTACTTGAAAAAAGGAAAGTATCACAAGGATAGTTCCAATGAGAAGGGCAGCAATGGTCTCTCACCGCATGGATTATCCCCTATGAATGGAATGTTTGTACTAGAACCCTTGTTATAGTTTGGCCAAAAACCTTTATTTATTCTTTAGTATAGCAAAGGTTGTTGCAAAGGCATCCACATTCTCACAGTTTTTAGTAGAGATGAGAAATATGCCATGGAAGATTCATGGGTATTGATGCTTGGCTGCCCCATAGAAGTGAGTATCATGGAGGGGAGCCAATGGGATCAAGCATCTAGTCATCTGCTAAGAATAAGTGTGGTTTGGGTAAAGCCCACGTGGAATCCAAAAGAATAAAGTCTTTCACAACCTTAGGGGTGTACATTGCTTCATGTATCTTTATCAAAGTGTTTTCAAAACAAATTTCAAACAAAATATCACATGTCGAAAGTGAAAAACCTGATTCAGAATTACATTCATTGAAACAACCAAGCCTTCAACTAGAAAATCCAAAAAATCAAACAAACTTCCAAGAAATAGTGTTATTCTCCTAGCTTAGCGCATCTTGTATACCTTCTAGCGCATATTGACTACCTTCTAGTGCATCTTGTACCTGTATTCACACATGTTGTCCAAGTTACCAGAGTCAAAACCTACTTACAGAGCCTTGCAAAACTTTTTGGCACTTCTTACACTTTTTGTGGCACTTCTTGCACCTGTTCTGGCGCTTCTTGCACTTTTTGTGGCACTTCTTGTACCTGATTTGGCACTTCTTGCACTTTCTCTGGCACTTCTTGCACTTTTTGTGGTGCTTCTTGCACTTTTTGTGGCACTTCTTGCACTTTTGTGGTGCTTCTTGCACTTTCTGTGGCACTTTTTGCAGACCAAAAAATAGTGACCTAGATTCATCTCCTGTCTGACAGTCAGTCTCATCCTAGGAATCCTCAGTAGTGTTCAACCATTCCTTAGGAAAAACAAAGTCTGAACATGTGTTTTATCAAATGATTTCATGAAATATTAAAATCTGGAAACCCAAGTCCAAAGTTCTTAGTCCAAGATAACATCAAAAACGTCTCTCAACACTCTATGAATTTAGAGAGAGGTTGGTCTTCATTTTTTACAAAAGAGCTTCAAAGAACAATCCCAACTTGTACTCATTTTACTATTGTCAAAATCAAAGACTTTTTCAAAGGTTTGAATATCTCGTTTCACAAGTTTGAACCAAAATTTTAGAATTTTCTCAAGTCCAAAATCATTCCTTGGATACCTTAGAGTCTAAACTTGTTAAAATTGACCTCTACAAGTGGAATTTTCCAACCTAAACCAAGATCTAACATCTCAAAGTATCAAAATCATCAAATTTATCACACCCTTTATTATTAAGCTTAGTTTCATCATCAGGATTTATCATCCTTTCATCACGAAACGAAGCTATATAGTCAAATCCAACTTAGTCTCATTAGAATTTATCATTCTATTTGACTTAGTTGTAATCCTTGGTACTTTTCCAAAACTTAGATCAAAGTTTAGTCTAAACTATAACAATTGTATGCCCATTCAAACAAGGTTACAAAAACAAAAACTCAAGGAAAATGGACTTGAAAATCAAAACATTGAAAAGCCAAACATTGAAACTCCAACCATTGAAAGTCCAAACATTGAAAATCCAACCATTGAAAATCCAACCATTGAAAATAAAAACATTGAACCTCAAAGCAGCGAAACTCAAAACACCATGGTTGAAGCTTAAGAGAACCCTTTCCATGGAATCCACAACAATGATGGGGAAGAAATAACCGAAGAAGATATCCAAAATGCTAAACAAGATCCCAACTTCCATAGATGTTTAGAAAATATTTTCGAAAGAAATGGGGAAAAATACTTACTCATTTTAGCTAAACAAGGTGTCAAATTTCCCAACAATTTTGATGTGAATCAATTGAAAGCACCTCCCAAAAAGCCTAAAAAATAAATAGAACAAGTGGTTTCCCTAACTCAACAAATGATAAACCTCCCACAAAAATTTCTTGATATACAAAGGGGAAATTCAAAATGATACTTGCTACAAGACATTTTTCCATATCTATTTGATCAAAGTATCCACATGATTCCCTTTCCCAAACATTGTGAATTCCCAAAGTATGACAAATACAACGAAAAGACTGATCCAATCGACCATGTGAGGGAATTTAGGACCATGAGTCTTGAATTTGCATATGAGGAAACATATTTGATGAGATTATTCCTAAGAATCTTAGGTGGACATTGTCTTGAATGGTTCTCCAAACTCACCCCACCAATTAACACCTTTGAGGAATTAGTCAACAAGTTCATCACCCAATATTCTTACAACATCCAACATGACATCACCATGAAAGATCTTTGTAACTTGAAACAAAAGAAGGGTGAATCATTCCTTGTATTCTTGCAAAAATGGAGAAGGCTATTTGCATGATATTCTTGTTCTGTACCCAAAAAGGAAAAGATAGAAATCTTTATTAACAACCTCAATGATTAGATGAGCTATAGATTGGAATTTCAATGTCCCCCAACCTTCAAAAAATTGATTGAAAATGGGATTAAAATCGAAGATGATTTAGTCAAGAGAGGAGTCATCAAGATATACAATGAAAACAACTCATCAAACTCCTCCAACAATTACAATAGTGGGGACAAACCCAAGTTTTGGCAACGAAGCAAGAACGTTGGAAACAACGATGCTTTAGCTGAAACACAAAATGTAAAACCCATATTCAATTTGACATTAGCTGCCACCAAAACCAATCAAAACAGCAACCCAAACAATAATGAATCTAAACCAACTTCAACCTCATACAAAATACCATCATCAAATCGAAGAAGGTTCACACCTTTGGGACAATCCTTAGAATCAGCACTAAAAGAGCTTCTTGAAGCCAAGGTTATAATGTTACTGGAGGCACGAGATTATAACCCACAAGTTAAACCACCATGGTGGAATGATGCACATTTATGTGACTTTCATAGGAACAAAGAACATAAAACCAATGACTGCATATAGCTAAAAAATTTAGTGCAAGATTTGATTGATAACAAGGCAATATTTGTAGAGGGACCTCAAAAAAACAATGATCATGGAGTGTTTAATAACCCTCTACCAAACTATGAAAAAGGGGAATCCTCTTCAGTGAACACCAAAGGAAATAATGTAAACTATGTCTACGATACTACCATTCTTAACATTTCTATTGTTGGAAATCCAATCAATGATAAACAAAGCATCATACCAGCTGATTCGAAAATTTTCCAATCCTAAGCTATGATGGGACATGTAACTACACCTCATTTCCTATCATTTTCAAAAAATGATGATGCATCACTCACCCATCCGCATAATGCTCCACTTCATATTGAGGTTTTGATCCATAAAAGTTTGGTCAAACATGTTTTAATAGATGGAGGAGTTGGTTTAAATATCTGCTCTTTAAAGTGTATCCATGCATTGGGTTATTCAAAAAGTGCAATAGATTCTAGTAAATAGATTACCATGAAGGCATATGATACAGAGGAACATTCATCTAAGGGATCAGTTACTTTACCAATCAAAGTTGGCCCTATGGTGAAGCATGTGGTTTTCCAAGTCCTTGATCTCCCCTTGACCTATAATATCCTCCTTGGAAGACTGTGGATACATGAAATGCAAGAAGTTTCCTCTACATACCATCAATGCTTGAAATTTTCTCATGATCGAGTTGAAATCACAATACAAGGAGATCTTGATTCTTTCATATCTGGCTATAATCAAAGTCCTAAAGCTGAAATCACCATCCCTAGCAATTGTGAAGCATCCCTCCCTCAAATAAATGTTGATCCTAAAACCATCAAAACATCCACTCCAGTCACTGCACTATCAAACCCCAAAGTCCAAATTCATGATCTAGGATGTAGAGAATACCGTCTGGATAAATTGCTAATAACTGACACTGCTACTGTTGTCAAGAAAGGTCAAACTTCTAAAAATAATGTTGAAACTGCTACAGAAGAAATTCAGAAAGATGACCATGTCGGGATTGAAACCTTTTGGGATCCTGATGATACACCTACCCTTTCCATATATGGTTGCACACAAGCTTTTGATACCTATGATAACCCCCTATTTAACCAGGATATCTATGATAACCCACTCTTTTACCATGATCTTGCTGAGGAAATCCACTCATCATCCTTCCATCACACTTGCCCTACGCTAGGGTATGAATCTCCTAATGTTCCCTCTATCAAGTCATCTTTCCAAGTCACTAAGGACGTGCAAGCCTCTGTTGATGTTAGCAGTATCGAAAAGGATAGTATTAAAGACTCCATTGATGGCATCACCACTCCCACTTCATTTATCTCACCCACATCCATCCACCTTGTAGACATGGATCAACAAGTATCATCTAAAGAAAATATAAAGGAGGAAAATCAAAAAACCAAAGTAAAAAATGCCTTTTTCAAAAGGAGATTCAAAATCAAAAGAAAGCTTTCCAAAAAATAAAAATCAAGAGAAGTCCCTTAGCCAAAATAAAAAGCTATTTGACAAATAAAAAGCAAAAAAGGATCCAGCAAAGTCCCTTAGCCAATACAAAATTTTATTGGACCAATCAAAAAGAAAGAAAGATCCAGACAAGTCCCCTAGCCAAAATAAAAACTATCAAACAAATCAAAAATCAAAGCCAAAAAATAAAAGTGAGCAAAAGTTGATCTCCAAACATGCCTCTCCCTCAAAACTCATTGGGGGCATCTATCAAAGAATAAAATCAAAGAAAGAACTTGTTGATTCACGGTCTACATCCATGTCACTCCTACCCCATATTCCCTTCCACCCATCCATGTTCACATACCCGGCATATCATTACACTTCCATTAGTGATGTCTTTCAATGCCTCTTTGATGGTGACCCCTTCACATACTATAACTCATTGGTTGCCCAAGCTCCTTTTTTTCTGAAGCCTGATGGCCCATATAGCATGCACATTAGGGATCCTATCATAACCTTTTTCATTCATCACCTATATCATCCATCATACTTTCCACTCACACTCCTCATTTTGATCGGGTCCTTTCATCCAACATGGTCATTCACACAAGATCGAGGTATCGTCACAGCAGTCTTCGGATCAAGAGCATATCAGTTGTCTACACTAGAAGGGGATTTGTTTGATGAACCCCACAATAGCCTGCATCTCAAGAATTTCTACACTTGAATCATCTAGTATGTTGGAAAAAGGTCTTGAAAAATACCAAAAACATCAGAAAATATCCTAAAAAAATGGTTGCCTTGATGAAAACCTAGCAAACAGGCATCTTGGTAACAACAAAAAAGATCAAAAATCCAAAAAAATCAAAAAAGGGAAAAATACCAAAAACATTAGAAAATGTCCTTAAAAAATGGTTGCCTTGATGAAAATCTAGCAAATAGGCATTTTGGTAACAACAAAAAAATCAAAAAATGTGAAAAATACAAAAAAAAAATCAAATTTGAAAAAGTGCAACAAAAACAAGTAGTGAAAACCTGGAAACAGGCGCTATTTGTAATAGGTTAGCTTTTCCATCTATTTGAGCATGTCAACCATTCACTTTCGCCATCCATCTGCCTATCCTCGGAAAGCACCATGTACATATCCTAGCATTGCGGTCGTGTCTCACCCTAGATTAGGGGAAAAATCCTAAACTCACTGGGGGCAATAAACTTTAAGCTTGAACCAACAGACAAACAACAGTAGTACAACACAACCCAAAACAATGATCATAGTGCAATTCAACATTGAACATCAACATGAACACATCAACCATCAAAATCAAAATGCTAAATCAATCAAACCAAAAACAAACTTCAAATGGATGATATTCTTTCTAAATCATGGGTTTATCACGTTAAACACAAATGTTCAATTGTTGTACTTTGATTTTTGTTATCATATCTCTAGAGCACCTCGATGATGTATCGAACTAGAGGATCTAGGAAGGAGTATGATTTTTATTTGTCTTTTGTCTATGAGTTGATCATTATTATTGTGCAAATTGTCACGAGACGTGCTCTACAAAGTATCACTAATGACATTATGAATTTGCATAGGAAAATAGTTAACTCTTGTCTATTTACGCAAGCAATACTCAGGTCATGTCGATTTAATTATACTTAGATTCTTGTGTTAACTTGCACTATCAAACATCATGGAAGTAGTACTCAGGTCATCATGGTCTAAATATACCATCGATGCTTTTACTCATTTTCAACATTTAAAAGGCCCAATGATGATACAAAGCACGACAAATCGGCTATTATGAATGACAACTTTAGCATACGAGATTTGCATGGTTAGAGTAGATTGCATCCATGTTAGTTGGCATCTATATTTATGGGATTTCCAAAGCTGCAACAATGATGTTATCTCTTGCATTAAGGGATTGAGTACACTTGACATTGCCAAAAACACATCATTTTCATATAGTTACACATCACGTGCATTATCATCAATTAGAAAACATTCTCATTTAGTTGCATATCACTTGCATCAGAAAACATTTCAACATAATTCATCCATCCATGCATCACATCATAATATTTTTGTTAGAAAACACAAAAATACGTGCATCGCATCTCATTTAAATAATCAAAATCATTTCTTATAGTGGCATTAGGGAAGTGGTTAACTAAGCTTAAATGAGTGAGTCTCTTCAGATTTCCAAAAGAATTGGGAAATATGTCAGGTTTTGTGAAAGCTTAATTTAACAAAGAATCAATTGACAACAACCTTCCCACAACTCTTGGAAGTTGGATAGATTCACTCATTTAAGCTTAAGACCCTAGAACACAATCATCTGCATAATCATTTGCATCACATAATTATAATTCATCATTACAAAACATCACACATTTGCATAATCATTATATCTCATTATCATCATATCCATACATAATCAATATGAACATCACATTTCATCACATATCATTATTGTGTAATCAAATCCATTTCACATAGCATAAAACATCATTTGCACAAATCCATAAAACGTATAGAATCATCTATCATTGAATATCATCATTGCATACATTCTCATAGAATTAGGTACCATCACACAATCATTTCACATACGCATTCATTCATTCATTACATCATTTATTTTGCATTGGAAGAGTATACAAAAATTAAATCCATCACATGACATATCATTAACATCATCACCTAGAAATTAAATGCATATCATCAACATCATAACATAGAAATTAAATGCATCATAGACATCTATCATCATATCAACACATAGATCATAATCATCGCTGCATATCATATAACCTCAAAAAATCATAATGTCAAAGTGTACAAGGATATCCAAAAGTATGACGAGATACATAAACATCAAAAGTGGCACTATATCGTAAAGTTTGAACACAAGAAGTACATCATTAGTGTCACAACAGTGTATACATCATTTCCAAATTACATCCAAAATATGCTATCCTTACCGGAGCTATGTCAAGCTCCCCCTAGATGGTGTTGGAATCACAAAACCGGTACTTCCTCCACTTGACGGACCTGCACTAGGATCTCTCCTATCTCCCAGAAATGGTTGTCTAACACCCATGCTAACAGTCTGAGACTGAGTCCTGCTAGATTGAGACTGTACGAAGCTCTCTCACCACTCAGGAGTAACCAACTCATGATATTTACCCTTGTAAAACTAAACCTCTTGAGTAGTGTGCCAAAATCTCTAAAATAATCGGATGTACCAACAGCTAGTGTAGCCTAATGTAATCTCTCAGTAATGGCCTCGACCTGCTCTACCCATGGTCTCTAAGTATGACAACCTGTGCATGTACCTATTGTACTTGCTACCTATCTACATCTCTCTCAGTCATCAGTGTCTGAACCTATGCCTGAGCCTGCACTAACTAACCCTAAAGAGTTTGAACCTATGCCTATACCTATTGTACCTACTGCCTATCTACATCTCTCTCAACCGTCAGTGTCTAAACCTGGCCAACCTGAGCCTACATCTGAGCCTCTAACTATCCCACCTATGCCCGAGCCTGCACTAACTCACCCTGAAGAGTCTGAATCTGTGCTTGTAATGCCTCTATCTGCACCTGCTGTTGATGAGAGGGGACTATAATTGAAATCCTAGGAATCACTGACTAAAGTACAGTAGTACTCCTATGTCTAGGAACTACAAAATTTAGAATGTGACTACCAAATTCACCCGATAGCCTTGCACCTGAGCTACCACCATCATCACCACCATCACCACCATCATCACCACCCCCACCAACACTCTCAACACAATCGTCATCCGCTCCATCCCCCCTCTATCTCAGTGCCTGAGGTAGTGCCCTGTCATCATCATCAACTAGCAGAAATGGCTAATCAAGACTAGATAACCTCAGAAAGGGATGTGTGTAGAAATACTCAGAATAATATTTTGTCATCCCTACATCTGCAACTTGTGGAGCATAATCCCACACACATGGTGCCAATGTATAATACTCGGTACAAGTAGCATCATAAGATAAGCACAACCCCCACTCTGTCACATCATGTTGTCAATGTGCATAATGGGAAAACCCCCTAAGGCATCGCCTGAACTCGTCCAAACTAACGACAAACTCGCAAATGCAAATATCTCTCAAGTATAGAACATGTTTGTCCCATCAAGTATCGCAATAGTAGCATGTATGGAATCTCCACCTAATCCTCTGGCCACACCTCACAATCCAAGTAAGCGCTCCATGCCATAGTCTCCAAATCATTTGGGACACATCTCCAATAATCTAATTTTCCAATCTTATGTTGGACACACGAACCGGTGTAGCTAAACACATAAGGTCTACCCATTGATCACTATCTATCTCCCATTGGTCAAGTGATCGCTATATTCTCCCATGCCCATATCTGCAACAGTGTAACTTCAAAAGAGAGGCTCGTCGCCCCACAATAAACAACCTAGTGCAAATCATGATACAAATGGGCTAACATACAAGAACCCCATGCATATCTGGTCCCCTCCAACATCATACGCTCCAATACCCTACCCCAGCCCATTGATAATCCCTTTGATTTGTAGTCAAGACAAAGGAATCTGCCAACGAACCCGAAAAAACACACGGTAGAGAATCATATCTCCCGATCATCTCCCGCCAGGGAACCCAACAACCTAAAACATGATCATCTCAAAAAATCCTACGCAAGGCATCAATCCTTCCTTGCTCTACTTTGTCATACACAACTATCTTGCCAACCACTATTATCTACAAGATATGGTACACATCCTCAAGAGTAACTTTCATCTCCCTAGTATCCAGATGAAAGGTGTTGTGGTCACTATGCCACCTCTCTGCCAAAGCAATCAACAACCCCCTATTAATCCTATACTAGGGTATATCTAACAATGATGTCAAACCACAATGCAAAATAATATCTAAATCAGCCTGTGTCAATTGACGAATCATATCCCACGTCTTCAAGAAACGCTCCCGAGACTGAAGAACATCAAGGTCCTCCTAATCATATCATGACAAACAAATCAACATTACATCAATCAAATCATGTTCAATCAAGATCATCGGTCAATCTATCAAATCAAGACAATCAAAACAATCATCATTGAATCTATCATTGATCCTCACCTATCATGATGTCAATACATCATCAATCCTACCATCGATCCTCACCTATCATGAGGTTGATACATCATCAATCCTACCATCAATCCTCACCTATCATGAGGTTGATCAAGCTTCAGTCCTATCATCAATCCTCACCTATCATGAGGTCGATACATCATCAAGTTATCCTATCATTTGAATCACCTATCATAAGATCAAATCATCAACTATCTTATCAAACATCCATCAAGCAACGAACATCACACAATCAGATTGAAATCAATCAAAAGCATAATTGAACAGCACAACGCAATGACTAACATGATTCATGAACATTATACAAGCCTCAAATGAACATCAACAATACAACATTTGACATAACCAAGAGGACTTTAATCAATCACACATTGTCAAACATGCAAAAAAATGGGGCAAATCATCAAGACTCATCAAAGACAAACCCTGCCAACACCCCCAAGACAACAAAAGGTGCCACATAATCAACAAAAAGTGTCATTTCAAGGGCAAAAGGTGTTGAAATAGGGTTAAAAATGAAATCAGGGCTACATAAAGCGCCAAAAGACCAGCAAAAAGTGCCATTTGGGACCCAAAAAGTGCCATAGAATGGACAAAAGGTGCCATTTCAAAAGCAAAAAAAGCTCCAAAACTCTTAGAAACACCCAAAAATGACTCCAAAACAACAGAAATACCCCCAAAAGTGCAAAAATGACTTTAAATGGCCTACAACACCTATTTATCAAGTACAAAACACCAATAAAAGGTGGGAAAATGACTAAAGGAGGTTTCTCATAATGTGTACCAAAGGTCCAGCTACAGCAAGGCAGCCATGGCAGTGAATGCACTCAAAACGATGTCTGTGATACAGGATCACCATCTTCCTCTAGCTCTCCACTCTCCAAGTTCTCCAAAATCACAATGTGCAAATGAATTCACTTTTCCCACTTTTAACCTTTTTAAAGGTTAATGGAGGGAATTATGGTGGGATTTATTTCTTTTTTACCAAAAATGGGCTTTAACTAATCCAAACTATTCAAGGAGCGAGCATAGAATCAAATTTTGAGAGATAAATCGTGTATAATATCAAAGTATCATCGGTTTAACATTGTATCATCATCACATCATTGCATCATCATCACACAATCATCAAATTATCGACAAATCATCAAAAATTCAAACTCCACCGATTTATCTCTCGAGGGGGCATATATCCATCAGTACCTAAAAATCAACGTCTAGGGCATCATCTGGGGCATCAAAAACTTTTCTGAGCATCGGTATCAAATTTTTCTTTGAAGCAACATGTAAACACATTACTTCAAATAGGGACAAAATGTATACACCTAAAATCGGTCATCACACTCAATTAATTAAATACTAGCTATTTAATTAATATTTCGACTACGTATAAATAAATTCTCAATTTATTTATATTGTTCATATTCTAAATTCTCCAAATCTAAAACATATTCTTCTAAATTAATTAAATAAAAAAATTTCCATAAGCTTGTTTTATTTAATTAATCTTCACTAATCTTGATTAGGAATTTGAGCACATGTCTACAACTTTTTGTGCCACCTCACCAAGGTCACGTGAAATTAAATAACTCTAATTTTTAATTAGAATTATCTTCAACTCATTTTTAAAAGCACATGGCTTATTCCTCACACACTTCCACCAATTTTAAAAGAACATGGTCTTTTCTTCCCACACTTGAGTCTACCATCCAAATGGCATGTTGCCCATTGGTCAAGAGATTCTTCCATCCAAATGGCATGTTGTCTTTGGTCAAGGGGACAACATCTTGATTCTCTCCATCTCCATCTCCACCATCCATTCTTATTGTTTGAATCTGAACCGTCGATTATTGCCACCTCACTATATGCTTGGAAAAGGCTATAAATACAACCCTTGGGCATTGTATTTTGCATCCACATTTAAAGTAAAGTTATCATGCAGGAACATCATTTGAGCTTGGGAGCACTTTGGAGTCTTATAGTTACTTTTTACATCATGTTTTGCATCATAATTAGATCTTAGACTAACATTTTGCTTCATAGTTGCATTTTATATTAGCATTTTAATAGTTTGCATTTGATCATATGTAGAATCATATATAGAATCATATGGATCACTACCATAGTATCCACCATCGTTTGTCCATTCATCATAAACATCATCATCCATTCATCATAGTATCCATTATCCTTTCCATCATATAGTTTCATGGAGGAGCTTAGTTGGCTTGCATGTTGAATACTAATATTGTTTCTTAAGTGTCATTCTAATAGCCTTTGTGCACATAGAAATATGAGGGCCAAAGGGTTAAAGGAATCTTTAATAATAGAGGACAATGAGATGTTCTTGGAAGATTTGTTAAATTGCAAATTAGAGTAGCTTCTTTGCTTTGAATCTTTAATATAATTTGTTTCATTAAGGTTTGTGTTGATACTAACTTGACACATTCAGTAGCTACATTGGATCATGATGAAGCTATTGTAAAAGGATTGTCATTAGATGCATTAGAAGGAGCAATTGCACAAGTATCTAGTTTTTTGAGAACTAGAGTTGAGTTTCTAGCTCGAGCAAATGTAGTGGTAGCACAAGAAGAATTTTTTGAGTGATGAGAAAACTTGAATTCATCATCCTAGTGTACTAAAATACTTTCACTTCCGTGGGTTTGGGATTCTTGTACCTCATATATCATCAAGTACCTTGCATGTGATGGTAGGCTATCACTTATTTACACTATGCATTTCAAATTATTAAGCCATCTTCATCATAATAGACTTGTTAATGTGCCAAATTACCTCTACAACTTGTTAAAAAGGATGGGATCCAAATATCAAAGGAACATAATGATTTAGCTCTTTCCCATCATTGTTTAATAGCATTATTAACAAAAAGGAGTCTTAGAATTCAATACCTACATGTATCTTGGGAAGAATTTGTGAAATGTTAGGACATTAATAGCATATTAAGGCAACCTACAGTTCTTGAAACCCTAGAAACATCAGTTGTGCCTATAAGAGAAACCCCTCTTGGTTCACCAGCTGCTTCACCTACCTGTAGCCAAGGTTAACCTGAGGAGAATAATGTGCAAGAGTCATCACCTATAGCATCTAGGAAACTAGCAACAAAGAAGACCCCATCCACCTCTAAGACACCAAAAGCTAAGAAAAATAGGGGTAGCCCTCCTACACCTTCAAAGGTGCAAAAGAAAAAGGATACACAGAAAGAGACATATGCTACACCTAGGTGTTCAGGCCAGTTGAAACAGAAAGGTGTTATGAGGGGAAGCATAAGAAAATCAGAAGAGGAATTGAAGGGTAAGGAGATAGAAGAAGAAAACATTATGATGGTTGACAGTGACTCAGAAATAAAGGAAAATGCTCTTGAGAAGGTGCATGTTCTTTCCAAAAGAAAATGGTATGTATCCACCTCTAAATTAGATTCAAAGGATTTTTTTTCTCATAAAAGCAAGAAGAGAACCTCACACAACCTTGAAAATGAGGGTTTTGAATACATAGGGGGTTGTGATGATTAGACTTTAAGAGGTGAGGAAATATTTTTAGAAGAAAGGAATGTTAGGAAAGAATTGGAGGAAGCATTAGAAATAATTAATAAGTTGGAAGAACAAGTGCAAACTTATGAACAAAGGGATAAAGAGAGGGAGATGAAGATTCAAGAGATGTAGGAGAAACTACAGACATATGGACATGAGGCTAAATTGGACTTGTTGGTAAAAAATTTCCATAGTTAAAATAGGGGATAGACAGGTTGCAGCAGAAAATAGTAGACCCCCTCCTATAAAGACTCCAACTCATTATACAACTCTATCCCTTGGGTATCAGTTATGGAAAGTTAATGAATTTTCAAAAAAAAAAGGAACACTAGAGAAAAGAAAAAGAAACCCAAATTGCAGAGCATACCAAAGTGCTAGAGGGGAAGGACATTGAGTTGAACAAGTTAGCAGTGAGAGTGGAAGAGGTAGCAAATAAATTTGTTAAACAGGTGCAGGACAACTGAGAGGGGGGGTGAATCAGTTGTCACAAAATTCAAACTTAAGACTTCAACACTCATCAATTCCACAACCACACTATTTTGTTATTAAGTAAGAGCATGAAACACGAATAACAGAAAGTAAATCAACACAATGAATGCCATATTTTTATGTGGAAAACCCAATAATGGAAAAATCATGATGAGGGTTAACTCACAATATAAAGAGATTATAAAATTGAATATAGAGGCTCACTGCTAAGAAGAGGACTCACTATCCAAGTACAAAGGCTCACTGCCTACAAAAAGGAATCACTGTCCAACAGGGAGGCTCACTACCTACAGATACAAAAGAGAACAAAAGATCCACCACAACAATTAACACACATCTGCAACTTTGAATAAGGATTGCAGAAACCTTTAGCTCACTGCCTTCAAGAATCCAACACAATGAAGTACTAATGTCTCAACTCAATCACACACACACTTTTGCTCTTATGATTTGTGGCTCACTTTCGTCACTTTGCATCACATTGTCATACAATTCTTCACAATTCAACTTTCTTTTATACCATCCTCAACCTTAGAAACTTTCTCCAAGTTTGGCCACAAATACCTCATTCCATAAATTCAAATTAGGTCAGCAACTCAGCATTCTCGTGATGAAAAGGAATGAGAGTGGACCAATAAAAACATTTTTCAAGATAATATATATATATATATATCTCAAATCAACCACACGCTTCCTTAATTATTTTTTTTCTTTGATTGAAGTGTAAACACCAAGTCGTCCAAACCTAATGAAAACACAAACGAACATTGATGTACATAATTCCCAACAAGAAGATGACATGTGGACTCCACAACATGCTTCATTATGCATGAGAATACATCTCACATTTCTTCAAATACATTCGCAAAAAATGCAATATGCTTCAAACTCTAAACACCTTTCACCAATCCATTCAGACTGTGCAAACTCATACTAAAACATCACTTTTGGATCACCAAACTTCAACCTTCTATACCAAAACCCAGAGAACACCATCTCAATACATATCCCAAATCTGCAAGATCTTAAACAAAACAACGAAAGACTGCGAAGCAAAAACATTTCTCTCAATCCATAGAAGATCAACTCTACTAGAACAATTCACACACCAATGAACGTAACTTTCATGTACTATCACACCAGAAGCTAAAACTCAAGATATATCACCACAAGATCACCTTTATCAAATATTCAGATATGCACAAGCATAGGATCAACACAAGAGAAATGTGGAGCACATACCAGAGCACATTCTGAACACGTTGATCACTTTGACTTCTCTTCTTTATTAATTTCCTGAGAAGCACTTGGAAACTCATCAACATAGCACATTTGCAATGACATAAAGATAGCTCCATGTACTCACAACATCTCAGCTATACATGTACAATCAGAAACATACTGAACTATGTTGACATCAATGAAAACATTAATGACAACACCACCAAAACTTGATCATACTTGTAATAAAAGCTACCCAAATTATTAGATGCAAACCCCCAACAAGAACTTATGCATTGTTTTTGCAAGAAAAGTTTTAAATTTTTCAGTTTAGTAGGATAATAAGTAACTAGTTAGTTGGAATGAGTAGGAATTATGATTTCCTTAATGTTTTTGTTGACTCAACACCAAATGAATGGGATTACCTTTATGAGTACTACCTGCATAACTATGTAGTGCATGAGGATACATAATGGAACCCCTTGATGTTTGTGGGGGATTTACAGGTTAGAGCACTAGCATCCTACTTTAGGAATGAAGATTTCAGGGGTGAACTTATGAAGGAATATGAGGAGAGAAAGAAATCTATTGCTCTCCCAGTAAGGAAGGAATCAAATGACTCTGATGCCATCATAAATGAATGGTTACAACTTTTGAAGTACAAAGGATTGGGAGGAAAGATCATGAGATTGAGGTTTATAGGAGTGAATTTGCACCCCTTACGCAAATTCCCTTTTTTCCCTTCTCCACTTTAGAAAACCAAGTTAGGAGGCTTAATTTCACCTAAGCCTACTGCTTTCATTCCACTTAGCGCCTGTTTTGAGCATCGATGGGGGAATTTCTGTCGAGGATGCCCTTGCAGTGTGTAGACGTTTATGTGGTGCACTTACGTCCCTAGTAGATTCCTACGACTGAACCTACGGAGGCGTTGCACTTCTCATTGGCAGTCGACATGTAACGCCCTCTTCAGTTGATCGACCCGAATATGGCCATTTTCTTCATCCCTCCTTCAAATTACCTCCTTCTACATGCATTTCATCTTCTACACAATTTCTTCCAAGCTTTCAATTCAACTTCTTCACACTCTTACACTCACTTCTTGCATTCTCAAGCATTCTAGCAGCACTTTTGCACTCTATTGCAGCAACAACATCACTCCATCACTTTAGTAGAGAAAGTTTGGGACAACACCATTACAGTAGAGGCTCGAGTACTCTCATTCTCTCCTCCATTAGCCTTGAGTGCTCTTGGTGGAGGTGGTAAGCTTCCCATTCCTCTCCTTTATTACTTGGTTGAGTAAGCACATTCACTATTTTGTAGTATTTTAGTGTTCTTCATTACATCACTTTCTTTATCATACTCACTTCCCTGGCTGTCTGTGGAGGTGGAAACACCTAAACAGGGGTTTGACTGAGGCAGGCCCCTATATAGCCACCCAACATTTTTCCTTCCCTTTATATGTAGGTGAACATGCTTTTATGGAGCTAGCTAGCGAACGAATTTATTTGTGAGATCATTATTTCCACTCTAACTCTTGCATTTTTACTTTATCATATTAGAGAGTATTTTCTTTACTTAAGAATGTCATTTTGGCCCTTTATTAGTATTTGGTTGGGCCGTTAGCTTGTTTTCTTAGGTTTGACCTCGTCTCTTTAGTTGTCTGGTCATACGGACACCAACGCACTTGAGAGACGCTAGCACACCACGTTGTCATCCCAGGACCACACTTTCATTCTTAGGGAAAGAGCTTCCTAAGGCGTAGTGTTGAACCCAAAAACTAGCTCGCCTATGCACCTGTGAGTACCATCCACACATATGATGGGCTTTTCGTGCCCCCTTTGGGTAGTATTGTCTTATCAGTCTTGGTTGGACTTAAATATGTGAAAATCCTATTTCACATTGTTCTTGGGTTTGAGCTCTTTAGGGTGAAATTGGGTATCCCTTGGTTGGTATCTATGAACGCGGTGCCCTCGGTCATGCATAAATGTTTAAAATTTATCCATGAGGGTTTCGTACATGTAATTCATGACACCAGTTATAAACCACCGGTTGCTCGTGGTAGCTACTCCTTAGACTACTCTTGGCCTGTGCCTATTGGTCCTCTTTTGACTAGAATTGACCTTTCAAACCAAACATATCAAAACTATAAGAAAGGGCATCTAAGGCCAAAAGTGAGATACCCTCTGTCGCCTTATGTTGTTTCACATATGGCTTGCTTAAAATCTAACAGTGATGCCACTAAGGCATGTAGGAGGGAAGAAGAGAAGCAGTCCTGAGATCCTCCTTCTTCCTCTTCCACTGGTCAGTCTCACACTTCTTCTCACTTTGTTGTGGTGCCATCAAATTCTCTTTCACGCTTGCGAGAGAATCCTAATGTGCCCGCTTGGAAAAAACCTAAGTGCCTTGCATTCGAACTTCTTTTTCTATCGATGGAGCCTAGACCCATTCGGTATAATGGGAAGAAGGTCTCCCATGGAGAGTCCTCTTTGTCTCAACCTCTGTGGCCTCTTACAACTCCTGCTCCTAAAGCAATGAATGGGAAGAGGCTCGCTACCAACACTCTTGAACCGACTCCCCCTGCTACTCCTCAACCTGCTCCTCCTGCTCTCATTCAATAATTTGTTCCTATGTCAGAGACGACCGTAGCGGAAATTCCCATGGTTGAGCAGGACCTTTCCATTCATTCGCAACCTCTGGACTCCAACTTAAAGAGTCATAGAAACAACCTTGCGCATGAGCACAAGTGTCGACGAAAGGCTCTCCTGGCTGAGCAGGTTGCCTTGCAAAGGAAGGAGGAAGAGACAATTGCCCTTGCTTTAGGGCCTCTTATAGTGTCTTCCTCTTCCCTTGCTTTTGCTTCTCTTCAATCTAGTTCTACATTGCTTTTGAATTCTGATACAAGTACGAATGCGCCTAACCCCAAGAGGGTATAGGTGTTCATCGCTCCTTCACTGGAGCCACCTTTGTTGATGTTCGTTTCAAATATCTCTCCTTTCCTAAAGCTTGTGGATATGATTAATACCTTAGTTGTATCCATTGTGGTTATTTTATCCTCTACCTCCACACTTCTAGCCTCATCTATGGGGAGTTCATCTCCTCCAACAAAACAAAAGGTGGAGTGTGGTCCTTCTAGTAACGAAGGACGTAAAAGGATACCGTCTTCTTCACAAGGTGGTCCCATGTTGACTTGTTTTGTCATAGTGATGGAACCAGTCTCGGCTTCCCCTAAGTTCGTCACCGCTCTTGAGTCATTTGAAAGCCTAGAGGTGAATATCAAGTGTAGCCTAGCCTGTCCATTGAAGTTAAACATGACGCTCCTGTAGGGTGCATGTTTAACTCCGTGGATGAATTTTTGGCCTGCTCAGTGATCTTTGTGAAATTGCTAACCCTAGCTCCACAAGAGCTCGACAAAGAAGACCTTGCGGGGCCTTCTTCCTTAGCCTTTGTTGCAGGAGGGAAAAATGCTCCTCCTCTTAACATCCCACCACTACAAGCTCATCCTTCTTCTCCCTACGATGATCTAGACTGGGAAGCGGACAACCTCTTGGTCGATCAATGTTAGGAGACCTCTTCTTCATCTTGTGTGTGTATGTGTGTTTTGTGATGTGTTTCCCCATGATCATGCTATGTGTGTCTGGATGAGCCTTGTCACCCCTATTGGTGCTTGGATACAAGCGTGGTTTTTGTGTCAATCATTCTTCTATTTGTATCATCATTCTTCCATGTTTATGCTTGATTTTCGATAAATTGGGGATGATCCAAAGCGTTGGGGGCATTTAGGCTTCCCTTCCATGTTGACCCAATTTTTTATTTTTACTTTGTCTTCTCGTACATTCTTCACATGGTCTGATATAGTAGGGGGTTGATGACAATTCATTTATACACTGCTACCCCTGTGCCCATTGTTTTTTTTTCTATTTTGCTTTCTCTTGATCTTTCTCTCTTCTTTTCTTGGGTTTTCCCTTTCATGTGTGACAACGCCTTTCTATAACATTCTAATTTTCAAAAAATGCATTCGTTGTCAATGAATATTTTCTAGAAAATATTCACAAACCTTTCTTCAAACTCACATTCTCAACTTGGAGCCCTAGCGGGACATGTTTCCTTCATCATGGGTTCGTAAAGAAAGGACTTGAAACCCTTCCTTTGAAAAAGGAATAATGTTGACCTTCCCCTCACGTGGGGGCATATTCTTCCTTTCGAATTCCTTGATGGAGTGAACATCTTTCAAAAGGATCCTTGGATGATGGATAGATTTGAGAAAGAAAATATTTGCTTTCGAAAATGCGTGAATTTGATAAAAAAAATGTGATTAAATGTTGAGATTGCCCTCCTTCTAGCGCCAAATGTGAGAACCCCAATCCCAATACCTGCAAAACAATAAGAACAAACACATTAGATTAGAGAATGCAAGCAAGAACAAGGATTCCTCATGAAATCCATTCACAAAGCTTGAATTAGGAAAAGCGATGAAGAACACAATGAAAACAACAAAATAGAGATTGAATCCTAATTAAACTAGCAAACTCATGATCCCGGGGAATTGGTGCCAATTTGATGTGAAAATTGGCCCTTTCCCAATTCCTATGATGCAAGATTGATGTATGTTTATGAATGATCCACTTTGATGAAGGATGGTGAGTGCTCCAAGCTAAAAACCTGCATAACTTAGCTAAGAACTCAATGGTATTGGTGAAAATGGCTAGAGATTTGAGTATAGTAACTTTGCATAATTTGTGGATGATGAAATGAGGAATGAAGCCTCTTATTTATAGAATGCCATGATGGATGAATGTCCAAAATAGAGCAATGTGGGACTAAAATTCATCCAATGGAAAGATGCCACTTTTCAACCTATGAGTGGATGGAGGATGTGCAAGTTTTGATGATTGTGCCAATAAATGCCTATTTTTTAATTTTTAATTTTGTTGAAATGACATTCAAGAGGGAAGAAAGAATGCATTGAATGCCACTTGGCTCAAGGAAAAGGACATGTAAGAGAGTAAATTCCTTGTTGGATGTACATGTCAACTTGGATTTTGAATTCAAACTTGGAGAATATTCCCAAAAGATGCCTTGTTGAGGAAAATAGAGATTTAATAAATCAATTAAATCTATTTTTATGTGCAAGTGGTAAAATTTGGAGGATGGGAGATGATATGAGATTAAATTAATCAAAGCTAATTAATTTAATGAAGGGGGGGTTAAATAATGTGACATATTTGACTTAAATTTGTGGATTTATTTAAATCAAATATGAGAGGAAGGTGATAAGAGATTAATTAAATAAAGATTTTTTATTTATTTAATTAAAAGAGATGATGTTAGATTAAACTAAATAAGTTTTTAATTTATTTAATTTAATAGATAGACTTTAGAGATTTAATCAAATAAAATAAATTATTTAATTAAATAGGATAATTAGATCAAAATGATTAATTTAATTATCGAGAAGAAGTGACTTAATTAGATAACTGGTTTATTTAATTAAGAGAGGAATATTGATGAATTTAATCAGATAGGGGTATTTCATTAAATGGTTAGACCGAAGGATGATTCAGGATGAAACGATGTTAGTGGCTAGGATCAGATGCACAATGTCAATCGGTAGATTTTACGTGTCTACACAAGATTGCCAGTCTATAAGACACTTACCTCATAGGGCTTCTTTCATGTAAGAGATCTTCGGGGTTGCCTCCTTGTAAGTTCATAGGCTTGTAAGACACTTTTTTTCTTCAGCTTCATAGTTCTAAGAAGCTATGAAGTCCTTTGCTTTCCCTGCACCTTCAGGTTTGTCAAATTGTGGTCTACTTCCTTGATGGTTCAGTTATATATTTTTAACCTTATTCATTCTTCAATCTACTTTATCGAAGCACTCATCAGTGTTCGTGCTCACTAAAGTGGGGGAAAAATGTATAGGAGTGAATTTGCACCCCTTATGCAAATTCCCTTTTTGACCTTCTCCACTTTAGAAAACCAAGTTCAAAGGCTTAATTACACCTAAGCCTGCTACTTTCATTCCACTTGGTGCCTATTTCGAGCATCAGTGGGGGAATTTCTATCACAGACACCCGTGTGGTGCATAGATGTATGTGTGGCATGCTTACGTCCCTAGTAGATTCCTACGGCTAAACCTGCAGAGGCATTACACCTCTCATTGGCAGTCGACTTGTAATGCTCTCTTCGGACAACCAACCCAAATATGGCCATTTTCTTCATCCCTCCTTCAAATTCCCTCCTTCTACATGCATTTCATCTTCTATAATTCTTCCAAGCTTTCAGTTTAGATTCTTCACACTCTTGCACTCACTTCTTGCATTCTCAAGCATTCTAGCAGCACTTTTGCACTCCATTATAGCAACAACTTCACTCCATCACTTCAGTAGAGAAAGTTTGGGACAACACCATTGCAACAGTGGCTTGAGTACTCTCATTCTCTCTTCCATTATCCTTGAGTGCTCTTGGTAAAGGCAGTAAGCTTCCCATTCCTCTCCTCTATTACCTAGTTGAGTAAGCAAATTTATTGTTTTGTAGTGTTTTAGTGTTCTTCATTACATTATTTTCTTTATCATAATCACTTTCCTAGCTATCCGTGAAGGTGGAAACACCTAAACGGGGGCTGACTAAGGCTTGCCTCTATACAGCCACCCAACATTTTTCCTCTTGTTTGTGTGTAGGTCAACATGCTTTTGGGGAGCTAGCTGGTGAATGAATTTCTTTATGAGATCATTCTTGCCACCCTAAATCTTGCATTTTTACTTTATCATATTAGAGAGTATTTTGTTTACTTAATAATGTTATTTTGGACTTTTAGTAGTAGTTAGCTAGGTCATTAGCTTGTTTTCCTAGCTTTGACCTTGTCTCTTTAGTTGTCTGGTCATATAGACGCCAGCACACTTAAGAGATGAAAGCACACAGCGTTGTCGTCCTAAGACCGCACTTCCATCCTCAAGCAGAGAGCTTCCTGAGGCATAGTGTTGAACCCAAAAACTAGCTCACCTAGCCCCGTCCTATATTTTAGGTCTATAGGGTGGTTGAAGGACTTCATAGTCCTCATCATTCTTGTCCTGCATTTCCTAACACCCCATTAAGCTGAGGTAAGTTAGGGCAGCATTCCACTCTTGGCCCTATGTGACCTGGGGCCTTGAACATGGTTGGTCCCCCTCTCTTACATTTTTGGTGAACCCGACATGAATCATTTTGGTTCCATTTTTTGATACTAATGGTTCTTTTCCTCATACTCTAGGAGTGTTGCAGGTGTGAGTGTTGTGAGGTTGTTGACTTACAACCTAACATGTGACCCCTAGCTGGCATAGCTAGATGGTTCCAAAGGTGTTGCATAGCGAAACCTTAATTGGGTCACCATCTTATCCTTTAACCTTTAGGGACTCTATGAAAGTATCATCTAGTGTGCATAATGGCCTTATTCCTGCATCAAATTATCCCATCTATGCAGCCTATGGATAGTGGTACTGGTATAACCTTCACCTCACAGGACCTATCGATGGGTTTTAACAAGGAACCATCTTCTCTCTATATTCTTGTGAAGATCAATGGAAACATCGTAGCCGGTGTTCTCATTGATCCAATGTCACAAGTAAACATAATAACCAAGGAGATTATGCTAATTAACTTTCTACATAAGGATGGGTATGATGCACTTGTGAGTACCATCCGCACACATGACGGGCTTTATGTGCCCCCTTTGAGTAGTATTGTACTGTCGGTCTTGGTTGGACCTAAATCTGTGAAACTCTTGTTTGATATTATTCCTGGGTTTGAGCTCTTTAGGGTGAAATTGGGTATCCCTTGGTTGGTAGCTATGAATGCAATGCCCTCAGTCGTGCATAAATATTTAAAATTTATCCATGGGGGTTCTGTACATGTAATTCATAACACTAATTGCTCATGGTAGTTACTCCTTGGGCTACTCTTGGCCTACACCCGTTGGTCCTCTTCCACCTAGGACGAACCTTCTGCACCAAACATATCAGAACTATAAGAAACGACGTTTAAGGTCAAAAGTGAGATACCCCCATCGCCCTGTGTTGTTTCACATAGGGCTTGCTTAAAAGTTAACAACGATGCCACTAAGGCACGCAGGAGGGAAGAAGAGAAGCAGTCCCGAGATCCTCCTTCCTCTTCCGTTGGTCAGTCTAATGCTTCTTCTTGCTCTTTTGCGATGCCATTAGATCTTGTTTTGTACTTGCGGGAGAATCTTATGGTGCCTGAGTGGCAAAAACCTAAGCATCCTGCATTCGAACTTCCTATTCTGCTGACGGAGCCTAGACCCGTTCGATATAACAGGAAGGTCTCCCATGGAGAGTCTTATTTGTCTCGACCTCTATAGCCTACTACCGCTCCTGCTCCTAAAGCAGTGAATAGGAAGAGGCCCCCTGTCAAGGCTCTTGAGCCAACTCCCCTAGTTGCTCTTCAACCTGCTCCTCCTGCTCCCATTTAGGAATCCATTCCTCCATTGGAGATAGTCGTAGTGGATGCTCCCATGGTTGAGTAGGAGCTTTTTTTTCCTTCGCAACCTCCAACCTCCAACTCAAAGAGTCATAGAAACCACCTTGTGCATGAGCGCAAGTGTCGGTGAAAGGCTCGCCTAGCTAAGCAGGATGCCTCGCAAAGGAAGGATGAAGTGAAGATCACCCCTACTTCAGGGCCTCCTGCAATGTCTTCCTCTTCCCTTCCTTTTGCTTCTCTTCAATCTAGTTCTGCATTGCTCTAGCTTCTGTTGTGAGTACGAGTGTGCCTAACCCCAAGAGGGTACAGGTGTTCATCACTCCTTTGGTGGAGCCACCTTTGCTAATATCCATTTTGGATATCCTGCCTTTCCCGAATTCCTTGGATATGATTAATACCTCGGTTGTATCCACTATGGTTCTTTCCTCCTCTTCCTCTGCACCTCTAGCCTCATTTGTGGGGAGTTCATCTCATCAGATGGAGAAAAAGGTGGAGTGTGGTCCTTCTAGCAATGAAGGACTTAAGAAGATCCCACCTTCTTCACAAGGTGGTCCGATGCTGAGTTGTTTTTCCCTAGTGATGGAACAAGTCTCGACTTCCTTTGAGTTCATCACCACTCTCGAGTCATTTGGAAAGCCTGATGAATCTCAAGTGTAGCCTGTCCCCTCCATTGGAGTTAAACATGATGCCCTTGTAGGGTGCATTTTTAACTGTGTGGATGAAGTTTCGGCCTTGTCAGCGATCTTCACAAAATCGTTGACCCTAGCTCCACAAGAGCTCGGTGATGAAGACCATGCAGGGCCTTCTTCCCTGTTGGTGCTTGGATACAGGAGTGGTTTTTGTGTCATAAGCCTTCTTCTATTTGTATCATCCTTCTTCCATGTTTGTGCTTGATTTTTGATAAATTAGAGACGATGCAAAGCATTGGGGGCATTTAGGCTTTCCTTCCATGTTGACCCAATTTTTTATTTTAACTTTGTCTTCTCGTGAATTCTTCACATAGTCTAATATAGTAGGGGTTGATGACAGTTCATTTATACACTAATATATATATATATATATATATATATATATTTATATATTTATGAGCAATTCTAACCCCAAAATATCAAGCTACCCCTGTGCCCTTTGTTTGTGTTTTTTCTCTTTTTCTTTCTCTTGATATTTCTCTCTTCTTTGTTTGAGTTTTTCCTTTCATGTGTGACAACTCCTTTCTATAACATTTCAATTTTCAAAAAATGCATTCATTGCCAATGAATCTTTTCTCAAAAATCTTCACAAACCTTTCTTCGGAATTGTATTCTCAACTTGGAGCCCTAGCAGAACATGTTTCCTTCATCATGGGTTCGTAAAGAAATGACTTGAAACCCTTCCTCTGAAGAAGGAACATCTTTGACCTTCCCCTCATGTGGGAGCATATTCTTCCTTTCAAATTCCTTGATGAAGTGAAAATATTTCAAAAGGATTCCTTAATGATGGATAGATTTGAGAAAGAAAATATATGCTTTCGAATTGTGCGTCCCTTTAGTGGACCCCTTCAACACAATGGGTTCCCAAGGGACCCCTTTGAAATTCTTCCAAATTATCGATTGTCTACGTGACTTTCTACTTACTCGTCTACATGGCCGCTTCCTAACTCTGCATAGTCTGCTTTCCTAGGTTTCCTCCATGTGAGAAATCTTGGGACATACCTCCTTGCAGGTATGAGAGCCTGTAGGGTGATTCCTTTGAGATTACCCCATGTGAGAGATCTTGGGGGTGGCTCTCATGCAGTTTTGTGAGCCTATAGGGTGCTTTCTTGGGTTTCCTCCATGCGAGAGATCTTGGGGGTTGCTTCCCTACAAGTTTATGGGTCTATAGGGCGCTTCCTTAGGTATTATTCATGCAAGAGATCTTAGAGGATACCTTCCCTATAGGTCTGCGGGTCTATAGGGTGCTTCCTTAGGTATTCTTCATGTGAGAGATCTTGGAGAATACCTTCCCTATAGGTCTGCGGGTCTATATGGTGCTTTCTTGGCTTCCTCCATGTGAGAGATCTTGGGGGACGCTTCCAAGGTATCCTCCATGTGAAATTTCTTAGGGGACACCTTCCTTTTAGGTATGCGGGCCTATAAGGCGCTTACCTCATGGGGCTTCCTTCATGTGAGAGATCTTGGGGGTTGCCTCCTTACAGGTTCACGGGCCTATAAGATGCTTTCTTTCTTTAGCTTCATAGTTTTGAGAAGATATGAAGTCCTTTGCTTGCCCTGCACCTTCAGGTTCGTCAAATCGTAGTCTGCTTCCTCGACAATTCAGGTATACATTTCTAACCTTATTCATTCTTCGATCTACTTTATTGAAGCACTCATCAGTATTTGTGCTCGCTAAAGTGGGGGGAAAATGTATAGGAGTGAATTTGCAACCCTTACGCAAATTCCCTTTTTGCCCTTCTTCACTTTAGAAAACCAAGTTTGGAATCTTAATTACACCTAAGCCCGCTACTTTCATTCCACTTGGCACATGTTTTGAGCATCGATGGGGGAATTTCTATCTAGGATTCCCACATGATGCGTAGACATTTGTGTGGCGCGCTTACATTCCTGGAAAATTCCTACGGCTAAACTTGTAGAGGCATTACACTTCTCATTGGCAATTGAATTGTAATGTACTCTTTAGCCGACCAACCTGAATATGGTCGTTTTCTTCATCCCTCCTTCAAATTCCCTCTTTCTACATGCATTTCATCTTCTACACAAATTCTTCCAAGCTTTCAATTCAACTTCTTCACACTCTTGCACTCTCTTCTTGCATTCTCAAGCATTCTAGCAACACTTTAGCACTCCATTGCAGCAACAACTTCACTCCATCACTTCAGTAGAGAATGTTTGGGACAACACCATTGCAGCAGAGGTTTGAGTACTCTCATTCTCTGCTCCATTAGCCTTGAGTGCTCTTGGTTGAGGTGGTAAGCTTCCCATTCCTCTCCTCTATTACTTGGTTGAGTAAGCACATTTACTATTTTATAGTGTTTTAGTGTTCTTCATTACATTACTTTCTTTATCATACTCGCTTTCCTGGCTGTCCATGGAGGTGGAAACATCTAAATGGGGGTTTGACTAAGGCAGGCCCCTATACAGCCACCCAACATTTTTCCTCCTCTTTGTGTGTAGGTGAACGTGCTTTTGGGGAGCTAGCTAGCGAATGAATTTCTTTTTGAAATCATTCTTGCCACCCTAACTTTTGCATTTTTACTTTATCATATTAGAGAGTATTTTGTTTACTTAATAACGTTATTTTTTCCTTTTAGTAGTAGTTAGCTAGGCCATTAGCTTGTTTTCCTAGGTTCGACCTTGTCTCTTTAGTTGTCTAGTCATACAAATGCCAGCGCACTTGAGAGATCCTAGCACATCGTGCAATTGTCCCAAGACCGCACTTTCGTCCTTAGGTAGAGAGCTTCCTGAGGTGTAGTGTTGAACATGAAAACTGGCTCGCTTAGCCCTGTCCTGTATTTTGGGTCTATAGGGTGGTTGAAGGACTTCATAGTCCTCATCATTCTTGTCCCACATTTTCTAACACCTTGTTAAGTTGAGGTAAGTTAGGGAAACTTTCCCCTCTTGGCCCTCCGTGACCTAGGGCCTTGAACGTGGTTGGTACCCCTCTCTTACATGAGGATGCAAGATTATAATAGAATGAAAACATTGGAAATTGGATTGGTTCATCATAGTTATAAGTATGTGCAATAGAGATGGGATATTTTGACTCTGGAGCTACAGAGGAAAGAGCCACATTAAATGTACAACTTCATGGTTGTGCTTGAAAGAGTGCATAGGTATATCTATATTGCTACTAACCATGCACTTAAGTGGATGACACTGACATTCTAACCACCAATCCTTCTTTATCCAGTACCACATTGCACAGGGGATAAGATGGAGGAATGTGAGCAGATTGAACTTACCAGGATGAAGAGGCTTTCATGTTACAGGGGATTCTACCAAAAGAAAATCAAGGGAGTAAATGCTATCATAGACCTTAGAGAGAATACATTGCACTATAATATATTCCCCTAGTTCATTTTCTTGAGGGCAAGCAAAAGGGTAGTTATGGGGAGTGATGAGCCCATTTATTAGCTAGTTTTTTATTATCTTTATGTTGCTTATAAGACATTCCTAAGACAATTATTCCTACAGTATGCCATCTTTTATGTTTATTACACAGACCTTGAACTAGGTTAAAGTGCATGGAAATGAAGTTATGATATGATGATGTTGCATGATTTATATGTGAATATGTATGGATTATGTTTGGTATTTGTGTTTAATCATGGTTGTTAGTATTGTGTGCATGTTTTATGAACTAACCCCTTGCAGCTTAAGAAGACATTATAGCTCGCATCAACTGCAAAATGCAACCCACAGCCGAAGGAGTTCCTAGACAACAAAATAGGGGATGTTCCTAAATACATTGAATGCAATAACTAAAACATGGAGACACCTCATGAAGACAATCATGCATCATTATGATAATTAATAAAGGCATTGAAGAAGGAGAACCCTATTATCATTAGGATTCGGGTGTAACTCATTTTATGTTCCATGTTTCAATTTTGTTATTCCAGAGTTTTAATCCTATTTAGATTCTTCTTTCTTTTCAGTTGCAATTAGTATAACAAAATCTTAATTATGCTCTAATATCTAGGGAGTTGTAATTAATGATTTCAGTTTAGAGTTGTGTTTTGAATAAACTCCCCTGTGCATGTATATAGCTAGTGGTTGATTCTTTAGGATAGTAAGTTGATTAATCTTTCAGTTTTGGATTTGGTTATCAAACACTTTTTAGTTCCAGTTGTTATTACACAGACATGTTGATTGTTCAAACATGGTTTTTATTAATACAATCTTTGAGCAAGATTTCATGTCATGTTTTGGAATGTGCAATGAATGATCTTTAGTTGATGTGATTGGGTGAATCTAAAAATTTAGGTTTGGTTAATATTAGTGAAGATAGCCACCTAAGCAAGGGTCACTCAAGGTACTATCCTTCACTACATTTACACTTTTTATTTTTGTTAGTAGTTACTTCATAATTGCATAATCAATTAAGATAGATTCTCATATCAAGTTATCAATAATTATTGTTCATGTTCATGATTGCATTCATTTAACTTGTAGTACTCCAGAGTGTAGAATAGGTTCACTTATCAATTTCCAGTCAGTTTCAACATTTTACCTATTAACAACAATTTAGTCATAGACTATGTTGTAGGTACCCGTAGCCAAAGCACCAGCTTTACTATTTTCACTATTATGCACTTTTATGATTTTCTATCAAGTATAATACCTTTACTAGGATAATTTAGGTAACCAAGCAATTCTTTGAAAGCACATACAGTGCCAGTACCATCACAAACCTACTAGCCTTGGTTGATAATCTAATGAAAGTCTTTTCAATCTCAAGTGGACTATTCAGCCAAGTTTTCCCTTGAATTGAGTGATTGCTACCAATATTTTTACACATTAGAATGAACTCTACATATTCTACCACTTAGTGGGAGTTGGTAGTAAGGGGGAGTGTGCTACAGTTGTAAATGTTGGAAGTTTGTTTGTCATTGAGGAGATTGTTGGCAACATGAGCATGATGTATAGTGTGAAGGGATTGTAGATTGTTGAGTAGGAAGATTGATGAAGGTTGATGAGCATGATAGATTATGGTTTTGTTATTGATGGAAACCCATAGTAGAGATGCAGTTGTGTTGGTCTAGAGAAGACCAAATGTGTTGCAGATTTTCCTAAGTCCTAGAGTATAGATTTTAGTATTTAGTGAGCTAGTTTTGAAGTCTACATTGCTCCACTATGAAGAATCTGGTTATGTAGTTTTACGGTAATTTTGGTGCATGTTGGAAGAGGATAAATCCAAAGTTTCATGAATTTATGTCTTTTGAAGTCGAAGATAGTGTTGACCTAAGTATTTTGGGATCATGCATAGTTGAGTTGTGTAAGTAGCAGTATCATAGGAGTGATTATAGGTCATTCCAACCTATTTTAATGTGTTACATTTTTAGTTCTTTTCACAAGGAATGTATGTTAATGTTTTGGGTTGACAGGTTATGTGGTGCATGATACATCTAATTAGGTTGACCTAATTAATGTTTTGGGTTGTTGCAGTTTATATACAAAGTTGATTTATTATTTGAATGTGGTAGACAGATCATAGTGTGTGTGTGTGTGTGAGATCTGGTGTAGAGAAGTGTGAATCATAGTTGTGGTGAATTATGAAGTGTGTTAAGTCAGTTTTATGAGCGTCAAAGGAACTATATATTCAACATATGTCAGATGCATTGTTAGTAGTTCATATTTGGCAGTGAGCCACCCTTTCCTCTATCTCTTTCTATTTTGGGTAGTGAGCCACTAATAGCGAGCCTTTCTCTTTTTTGGGTTTTCCACATAAAAATTTGGTGTTCTTGTGTCTATTCATGTGTTGCATGTTTTTAATGTTTCTTTTATTACTGCACATTGAATGAGATATTGTGAAATGCATTTTAAGTTAATGAATTTTAAGTAAAACTAATTCACCCCCCTCTCAATATTTTATGTGTTCAATAATTGGTATCAGAGCTTGGTTCCTTCAATTGGATTGATTGTTGAGGTAGATCTTAGAGGTTGAACACATGGCTACAAGGAAGTACCCTATCCCTCCAAAAGAGATTATCCTTGAATGGTTTACTAAACAAAATTGTGAGGTTGATATGGAAGGAGAACTCATATCAACCCTTGATGATTTGGATAAAGTAGAAGCTAAGAATAGAGATTTGAAAAAGGATTTGAATGTTGCATATGGGTGTATCAAGAAGTTGAGAGAGAAACTCGAGAAAGCTACAGAAAGAATTAAGGAAACAAATGAGAAGCTCAAGCAATCAAATGAGACTATCACCAATCTGAAAGTACGATTTGAAGAAGGAAAAAGAGTTTAAGGCTGCCTGAATGCCAAATTAAGAGACAAATCTGAAGAATTTTCAAAGCTTGAACAAGAGATTGTATATTTGAGATTAGATCTGGAGAAAGAAAAGAATCAAGAAGAAAAATTCAAGAAGAGCTCCGCAATTCTTGATGAGATGATTACAAATTAGAAGACTTCTAAGGAAAAAGAAGGATTTGAGTTTGAAAAAGGAGAAAGTTTAAAGGTAAATCAAGCTCTAAATAAGGTTGAAAAGAAGAATGAAAAAAATAGCAATGTCAAATAGGTTTGAATCCAGAAGAAAGAATTCAGAAGGCTTCCTATTAGACAACCTGCTATACAAAGGTATTCATTTTTTAATGGTTACTATTATTCCTGCAATAAATTTGGACATAGATATATAGAGTGTAGAAGTGGAATGAATCAGAATGCTCAATCATTTCCCGATCAATGTTATAGATGCAATAGATTTGGTCATAAAGCTAGTGAATGCATAAATTAGATGATGAATGGTTACAATAATGACATGATGTTTCAATATTTTCAATGGCTACTATTATACATGCAATGGATTTGGGTGTAAGAGTTTTGAATGTAGATCTAGAATGAATAGAAGAAGAATGATTTGGTAAAGAAGGTGGATTCGATCAAAATGAAGAAGGAAATGAATAAGATATGGAAGAAAAAGGATGAGAATGAAGTAAAGAATGAGTATGTGCCAACTCTTGGTGTAGATGTTTCCTCTAGAAACTAGATAAAGAGCTTTGGCTCGAAGAGAGTTTTAATTCAAAATCCTTAAGCCCCCACCAAAGACATGGTGTTAATTCCTCCAGTACATTGGTACATGTGTATATTGACATAGTTGATCTATTGGTGGTATTTTCAATATGAAATTTCCTGTTGCGGAGAATCACATAGTAATATAAGGTAACTGTATCAATACAGTGAGGGTTTACCAGCTTTTCAACATAATTTTACTCACTATAATCAATGCATTTTAGGTCTTCAAAAAAGTGTTTATATGTGATTTCACATATGATTAAGTCATTTGTGAATGAGCATTTGAAGTAAAGAGCAAAGAAAATTTGATTCTAAGTTGTTGTGAGAAACCCTACCAGCAAAGAAACTCAAAGGTATTCATTATTTCTTGCTAAACCCTAGTTTCAGAAGTGATTCATGATGTATAATCCACAAGTGATTGATGTCTTGGAATGACCAAGACCTAATTTAAATAAACATCTATATGAATCCATGGAGATGAATCTAAAAGGCACCTTTTTGAGGGTTCCTTATGGTGTAATACACATTGAGGATATGTGAATCTACATCCACACAAAAATAGATGAATATGATGGCATAAAGGTGGCAAAATTCTAGGTTAATGAGCTATCAGGAGATGACTTTGAATTGAAACCTAAATTTAAAAGTTTAACAAAGAAGAAGTTGGATGTGTGGAATAACTTTATAAACTTCTATCATGAGAATGAATCAATTAAGTATGTGTTGAGCCAAATTCATGATAAGTTTATGTGGTTGGATATGTCGCATATGATCAATAAGCATGCTATCAAGGTGGTTATCAGTTTGTGCTCTCAAGGACCCATTTTGACAATGAAGTCCATGAAGAATGAGATGGTGATGAAGCTCATAGTTGAAAAATTCAACAAGTGTACCCTAACAGTGAAGGACATTGATGATCCAACAGTTAAGTATGCATCGATGATGATTGGGTATAAGATCTATTATACTAATAGAGAGAATTTTGTTTTGGCCACAACTATACACACTACTCTCAAGATGGTGAAAGAGGGTCTAGACATTGATTTGTGCAAACTCCTAAGACAATAGTTGATGGAGAACCTACAAAATACCAAATAATCTTGGTACCCCTTTTGATATGGTGCCCTAATTGGGAATTTATTATTTTACTTTATTAGAGAGTTGTTTGGTGTGAAGAATATTGTGTGGTTGGATAACATTCCTATTGCAATTCAGATCAGAGATCATTTAAGAAGGATGAAAGACCTAGAAACCTAGAATATTATGCTACGGGGCTTCTTCAAGATCTTTCAAGGAAAAATATAAGAAAGAGAGAGGATACTAGAAAATATTTTTGAGAATTAAAAGGACATAATCTTTATGGTTACCACAGATAACTGCATTATGGAAGTAGTTGAACCCAAAATAGTTTGGGTTCCGAAGATGGGTCATGAGGTTACTGTAGAAGAAATTATCAATCTTGTTGAAGTTATGTTGAGCAACCCTAGAGATCTAATTGTGGATAGGTTTGGAATGTATGAGGAGAAATCCAATGAAGTGCACTCGAAACAAAAGGAAAAGAAGATAAATAAAAATGTGGAAAAGATGAAGGTAGAGTTGGAAGAGATCGTTGGTTCTTCAAAGGATTTTATGGAGAAAATCAAGGCCCCATTTGTGGCTCCACAAGGTACTCCTAACACTAGAAGGTTCATCAAGACCTCTACCCCCTCTCCTAATGTTTCAAAGTCCTAAACAAATCCGACAAAGAGTTCAAAGAAGAAGGCTACATCAAATGTACCTGAGCAACAAAAGGATCCTAAGAGGAGAAGAAAAGAAAGGTAACAAGGGAAAAATACATCAACTATGAGCATGAACAAGAAGAAGAAAAAGGACCCCAATTGGTCTAGAAGAAGAAGAAGTATCAAACTTCCGTAGAAGAGACTAGTGCAAAGAAAGAAAAAAATGACATTATAGACACAGATGGTGAGGAAGAAGTAGAAAAGCAAAAGAAATCCTTTTTTATTAAGAAAACATAAAAGAGTTCAAGAGAATAATCATTTAAAAGTGAGGGAAAAGGTAAAGGAAAGAATAATAAGACCCCTTCGATAAGGGAGCATAGCCCCTTGAAATTGGATGCATTATTTAATAGTATTGCAAATTTTGGTCTCTTGGAAGAGACTGACAAATGTATCCCAAGTCAAATGATGGGGATAAGATCACCATAGAAGAAGCCATTGTAAAGTATATGGTCACTTTCAATATTGGCATGAGTGAAATTAAGAGTCAATTTCCTGATGACCTGAAAGGTGTTTTGAGTGCCAGAAGACAAGAAGCATTTGATGAAGATGCAAAAATAAGAACATTTTCCTTGGAGAATATTGGTTCTTCTCTCATAGATGAATATAGAGGTAAATTGGCTCAAGTATATAATAAGGATTTCAGGAAAAAATAGAGAGTCAACACTCTAATCAACAAAGATAAGGAAGACATAGAAAGGATGAAGAATGAGACACTGCAAAAGATTGCAGATTTGGAAAAGGAATTGAAGATGTCTCCTGATGATATAGATGAAATGTAGAATGATGTATATGTCCTAGAGACCAATGAACCTAAAATTCCACAACATGAACATGTGCCTGTAGAGGAGAATGTGGAAGAAGATATGATTATAGACAATGCCCCTCCAATTGCAAAAGATATTACTAGTGGAGAAAGGAATGATGAGATGCAGGACATCTTGGAGAAGAATGAAACATAGAGTGAGCAGAGCTTGCCCACTCTGAAAATTGAAAAATATGCAGAGTAGAAGGAAGAAGGTAAACATGGAAACTCAGAGAAGTTTGAGGCACAAAAGGATGAAAAATTGCCTCCTTCGGATGGTGAAAAGGTTGTTGGGGAAGAAAAGATTGCAGAAGAGTGCTTCAACAACGGTGATAAGGAGAAAGATAAAAAGGAAGAAGAACATACAATTTAATTTGTTGGTTAATCCTCTGGATCTTCTATAGATTCATTAAAATATTTATTAGATATGCAATTGCACTTTGAACCAGTGGTGTCTGCACAGCTCTTCTAGATACCCATGCAACAAGGGCATGTGGAGATGATAAAAATATCTCCCCTGCATAAACTATAGCTTGGTGGTGCATTTCATGCCTCTGCTAAAAAGGAGATATTGCAAACTCACTAGAAGAGTGCAGAGTTGATTAAGGAAGCAACAAAAATTTTGCAAGAAGGTGTTCCTAGTACAACCATTTATGATTCTTTGACCAATGTGTAGAAGTTAAAATTGTTGCTAGATTCCTTCAAGGATTACTTTGTTGGGCTGGAAGAGAGATTAGAAAAATAAATGACAAAGAATTTCAATGATAGGAAATTGGCCGAAGTATCTAATAAATGCATTGTTGGATATGGTAAACTGCAAGAGAATCTAAGAGTTGCACATAAATACTTGGATGAAACAAAATATTTGTTTCATTTTTTCTTAAAATGGCTTAATTCTACAAGGAGAATTAAGGACCAAATGGACTCAATAGAGTCACAAATTGCTCAGGTATCCAGTACATACAATCCATCCAATGATGTAGATGATGTAACAAGGATAGCAATAAAGAATCTACATGGAAAATTTTTCCAACTACAAGAACAAAGGAAAAGATCATAATGCAGTATTGTCGGCTTAGAGATCTATTAAGTGCAAGGCTTATAGCCTTGATTAGAGTGTTATAAAGTGCAGAGAAGATGGCACAAAAGAACCTAGTGCCTTGTATCCAGATGAAGGAGAATATCTCCTTATTCAGATTGAGAGATAGTGCAATTTGCTTTCCTTCACCAAGGTTAAGAGATAGGAAAGAAATATTGGAAGACACACCTTGCAAAATTGAAGGTGTCTTACAAGGGTATTTTACCCTCTTCCAATTGATTGTGTACATTTCCATTTGTTTACAATTTTTTTGATTTATATGTACATATGTGAAAGTATTAGAGAGTGTTGTAGTACATTTTTGGTAAATTTGTTAAATAAAATTATTAGGGGGAGCCTCTCTAATGTAAATTGTTTGAGAAGTGTTGAGTATAGGAGTAAAGAAGTAAGGGGGGGGGAATTTTTATGTATATACATATATCTACAAAAGGGAAAATAGTTGGAGTAGTTTGAGAAGCTTGATATTGTAAGCCCTTTGCCCTTGATGTCAAAGGGGGAGAAGTTTAAGTAGTTTAAGAGTTTTGAGAACATGTTTCCATAAATGAAAAATGGGGAGATTGTTGGGAGTTTGTTTGTCATTGAGGCGATTATTGGAAACATGAGCATGATGTATAGTCTGAAGGGATTGTAGATTGTTGAGTGGGGAGATTGATGAAGGTTGATGAGCATGACAAATAATGGTATTGTCATTGATAGCAACCCATGGTAGAGATACAGTAGAGTTGGTCCGAAGAAGACTAAATGTGTTGTAGATTTACCTAAGTCCCAAAGTATAATTTTTAGTATTCGATGAACTAGTTTTGAAGTTCACATTGCTCTGCTATGAAGAATCTGGTTATACAGTTTTAACGTAATGTTAGTGCATGTTGGAAGATGTTAAATCCAAAGTTTCATGACTTGATGTCTTCCATAGTTGAAGATAGTGTTGATATTGTTATGCGGATTTGTGGAAGTGTTTACAAATGTCAGAGGTGTATACATTCCAAGTGGCAAGTGTTTTGGTAGTCTATTTGTCAAGGTGTGGATGAACAGTTGGTTTATTTAGATATTACTTCACTAGTTTTGATATCAAGTGTTGACCTAAGTATTTTAGGGTTGTGTGGAGTTGAGTTGTGTAAGGAGTGGTATCATAAGAGTGATTATAGGTCATTCCAACCTATTTTCCATATGTCAAGGTGTGGATGAATAGTTGGTTCATTCAAATGTTACTTCACTAGTTTTGCTATCTGGTGTTGACCTAAGTATTTTGGGGTTGTGCAGAGTTGAGTTGTGTAAGAAACAGTATTAGAGGAGTGATTATAGGTCATGTTAACCTATTTTAATGTGTTACATGTTTTGGTTCTTTCTATAAGGAATGTATGTTGATGTTTTGGGATGACAGGTTATGTGGTGCATGATACACCCAATTAGGCCAAACTAATTTATGTTTTGGGTTGATGCAGTATATATAAAAAGGTTGAATCATTATGTGAATGTGGTAGATAGAGTATATAGTGTGTGTGTTTTTGTGTGCGAGATTTGGTGCAGAGAAGTGCAAATCATAGTTGTGGTGGAGTATGAAGTGTGTTAAGTCAGTTTTTTGATCTTCAATGGAATTGTATCTTCAGCATATGTCAGATGCATTGTTAGCAGTTCATATTTGGTAGTGAGCCACACTTTCTTATATCTCTTTATATTCTTGGTAGTGGGATCTTTGGAAGTAATCCTTTCTCCTTTTTTGGATAGTGAGTTTTCCCTTTTATATCAAACATTGTAACCGATTATAACATATTGTGAGCTAATCCTCATCATGGTTTTTCCTTTTTTGGGTTTTCCAAGTAAAAATATAGTTTTATTGTGTCTATTCATGTGATGCATTCTTTTAATGTTTATTTCCTTAAACACATTGAATGAGATATTGTGAAATGCATTTTAAGTTAATGGATTTCAAGGAATACTGATTCACCCCCCCTTAATATTCTAAGTGTTTAACAGTAAAAATGGTGTTGGCCAATAGGGGAGTATGTGATGTTGCTTCAATAGAGGATCCTTTTTCCTTTTGTCCCTAAAGTCATAATACATATTGTTTTATACAAACATATATGGCCCTTTTTCCTTGATGTCAGAGAGAGAGATTGAGCAGTGTGTATTGCCATCAATGCCAAAGGGGGAGATTATTGGCAATTGTTGTCATTGATGTCAATACTAAGGAGATTGCTAGAAACTGTTGTCATTGATGCCAACACTGATTATTGGTTGTCATTGATGTTAGCACTTGAGAAAATAATTGTTGAAGTTCATGGTGATGTCATGGCTTATCAAAGAAGAATTGCTAAAGTTCATGGTTGATGTCATGCCTTATCAAAGAATAATTGTTGAAGTTCATGATTAAATGTCATGCCTCATCAAAGAAGAGTTGTTGAAGTTCATATACTACATTATTACTATCAACAAAGTTAATTTCATAATGATATATTTAGATGAGGATTAGAAGCATTAAGATGAGGTTTAACATCATGACTGATTGTAGAGAGATGTTGAAGGTCTACAACATGTCTTATGTTCTCTCTTGGTGTTCCTTATGAAGTATGTGTTGTTGAAAAGAAGTTTTGGCCACTTCAAGTTGCTTAAGTGTTTCTGGTGAACAAGAAGTTGCATTGAAGTCTATCCAGGAGAATGCTCCACATTCCTCTATTTGTTGATACTTTGGTCCTACGCTCTGGTATTCAATTTTAGTTTTTAGTGGATGGTGTATTCCTATATTTTTAGGTCACTTGTGTTACTGAGGAGATCTTTGTGAATTATAGAAGGTTGGTAGTATTGTTGGTTGTCAAAATATTCTAGGAAATGCTTTGCATTGATGTCTCTACTTCTATGACTTGGTGCATGTGCTCTCAACATCTATGCAATGTCTCAATTCCAATCTTGTGTGTTGAAGTGGTCTACAATTTGTTCTACTATTGCTACATCATCTGGCTATGTATTATGTGCTTCTTGAATGAAGTATTTTGTACCCGTTTGATCTACATTAGTTGTTGATTGCATGACAGTATGGAAGAAGTGAATGAAAGTATTGTTGTATATTTAGGAAACGTCCCCATGTGATCCACATGTTGATAATTGGTCACTTCGATGTTGCATTGTGTCTTGAGTTGGCTTTTAGGAATATTTGTGGACATCTGGCTGAAATGTTTGATTCCTTTGCTTGCATCATGTGCTTGGGGGTTCATGCCAACAATGGAAGATGTGTTGTGATAAACTGGATCTTGAATTATCCTGCTTGGGACCACATCATGTTAATTCAATAAGAATTATGTTTATGGGTCAACTAGTTATGTGCTTCGACATTTCATCCACACATTTCCTTGATGTCAACTTAGGTTGATGTGCACCTGCATGTAAATGGTTTTGGATCACATTGAAATAAGTGCTAAGAGTGTTTTTGGTCCTCTCTATCTTCTAGATAAGACCACATTATGTTTTGGTGGTCGACTAGTTAATTTCATTATTTATCCTTTTCTTGGCCGACCTGATTGAAGTTTTGAAGTGTTGCAATGGATATAAATGCAATATCATTTTGGATACAACTAGGTGGAGTAGTGTAAAAGTGAGAAGAAGTGTGTGTGCGAATTGTATTGAATATATAGCAGTGATAATACTAAAGTGTGTGAAAAGAAAGATTGATTGTGCTATAATGCCTTAGTCAACAGAGTTTCATGTTGGAAATCATTATAATTCACTCTAAATCATATTGTATCCTTCTCTAAGGTAGTGAAACTCATCACGTCCCTATATCTTTCTCTTGAAGTTATGTTGTCTTCGGATCAACAAGTTCTTTGTATCTTGCTCTAAGGTAGTGAGCCTTCTTGCAAGTCTTTTTAGAAGTGAGCCTTATATTGTGAGTTAACTCTCACTGTGGTTTTTTCAATCAATGGGTTTTCCATGTAAATTTGGTGTTCTTGTGCATGTGTGTTTCCTCTAGTTATTTCTCATTGTTGCTTTGGTTAGAAGTAGAATTGTAATAACTTGCATTGCTTAAAGGTTGTTGAAGTTACTAAGGATTCAAACTGTTATGCCATTCTTTGTTACTATTATGTTTTAGGGTTTTGTTCTAATAAATAAGGTTGGATTGTGCTGAAAGAGTTAAGTTCCAAAAGGGGTTAATTTTTTTTGTAGACTAATTCACCCCCCTCTCAATCTTTGGGCGTGTTCAACACTATTCTATTGAGCAGGTTTTTGTTATAAACAGATAAGTTGTTGGACATGGAATATGTGTTTGATTTGTCTACTCCTATTTCAAGTAGTTATTATTTTTTGTTTCAGAACTCAGTCCTCTTCCTATTCTTGAAATATTTTGCATTTGTTTTATAGTCTATTTTCAGTTCATGAATAATGGGACTGCCTCATAGACCCTATTTAGTAGGATTGTTTGTCAAGGAGGAGAGCTAGTAGCAATATTATGAATGTGTGTTATTGAATAAATATCTTCAAAAAAATTTCTTAGATTTTGTGTAATAGTTTTTTGTTTAGAATGCAATAAAGGAGAATTAATTTGATACTATGATTTGTTGAGTAAGTGAGTGTTTGAGTGGAAGCAACAACTCAAGAAAGGGCCACTTGAGGTACTACTGAAGCACTTTAACTTCAGTTGTTAAATTAGATGATGAATTGTAAATTCAATTGGTAGTTTTTAGTTACATGATTATGAATGTGTGTTATAATTCATGATTTAGATTTTGTAGCTTACTGTTTTTTTTTTCATACTCCAGAGGATTAGTTATATTAGGACATTGCAGCTTAACAATTAATAGTCATGGTCCTAAGCATTCAATACCCATAGCATAAGGTAGTTACTTGTATTCTTTTCCCCTAGATTTTGTGAATTAGTAGTTTATTTTAATTTCAATCTTTTACTATATTTGCATATGTTTATTCGCCTATACTCAATCGATATAGGATGTCCACAATCTGTGAATGCATATACTTTACCAACACTATCTAAATTTCTATGACTTCTTGACTAATGATTTAATGCAACCATCTTGTGAATGATGAACTGCTTAGTTGGGGATCCTCAAGTCTTGAAAGTTGTATGTATACCTATTATTGCTAGTTTAATTAGGAATTAAAGTTGGCTCTACATTTTTGGCATCATTATTAGGGATGGTGCTAAGTTCAAGATTCTTCTTTGTTTTTACAATTCCTTTCAAATCTTCCATAGTATAGCAAATTTGTTTCAACATTAGGGTAAATATGTATTTAGGCATCAACTACAACACAATTTTCTAACAATGAGTAGGAACCATTGATCTAAAAGAGCTAGAACCATTTCAGGTGAAGACATCAAGATGCTTTGGGAAGATTCTTCCCTTGGCACATGAAGCATTTGAAGACACTAGTGGGAAAAGCAAACATATTGAGGGAATTAATGAAGAAGAATGATCCCTTACACTAGTAGCTACACTAATTACAAAGGAGAATTCTATAATACACTTTAATATCAGGTATGTTGAACATTTGGAATACTGAGAGGGGGGTGAATCAATATTCTATTAAACCATTCAAACATTATCCATCCAATTACCAAAGCACATTCAATTGACATAAGCAAATAAAGCATGAAAAATCCACATCACATAACACATGAACACCATTTTTTTATGTGGAAAACCAAAAATGGGAAAAACCACAGTGAGTGTTAGCTCACAATATATTATATCCAAATATAGTATATTACATAAATGCTCATTGTAGGTGGACTCACTACCCACAAAGAATAAGATAGGAGGTAGAAGGGGTGGCTAAGACCTTATTGAATTGTTACAATCACATCTACAGTATGCTATACTACAACTCCAATGAAGTACAAAATCAATCTTTGCACTGATCTGGATCAATGCTCTGCTCTGCTTTGAATTCACACAATCCACACAACTTTGATCACATTCACATCATACACATGTATGTGGAAAACCATGCATGTCATATATTTATCATCACTTGCACATCATCTCAAAATACCAAAATCAATCTACTATACATATCCACATCAAGTGTAACATCAATTAGGTTGGCCTATTTGGATGTAACACACAAAATTTGAACTTGTTGTCCTCAAAACATTTCATCCACATATCACGCCTTAATTCAAAATTCAATTCACCTCAAGATAGTTCAAGATGGACATAATATAGGTCCTACATAAGATTGCAACACATATCAATCCTTTGTAAAACACCAAACATGTTAGGTCGGCCCCAAATAAGACCTAAACACAAAAACCTTCATTCGTTAACTCAATTCACCACACGTGGAGTTCAAAACACAATCCCATCTAGAATTCCCACTCAACTGACATCTAAAATCTTATCTTCAACATCACAACTCAAAATAATCATTCACAAAGGGATGCAAAATCTCCCACACCAACATATTGTACAAGGAAAGACTGCAATACACCAAGTCGAACTCTATCATTTATAACTTATAGGATACTTCACCAAACAACAAAAACTATTAGATTTAGATGCATTTTATGTTCACCAAATTAATATTAGAACCACATAGTGATATCACTATTTGTGGTGGAGTGTGGACTAAAAAACTGACGCACTAAACCATTGAACAAACAAATTTGATACTTAGGAAAATTTCTATGTAGCTGTACTTTTCAGATCAACTTATCTTATACAAATGTTTTCAAAAACACTTCTAAATCATGCTAAGATGATCCATAACAATGTTGACATCAATAAAAACATTGGATCATGCAATATGTACATACCATGCTCATATTTTCGGAAAGCATCATCTTCCAACAATCTCCCCCTTTGTCATTGATGGCAACATGCTCTCTAAAACAAACATTCTCCAAAAAAATTATCTCCCCCATATACATATTTGTATTTCCCAAAATGGTCCAAGTATCTCTCCCAATGTCTCTCCAAGTATCTCTCCCCCTTTGAAATCAATGGAAAAGGGTGTACTGGTACCAACTCTTATATGGTCCCCCTTAGAAAGTTAACCCAAAAATTCTATATCATCCACATATATACAAAAGAATCTAAAAAAATTGAAAGACTACAAAATACATAAGAATAGAAATGGTCAACCTGAAGATGTTGACCCATGAAGCTTCTGTAAAATGACTTTCCAAGAAATTTTACCTTATTCCCAAGCTTTCTTAGCTGTTGCAAGCATTCTATGTTGAGACTCAAGCTCAACCAAACTTTCCTCTTCTTTTGTAGTACTGGGAGTAAGATTTAGCTTTGAAATCGTATTTGTACTAGTAAGGGAACTTGAGATAGGTATGTGCTTTATTTTTACCAAGTCCCTTAACTTTCCAAACTTCTTGATTATGTCTTCCTTTTGGCTTTTCAATGCAAAGAATTTGTCATGTAAGTCCACTATAGCAGTCCAGGTCTGATCATCCCTGTCCTATATCGAATCATAGGCATTTGAAGCATTACTTATTTGTGTCTCAATTGCGTCCATGGCATCCTTTATGCTTTGTGTGGCATCCGACCACTTCATGCAATACAAAAATAAAGTATTTGATTATTCCTCACATGCTTGCACATCCTTTGAACTCTCTTTAACTTTATTGTGTGCAAATGCACACTTCTCTGTAATTTCCAACAATTTTTTTTTTGCAAGCCTCATCTCAATTTTTGTTTCAACTTAACCTTTTAGTCTAGAGGTATATTCCTTGAAGGAATCAATCAAGAACTTGAAGTTCTCCATTGCAGATAACGATGTATCAATGTTTGTTTCGGGACTTATCTCTTGCAATACATTTACAACTTCATCCATCAATTCAACACTCTTTTAATACATTTCAATAATCTCTTTTCTCTCTGATGTGTGAAACACATCAGCTAGCTGTAACTTGTGTATGGGAGATATTTTTTCAAAGACTACACTTCTTTGTTGCATGGGAAACTACAACAACTAAGATGAAACTACTGGTTGGAATCTTACTTGCTAGGTGTTAGCAAATGAAAAAGAACTCAATAATGAATTTATTAGTGACTCTAGACCTAGATTAGCACCGATATGAATCCGCTAACAGCTCTAAAATCACATAATTGCATTTGTGGATTTCTCTAAATTTTATTAAGGTACAGCTCCCTCACAAGATCTTCAAGGAAATAATCTATCCTAAAGAAACTGCATGAAAATGTGACAAACACTAATTCATAAATATGAAATTAGCATGGAGGCAGGAACACAATCAATTATGATCAATTCAAAGATTGAAAATAATGACTATCAAATTAGATTAATGTATAAATAGATCAGACTGCAATAAATGAGAGATAGATAGCCCGTTCTTCAAAGAAAACATAGCTAATCATACGCCTAACACATAGGTTGGCATACTTCAAATCTTTCAATTTATAACACACAGATTATAAGCTATTGTAGACTATAATTAATAATATTCCTCCTTGAAAACACCCCCAGATGTATCCAGGAAGATTTAAAAAATCCCCCCATCAATGTTCTCCTTCTAATTTATAATATGGCTAAAGCCATTTGGATGGACACTAAAGATGTTACTAGATTAGTGGCTTCTTGTATTCCATACATTTATTAGGAAGTTGATAAGGCAATTGGAAATTTTTCCAAGAATGGATATTGACAGAGGAAACCAATCATCACTCAAGCAGCAGTCACCAAAGGACCAATCATTTCATCAAAATTTTAATGCAACACTTAAGGAAACCAAGTGGTAACACATGTGAGCTATTCGATGGAGAATTGCAACTTAATCGACACAAGTCGATCATAAATGTGAATTAAATTCACATCTCATCAATCTTGAATTGAATATGACAATGTCTAGCCAAAATTCTATAAATTCAAGTAATGTCATCTCCTTCCCAACATCAATTGCATCCAATATGGTGAGGTCCCAAAGCGATGGAAGTTCTGCGAATGACTATATTATTTTGGAGGAGATTGAGTGCAATCCTCTATTCAGGCATATTTTTGATCAACTGAAAGAGGTGTTTGTGGTGCAAAGAAAAGTGGAAGAAGAGGTGCTCCAAAGCATCCTAGGTGAGGCATTTATGAGCCAAGGTCACATTCATAACACTACCATGTTGGAGCAGTTTATTTACACTATTGTCAGGACTTCTAGGCCTGAGACTGGGGCATGAGAGCAATGGAGCGTTTGGTGAAGCCTGAGTTCCATCACCGTGTTAGAGTGGCGATAAACAGACTCAACTACTATCCACAGACTGGGCTAGTAGCTAATGCCATCTGCATTGCATCAACCATCCGGGATGAGACACTGGAAGAAGCCGTAGCTTTACTATGCATTGGGGTGGTGAGAAATGATCTAGAATTATTCATGCAGTTCCTCCAGTTGCATGAGAACCTGCTTTCACCTGCTCAAATGGATCGCCTACAGGTTGTTACCAAGGGAATTCGTGTCCTGATGTTCACTCTATGCACTTAAAAAATTTTATGTTTGCCTCTTTTGTATCTACCAATCTAGTTTTTGTACTTGAACCAAGCAATTATAGCTTTTCTAGCATAATGTAAAAATGATTTTATATATAAATAAAATATATCTTTTTGGTATTATCTGTGTTTTCACATTGTTGGTTTTTTGTTTATGGTGTTCTTGAAAAATAATGATTTTCTTTTATATAACATCATAATCAAGTGATTAGACTAGCAATAATTCGGTTTTAATTTGCATAATTCTTCATAGGCGACAAAATAGATGGTTCGCATAACCTAGGAAAACCCCGCCCAGATTCGAAGTGACGTAGAAGATGTCACCCGAGGCGTAACTTGCAAGTGAAGTGTCCAAATTTTGACTCATGACTTAACCTTTTCGTACATTGCACTTTGGGAAACAAAAAAAGACTTTGAATGTGACAAGAAAAAACTATTGTATATAAAAAAAGTAAGTTAGGCAATAAAATAAGAGGTTCGACTAACTTCACAAAACAATGCCTGAGTTTGAAATAAATGACAAAAGACCACTGAAGGCCAAGTTTAGTTTATGACTTAGGCAAACCATGAAGATAACCTCCTGAATAGAGACTCAATGAAAAATCTATAGGCAACAATGGCTCTAGCTAGGGACAAGGACTATAAGGACGAAGCAATGAACCCAAAGCCATAAATGTAGATCAGTTTGAATTCCATTGGGCATGGATTCAAGGAGGAGGAGAACCAAAACAAACCAAACACGAGCAAAACAAGGAAAGAAGCATCTAGACTACCAACACACCAAAATTTTGACTATGTACACGATAGGACATCCCTACCCTAAAGGATTCCAGAGATAATCATGTGAATCCATTGACAAGTTGAGAGAAATAGCTGCATGTATGGATCAACACTAAGTGATTAAAAACTACATGTACACCCACCTGCCAAATTGCAATTGTCGCTGCCCAATAAATAAAGTCAGCATTTTGTAGGAACCTCTTGAATGATGTCTTTTGTCCAAAAAGCCACCCCTTATTACATGTCCCACTAGTCAAATGGTTAACATTAATACTTCCTTGTGTATGTACACTTGAATTTTCTTGTATAACATCTGATTCAAGATTGTTCTACACGTTTTGCACCTGACACTCTAAACAAGAAGAAAGGAGTCCTCGAATTGGACACCCTACATACAGGGTATGAGGCAAGTGAAATTCATGGTTACCATGTGCATAAATAATCACACTGTCTAAAGGCTCAAGATCCCCATTTTTAGTTTGTAGACCATTAGACTTATCAAATTCCACCGCTAATTCACCAATCACAATTTCCCTTCCAATTTCATCTGTTCTACAAGTTGATCCTAATAAAGCTCCCCGGTCTTCAAAACCCTCACTAGCACACTTGAACCCTTCATAAACAACTTGTGAGCCAAAAAAGATGATATCTAAAGATTCAATTACCCTTGAGAGTTGAACTTGACCTTCTCCTTCAGCTGGGAGATTAGCATTTTCCTCTTTTGGTCCCTGCTCATGATCAACTGCACCTTTAAGTGAACAATCTTCTTCTTTTATCATTAATTGATCTTCTAAACTTATAAAAAGAGGATTATCATAGATTTTGAATTAATCATAATCAAAGAGAGGATTATAATGAGTTGATTTCCATTCTTTCTTTTGAAAACTATCCTTCCCAGGATCATCTTCTTCCAAACTTAAACATAAATTTGTATTCCCTACTTCTTTGAAAACAAAAGATTCATACTCAGGAGAAAGAAGAGAATACGATTCCAAAATTTTTGAGCTAACTTCTGAAGGAGATAGTTTACCAGGAGGGAAGGTCAAAGCTAATGATGGCTTTACTGGCAGCCCTTCATCCTCGTCATCATTGGATGAGCTATAATCACTTTCAGTTTCAACATAAGTGCATAAGTTCAAGGACAAATCAGCATAGGGGTGATTATGCTTTTCATTAGGCTGATGTAGATTATCAAGGATCGTTAGATTCATATTCTCCATAGTAGGGTTGCTTTTAACTGGAACCTTAGGAAATATTTTACAACTATTCCCAAACTTCATGCCTAAATTTATTTTCCATTTTCCCACTGCAATGAAATCATCTTCAGCCTTCACTGCCTCTTGTTGAGCTTGCTCAATTCCTTGAATTTTCACTCTTTTCAAAAGCAATTGTATATTTGATTCAAGGGTGGAAATGAATATGTGGTATTGAATCTCTACATTGGGATTTTCTAGGGTAGGGATTTTTTGGAGAGACCGGTTGAAACGGTAGATGAAATCCCTCATCGTCTCGACTCTATTCTTCATAAGTTGAAAAAAGTAACGCAGGGTAGCTACAACATTAGTTGGAATTCCATAGCATTGGTGAAACTTTGTCTTAAGGACATACCAATTGATGATGCTTCCCTTTTCTAGTCCTTTGAATCATTCAACAACTTTTTCAATCAAGCTCTCAATAAAAATTCTTATAAACATGTCCTCATCCTGGATCCCTAAAACTGCGCTCATAGTCGTCATAGCTAGAATATGTTCCTCAGGATCTTGATCATTCTGACCTGAGAATTTTGGAAATCCTTTACAGGACCTTTTATGTAAACCATGATATTGGGGTAAGGCAAGGGGGCCAACTTGGTTGCACCAGAGATTTGAAGCCATAAGAACAAACGAAGTTTCCAACTCACTAAAAGTAAGGTTAGGAAGAGGAGATTACTATGGTGGATGAGCTAGCAGTGGATTATGAGGTTGATGTGCATGTGGGTCCCTAGGCCGACGTGGAGGTGGACTAGGTTGGTAATTATGATGATGAGGTGGGTCATCGTAATATTCAAATATTAGTCTTGGAGGTGGTTCAATCACAGGTACAGGTGGTTGTTGGGCCTGCTCTTCTTCTTCTTCCAAGGCAAAGTCCACTCGTATGTAATCTGCCACACTTCTTCTATATCTCCACGCGAGTGTATTTAATTGTGATATGATATCCTCTTGCTTAGCTCCAACCCAATCTAAATCTGGCTACAAAACAAGGAAAACATCATTATGTAGAAGTACCATCTTGCTACATGACGTAAGGACAATCGTCAGATTTCCAACTAATTTATCCCCAGCGGAGTTGCCAAAAATTTGTTAGCGAATGAAAAAGAACTAATAATGAATTTAGCAGTGACTCTAGACCCAGATTAGCACCGATATGAATCTGCTAACAACTCTGAAAGCACTCAATTGCATTTGTGGCTTTCTTTGAATTTTATCAAGGTATAACTCCCTCACAAGATCTTCAAGGAATTAATCTATCCTAAAGAAATCACATGTGCTTTTAACCATAAAGAAAAAAAGGTGACAAACGCTAACTCATAAATATGAAATTAGATCAGAGGTAGGAACACAACCACTTATGATCAATTCAAAGATTGAAAATAATGACTATCAAATTAGATTAATGTAAATAGACCAGACTGTAATAAATGAGAGATAGATAGCTCGTTCTTCAAAGAAAACATAACTAATCGTACACTTAACACATAGGTTGGCATACTTCAAATATTTCAATTTTAAACACACATATTATAAGCTATTACAGACTGTAATTAATAATATTCCTCCTCGAAAACACCCCGAGATGTATCCAGGAAGATTTCAAAAGTCCCCCCATCAATGTTCTCCTTCTAATTTATAATGTGGCTAAAGCCATTTGGATAGACACTAAAGATGTTACTAGATTAGTGGCTTCTTGTATTCTGGACGTTTATTAGGAAGTTGATAAGACAATTGGAAATTTTTCCAAGAATGGATATCATCAGAGGAAACTAATCATCACTCGAGCAGTAGCCACCAAAGGACCAATCATTTCATCAATTTTTTAATGCAACGCTTAAGGAAACCAAGCGGTAGCACGTGTGAGCTGTCTAATGGAGAATTGCAACTTAATAAACACAAGTTGATCATAAATATGAATTAAATTCACATCTCATCAATCTTGAATTGAATACGACAATGTCTAGGCAAAATTCTATAAATTCAAGTAATGTCATCTCCTTCCCAATATCAATTGCATCCAATATGGTGAGCTCCCAAAGCGATGGAAGTTCTGCGAATGACTATATTGTTTTGGAGGAGATTGAGTGCAATCCTCCGTTCAGGCATATTTTTTATCAACTGAAAGAGGTGTTCATGGTGCAAAGTGAAGTGGAAGAATAGGTGCTTCAAAGCATCTTGGGTGAGGCATTTATGAACCAAGCTCATGTTCATAACACTACCATGCTGGATCAGTTTATTTACATTGTTGTTAGGACTTCTAGGCACCAAGTCTGGGGCATGAGAGCAATGGAGCATTTGGTGAAGCCTGAGTTCCATCACCCCGTCAAAGTGGTGATAAATAGACTCAGCTACTATCTGTAGACTGGGCTAGTAGTTGATGTCGTCTGCATTGCATCATCCATCCATGATGAGATGTTGTAAGAAGTTGTAGCTTTGATGCGCACTGGGGTGGTGAGAAATGATCTGGAGTTGTTCGCGCAGTTCCTCTAGTCTCATGAGAACCTGCTTTCACCTGCTCAAATGGAACACTTGTAGGTTGTTACCGGGGGAATCCATGTCCTGATGTTCACTCTATGCACTTAAAACATTTTCTATCTGCCTCTTTTGTATCTACCAATTTGATTTTTGCAATTGAACCAAGTGATTATAGCTTTTCCAACATAATGTAAAAATGATTTTATATATAAATAAAATATATCTTTTTGGTATTATTTATGTTTTCAAATTATTGTTTTTTTGTTTATGTTGTGCTTGAAAAATAATGATTTTCTTTTATATAACATCATAATCAAGTGATTAGACTGGCAATAATTCAGTTTTAATTGGCATAATTCTTCATAGGCGGCAAAACAGATGGTTTGCATAACCTAGGAAAACCCCGCCTAGGTTCAAAGTGATGTAGAAAATGTCGCCTGAGGCATAACTTGCAAGTGAAGTCTCCAAATTTTGACTCATGACTTAACCTTTTCGTACATTACATTTCGGGAAACAAAAAAATACTTCGAATGTGATAAGAAAAACTCGCCATATATAAAAATAGTAAGCTAGGTGGTAAAATAAGAGGTTTGACTAACTTCACAAAACACCACCCGAGTTCGAAATAAATGACAATAGACCACCGAAGGCCAAGTTTAGTTTATGAATTAGGCAAAACATGAAGATAACCTCCTGAATAGAGACTCAAGGAAAAATCTATAGGCAACACTACGACAAAAGACTTTTTAAAGGATTACTAGAGGAAGATTCATTGAAAGGCTTAGGCAACTCAACTTCTTCATCCTTTTTAGACTTAGTGTTCTCTTCTTCCTCTTCCTTATCTTCTTCGTCGAGGGCTTTATCCTTCTCTTTGTCTTCATCGCCATTTTTTCTTCATCTAGTTTATCCTAAATTATTTTCCTTGCTCATTCTCCTCATTCTTGTCTTCTTCTTCCTTCACATCTTCTCTTTCCATGTTTTCTTCTTTCTTCTGCCCTTGTTCTCTATTCACATCATGCTTATCACCTTTACTGATGGCTTGTTATGTGTCTTTTGAAGGAATAGATATCTCTAGATTGCCTTGATCATTACTTGTTGGTGGGAAAGTGGGCCTGTCCTCTATAGTATCATGAGTAACCAGAGGAATAAAGGTGTTATCCTTTGTGGTTTTATCTTTGATCACTATCTCTTCTTTTGTAACCTTTTCAACTTCATCATTTTCTTACACTGGTTCTTCTATATCCGGAGGAGTATTATCTAGATTTTCATTTGTATCAGTAACTCCATCATTGATCTCATGCTCATGTTGAGCATCATCTGTGTGCATATCTCCTTACTTAATATGTTTCAAAGCATCAAAGTCATCATTTAAGCCTTCTTCATTTATCGAGAGCAAACCCAACTTTTGTACAAGTTTCTCAGCCTTATCATTACACTCTTTCTAGATCATATGATGATCTTTTTGATCCATTCCCATAACTATGTTTACCTTTTGTTTTGTCTTTATCTCCTTGTTGTAGATGGTAGCCAATGTGGCTCAATCTACTTCAGTCAAGGGAGCACCAACTCTTTCTAGGGCTTCATCTTTCATCCTTTCATGTTCTATTATTGCATCCTCTCTTCTTTTCAACAAAACTTTCCAAACATCATCTGGTATATACTTTCAGATATTATGCATATCTACCTCAAATATAGCAATGTATTTGACTATGGCTTCAATTATGGTAGCTTTATCTACCTCATCAAATTCCTTATACATTTTTGTTGTTTCCTTTAGCATCTCATTTTACATTATTGTTGAATAGTGCTTCAAGATTTATAGGGGAGTGAGGTCTGTCAAAAAAAAAATTCTATTTCTTTACCTTTACCAGAGGCTTCTTTGTTTCTTTTTTATTCTTCTCTAGAGAAGCCTTCTTGGCTTCCTTCTCCTTTTCCCTCTTCTAAATTTGAAAGTTGATTTTTCTTTCTCAACTTCCTCCTCACTTTTTGTATCTACAATATCAATTCTCTTTATTTTTTGTTGGATTCACCTTGTGAAGCATCACTTCTCCTTCTCCGGACTAGAGGGGCTTCATCCTCTTCCAACTCTTCTTCATCAACAATATTGATGCCAATTTCCTTTCGTCTTGTGGCCTTCTGTTTCACTTTTCTTCTTGTAGGAGTGACAACGGGGTACTAAGGTGGCATACGTCTTTTCTTCTACGCTAGTGACATGAACTACTGGAGGGCTATCTACAAATTTCCTTTTCTCACTGATAGCAAGAAGAGTTGTGGTAGTTGATCTTTCTGATCTCCTTGAGCTATCAAAGGCTTTTGTTGCACTCATGTCAGCTCTAGCTCTTTCTCTAGCATACCTAATTCTATTCTTTAAAAGACCACTTTCTTGAGCATATATATCAAACATTTTATTGACATTCTTTCTTGTGACAGGTTTCTTGAATTCCACTCAAACTTCCATTAATTTTTCTTCATATGTACCATACCTTGGTCTATTGGGATCTTTAGGACTATTTAGCAATACCTTTGCACAACCAACAAGTTCTATCTCTGACACTTCATAATCTAGTTCCAAAACCAAAATGATCCTAGGTTCTACCACTTCCATCATGCAAAAATTTGTGGAAACTAGGAAAGTGATGTCATTTTTGTATTTTTCCACAACACTCTTTAGAATCCTCTGTCTCTCATTCATTCTTCTTTGACATACTCCAAAGAAGGTAGCAAGGGCAACATCCTGGGCATTACTATCTCCAAGACCTCTCATATAATCTTCTATTTGGTGTGCAATAGGCCTTGTACTTGACCAATTAACCTTTTCAATCATAGGAACTTCCCTTGAGAAATAGAAGAAATTGAAAAATCTTTGCCACACATCTAATTTACGACTAGGGCTTTGTACTATAGCTTTATGGTGAAATCATCTCCAGTTAACTCATTTTCGCATAATTCTCCAAGCTTAGCGAGTGAATGTTCATCCATGCTACCATGAATGTATGCCCTAATGCCTTTGGTTGGTAAAAACCCATAAGGTATATGCGAGAATGTGCCCAAAGGATCATCTTCTATGTTTCTAGTGGGACATATTTTGAACTTAGGTTGAGGTTTTAGTGAAACATCTACAACCCTTAGTGTCACCATTGTAAATTGTAATCAAACTACTTTCAAACAATAATTCTAGAAAACTAGGGTATGCAGGACTTGCTAAATACCTTTTTCTTTACTTCAATGAACTACGGTTTTTATGCTCTATAACACTGAATCACCATTAATTCTTTAAATTCACTTCTTACTGCTCTATTCTCCTTCAATTTCTTTTGATGAAATGAAATTTCCTTAGCAAATTTCCTTTTAACTCTTCGATTTGACCTAATTCTACCATAAATGCTTCAAACCATAAAGTTGGCAATCCTAAAAACTGTATGTACAGTCGACTTCTAAATCTCCACAAATCTTCATATAAGCATATTTTCTTCCGTGGTCTTCTCCAATAGATCAATAATTCCATTCTCCATGACATATTTTCGTGTTCTGGCTTCACCGCCTCTTTTCTAGAGCGGACTTAAGATATCCATTAAGGATCCCCCTAAGCCATAGCTTTGGGATTAGTTATTGGAGGAAACATCTACACCAAAGGATGGTACAAATTCTCCCTTGTTCTTAGTCTCCTTTTTCTTTCTCCAAATCTTCACCTTTTCCTTCCTCACTTCAATTAGATCCATATTTTTTACTGGTTCATTCTTCTTTACTGGATTGTCCTTGTGTTTCTACTTCTACAAAATTTAGCAATATGTCCAAGTCTACTACAATTGTTGTATATGACATTTCTCTGAGCATTACTCCTTCCATTCATTTTGGATCTACATTGATTAGCTTTGTGTCCAAATCCATTGCATGTATAATAGTAACCATTAGAGGATTGAATCATTCCACCATTCTTATATCCATTCATCATTTGACTTTTGCATTCATTTTCTCTATGTCCAAATGTTTTGCATGTAGAGCATTGACCAGTAAAGGATGGAACATTATGATTCATTCTACTTCTACATTCCATTGCTTTATGTCCATATTTATTACAAGAATAACAAATACCATTGAAAGATGGGTACCTTTGAAAATTTGGTTGTCTGACTAGAGGTCCTCTAGCATTTTTTCTTTGATTTTAGATCTTGCCATTAATATTCTTGTCTTCAAACTTCTCAAGTCCATTGATATTTTTTGCATTAGTTGTCTGAGTTGATTTTGAGCTTTCACCTTTTTCAAGTCCCAAACCACCTTTATCTTAGATGCTTTATGACCTACAATGAATTAATCAAGCATTGTAGAGCATGTCTTGAATTTGTCTTCATGACTTCTTGCTTTCTCTAGATCTGATCTTAGATTTACCACTTCTTTCTCAAGCCTCGTGCATTCATTATTTTTTCTTTTTACCATTGTATTTAGACATTCCTCAATTCTTTTCTTTTCTTCCACTTGCACTTTTATTCCGGTGATATCTTCATTTTCTTGCTTCAATTGTTCATTGAGTTTCTTATGCTTTTCTTTGAACTTCTTGATATGCTCTCTCAATTTTTTGATGCAGTCATTTGCTTCTTTAAGCTCTGTTTTCACCTTCAACTTTGTCAAGATCTTCAAGAGCAACTTTGAGTTCTCCATCTTTGTCAAGTATGCAATCTCCTTCTATGTATTCAATAGAAGGAATCTCTTCCAGAGGAATGGGAAACTTTCTATAAGCCATTTGTTCAATCTCCAAGATCTTCCAAAGCGGTCAAGATCCTTCTAGGGATCCAAGCTTTGATACCAATTATTGAACACTCCAAATAATGAGAGAGGGGGGATGAAATAGTATTCTATAAAACCATTCAAACATTATCCATCCAATTACCAAAGCACATTCAACTGATATAAGAAAAGAAGGCATGACACATCCACAAATCACATAACACATAAACACCAGGATTTTTATGTGGAAAACTCAAAATGGGAAAACCCATCATGAGTGTTAGCTCATAATATATTATATCTAGATATGGTATATTACAACAATGCTCACTATAGGTGGACTCACTATCCAGTGGACTCACTACCCATAGAGAATAAGATAAAAGGTAGAAGGGGTGGCTCACATCCTATTGAATTGTTACAATTTCATCTACAGTATGTTGGATTAAAATTCCAATGAAGTACAAAATTAATCTTTACACCGATTTGGATCAATGCTCTGCTCTACTCTGAATTCACACAATTCACACAACTCTTATCACATTTGCATCATACACATGTAGGTGGAACACCATACATGTCATCTATCAATCATCACTTGCACATCATCTCAAAATACCAAAATCAATCTATCATATATATCCACATCAAGTGTAACATCAATTAGGTCATCATAACTGGATGTAACACACAAAATTTGAACTTGTTGTCTTAAAAAAATCATCCACATCTCGCACCTTAATTCAAAATTCAATTCACCTCAATATAGGTCAAGATGTATCTAATGTATTTCCTACATAAGATTGCAACACATATCAATCCCTCTCAAAACACCAAATGTGTTAGGTCAACCCCAAATAAGACCTAAACATAAAAACCTTCATTTGTTACTTCAATTCACCACACGTGGAGTTCAAAACACAATCCCATCAAGAATTCCCACACAACTAATATCTAGAAGCTTATCTTCAACATTGTAACTTGAAATAATTATTTGTGAAGGAATGCAAAATCTCCCACACCAACATACTATACATGAAAAGACTGTAATACACCAAGTCGAACTCTGTCTTTCATATCTTCCAGGATACTTCACCAAACAACAAAAACTTTTAGATTTATATGTATCAAATGTTTTCCAAATCACTGTTAGAACTATAGAGTGATATCACTATTTATGGTGGAGTGCGGACCCAAAAACTGACACACTGAACCACCAAATAGGCAAGTTTGATACTTAGGAATTTTTTTGTGTAGCTATACTTTTCGAACCAACTTATCTTATACAAATTTTTTCAAGAACACTTCTAGATCATGCTAGGATGATCCATAATAATGTTGACATCAATGACAACACTAGATCATGCAATTTGTACATACCATGCTCATGTTGTCGGACAACATCATCTTCCAACAGGCTAAAGAATTCAAGGATAACCCAAGAGAGCATATGACGTTTGAATTCCCAATAACCAACTAGAGAAGGGTCGTTGCACTTAAAATTATTCCTCCTTCAACACTACTTGTCTTCTAAGGGATAGTTACAAAGGATCCAAACACCTTTCTCTTTGAGTTTGATGTATTATGTTGGAGCTATGACTACACTACAGACGTTCACTGACTTAAATTATTCCCAACCATGCTAAAGGATGTTGCTTTGTGTTGGTTCATTAGGTTGGGAAGGAATGTTGTTCCCAACTGAGATACAACGAAGACAAAATTCCTAGAAAAATATCAGGATTACTACAAAGGTACAAATAGGAAGAGGAATGACATCTTCAAGATTTCACAGAGAGAGGATGATCCATTGGAATATTATGTTGAGAGATTTAAGTTTTGTCTCAAGAAATCCCATAAAAAAAAACTCTATGCTAAAACCTTAAAATTAGTGTTTTAAGGGGAGTCCATGAAGACTGTATGGACACTCTAAATCTCCTCAGAGTAGGGGACATATCTCAATTTCCATTTGAGGAGATTTGTATAGTGTGCAAAAAATTTCTATGTCATTCATCAAGAAGACTAGGGGTGATATGACCTCTTCTCTCAACAATACATTTGTTGAAGTTTCAAGGGTAGAGCTTAGAAATATTATATCCAATATGAAGGAGGACATCATTATCCTCTTGGCTACCCAATTGGGTACCCTCCATATCAAGAAGTAGGAAGAATCAAAGGCAACCCTCATAGAATTTTGTCCACACTATAGCTAGAAGAAGATTAATTGTAAGTGCAAAAAGCTGGCTAATATCTCTAAAGACATGAAAGGGAAGCCAAAATTTTATGCCCTGGAAGATAAAGAAGGCCAAGTATTTTATATAACTCAACACAAACCATGGTAACCAAGACAAGGTATACCCCAAGATCCCTTGACTTATAATATTTCATTTCTAGGAACTAATTTACACTTTCCAAATTAGAACCCTCAACCCTAGACCTATGTACAAAATCCACAATGGCCAATGTCCCGATCCTCTAATTGGACTAAACAACCATACTTGGCATATGCCCATGAAAATATTAACAAGTACCAAATTATAATTCCTAGTGGCCACCCCAACAAAACCAATGGCCATCACAGTGGCACTGAGGTTAATAATGGAAAAACCTAAACCTAAATTACCCATAACCACAATAGCCCTTATAACCATAATAGCCTACCATCATGCCAAATCTATCCATGAAGAGAACCTCACCTTTCAGCACAACCTGCACCTAACTCCAACAATAAGCATGTCCAATAGGCTTATTCTAATGAAACCATCCAATACCCTACCTATGGGATTGAGGTGAGTGATGTCCACCTCATATCAAGGAAAATGATAGTTGGGGCTTCATCACCTCACATCACAAAGTTGAATAATGAGGAACTCCTAAAAAAAACTATGGACAGACAACTCAAGGAACCTAAACCAAGTCAAGTTAAGCCAACCACCATAAGTCTAGAACCACCATTCCTTAAGAGACTAACTATACAAAAGCATCATTCAAAAGTTGAATATGATTTGTTAGGACAACTTAGAAATGTTTGCTTAAAGATACCCATCATACAAACAATTAAGGATATGCAAATATATAACAAGATAGTGAGAGAGTTATGCCTTAAGAAACCAAGTAGAAAATGGAAGGACCCTTAGACTATGCATATTTGAAGACATCTTGCAGATATTATGTTAGGAAACATAGTTGTTACTAAATATGCAAACCCTAGGAGTCCTGCTATAGATGTCAAAATCAATAGAACTCTCATCAAGAATACCTTAATTAACCTAGTAACATCAATCAATGTGATGACAAAGGAAACTATGAAGAAATTACAATTCATGGAGCTCTGACCTACACCTACTATGTTACAATTAGAAGATAGGTCTACAATAAAACTAGAGGGAATTATAGAAGACTTGGTTATCACATTGTACTCATGGGAATACCCTACATAATTTATGGTATTACAACCTAAAGAAAACCTTGAATAATACCCCCTAATTCTAGGGAGACCTTGGTTGGCTATTCTAGATGTCTTGATAAGTTGTAGGTCTGGAAACATGATCATTTCCAATGGAAATGTGACCAAAAAGCTAGTCCTAGGTACCCACCTACATAGCCACACACATATTTGGAGCAAATTGTATAGCATGCCTTAGATGAGGATGATCAATACTCATTACAAACATTAATGGCTATTGAGCGTAGTCTTATATTGGAAACTCAAGATGAAGATAAACTACTTACAAACATTATGCAAAACACTTATGGTAGGGACCCACAAAAATATAATTGTTTAACATTATTGCATGACCCTTTACAAAACATTGTCCCTACCAATACATTTGAGTCCATCTCTCATATTTTCATTTTATTACTACCCCATAATTGCACTCCCAATATATCAAGGCTTGATACTACCTCTATTAAAACATCATCCCTGACCATAGAGATTACACCAGGTAGGACATTAAATATAAACAATCAATTATTTATTGCACAATAGTCTTCACTGTTGAATGTGTTGCAAACACAGACAACTACATTTGCATGGGATTATCATGATATGAAAGGAATAAACCAAACTTATGCATGCACAAAATTTACATCAACGATAGCTACAAATCAATGCGACAACCTCAAAGAAGAATGAACCGAATTGTATGTGACATGGTTAAGATAGAATTACAAAAGTTACTAGATGCAAGGTTCATTTATCCAATCTCTAATAGTTAGTGGGTGTATCCATTAGTAATCGTACCCAATAAGGAAGGGAAATGGAGAGTGTGTGTTGATTACCGTGAGTTAAATGCAACAATCATAAGAGACCATCTCCCCTTCCATTCATTGATCATATGTTGGATTCATTAGTAGGAAAATAATATTTTTCCTTTCTGGATGGGCTCGGTGGATATAACCAGATTAAAATAGCTGTAGAAGACCAAGACAAGACAACCTTCACTTGCCCTTGGGGTACATATGCTTATTATGTCTTTCCATTTGGGATATGCAATGTACCTACCACATTTCAAAGGGTAGTATTGAGTATATTCTCAAATTTTTCTCATGATTTCATGGAAGTTTACATGGATGACTTTACAACTTATGGAAATACTTATGAGGAAGCACTTTCTAACTCGGAGAAATTATTACAAAGATGTCAAGATCACATGTCCCTAAGTCGTGAGAAATGTTTCATGATGATGATTGAAGGAGTAGCCTTGGGACACTTTGTATACAACAAGGGGATCCAAGTAGACCCAAACAAGATTGAAGTAATATCCAAACTTTCTATACCTCAAAAACAAAATGATTTTAGAAGCTTTCTTGATCATGTTGGGTACTATAGAAGATTTATACAAGACTTCAATAAGATTGCAACACCATCGCTTGTCCTATTATCTAAAGATATGGAGTTTGAGGGGATGTCTGCTTGCCAACATGCCTTTAAATCCCTTAAAGCAACACTTACTAAGACCCCAATCTTAAGAGGACAAAACTAGACATTACCTTTTCATTTCATGCTGATGCATCTGATTTTGCAATTGGAGTTGTGTTAGGATAGAAGGAAGGAAATCTAGAATATGCCATCTATTATGTCAACAAGAACCTTCAAGGAGTAGAGATCAATTACACGGTCATTAAAAAGGAGATGTTAGCAGTGGTATATGCAATCAATAAATTCAAGCACTACATCACAAGATATTATGTATTCATTCACACAAACTATACAAAAATTAGGTACATGATAAATAAACCAGTGGTTGGAGGCAGACTTGTGAGATTATTATTGCTACTCTATGAGTTTGATATTACCATTGTCAACAAACCAAGAAAGGCTAATGTTGTAGTAGAATTTCTCTCCAAATTTCCAACAAAATCAGAAGAGGATGTTGTGGATGATTCATTTTTTATGAGCACTTATTTTCCCTCTCTTTGCATACACCTTGGTATGCAAACATAGCTAGTTATCTAGTTGTAGGGAAAACACCCCCAAATATCTCACCAAAGGAAAAGAGACATTTAGTTGAGATAAGTTTTCCTTATTCATGGGTAGCTGGATATCTATTTTATATAGGGCCTGATAATATAACGAGGAGGTGCATCGAAGAAGATGAAGTCTATGAAATTCTCAAGGCATGCCATTATGAACCTTGTAGAGGACATTTTGCAGCAAAGTGGACAACTCTTAAAATATTGAATACTGGCTATTATTGGGAAACACTTCACAAGGATGTATTCAAGTACAAAAGGAGGTGTGACAGATGTTAGAGAATGGGATGACCTACTAAAATAGATAAATGCCACCTCAGTCACAACTAGTCATTGTCCCATTTGACAAATGGGGGTTAGATTTTATTGGTCCTACATCTCCAACTATAACAACAAGGAATATATCTTGTTTTGTATGATTATCTTACAAAATGGGTGGAGGTAAAAGCCTTGCAATTTGCAAGGGATGGAAATGATGCTAAATTTCTCTATGAAGATATCCTTACAAGGTATGGTGTTCCTAGGGAAATAGTGATAGACTAAGGGCCTTAATTTAATTTAGATATGATCAATGAATTAGTGCAAGAATATGAGATCAAACATAGGAATCTACAACTTACCACCCTTAGGTTAATGGTCAAGTGGAGGTCACTAATACATAAATAGAGAACCTTACAAGAAATAGTGCAACTCCATAGGAAGGACTGGGCAACCAGGTTACCTAAAGCAGTTTGGGCCTCTAGGACGACTTGGAAAATAACAAGAAGATTCACACCATATAAGTTGGTGTATGACAAGAAATCAATCCTTCCAATTAAAATTGAGTATAAAACTCTAAGAACATCAGAATAATTGGGTATGGATATATTTGTAGCACATAAAGCAAGGTTGCACAACCTTAATGCTTTAGATGAGATATGCATGTAAGTCATTCACCATACAAAAATCATTCAAAAATAGAGGATGTGTTGACATGATCAATTCATCAAGACCAAATTTTTTAATGTAGGGGATTGGGCCTTACTCTATGACTCCAAGTATAAATATTACAAGGAAAATTTGCAAACCAAATGGCTCAACCCATATGAAATTCAAACTATTTTTCCCAACGAAACAATTCAACTGACAACCATTGATGTTGTAAGGTTTTCAATCTTAGTCAATGGTCATCGATTAAAGATTTACAAGAGGCCACTACAAAAGGATGATTTCCTATGAACACTACAACATCACTTGGAACCAGAGTTACATAATTCATCAATAGTTACTAGTGAGCTACATTGAAAGTAACAACAGACAAGCTACCTAGCTGGCCTACTGCTATTACCTAGGTATAATTCAATAACACTTATCACATGCACACACATGAACATGTGACACACATAAGTCTTCATTTTTTGGACCTACATTAGAGCTCACGGGACTTGCAACATCATGCCCTAAGGCACATTATTCAAAAGGGACCTATTTATTCAGTAGCTCGTAGCACTTGTACAACCATAATTTCACCTGTGTCTATAGCACCTATCATTTATTTTCATTTCATGTAGCTTCTTCATACCACAACATGTAGCAATCAAATCCACTTTTCATCTCACCCGTACCATGCAATAAATTACATTTATCCATACCATACTTTTCGTGACAACCAAGACCATAAACCAAAAATTACCATAATTTTTTTCTTCTTAAAACTTTATTTATCTTATTAATGTTCAATAGTCTCAACTGAATACTTAGGATTTCCATAATAGCCAATCTGATCTCTTCTATCCTATGGGCTTAATTGTTCTAAAAAAACATTTCACAAACATGATCTATGAACCATGCCTCCAACCTTAATAGAATGGGTAACATAATGGCCATACATGCCAAATGAGGACATGAATATATGCTCTAGCTAGAGATTTTGAATCAATAAGACTAATCTAGGTCTTGAGTCACCTACAAAAAAACATAACACACCCAAAATACTGGTCGAGGGTTTTTCTCTAAGCCCAAAAAGATCTTGTACCCTTCCTCAGATTTTAGGAAACCAACCAAGTACAAGACCACCAAGGATTTTGAAACACTAAAGGACCTTGTACCTTTCCTTGGGTTTTGGGCATCTTGCCAAGTACAAGTCCAATCCTCCCCAAAGATTCTTCTTAGCATCAAAATATTATCATATTTTATCTTGATACTTGTATTAAAGACTTATTCATGATCTTAATCAAAGGGTTATCTTGAATTATTAAATCTTTTATTACTTATCAAGTTAATATAATCTTTCTTAGTCATGCTCTAAGACCCATCCACGAACACCTAAGTACTAGGAACTTCCTTTGTTTCCCAAACTACCTACATACCCTACCTCCAAATGGAATCAAGGTGTAAAATATGTAGCTCTATTTTCTACTCTAAGTTTTATGTGGTATGTTATATGGGTATGAAACCCTTTCTAGGGCCCATTTTCCCCATATAGTTCCTTTGCAACTACTACCCATGAAGGGAAGTAATAATTATAAGTAAATAGTCACTATGACTATTACTTATTTCTTAAAAAACCAACTAATGCTTAGTCCTAAAATAATGTCACCCTTGAAACCGTTGAAACTAAATTTTAATTATCATGATTAAATATCAAACAAGTTACAAATAACATAAACAAATTAAATAATGACCAAAATATCCCTTACAACAACCATTACTTTTTTTTTAATTTTTAACCGAAGCGATGAAGGTAGTGAGGGCAGTGAGGGCGTCGAAGGCAGGAGGATGTAGTTTTGAATCTATAGGGGAAGTAGATGATGGGAATGAGGATGAGGGGGACCCGGATGGCTAGTTTCAGCCTCGCTCCACCTTGCCTACTTTTGTAGTTTGTGCAGAAGCCTCTTTCTTGGTTGCGGTGGAGGATGGGGCACTTTCTCTAGGGTCTCTCCTGGAGGCTTTTGATTTGGTTGGAGACTTGTTCTCCTATTTCTGTAGGCCTATTGGTCAGGTGTCTTTTCTTGACAAATGAAGGTTCTTTTTTGCTTGTGGTGGGGGCCTCTTTATTTTTTGCTAATTTTATAGGGTACGTGTGTTGCTTGGCTTGTGCAAGAGTCTTTGTGGATGATCTCTTTGTATTTTGGTTGTTGCATCCCCTGATGTTTGTTGGTTAACTCCTAGTTTTTGGTGGTTGGAGGATACTCGTGTTTGTAGGTGGACTTCTCTTTGTGCCTGTGTGGGCTACCTTGTTTGGCTTGGAGCTGACGGCCTTGTCCTATGGTGGAGGGTTTTAGCCTCGTGTTTTATTTCTCTTCTTGACTATCCTTTTTAGGGGGTTTGGTGTGGGGCTTATGGATTGTGTTGGGGTTTGGTGCTCATGCCTTCCTTGGCTTCTGGTTTGGTTCCTTTTGCAGTGGTTGAGGATTGGGTTTTCTGGATACCTTACATGTTGTTGGTGAGTGTGGGTTTCTTTACAAAAGTTTGGTTGTAGAATGGGCCTCTTTCTATTCCTATTCAATGTAATCAGAAGGCTTGGGGGTTTTGCTTGTTGGTCTGTTATGTTTCTAGCTTCTTCTTGGTTGTCCCTCGCTTCTACTTGTTGCTTATCTCGTGGTTTTGTTATGGGGTCTTTGTTCTTGGAGTGTTTGGGTTCTTCCTATCCCCTCTCTGAGGAGTGGTGTTGTTTCCCTCTGGTTGGTTGTTGGGAGTTTTGGTTTTTCTCTAGCTTTGACTGGTGTGTTGGAGTTGCTTGGTGTTCTTTCATGTTGGCACTTCTCCTGATTTCCTTCGTATTTGGGTCCCCCTGTTCCTCTTGGGAGATGGGTGTTCTCATTCATTCTAAGTTTGGGACCTTGCCTCTAGTGATCTTTTAGCCTGTGGCTCTTATTACTAATACGCGGTTGTTGAGGGGGTTTGTGGTCTTCTCTTGGGATGAGCTGCTTCATTTTTTTTTTGTTTGCTCAGTTGTTTTGGCCTTTTGTGAAGGCTCTGAAGTTGTTTAGCGATGGATGTGTTGCTGGGTTTTTTTCTTTGGATACCCAAATAAGTTCTTATGGTAGTGTTGTTAAGTTGGACCTTTGGTGTTTATTTGCTATCCTTTTCCATAGTTTGTTTCTAGTGTAGTGTTTACCTAAGGATTCTACGGTTGTTTGCTTGGTTGTTGTGTTAACTTTCTCCTCTGGTCCTATGGAGATGGACCTCCCTCAGCTGGTCCTATTAAGGTGGGCAGTGCTCCTATGGAGGTGGAGGTGGAGGTGGAGGGTGCTGGTGATTTCTAGATGTGATGGTCTTGCTGCTTGTAGCATCCTCTCCAATAGAGGGGAGCTCACTCCTTTAGAGGTGGTTGTGGTGTTGGTTTCCTGTTACCAGAATGTTTCTAAGGGGTTCTTGCTACTGGAGCTATCCTTGGATGATTTGGGATCCTTGGATTCTCTTATTCTACTGCAAGTTGGGTGGTATTATGAGTTTCTCTTTATGTCACAACAAGTTGAGATGATTAGGGGTTTAATGGTGTCTGACACCATTAATCTAGTTATTTATATTGGCTCTATGGTGTCTTCCATGAGCGGCTAGTTTGTTGATGCCTGGCTGATGCAAGCGGTATCTATGTATCTCTAATGGTTTATGGTCTTAGTTAAAAGCAAGTTGTAAAAGGGGTTTTTGGCCCGTGCATGTCTATTTGATGCATCGTATGTAGTCATGTTCATCTTTTAGAAGCTGTTGTGGTGTTGCTGTTGGGTTAGGGTTTATCTTTCTTGCAGCTTGCCTTCCTTTGTACTGGGTTCCAAGTCCCATCAAAACCCACTTTTACCTCTAATAAAAAATATAAACAAATTAAATTAAATTCTATTGAACCTTAATGGGGTTCACTAATTTTAAACTAGTAGATTTTGGTTCATTGATTTAATCTTTTTAGATCATTGATCCAAGAGAGATTACTCGTCCCTTAGATTTTAATATAATGAAGATGTCCATTATTTCTCCCCAACAATTTAAAGGGACAATGCCGCAGACGCAATTGTTGTAGTTATGTTAGGTAATAGATGTAGTAGCTCAAAGCATAACGACATTACCCATAAACATGAGCTAGAGGCATCATAGATACTGAACACAGTTACTTTAGTTTCAAATTTCTTATTTAAGGTTTTCTATTTAAAAATCATACTAATTTCTTGAATATGAATGCTAAATATTTTTGCAAAATAAATTTAGCAAATACTGATTATTTTGAAAATAAACACTAATTACCTTTGCATAATAACCTTGTCTAATTTTGGAGAAGAGATGTCACTGCGAGCACCCTTGTTCACCACAACTAGGGTTTTGGGTGGAAGGGAGGTACAATATTTTGTCGTGTCTTCCCATCTTGTAGATTGTGGGACCTTTCCTTATGTTGCGGTTGTGAAGAGAAATTTGTTGTCGGGAAGTGAGCTTGTTGTGGGAAGGCAGCATGGGGAGTTTGGACATAGAATTAACCATTCGTAGGGAACATCGTCTGAATGTTTATCTGATCCAAGGGAGGCTTGGTGGAGGGGGGGGAACTTGCAAGGAGGAGCAGGGGTAGCAAAAGGGATTTGGGGGGAGAAAACATTTTCAGATCAATGTGTTGCACGGATTTGTCCCCTTCAGTTACCCTAGATGGTGAAATATCTAATGAAATATCTGAGAATGATAAATACTTTGTAGAACTAGGGCTGATTGGGAGATTTCAGGGGCTTTGGCTAGGCCTTGTTGATTTACACCGCTAGATTTTTGAAACTTGGCGCCCTAGTTTAGATGGCGAAGTGCAAATTTACCCCAATGCAAGGGGGTTTTTTGTGGTGGTGTTTGAGATTTTGGAGGACAAAAATAGGGTTCTTTGTGATTACCAATGGAGTTGGGAAGACACATTTGCTAATGTTGAAGTTGTGGCACCCATCTTTCAATCCAACTATTGAATCTTTCGAGTTAGCTCCACTTTAAGTAAGACTGTCGAATCTTCCTTTACACTTCTGGTTTGAACCGTGCTTCGAAGCAATTGGGAAATTTTTGGGGGTTGATGAGGGTTCTTGAAATTTTCTACATACTACTTATGCACAAATATTGGTAAAAATGGATCTGTTAAAAGACCTCTCTGTAGATGTAAACCTAAAAGTTTTAGGTGAATAGTGGAAACAAATGATCAACTATGAAGGTTTGTCATTTTGTTGTCGCAAATGACTTTGCACTGGTCATATTGTTGAGCAGTGTCCCAAGGATAAGAGGGTTAACCGAGAAACATGGTGGAAAGAAGTCACCCCTATGCACCATTCGGTGGAGCAGGAGGGCTTGGGAGGAAAGGACATGGTTGATACAAGTAATGTAGCCATCAACAAAGGATCCCCATAGGTGAAGGTGGGGGATGATGTAGAGAAAAATAGCATCCCAAAAGAAGAGGTGGGTGGATGATTGAAATGCTTAAACATGGCCTCTTTTGATGGAGAGAGCGCTCAAGAGGAGACTGCAGGGGAGCATACTTGGACAGATGATTAAGAAGAGGTTTGGCATAAGGTTCAAAAGAAGAAGCAAAGGGATGTTGCCTTCAATATGCATTGCGTTCTAATGACAAAGGAAAAAAGAAGTGAAAAGCTATGTTGCAGATTTATGTATTGTTTGAAAATCTTTGAATATACTATGTTAGGAGGGATGTGAAGCAGGTAGAATTGGTTTAGGAGTGGAGGTTGTGAGGGGCTAAGCTTGTTAAGGATGTTAAAGAGGAATGTAATAATTTTTTGAGATTTAATAAAACATTGCACCCTGTCTTTACCAATAAAAAAATAAAAACCTTGTCTAATTCTGATTGTCTTTAAAAATTAATTTATTTTGAAAGTATAACTAATATTAATTACTTGAAAAGTACATGCTATTTCTTTTGTAATATAATTTAACACTAATTTTTTTAATTAATACTACTTATTTTGAGAGTAAACTATTCTAATTAATTGAAAAATACCTTTGTAATAGAAATTAGTATTGGAAGAGATTTTTTTTGTAAGATTATTTAACTAATACTAATTTCCTTTGAAATTTAACTATTCTAATTTCTTGAAATTTGTTTTTGTAAATATAATTAAGCTTAACTATTCTAATGCTTGAAAGTTACTTTTAAAATATAAATTAATTTTAAAGATAAATAAACTTAAACTATTTTAAACACTTAAATTACTTTGGCAAATATGAATTTAACTAATAACAATTCTTTTTGAAAATAAATAAACTTTAAATTATGTTAAACACACAAATAATATTTTAAAAATATAAAGTTAGCTAACACTAATTCTTTTTGAAAAATAAATGCATTTAAACTATTCTAAACAGTTGAAAATTGATTTTACAAATATAAATTTAGCTAATACTAATTGCTTTGAAAATAAATACTAATTGTAATATAAAATTTAACTAATACAAAATAGATTAAATCAATACTTATTACTCTTGACAGTAAATAGTAATTAATTTTGTAGAAAACATTAATTTTTAAAACCTTTTATAAAATATATTAAAATCAAACCAGTTTAAACCAAAGGATTAGTTCTTGTTTTTTGATCACCAAGATCCACAAGGGTGAGGTGAGAGCATACCAGGATTACATAATCTTTGTTATGAATTAAAGTTAATAAATTCAATTATTACTTTACTCTTAACTAATTTATCTTTTCTCACAAGAATAAGTAGACCAATTAATCACATGTTAATAAGATGAAATATTTTAAATAAACAAGTTTATATTACCACGTTTCTTCATATGAATTAATTAGGTTCTAGAATAACATCAATATTTATTATTAAGTTAATATACACCAAAATTACCTTTTGAATTATATCTTAGAATCTTTCAATGATGGTGGTTCATTCATAAATTATAGTTGATATGTCTTTCCTTAAAGAGGTAATAAATATATCCAAATATATATCATTGTAATCTATAATACATTATATTTTTGGGTAAAGACTTAAATAAGGTCAACACAATACCAAAACCTACTCAAATTTGTAAGTACAATATTCTTTCAAAATGATATATAATTTTGTAGACTATCCAAAGACATGAAATTTACACCCCTTTAAATCTCATCAATCAATCACATGTACTACGATCCTATTCTATTATTTATCATTAATAGAATAATCTCGAGCAACACCCTTTTATTACAATTAGTATTCAATTCTCTATTACTAATCTTAATCCTATATTATTATGTAAGGTAGTTCGAATGTACTAAAAAAGCATAAGTAAATACTACTCTTCTTGATCATTTCATGTAAAGAAAATCCATATATATATAATAATTTATCCTTTATTAATCTATTAGAATATTGGAGAGGAATATTTTTCAAACTAATAATATTCTTTCATGTCACTATACAAGGCCAACTTCATAAATAGATAAAAATGACCCACTAAAAGATGAAATATTAACTCTTTTTGTCAAAAAAAGGCTACCCACTTCTTACCTATAGTCAAAGATACTTTCTTACACTACTCACACTTTTATAAATCCTACTTACACCATTATGAATGGTGAGATTCTCTTTCACTTTATGCCAAGTGTTTTATCTTTCACCAAAATTTGCATTAAAATTATTAATATAATTCTTGCTTCATAAATTCATTAAAATTAAATTTATAATATTTATTCATTTTTTCTTTTATCTACATTTCTTATTAGATGATTTTATTTTTTTATATATATATATATTCATTTTTTCTTCTTTTAACTACATTTCTTATTAGATGATTATATATATATATATATATATATATATATATATATATATATATATATATATATATATATATATATATATATATATATATATGTATGTATGTATGTATGTATGTATGTATGTATGATATTTGAATTTCTAATATCTTAGAAATTTTTTTTTGTAATTTATTAGTCATATAATATTAAATAAATTGAATTGTTTTTTAATAGCTTAAATATTTTTTATACTTATTATTTATCAAATTAAACTAATCAAGTAAAAATTAATTATTCATTATAAATAATAGAGTATAAAAAGTGGGTTATGACACTTTTTGCACCCTTTTTCTCACCACTCCCACTTCCTTGCCACATGTTATGCTCATGCTGAATTACTTTTTTTTTTTTTTAGACTGCAGGAATCGGGTAGCACACCTATAAACTCCCGTAAACTTTTTAACGTCCTTGCACACGGGAGACTAGAACTCGTGACCAGCAGAGCCGCAACGGAATTACTTAGCCAACCGAGCTAGGGCCCCTGCCCATGCTAAATTACTTTTCAAACCATAACCACTTGTAGTATTTTGCCATCAACCCATATCATTTCAAATCTTTCCCCATGCTAAATGGCAGTCAGGAAACTTCACACACACCAACTTTCACTTCACAGTATGCAAATAGGTTCTTCTTGAATTAACTATCATAATTAACATTTAAGCTTACTAATTTTGTATACATTAATAATTCATGCATGCATTGAAACTTCATGTTTCATATTCCAATGCTTAAAATTTATTATATGCACCCTTTTTGTACCTGCTATATGAGGACAAATCATATTCTTGGTTGAGGAGAGGGGTAACCAAAGGTCCTTTTTTTAGACTACAGGAATTGCTTAGCCCCCATATAAACTATAATGCACCTAGTAAACTTTTTTCACGTGACTGATGATGTTGGTGCGACATGTTAGGACAAGTGATACTAAAACTGTTATCCTAAGTTGATTTCTACGTCTCCACGTTCTTTTGAAAGTGTTCTAGAGGACATAAGGGATAAAATATTTATTATTTATTTTCCTACGACAAATTATAATTGCATTAAAAAGGTGGACCCATTATGGTGGCGGTTACAAAGCATCTTGGGAGAATATTCCTCTTGGGAATCCAACTTTCTGGGTTGGGACCACTTGAGTGTGCATGTCCTTGCATGATATTTGTATGTTCTTGCATGGTTGGGCACCCGGGTGTGCATGTTGGTGTATGATCTTGCATGTAGCCATCAAAGAGTTATGGAACACTCGAGTTTGATCAATTCCTATTGGTTGTGGGTTAGGCACCCATGTGAAGGCTATGTGATAATTTAATATTTTATTCCATGTTTATGGGTTGTCCACTAAGGGGGGCATGGGTTTTTCCAGGTGGTTTTTCTTGTTGTTTTGGATTACCATTTGTGGTATTCTCTCCCACAAACTTCTATATATTGGAGCCTTTGGATGGTGGTTTAGTATGAGTTTTTTGTAGGTTGTTAGGATGACGAAGTGCTACCGGATTGTAGAGAGGATCGTTGTATTGATGTACTTCCTTGAAGATTAGTACATATATTGGATCTATATGGTGTGGAGTTTTTTCCTGTAAGGGTTTCTCCATGTATATCTTGTGCCACTTGTGTTGATGACTTGTGGTATTGCAAAAATTTTCTTTCATTGTTGTAATTTTCAATCACTTAATCATTTTATGGTAATCTTGTAAACATAATTTTAGATTTGCAACCACATATTTAAGTTCATATTGCTGCAAGTTATACCTTGATTTCCAACATGCCACACCCTCTGATACGAGGATGAGGGAGACTAGACCTCGTGACCTCTTTCTTGCAACATGATGCTTTAGCCAATTGAGCTAGGCCCCTTGGTCCAATAACCAAAGGTCTTTGTTGTTTTCATTATTTTCAATTTTTTGCCTATTGCCAAGAAAATGATAGCTCAAAGCAAAGCAAAAGTATCAAAGAGTTGAATTGGTTGATCAAGAAAACATAGAGCATAACAAAGAAGCAACAACATTGGTTGATCATTCAAGAACAAAGCAAAAACATAATTGGTTAAACTATTATGGGAGGTGATATTGCAAGAAGAGATTTTGCAACTCATAATTTGTTGCTAGCAGATAGGCAATGTTTTCCCATCTTCTAGTAGGTAGGTTGGTTAGATAATTTCCTTAGAGACATAATATAATGAGCTCATGATCCAAAAAATTTATAGTACTTTGAAAAATGATGAAGTAATTGTGAGGGGACTAAGGGTTGATGCATCAAAGACATCTATTGGAAAAAGTGTCAGGTTTGTTGAGAGTAGGAGAAGAATTCCCAATCAGAGCAGATGCAATTGCTGCTAGAAATGAGTTTTCATTACTAGGAGAGAATTTGGATTCTTCTTTACAAGGTATGAAATGTCTTTCTCTACCTTGGATCTAGGTCTCAGTCGCTACATATGTTATTAAATACTTGACCCAGGTGATGGAAGATACTCATTGTTATATACAACGCATTTCAAGCTTCTTAACCATCTACACCATCAAATGTTGGCACAAATGTATCATTTTTTTGTATAATTTTGTTAAAAAGGATGTCATCAAAATATAAGAGGAAAAGGAATTAGTTTTCCCTTTCTCGTTTCTGTTTAGTCACTTTACTTGTTTAAATAAGCCTCAGGATTTAGTTTCCCAATATATCTTGGGAAGATTTTCTAAATAGTAATGATATCAACAATATTTTTCAATACATAGTGAAGAAGAGAGGAGTAAATAATGAGAAATTGAAGAACCTCCTATAATTGCAACAAAGGGATACATACCCTATGGTTCTCCTATTGCAATACCTACCTGTAACATAGAGGAACCTGAAGAGAAAGAATTGTAGGAAACTCAACCTGTAGCTTCAACTGAGTAGCTCATAGATGAGGGGAAAACAAAAAACCTAGCTTCTGCTAAAAGATCTCCTAATTCAAAGAAAATGAAAAGTGTGGCCTCTACTTCTGCACCCGTGAAGAAGTAGAAAATGCCTACACTATCAAGAAGGTGATCACATCGAGCATGAGAAGGGAAGGGCCTGTGAAAGAAAGGGATAAAATGCCCTAGGAAAAAGTTGTAATGATTGATATTGACACATACTCTAAGAAAAATGTTCCTAATGGTGATATAAATACACCCATTTTGCAGGCCTTGTACTTAAGCAACACTTTTGACTCGGACTGAGAAGATATTTTTATGGCTAGAAAGAAAAACAAACCTCCAAACAACATTGTTTCTGAAGAAGGGTTTGTGCATTTAGAGGAGGTAGAGGAAGATAATTTTTTGGAGAAAGAAGAAGAATTATTTTTGGAAGGAAGAAATACAAGCAAAGAACTACAAGAGGCCTTGCAGAGGATCAAGGATACGAAAGATCAACTAAAAATATATCAACAAAGGGGCAGTGAGTGGGATACAAAAATTAGAGAATTGGAGGAAAAACTATACAAATTTGTGCAAGGATCAAGATTAGAGGTATTGCCACAACTCAACGTGGTTAAAATAAGTAAGAGGGCCCAAAAACCTGAGAATCCAATTGACCATCAAAGAACCCCCACTGCTCCCATTGTTGTGTCACTTGGTATTGAATCATGGAATAAAACAAATGAGTTTTCTTAGAGATAAGAGGATTTGGAAAAAAGAGAAAATATAATTATTATCCACACATGCCAAAGAAATTGAGAAGCAAGAGACAGGTAAAGAAATTAAAGGTAAAAATTGATGAATTGGTAGATAAGACAGTTAAGTTGATGAAGTGTACACCTCCTGCTATGGTATATACTCTGTTCTTGCAAGAAAAATTTCTATATTTTCAATTTAGTCAATTAACTAATGATCTCCTTGTTGCTATAAATTCACGTTCATTGTTCTTAGAAGTTTTCCAACGGTCTACACTAGAGATGCAAGATAAATTGTGTGAATTTTATTTGCATAACTTGATTCTTTCATATTACACTGCTTGAAATCCACTCATATTTGTGGGAGATGTTTAGATTAGAGCTTTATCTTCCTATATGATGCAGGGGCATCCTTTGATGCACCATTATTGCATTTTGTTTTCATGTTGTTAAACTTTGAGTTTTGATGTGGTTTGGGTTAATAAGGTCATGTAAGACCATTTGTAGTCCTTTAGGATCATTTTTGGATGTTTTGGTGCAATATTGTCAAAAGTTGCAAATGTTGCAAAATGTTGTCATTACTGTAAATTTTTTTGTAAAAGTTGTCATTATGGTGAACCAAGGAGTTAGTGGTTGGTTTTTGTAGTTGGAAATGGTTGTGATGGGATAAATATGTAATGTAATCTTGGGCACAAAGGTTGGAGAACATCTAGAATGAAAAGAACATTTTTCCATGTTTTGCTTATGTTTTATTGTGTAATTAGACTATAAATTGCATTGTATGGAATGTTATAGATTGGTACGACATGAAAACCAATTGGAGTAGGTGTAGAATGTTTCTACCTTTGTGACACTTTTTGTTTGAGAAGTTTTCATTGAGTTTTGTGGGAGATATTCCATTTTTTATCTTGACAGGTTAAAACCCTACCTAAGGTTTCCAGGGAGTAACAAATAATCCATGGGAAGAGATTCCACCGTTGGAAAATCATGAAAATTGGTGGAAGTATTTATCCCATGTCTATCTACATCCCTAAAATAAGAAAGTTAATAACTTGCACATGTGAAGGAGTTAGGCTTGACAACATGCTCTCATTTGCTTGGAAAATAGTCTAAAACCCCAGGTTCTTTGTTGCTTTGATTAGTCTATGCACAGTTTTTTAATGGAAGGGTGAAGAATCATGGTGGTATGTTGTTAGAGGTCTTAAAAATCCTAGGTATTCATATGACAAGTGCTCTTTACTTTGTTTGAAGTCATTAGGTCTAGAATGCACCTAGTGGTAGCAAATCCTAATTTGCATGAATCGTTGTGTTACTCACTTGGTTGGGGTTATGAATGTTTGGGAACCCTTAGAATGTGTTGAAACAAGCTTGAAAAAACCAAGAATTCCATGTTCCATGTTGTCCTCAATGATTGAATGCCATTAGGGTGTTATTCCCATGTTCCAATGTGCATTAGGAGGCCTTTAGGCATTGTTTGAGATGAACCATTGTATGAAGAGTGTATGAGCAGTCAAGTTGTGTTAGAACAAGTCCTTCCCCTGCATATCTATATTAGAAATGAACATTAGAGGGGTCAAATAATGTAGGAATATCAATAAAGGGAGAAATATTACTCCCTCTACAGTTAAGAGAAGAGGAATCAGACCTAGATGTAGTGGTAGACCAACGGTTAGAACTCATAGAGAAGAGGGGAGTTGTAACAAAACGTATGGAATGCAGAGAAGGGGGATATCAAAGACTTAAGGGACTAAATTCAAGTATGATTAGAGAGGCACTTGACTTTACCTAAGGCAGATGGAGAGAATTAACCCCAAAACTTAAAAAGAAGGAGCTTCATTCTATTTATGATTATGTGGCAATGCAATTGGTAGATCACACAAATACATTACAACTACCTTAATAAATGGAATTGCTTGGCTTCCTCTCACCTTTCATCCTCCTTTCCTCCTATTCCCTATACAACACTAAACATGAAGGAATTGGGAGGAAGGTGTAGCAGTAGAGAATAAAAGACTGACAAAAATCTCATATCAACAAGGGTTCTATTTGAAGCAAGGTAAAGGAGTGATTGAATTGTCGACTACAAAGAGACTGCCTTGTAGTATAACCTTTGACCTTAAAGTTTGCTTGAGAACAAGCAAGAGCTTTAGTTAGGGGGAATGATGGGCTTGATAATTGGCTAGTTTTCCATTACTATTTTATACTTTTTTTCATTTCTTTTTGCTAAGCTCTAAGACATTACCAAGACCTTTTATGCCTTTCATACACTTTTAAGAAATTTTAAGCATTTGGAAATATAAACATGTTATGTTGATATGTGTATGTATGAATTCATGAATGTCTATGAAGTTTAGTAAGATTTTATGTTTAATTTATGATTGAATTGATAATGAGAATGCCTTAGGGAATAAGACTAACATTTGTAGTAAAGAGAACTGTTAACCTGTAGCAACGGGCTTCTCAGCCCGCAACATAAGGATTGTAGATTGTTGCAAAGAAGAAGTCAACCGACTAGGGAACAACACTTTCAAAGGAAAATGGAGGTGATCATTTACTGATTAGTCCACGAGTCACCGAATATCACTTTTAATTGCCAATAAGACAACCAAGAGAAGGAGTCTAATTTCAACAGGACTAATTTATGACAAAACTATTATGTTGAACACATTTTTGTTATCAACAGATAAATTGTTGGACATGGAATCCATGTTTGATTTGTCTACTCCTATTTCAAGCAGTTATTATTTTCTATTTAAGAACTTAGTCCTCTTCTTATTCTTGAGGAAGAGTTGACATTTTTTCTATAGTTAGTTTTCAATCGATGAATAATGGGACTCCCTCACATATCTTATATAGTAGGATTCTTTGTTGAGGAGGAGATCTAGTAGCACTAGTAGTAGCAATAGTATTATGAATGTGTGTTATTGAACAAATATCTTCAAAAGATTTCCTTTTAGATTTTGTGTAATAGTTTTGTGTTTAGAATACAATAGAATGCAATAAAGGAGAATTGATTTGATACTATGATTTGCTGAATAAGAGAGTGTTTGATAAATCCAATGGAAGTAGCAACTCAAGCAAGGGCCACTTGAGGTATTGCTGAACCACTTTAATTTCAGTTGTTTTAAATTAGATGATGAATTGTGAATTCAATTGGTAGTTTTCAGTTATATGATTATGAATAAATGTGTTATAATTCATGATTTAGATTATGTAGCTTAATGTTCTATTTCATACTTTGAAGGATTAGTTAAGTTAGGACACTGTAGTTTAACAGTTAATAGTTACAACCTTAAGCGTTTGGTACTCATAGCAGAAGGTAGTTACTTGTATTCTTTCCCCCTATTTTGTGAACTAATAGTTTATTTTGATTTTAAGCTTTTACTGTATTTGCATATGTTTATTTGCTTATACTTAATCGATATAGGATGTCCAAAATCTATGAATACATATACTTTTCCAACACTATCTAAAGTTTTATGACTCCCTAGTTGATGATTTAATGGAACCCTCTTATGATGACAAATTGCTTAGTTACAGATCCTCAAGTCCTTTGATTTGTGTGTATACCTAGTATCACTAGTTTAATTAGACATTAGAGTTGGCTCTATAATTATTAAGTTAACATCTCATCAATAATCACATTAGTGAGCACATCGACTTCCTTGTTTCTTTCTCGATAAATGTGTGAGGTCTTGAAATATTCAAATAGGCTTAACATCTTCACACATTCCAACACCCATTTGTTAAGTTTCCAATTCAATGTGTTTTGGTTGCAGACAACATTCATCGTTAGAAGCGAGCCACCTTTAATATGAAGCTTCTTCACATTGATCCTTGCACTTTCTTTTAGCTCAAGCCATAATGCCCATATTTCAACTTCATTGTTTGTTTTGGGGGGGGCAATAGAATGCTTACATTGCTAATCATTGCCCCATTATGGTCTCTTAAGAGACAACTTGCACTAGGGATTCTTGGGTTCCCCCGTGAGGCACCATTGAAGTTCAATTTAATCCATCCTTCCTTTGAGGGGAATCATGTGGTTAGGGATCTTGGAGTTTTAGTAGATTTAACTCCACCAACCCCATGAACTTGGGATACATATATAATATTATATTTTAATTTTTTTATGTACTTTATCATCCTATGGGATTTCTTGTTATCTTAGTGTAAACTTAATTCTAAAATAAAATAATTTTTTTAAAAATAACTTCAAATTAATATTTAAAAAAAATTTAAATAAATATATTTAATATCTATAATAACAACAATTTCGGTTTCAATTTCTAAAAATGCATTGTTTAAAATAAACACAAAAAGCGAATAATATACTAGAAGATTACACTCAAGTAATGTTTTACTATCAAAGTAGGCGAGGATTTAGAATATAATTTAAAAAAAATGAAGAGTTGAATATTAAAAATAGTTGAGGAAGAGTATGAATTGAGTAACGAGTGATTTAAATAACCTATTCACCTTGCTTTCTAACTAACACAATAGTTATATTAAGGATGGGACTCAAATTCCTAAGAATTTATGAATATATCCTCAACTTTTACAAAAAAAAAAGTTCAATTTGTATGAATAAGAGCATTTTGTTTCTTGCCATAGACTCAATTGCTATTGAAATCTTGAGTCCATGTATTTAAGTAAGTTTCATGTCAATATTTGTTATTTAAACAAGGTAGTTCAAAGATCATAAAGCATACAAGCTATGCAGCTCAAAACATATTAATGCAAGAGAAAACAAGACGACTAGTTGTGGACATCAACCATGATGAAAGCTATATTAATTTATTGCACTTGTTTATCAACTTGCAAGGATTAGAGTGCACAGATAATCATATGCACGATAGATTACAAACAGAGAAATACCAACACAAACCATAACAATAATGTTATAACAACACAAATATTAAACTAATAATGATGATAACAAGGGAGTAGCAACTACTTAGCCAAAGTGCTCCCCATGAAGTTTAATACAATGTTAGAGATGAATATCCTCTTCAATCTCATTAAGGTTGTTGAATCTTCATTCACTAAACCAACCACAACAAAAAACAAAAATCTATGCACAACAACAAAAATTAGTATGGAAAATTTTCATACCACCTTTGAACTTCCAAAAGTCATGAAAAATTAGCATAAAAATCCCTTCTAATCAATGATTTGCAATTTTATTTCGTGGTAGCAATTAGTTTATTTCTCTTATTTGTGGTAGCAATTCAAGTGTTGCAACTCGAGTTAATCCAATACAATGACAATTAGCTAAAAGATATGAAGAATGGACACCATCTAGGAGAGAGGAGCCAATAGTTGAGCATGTTCCAATAGTTGTGATAGCATTTGTTGATTTCATGTCCAATATTTTTAATAATATAACAATAGTAGTTGTAACTTAAAGTTGTTGGTGTTGATCATCGATACTTATAATTGAATGAGATGCATTCCTTAAATCTAAGCAATAAATCAAGATTTTGGAAAGACAAAATTAATGTGCTCAACTATTAGATCCTTTACATATATGATGGTGCATCATGAATGCAGGATAGTCGATGCCCTTACACTCACTCATTATATTTGTAAGATATAATGTTGAGTGTCCCTAGCGAGGATTTCAGTGTGTATTGAAAAACTCCACTTTATTGGGCGGGGAATGCTAGGCAAATAACAAAACTAAAACCAAAATCTTCGGAGGTAAATTCAGGATTTGAGGTAAACAGGGGAGAGGAAGCTGAAATGAGGAATTATAGTGGCGTCGAACAAGATGCAAAAATCGGTTGTGGTAGCAGTGGACCGGCTGGCGCACCATAACCTCGTCAATTGCTACTACAAGCATACCAGCACATGAACCACTGTAACATCGGCGACGAGGTATGCAACTCAACTCCCTCTTTCTATGTTTTGAAATAAAACCTCATAATTTAATGGAGGGGACCAAATAGAAGGATTGAACACCTCGCATAGAGAACTTGACTGTTTTCAGCTTTGTAGAGTAAAATCATCTTTTTGTAGCTTAAGATATCTACGAGCAATCATAGTTTACTGGAGTTGGGGTCGCTTCTCTGAAACAATGCAATTTGTAAAACCCTAATTTCTGGTTCGTTTCACTTCTCGGGGGAGTTTATAATCACATTTCAAAGTTAATTCTGATTATATTTTGTTCAACTTGTTTGGGATATAATTCAAGGGTTTAGCAATTAGCGCACAATTATTTTCATTTGATCCATCGTGAAATGTTTCACGATTTGGGTCTGTTCTAAACATCAGATCTCGTAAGGGTCGGTTTCAACAGCCTGGTAAATTAGACTCAACTGTATTAACATATAGTTTGTGTTAGTTTTATGATCAGATTTAATGTACAGAAAATTAATTTAAAATCAGACACAATAACACTGCAGATGCCCTGGGAAAACCCTCCTCTTGAGGGAGAAAAACAAGTCTCTTTACAATGAGGCCACACACAGGCCAATAATCAGCACCAGCAATGATGTAACACAAACTAATAGTTTGCCCTTCAATCTGCACTTGAATAGATTCACAATCTGCCTTAGAATAATTCGCACTAGATAGAATAATCTGCACTTGATATAATTCACACTTGAGAAGAAGGAGATCGAACTTGCTTGATACACAAATGAGAGAAGGTGACCTTCTATATATACATGTTGCTTAGAGGGGTCGCACCTTTTCAAGGACAAGGTTAGCCACCATAAAAATAATTACAAATAATAAATAATAATTACAAAGGAGGTCAGCCATCTTAGAGATATGTTGCCATTAAATAATCACAAATAAATAAGGAAGTATGAAGCCCGAAGTTGCAATAACATCAACACTCCCTCTCAGCTAGGGAGGAATACTTCCTGCTGCACAAGACACATCACCTCATCGTGATGCCAACCACAATGGCTACAACCATATGTGGAAAAGAAACGATATCACCTCATCATGATATCAACCATAATGGCTACAACCATGTATGGTATGTACAAGTGTTCATCACTTGCGTGATGTTGTCACCTCAACATGACTTTCACCATGGCTCTCCCAGAGGGTGAAAACACAAGTGCAAGAGGAATCATCACGGACTCTCTCACGTGATGTTGTCATGGAGTCACACACATGACATCCACCATGGCTCTCCCAGAGGGTGGAATCAAGGGATTTCACCTCGAACTTCTCTTACAGAGAAGAACTCATCAATCAAGGGATTTCACCTCGAACTTCTCTCATAGAGAAGAACTCATTAATCAAGGGATTTCACCTCGAACTTTTCTCACATAGAAGAACTCATTAATCAAGGGATTTCACCTCAGACTTCTCTCACAGAGAAGAACTCATTAAAGAGGATCACTAATACTGAGACTCCTTCTCAGTTAAAGCTGTATTCTCCACCATACCAAGCTTATCTCGAAAGTACACAAACTTTATCCTGGAGAGAGGCTTGGTGAGAATGTCTGCCATCTGCTCATCAGTGCTGATATACCTCAACTGAAATGCTTTCCTCAATAACATGTTTAGTTCTGTCATGAAACACTGTATTGACAGAAGGCTCCAGATAGCTTAATTAACACAATGGATGACAGTTGGCTCCAACGATTGTCCAATCAATCCTGCAAGGAGCTACCAAAGCCACACTGCTTCTCAGACTGCCACACATGCTGCAATGTACATGACCTTTGCGGTACTCAGTGCCACTGAAGACTACTTCCTGCTACATTAGGAGATCATTGCAGATCCCAAACTGAAACAACATCCAGAGGTGCTCTTCCAATCAATGACACACCCTGCCCAATCAGAATCAGTATAGCCATGCAACTCTAGATCCACACCTGCAGAATATCTCAACCCATATCTGACTGTGCCACACAAGTATCTCAGGATATGCTTCGCTGCAACTAGAAGTATTTGCCTTGGTTCACATATGAACTTGACAAAATGCACTTACTGCAATCTGGTCTAGTATAGATACATCAACGATCCAATCAATTGACTATACATAGTAGGATCTGTTGATGTTAGCAGCGTTTGTAGCATCCTTCCAGCGATATCATTACTTTGAATAAATTGAATAATAGCTATAAGCTATCTAATTTATAAGATCTCAAGAGGCACGAATTTTTTTTGTAAAGACATCTATTTGTTAAGCAAACAAATTATAATGGAGAGACACAATTTTCTATCAAGGCTGACCTTGATACAAAGAGGCGCGGATTTCAAAAGAGACGTCTTCTTGTTAAGATGCGATGTTGGCCGACATTGTGTTTTGTAGAGTCACGTCCTCTCCTCTAGTTTGTATAAATATTCGTTGGCATTCTCATTGTTCACATCAATCAAGCAAGTTCGAATCATCATTTTTGTAAGTGCGAATTATTCTAAGAGCAGTGCGAATTCTTCTAAGAGCAGTGTGAATTCATCAAGGGCAGAATTGAATATTGTCAGGTGTAGATTATCATCTGCTTCTGTATCTTGTGTAGGTGCTGCATGATTGGCCTTGTTATTGGCCTCATTGTAAAGAGAATTGTTGCCTCTATTTATATATATAAGTGAGATCTTTGCTGCTGGGTTTTTCTCCCTCAAGAGGAGGGTTTTCCCAGGGTATCTGCTGTGTTATTGTGTCTGATTTTGAATTAATTTTCTGTGCACTTATCTGATCACTAAACTTAACATGGTATCAGAGCGGGTGTGAAGAAGATCGTGATTAGATTTGTGCCTTCACAGCATCATTATATTCTTTGTTGAAGGTTCTTGTCTATCTACACATCATTCAAGATGGTGAACGGATTGAAGATCGAGGATAGACTCGATGGAGCTTCAAACTACACCTCATGGAGATTCCAAATCATGCTTACATTAGAGGAGAATGATTTGGTTGAATTTGCGAAGACCAAGGTTCCCGAACCTGAAGAGGAAGAAGAGAAGCTGCAATGGAGGAAGAAAGATATCAAAGCAAAGAAGTTGCTAGTTGACTCCGTTAAAGACCACATCGTCCCTATTGTTTCTAAGTTGAAGACTGCGAGGGAGATGTTCAAAACTTTGGAAGAAATGTATGAAATCAACAACACCAGCCGGGCTCTTGCGCTGAATCAACAACTTCATCATGTGAAGATGACGAAAGGAGAGACCGTGATCGCCTACTTCATGAGGATTGCAGAATTGAGAGATCAGCTCTCCACAATTGGCCATATGGTTGAAGATAAAGATTTGACAATGCTTGCACTCAATGGCTTGCCATTATCTTGGGAGTCCTATATTCAAGGAATTAGTGCGAGGTCTAAACTCCCGAAGTTTGATCGTTTGAGGGCCGATTGCATCCAAGAGGAATCAAGGTTGATGGCTAGAGGTGTTGGTCCAAGTTCTTCTAATCAAGAAATCCATGTTCTTGCAGCCCAAGCTTCGAAGAAGAAAGGAAAAGGTGGAAAGAAGGGTCACTTCAAGAGGAATCGTGATAAAGGAAATGATGATGCTTCCCCTTCCAAGAAGAAGCGAGACTTGTCTAAAATTCAATGCTTTAGGTGTGACAAGTTTGGTCATTTTGCCAAACATTGCCCTGACAGACCTAAGCATCAAGCCTCCGTTGCAGATGTAGAGAATGTTTCTCCTCAGAAGGATGAATATCTGTTTTGCTCAGCCTTGTCAAGCAATGTTGCCACCGACACCAACACATGGTTGATTGACAGTGGTGCTTCTCGTCACATCACCGGGTTCAAGGAGCACTTATCAAGCTTGGTGAAGAAAGACTCTTTGGAACAAGTTATCATTGGAGATGATGCTAGCTACACCGTGAAAGGGATTGGGACCTCTACTCTCCATTTGGATTCAGGCATCACACTTCAGTTGAGCAATGTTCTTTATGTTCCGGGATCAAGCGCAATCTCATCTCTATTTCAGCCCTAGAAGATAAAGGATATCAAATTGCCTTCTCAAAAGGCAAAGTTCTTGTATGGATGGAGAACTCTAGCTTCAAGGATGCTCAAGTTATTGGAGTTAGACATGAAAGTCTTTACAGGGTTTGCACTCATCCTCTACAAGCTTTGGTTCATGATACTTCTTCTCTATGTGATCTTTGGCATCGAAGATTGGCGCATCTACACTTCCGTGCCTTGCCTATTATGGAGAAGATGGTGACAGGTCTACCTAAGTTCGACAAGGAGCATGAAGGCACTTGCAAGGGATGCGCTCTAGGTAAGAATGTAAAAGCCACCTTTCATAGTAGTGAAAATAGATCTAAGAGTATTTTAGATCTCATCCATTCAGATTTATGTGGTCCTATGTCTGTTCCGTCTTCAAGCGGATTTTTGTATTATGTACTGTTTATTGATGATCACTCTAGGAAGACTTGGATTTATTTCTTAAGGTCTAAAGAGTCTGAGGAAGTATTAGCTAGATTTAAGGAGTTCAAAGCCTTAGTAGAAAACCTTTCTGGTAAAAGAATTAAAGTCCTTAGATCTGACAATGGTGGAGAATACACCTCTGGTAGTTTTCTAGACTTTTGTATTAATGCAGGGATTAAGAGGGAGTTCTGTGTTCCCTATAATCCTCAACAGAATGGTGTTGCAAAAAGAAAGAACAGGACAATCATGGAAGCAACAAAGGCCATGATTCATGATCAAGATTTGCAGACTTTCTTATGGGCAGAAGCCTCCAGGACAGCTGTATATGTGCAGAACAGAAGTCCTCACAAGGTCTTGGAGAATATAACTCCGGAAGAAGCCTTCACAGGGAAGAAGCCTGAAGTTAGTCACTTAAGAATCTTTGGATGTCCTGTTTATATCCATGTTCCGAAGGAGAAGAGAACTAAGTTGGAGCCTTCTGGCAAGAAGGGCATCTTTGTGGGCTACATCGAGACATCTAAAGCCTACAAAATTTACATTCCAGGACAAAAGTTGATCGAGATCAGTAGGGATGTTACTTTTGAGGAAGACATTGCATTTAGGAGATCCAAGGGCACTCACATGGAGTTCAATAACGAAGAGTCTCCTCAGGATATGGAAGTTGACCATACTCCTGAGATTCAGAGGGAGACTGTTGAACCAAAAGAAGATGCTGATCCTATTGAACCCTTGGAGCCTACTGATGGGCCTACTGACATTGCCATTGGAAGAAAGAGACCTCTATGGGCTAGGCGTACTATGTAAGAGGCAGAAAGCTTTGCAGCTCCTAGAGGCACATTCAGAGAAAGTAAAAGGCCTCATAAGTTCTTCAATTATGTTGCCTTGATGAGTTAGATTATTGATTCAGAGCCTTCATGTGTTGAAGAAGCATCCAGTCATCAGGTTTGGAGAGATGCAATGGTAGAGGAGTATTAATCAATTCTGAAGAATGATGTTTGGGACATTGTTCCTAGACCTAAGAGCAAATCAGTGGTATCTTTGAAATGGCTCTTCAAAATCAAGCATGCTGCAGATGGGAGCATTGAGAAGTATAAGGCAAGATTTGTGGCTTGAGGGTTTTCTCAGAAAGAGGGAGTTGATTACGAAGAAACATTTGCTTCTGTTGCTCGTTACACTTCTGTTAGAACTATCATTGCCATTGCTGCATCAAGAGGATGGAAGATTCATCAGATGGACGTGAAGACTGCTTTTCTCAATGGCGTAATTGAGGAAGAAGTTTACATTGAGCAACCTGATGGTTTTGAAGTTCATGGGAAGGAGTCACATGTGTGTAAGCTGAAGAAGGCCTTGTATGGTCTTAAGCAGGCTCCTCGTGCTTGGTACGAAAGGATTGATCGGTACCTATCCAGTTTGGGCTTCTTGAAGAATGATGCCGATTCAAATCTCTACTTCAAGGTAATCAATGGTGATGCTTTAATTTTGGTTTTATATGTTGATGATTTGATCCTTACTGGAGAAGATCACTTGATTCTTGAGTGTAAGAAGGAGTTGACTTCGGAATTTGAGATGAAGGACCTTGGGCTCATGCATTACTTCCTTGGATTAGAAGTCTAGCAGAAGCCAGATGAGATGATTCTAAGTCAAGGAAAGTACACCATTGATATACTTAAGAGATTTGGCATGATGAATTGCAAATCCATGTCTACACCTATGGAGACCAACCTACATAAGTTGAAGGAGGTTGTAGCTAATTCAGACTTGGGGGATCCTACATTGTACAGACAGTTGATTGGGTCTCTGATGTATCTGGTTAACACTAGACCTGATATTTGCTATGTAGTGAGTGCACTTAGCCAGTTTATGTGTGATCCGAGACAGATACATCTTGTTGCAGCTAAACATATCCTGAGATACTTGCGTGACATAGTTGGATATGGGTTGAGGTATACTTTAGATGCAGACTTGGAGTTACATGGTTTTACAGATTTTGATTGGGCAGGGTGTGTCATAGATCGGAAGAGCATCTCTGGTTGTTGCTTCAGTTTGGGTTCTGCTATGATTTCCTGGTGCAGCAGGAAGCAGTCATCTGTAGCATTGAGTATAGCAGAGGCCGAGTACATTGTAGCTTGTATGGCAACTCGGGAAGCAGTGTGGCTTCGTAAGCTCCTTACAGGATTGTTTGGACAATCAATGGAGCCTACCATCATCCATTGTGATAATCAGAGTTGCGTGAAGCTTTCTGTCAATCCTGTGTTTCATGACAGAATGAAGCATGTTGAGATCAAGTACCACTACATCAGAGATATGGTATTGCGAAAGGCTGTACAGTTGAGGTACATCAGCACTAATGAGCAGACGGTAGATATTCTCACCAAGCCTCTCTCCAGGATAAAGTTTGTATACTTTCGAGATAAGCTTGGTATGGTGGAGAATCCAGCCTTGACTGAGAAAGAGTCTCAGTATCAGTGAGCCATTCTTTGAGTCCTTCTCTGCGAGAGAAGTTCGAGGTGAAAATCCTCGTTTTTATCTCTTTTACCATAGTATGGTTGTAGCCATTATGGTAGATATCATGTTGAGGCGATATCCAATATCACGTTGAGGTGATATTTATCTTTTATCATAGTATGGTTGTAGCCATTATGATAGATATCGTGTTAAGGCGATATCCAATATCACGTTGAGGTGATATTTATCTTTTACCATAGCATGGTTGTAGCCATTATGGTAGATATCGTGTTGAGGCGATATCCAATATTACGTTGAGGTGATATTTAGCTTTTACCATAGATTGGTTGTAGCCATTATGGTTGATATCGTGTTGAGGCGATATCTAATATCATGTTGAGGCGATATCTAATATCATGTTGAGGTGATATTCTTCTTTTCACATTTGGTTGTAGCCAATGTGATGGACATCACGATGAGGTGATATGTCTTGTTCAGCTGGAAGTATACTCCTTAGTTGAGAGGGAGTGTTGATGTTAGCAGCGTCTGTAGCATCCTTCTAGCGATATCATTACTTTGAATAAATTAAATAATAGCTATAAGCTATCTAATTTATAAGATCTCAAGAGGCACGATTTTTTTTTGTAAAGACATCTATTTGTTAATCAAACAAATTATAATGGAGAGACACAATTTTCTATCAAGGCCGACCTTGATACAAAGAGGTGCGGATTTCAAAAGAGACGTCTTCTTGTTAAGATGCGATGCTGGCCGGCATTGTGTTTTGTAGAGTCATGTCCTCTCCTCTAGTTTGTATAAATATTCGTTGGCATTCTCATTGTTCACATCAATCAAGCAAGTTCGAATCATCATTTTTGTAAGTGCGAATTATTCTAAGAGCAGTGCGAATTCTTCTAAGAGCAGTGTGAATTCATCAAGGGCAGAATTGAATACTGTCAGGTGTAGATTATCATCTGCTTCTGTATCTTGTGTAGGTGCTGCATGATTGGCCTTGTTATTGGCCTCATTGTAATGAGAATTGTTGCCTCTATTTATATATATAAGTGAGATCTTTGTTGCTGGGTTTTTCTCCCTCAAGATGAGGGTTTTCCCAGGGTATCTGCTGTGTTATTGTGTCTGATTTTGAATTAATTTTCTGTGCACTTATCTAATCACTAAATTTAACAGGATCCACCAGATTTGAACTAGTTGCAGCCTCCTTAAGCTTCTAAAAATTGGTTTCGATAAATCAACATAAAGAACCAAGATCAACTAGATTACCATCTTCTTTAGGTTCAGTAGGCTTCCTCTAAATCTTCAAGAACTTGCATCAACCTTCTGACCTCTTCATCCAAGATTGCCTGCAACACTTGCCTCAATGCACACCTCTGGTATAGTAGAGAGTTTAGGGTAGACCTCCTCGGCCTCGTAGTAGATTACTTTATTCTGAATAGGTTTGCGGAGCTACCAATATCAAATCCAGATGACTGTCTTGTGTAATTCTGATCTCAACAGCTGAGGAGGTCTTTCAAGGATTTAACACTTGGCCTTGCAACACTGCAACCTTCACTTCTTCTCAGTGAGTCACAGAACTCCCTCTTGATTTCTGCTTCAGAGATTTTAAAGAAGACTTCTAGAAGTGAACTCCCTCTAGCCACCAACTCAGTCTCATGGCTGCAATTTGTGACTTCACGCTTGATCATTTCTTTGGTCGACATGACTTCCTCACAAGATGCCTCAAGCTTTTCATCACCTTCTTGCTCCTAGAAATGTCTTGAAAGCATTTTAGAGAGAGATTACTAACAGTTTATAATTATCCAAAGAAATATCAAGGCTAGAATCATACAAGGTTTACTATCTTAGGTTATAGCATAAATACATAATAATTTATGAGCAATATTAAAACATAAATGAATCAACCTATAAGAGAAATATATCAAAAGATCAGAATGAAGGGATAAAGAAACTTATCTTTATTTAATTTTGATATAACTCTTTCTTCCATCTTTTACTCCTCTCGAGAGTGTCAAACTCAGCACAACAAAAACAATCTGCACAACTACAAATTTCTTGAATGCAATATGCAGTTAGCATGTAGAAGCAACTCTCTCCAAGAGTTCAAGGCTCTATCATAGTTCATGCATTAGAGAATGATACCATTGAAATTATAATTCTCTTTTTATTTCAGAGTCACACTCAGAAATCTTCACAACTAGCATGCAATAAATGAAATCTTCTAAAAATCTTATGCTAGTGAACACAATTCAAGAGAAACCACTATCTCTCTTTACTAATTACAAGATCCAACTAAATGATATAACTCAACAAACAAAGAATACTTATCTCTTTAAATATTCTGATGGATGCAAATACTGGACGCAGTAAGATATGCTGCTCTTGTGTACAGATCAACACACAACCTTCACGGCTTGAACACAGGCCCATGGCTTAGAATAGAAATTCCCTAGAATCCTTTTGAGGAGAGATCTCATCCACATCCGCAAATGAAGCATGCTGATTATGCGTGGTGGGGCAATCCTTTGCATAGTGACCAAACATGTCACAACGAAAACATTGGACTTTGGAGAGGTCCCACTTCTTCTTGAATGGGGGAGCACCATCAACGCCTTTATCTCTATTCCTCTTGAAATATCCTTTCTTTCCACCTTTCTCTTCTTCTTCGAGGATTGAGCGGAAAGAACATGAATGTCTTCATTTGTAGAGCTTCGACCAATACCTCTCGCAGCCAACCTAGACTCTTCTTGAATACAATCTACCCTCAAAAGATCAAACTTGGGAAGTTTGGATCTTGCACTGATTCCTTGAATGTACAACTCCCAAGATGAAGGAAGACCATTAAGGGCAAGCATGGTCAAATCCTTGACATCAACAAAATGACCAATAGAAGAGAGCTGATCTCTCAATTCGGAAATCTTCATGAAGTAAGCGATGACAAATTCTCCTTCCGCCATCTTCACATGATGAAGTTGTTGCTTCAATGTAAGTGCACGGCTTGTGTTGTTGATCTCATACATCTCCTCCAAAGACTTAAACATCTCCCTTGCCGTCTTCATCTTAGAGATGATGGGAACAATATGATCCTTCACGGAATCAACTAACATCTTCTTTGCCTTAGTATCTTTCTTCTTCCATTGAATCTTCTCTTCCTCATCAGCAGGCTCAGAAACTTTGCTCTCCACGAACTCAGCGAATTCACTTTCTTCCAAGGAGAGCATAATTCTGAATCTCCAAGATGTGAAATTAGATGCTCCCTCAAGTCTATCCTCAAGCTTAAGACCGATCACCATCTTGACGAAGAGATAGAAGTAAACAACAATGAGAAAGAGTAAAAAGTATCGCTGTAATAACAATCTGATCAAGATCTTCTTCAAACCCGCTCTGATACCATGTTAGTTTTATGATCAGATTTAATGCACAGAAAATTAATTTAAAATCAGACACAATAACACAGCAGATACCCTGGGAAAACCCTCCTCTTGAGGGAGAAAAACCCAGCAACAAATATATCTCTTATATATATGAGCAATGGCAACAAGTCTCTTTACAATGAGGCCACACACAAGGCCAATAATCAGCACCAGCAATGATGTAACACGAACTAAAAGTCTGCCCTTCAATCTGCACTTGAATAGATTCATAATCTGCCTTAGAATAATTCGCACTAGATAGAATAATCTGCACTTGATATAATTCGCACTTGAGAAGAAGGAGATCGAACTTGCTTGATACACAAATGAGAGAAGGTGACCTTCTATATATACATGTTGCTTAGAGGGGTCGCACCTTTTCAAGGACAAGGTTGGCCACCATAAAAATAATTACAAATAATAAATAATAATTGCAAAGGAGGTCGGCCATCTTAGAGATATGTTGCCATTAAATAATCACAAATAAATAAGGAAGTATGAAGCCCGAAGCTGCAATAACATCAACAGTTTGTAGGATTTCTAAAACAATGCAAGGCAATCATTTCTTCTAGTAGATAAGAACACCTTGGGAGAAAGACATTTTTACTACTATTATATCTCTTTGATGTTTGACGAGTTTCAACCAAAAAAAAATGGAGGGGGGAAAAGAGACATGCAGAAATAGTGTTCGAGTATAGCTTGTCTACACAGAGATTCTCATCAATAGATAGCTCCACCCAGTTCAAAATCATTTGTTTTTTTATTGAAAGGTGACTTCTGTTCTTTTGGGGGTAGCTTCAAGCTCTAGATTGAACTATGCAAAATAATTGACACCAAAGCTTTATATCTTTTACAAGAAACAATTATCATCCACAAATTTCCAGTTGCCTCTGGATTTAGAAAATATGGTGCCATCATCAATCATGGGATTACTGATAGTGTCAAGCATTGGCATGATGTTGTGATCTATGTTGTCAAGGTTGGCTTCCATTTTTAGACAACTTGTTGAAGAAACTCCACCTATGGGATTGTATAATGATTTTGGGCTGTCAGTGCCTACTGCTTCAAGCTTTTCCTGCATATCTGAATTGATATTTGAAGAGTAGCTAAGGGCAACCTTGGGATGACTGACGTGAAGACTGTTAGTTAATTCACTATCTCTGACTTTCTAGGACCATTTTTGGGCAATCTTTGTGGCACAAAGAGGTTTCCCATGCAGGGTCTCCCATTCATTGATATGCAAATCAACTACATCCCAGACACATTCAATGCATGGTGGTGTCTGAGTGGATGGACTGAGGGAATTCAACTAGTATTGTTGGAAGAGTTGACGACATGTCTTCTTTGGAAAGAGTTAGAGCTTTGCTCGTTTATAATCAAGAGCGCAGTCATTTCTGCAAAATAACTCAAATTGCAGTGAGCACTTGAAGTCAATCAAATAAGCTATTTAATATGAAGAAAACTCAAGTGTAGCAATGCGTGATTTTAAGATTTTGCAGAAATTGAAATAAGTCAAAAAAAAACTAAATAGATAGTTGCATAAATGAGAAGAAACTATGAAAAAACTTAATTAGTAGAATTAAAACTTTAAATGCATTCTAGAATTAAGGTCCTAATCAATAGAGTGATTACAATGAAAATGAAGCCTTATGAATAGGCACCTCCCTAGAGTTGAAAGGGCACAACCATTAAAGAGTGTGATGCTTTATTCCTCCAGGTTCCAAAATTCTTCAAGGAATTATGAACCGCGAAATATTCTTGAGTCATATAGAAGACAATGCTGGAAATATATATAAAAATGTTCCATCCAAGTGATTATTATGATGTATAAAGGTCTGAAACGAGTTATAAAGAGGCTGGAAAGCTTGGGAATTTAAATCTGATGCACAGTCCACGGAGTGCTAAAGAAGAAAGGACTCCACCCAAGAAAATCAATCTCCGTATTTAACCAAACAAGATTTGAGAGGTCTAAAATTTCACCAACAGATGACTAGTCGTTTAATGTGCTTCAATTAGTTCTTGTGGTAAAGACTTAAAATGTAATGACTAACCCCAAATATATTTTTTTTGAAACTTCAATACTGCTGATATAATTTTCTGTAACTTTACTCTGAGTTTTCTGTTTGCTGTTCGTGAGTTTCTGAGAATGTTTCGATTGATATTTCATATGCCATTCATGATAGAAGGTTTATGTTTGCTGTGTTTGTTTGTTTTTTCCCTGAGTGTTTGCAGCTTGCTGTCTGTGTATTCCTTGAATGTTTTTTGCAATGCTTTTCATATGATTTACATGTGCATATGATGTATAATGAAAGTACATAAAACGGAGTAATAAAAGAGGAGGATTTAAGCTACTGAAGCATACTTTTCAAAGCTATTACAATCTGGTTCTTAAGAGAACTTTTAGAGTCATATTAGAGCACTTACAAACTCAGATTTAAAGCTTTCAGACCTGTAGATAGGTGATCAGCAGCAAAGAAGACCCTCTTTGATAGCTACGCATCAACTCTAGACTCCAACCAGCTTCCCCTTGTTAATCACTGCCTAACACCAGCAACTCATACCTCAAGGCGGCCAGGAGATCACTCAACCAGCATTTTAAAAACCCTGTTCCTTTTGCCTACTTGGCCGTACCACCCTGGAAGGTTTGACCTTCAGCCAAAAATCATATACTTCACCAAAAAATTTGATCAAACCATGAAAGAGGCGCCCTTGCATGAGTCTTCCATCGGGTCAATACCCATATTGATATTAAAATCCTTCCTTGAGATATGATCCAAAATTTGGGTTCCAGGCTCAACTGAAGATGCCCAGATATTATAAAAAATCACCACCAAAAAGATTATTATCAACACCAAAATCAATACCAAGATTTAACAAGCTAAAACCAGCAGCTCCACTTCAAAAATGATCAGATTTTTCCTTCTCTAAACTCTAAAATCTGCAACCTTAAAGCCCAAATGAAGCTCCTGTGTGAAGCCTCCAATATCCTCTCTTGATGTGGTCTTTCACACACGAAGAAAGGCGATCTTGCAGAGGTTTTCGTCTCAACAAGTTGATATCAAACCCCAGAGCCAAGCTCCAAAGCCAATGCACCAGAATATCCAAACATCCATAATGAAAATAAGCCTCCAACATGAACTTTTATCAAAGCTCTCAGCAACCCTAAAATCCATGCCAACTCCAAGGCTTTGATTTAATTCACTTTTTTAATATTTTACCTTCATAAGCTTGGGCGCCCAAAGAGAGAATAATATTATAATTTGATTTTATTTTTGTTCATCCTTAACATTAACTTTTAAATATAAATTTAACTCCATTTCCTTTTCTCCTTTGGCATCCTTCAATATTGTGCATTTATAAATTATTTTTGAAGCTCATTAAAATGACTTAAAGTCATTGTACTAGGCGCCATGGTACAAAATGGACCCCTCATGACCCGCAACAGATAAATATAAAGTTACTTTATTAAAGCTCCATATTTCGAAACATTATTCAAATATTTTAATGACTCCACCTTAGTAACTTTGTATTGACTGAATTTGTGCTGCTAAGGCCATCCTGACCAGGTCTGACAACCCTAATTGACTTACTATTTTTAGAAAGTCCTACAAATAGTAAATAGTGCCCTAGAGCTTGAGCCGGAGAGAAACTGAGGCACTTAAAAAGGCTCACCAAAGACCGAAGCACTGTGCTAGACCCCCTGCTAAAAATAGCACTTACTTAAAATAGTAAGTGTGCTTGAATCAACCAAACTGAAAGAGGACGTCATAAAAATGGGGACATTACATAAAATTTCATGAACAAATGATTGATTGTTTAATAGTTGTGAAACATATGCTTGACAATGTGATGGTTCAACTATAGTTCTTTTGTGAAGTGACAATTATTAAACTTGAGAACCATAGGAAGTTGAGGATCTCAAGGAGAAGAGCATTTGGTCTTCAAATCTTACCTTTACATAATAAAGCTAGGAGGAGCTGGAATGGATAACATTAGGATTTTTAATTTGGGGAAGAACTTATGTTTAAACTTTGAAAAGTCAATCGAATTGCATTCCTTGGCTAAAAGCTCAATTATCATTTTTACTTTTGTGAGGATGAAACCAATTTTATGGCATGGTGGGTTGTTGGAATTGAAAGTAGGTATTGCCACACATTCATGTTTTTTTGAAGCATTTGGTGCTAAGGATTCCCATATAAAGTGTCCCTGCTAATTTGAACGATAAATTTTTCTCTCGTTTGATAGATCTCGTCTTAACAAACAATGATATTCAAGATGTAGGGAAATAACAATATTGACTGTAAGGAACTCACAGGCATAATCAGTAACAGACACTTCTTGTTTTTTTTTCTTATTCCACCATACATACCAGCCCACCCATGAGAATGAGTGACTGAAACAGAGTTTAATATCACTCCTCTCACAATGACAAAGTATGCTTTTCCCCAACAATGCCTTACAGAAAATAGAATTGGCTAAGTTATTGGGACAGCAGTTTAATTACAATTCTCTGAACATATATATGACTGAAACATGTGACCAGCAGACCCAGAATTGATACAGCATGTTGTAGACTCATTCCCCAAGCAGATTAAGACATTATAGGCCTTTATACTAACAACTCTATAAAGATAATGCACTCAGACCTGTAAGACCTTATTCTGAGTACTGTCAACAATAAATACAAAAGAAATGCAAACTCAGAAATTACAACAGCAAGGGTAAATTCTGATTTCAGACTATTATCAGATTTATCATTCACAGAGACTTCCTACAAACTGAAACAAAATAGACTGATTATAGTTTATGATAGCAGATGCTAATATTCAACCTTCCAATACAAAATACAATGGATGTATGTAAGTCTCAGACCTGGATTATGCATTTTCTTGAGCTTGCGCCCAAGAAGACTCGAGCTGCTGTAATGACAGCCCAGAATTAATGTAGACCTCTGTGACTTGGAATTATCGCGCCCAAAACACCCTTATCAGTCCATTTGACCCTTGTTGATAGGCTGCAACTGAGGTTGATGCTTGAGAGATCTCTAAATGCAGCGAAATCTTCTTCCAAAGTCTCACGACTTGCTCTGTTGTCCACTCGCCCAGGTTACAGCAATGAGCCTGCAACCTTAAGGATGCTCGTTTCCTTCATATACTGCCACGAATTGCAGACTAGAGTCCAGGCGACTCTCATAAGAGTCACTATGTCGCTCAGAAATGTCACGATTAGTCCTGGGAAGCAACACGTCTTCCTCCTAAGATCACATGATACTTCCAGTCAGCATAGGAAGTCACTAGTGATGTTACAGCTCTTCAAATAATGTCTGGAATTATAAATATAAGACACACTTGTCTTAAACACATATACAAAGGTTTATCTCCTGCGTTGACTTCTTCAAAAGTATTTCATAGTGTAACAAGCAGGGAGAGAGGACCCGATAAAACATAAGCTCACACCCACACAGCTCCTGACTTTCCCAAGTGTGGCGGCTAAGACAAAAATAAGATATTCATATATCCAAAGGCTTTTGCTTTACCTGTTTTGTTTGTATTTGCCTTGTCTTCTTGTGACTGCTGAATGAGCTGGGTGCCTGCCAGGTACTTTGTCTGTATCTGATTCCCAATTTCCTTCAAACTATATTCTGCAAATAAAGTGCTGTGATTGACTAATGGACTGGGGTTTTCATCCCATTCCAGACCAGGGGTTCTGTCCTGTTCTGCATCTTCGGCTGAGAGGATAAATATTAAAAAACAGAAATGCGTTCTGTATGTTTTCTTCATCCCATCAATGACTCATATCCTCTCTCCAAAAAAGCTAGCAAACCCTAAAAGGGGCTTATCTTCATTTAATAAATTGTCCTGTTTTTTGGTAAGAATAGACTTAGGCTTCCTTTTAATTTATTGATCACTTTGACTGAGTTCGCCTAGAGAATAAGAAGTCGCCACATAAAGTGGCCCCCTTTCAAAAACATAATGAATAATTAAATATTATCCATTTGAACTATAGCCTTAATTTAATTATTCACATATTCCCTTATTGTTTGATTTTGCTTCTAACCTTCGGGAATAAAAAAGACTAGATATTTCTTCATGACTGCTCATCCGGCAAAGAGGGACATTACACCATAGAGGAGAAATCAGAACTCTTGAAGAAAGCAATATCCAGAATATTTACTTAATGCTTTGAAATGCAGGAAATCATGTTTATCTCAATGTAGAACAAACCATAAGCATCTAAAAATAGTGGTGAGTTGACTTTAGAACCATTGCAGCAAAAATCGTTTGGGGAAACAATCGGCAAACGAAAAGTATAAGATTTTTGAAAAAATTGGAAAAAAAAATCAGATTTTAAAAAAATAGAAAAAATTGTTGAAAAGGAGAAACTATTTTTTTTGAAATTTAAGGGCATTTCCATAGCATAGAGATGTAGAGAGCAAATAAAATAGAGTTTAACCCATGAATTGTAGAAAATAAATTTTTGGTATTTATATTCATATCATTAAATATATTGCTTTGCTCATAGCATATTTCATGGTGGATAAATAATAAATAGATGGTGACAGTTGACAAAACTTCAATTACAATATAGTTTGTACAAAGTCAACCTATAATCTATGTACAAAGTTCCAAAAAATCAAACATAGCCAATGACTCTTGCTACTATAAAAGTAGTTATGCTAGAGGGTTGCAAGTCCTGATGATGAAGCTCTTGGGACATAGCCTCCCCTAAGTCATTCAATCTCATGAGTATCCAAATTGGCATTTGTTAGGATCTCAAAATCCTTAGGCTCAAGAAAGTCATCATCACCAACAATCCACTCAGACTCTAGATCAATCTCATCAAGGTCAATTGGCTCATCACCATCAATAGTACTTGATTTTGTCAATGTAGAAACTAGTCTTGGCCTTACAAGTGAAAAACATTATGAATACAATTACAACTATGATTGCAAGTATATAGAAAGTCTAACCTTGAGCTTTCTTTAGCTTCAAGGGGAGGTTGTGGTGAACAAACACCAAGTCATTCACCCGTTGTTGTGTTTCTTGGAGTGTTTGTGTTAAAAAACACTCCAAGTATGCTCACAAGTGGATGAACTGCATGGTTGGCTCAAACTCCGTCTCATCATCCATCTAAAGTTTTTGGTTTTGTAACCAAAAAAATCCCACCATTGCATTGAAAAACATATTATATGGAGATGATATCATGTAAGAATATCTTAAAATCTTAACACACTTAAGGTACATGTCCACAAAATATAGAGACTGTCAAAAGTTTATAGAATCTACTTGGTTTGAAGGTCTTCTTGCCTTCCACAACCTTAGATGAGAGAAAATCTCTTGCTTGCTTGTACATTGGTGACTCTGCCATAGCTGCATGCAATGTTTTTGAGGTAGGAAACATTTTCTCCATGCATATGAACAAGTCCTTTGTGACCCCAACATCATCATGTCTGAATGAAGAGTTATAGAACAATGTTGGATTGAGATAGTATCATGCGACATGGAGAGGAGAGTGCATTTGTCGATCTCATCTTCTATCAATTATGTCCCATAATGGCATATACTTGCCCCTGTTATTTTCCATTGTACCTTTCATCACCTCCTTGGCCCTATCAATGGCCCCATACAAATATCCCATGGGGGATTTATCCCCATCCACTAGTCTCAAGACTTTTATTAGAGGCTCTGAAAATTTTACAATTTGTTCAGTCACATCCCAAAAACTAGTAGAATAAATGTACTCTGCCACTGTTATGCCATCTACTTGATTTGTGAAGCCAAACTCCATCCACTAATTTGAAACAAACATTCGTTTCAAATTCATTTTATGTTTGTAAAGAGTCTGTAATGCAAGAAAGTGTATTGCAAATCTTGTCACCCCTAGTTGAACTAGCTCCTTGCCCTCTGTGAAAGAGTGCATCATACACAAAACCCTCATGTGATTATAGATGAATTTGGTAATTGTGCAAGCCTTTTGCAATACCTCCTTGACCCATTCAAGTTTTCCAATGGCCTCTAGGGTTAGATCAAGACAATGTGGTGCACATGGGATACAAAACATAGAGGGGAATTTATTCATCAGGAGTCTCCCAACAACAACACAAGTAGCAACATTGTTTGTAATAAACTAAACCACATTTTTTGGCCCTACATCTTTGACCACCATGTCAAACATCTTGAACAATGCAGCGACAAATTTGATTGTATTTGATGCATCCACAAAATTCAAAAATGTCATGCCAATATCACAAGAGATGAGGAAGTTGATGAGGGTTTGGTTCTTTATATCCATCCATCCATCTGACATTATGGTGCAACCACTCTTTGCGCACTCTAGTCGATGCTCATTAACAACATCCTTAACATCTTGCACTACATCATTGAGCATAGCAACCCTCAATATCTCGTAAATGGGGCTTGAAACCCAAGACTTGCAGTTGCAATAGCATCCACCATACCTTGCCAATATGGAGACTTGGCAATGTGGAATGGTAGGCTAGAATAGTACCAAAAATTTGCAATCATCTTCTTTTCTTGTTCATGGACAGTCTTCCTTCATCCTGTACTCTCCAAAGTGGTCTGTGATCTTGGTGTAGTATGAGGTGCAAAGAAAGGATTAATGTTTCCTCCACATATGTTTGGGCCACGTGTTGTAGAAGATGGTGTTAATCAAGATTCCCTGAAAAGCTCATGTGCACCATCTTCCTCATCCAAGCGATTTATCTTAGCATTTGTAAAATTAGGACCTATTTCAATCCCAGTTCTTGCCTTTTTTGCCTTACCCTTAGGAATTACTTGAAAAGCTTGTTTTGACTAATATGTGACATCTGTAGGGCATTTTGGACAAGCAGTGGTGTTAATTCCTGCCTCCTTTGCCAAATGCCATTTGAAGTGATAAATGCCATTGGTGATATCGTTCAAACACCAGTTGCATTTTACCTTCGTTGTACCTGAGACTGATGTGCAATGTGTTCACACAAAGTCTTTCTAATGTGGCATTATGATCAAATTTGCAAAAACATTTTAATTCAGTCTAGTTTGGCATCAAAGGCCACAAGAAAGTTTGAAGGCATGAATAATTTTTTGGGGAAAGATTGCAAATTTCAGTTTGATTCTCTAAATATGTGTAAAATCTCAAAAGAAGAGACAATTTTCAAAAGAAACTTAGAAATCTAACGATTTGAGTTCAAAAAATTGCCCTATCCTCACTGCATACAAGCCCCAAAAGAAGATCTGGAACTAATCCCTGACCAAGACCACATGGAAGTGTTCTGTGTCAAGTTTGGAAGTTGAAAACTGCTTAACCAGCTGCTGCTTAATCAAAAGGGGAGAAAGGTTTGTGTTATCTAAATGATTTGCTGCCTGCAGAAATCATCAGAATAAGGCTGGACTAGTGTGGTATAATTGATTTCAATCTTCAAACATGTATTTCTGCCCGGTTAATTGCTTAGCTAGGCAGAGTTGGTATCCCACATGGACATAAAGGTGTGAATGCTAGGCCTGTGGCAAATTTAATTAATATGCATAGAACTGGGCCTACACCTGATGTATCAATCTATTTTATTGTGATGACCCGCCTTATAAAAGAAATATTGTGCATTCGTTGTGTTAGAAATATTGTCAAAGGAACAAAGAAGTAAATCCACTAATCGTTTTATTCTAATCATCAAACATGGCAGACTTCATTGTGGCAGTACCGAGTTTATCTAAGGAAGAAATAAATATAAATTAAGAGGCTCACCATCTTCCTTAGGCTGGCTTTTCTAGTGTTGTTGCCACTGTGAGGAAACTAAAAGACATTAATTTTATATTTTATCAGGCCAACTCCTTTCAACCTTGGCCAACTACATCAAAAAATAATTTAAATTATGTTTGGGGCTGAATTTATCATAAAGATGTTTATATAAATAGCACCCAAAGTTTGTAATGGAAAATGGATATAGACATAAAGGTAGCGATTAAGTCTTAATGAGCAGCGATTAAGTTTATAAAAAGAGATGACTTGCTAAGGAGGATCGCTGCTCTTGAATAGCCGCCACATTCCATAAGGGTCACCTCTATTCATAAAGAGGTACGATAAGGTATATAAGCAAGAGACTAGGATGATAAAAGGCAAGGAATAGGGATGTAACATAATGAGATTTAAAGTAGATACATGAACAGGACAAAAATATGAAGATTTTCTGAGTAAAACAACAGATATATTAATATGATATAATCAGATATGGAAGGAGATCAATAAGGTGATAAATACAAATCAATTAGAATTCTGAATAAAGCAGCAGATTGGAAGAAAGAGAATATCATTTGGAATTTGAGCAGATATCAAGAAGAAATATGTGTGAATAAGATGGTTCAATGAGAGATATATGAAGACCAATGATAAATCAATAATAAGGGAAGTAAGTTTTCTCACATATATATATATATATATATATATATATATATATATATAAAGTAATTATTGGAAGACTGAAATCAATTAGAAATAACTATATATTATATATGATTATGCAATAATGAATGCCTGCAGCAATTATTGAGCCTTATAAGTAATTATGATTCTTTAATATAAATATGGATAATAGACTCTTATTTGCTTAATTTTCTTTAAGCAATCATGTGGAAGGTTGGCAAGGAAACATGTTAGGGAAAGGTGGTATAGGAATTATCTTGGTTGGATGTTCCTGCCACTTGGATGTTCTCAAAATGTAAGAATGCCACCCTAAGTTGGATGGAATTGTCTTGGTTGGATGTTCCTGCCACTTGGGGCCAAGGGGGGTATGAGCATGCCCTTTGGCTTACTTGTGATGAATAGTTTTTCTAGCGCCATCTCATGCGTTTCTCTCCAATCCCTACCATGATTGGCTATTGAAAAGAGTCTATTGATTGGATTCAAGTTAAGTTGTTAGCCATTGTTTCATGAATGTTAATAGTCCATTTATTCCTAAGTTCAATAACTATTATATAATTTACTATGGAATATTATTTTTAAAACAATTTTATGTTGTGTAATTGTCCCTTAAGGAAAATTAAGGCATACTCCAAGTAGGGGACATTACAATTGGTATTAGAGCCTTAATCCTACCAGCCTGTGGAACAAACCTACTTTAACCTCCATTCAATTAGGATTAACTATTCAGCCCTCTTTTTAAGTAAATCAAAAAATAAAATCAAGTGGGTCAATATTGCATTTCTATATGCGTGTCTTTCACATGTATGCTTTGTGCCTTATGTGTATACTTCATGTATTACATGCATTTATGTGTATGCTTTGTGGCTTACGTATATTTATGTGTATAATTTGTGAATTGCGTGTATTTATGTATATGCTTCATGTCTTATGTATATCTATGTATTGTCTCATGCCTGATATGCCTTCAACAAGTTTACCCCATGTGTTTTTATGATTATTTATGCTTAAAAATTATGACAATGCCAAATCTATAAAAACTTTATCTGTCAAATGCTTCTTGGGTTGAGAAGCACTAACAAATTAACTTATCTAAAACTGAATTATTATTAGTCTCTAAAGGCAACAATGAAGAGTTGTAACTATTGAAGTGAATAGGTGTGACTCACTCAAACTTGAGATAAAAAAGGGAGAGCATTTCATTTGAGAAAGACACCCTAACATCATTGAAGAATTCAATTGAGAATCGAACCTTAAGTGATTTTGCAAGTGAATTAAATTAGGAATAGTGATGATGTGAGAAAGGATGTGACTCTTAAAGTGTGAAAAGTTGTGACCCTTCAAATGTGAAAAACTATGACTCCTTTATTGTGAAGGGTGATGACTCCTTCAGAAAAATGGATATAAAAGAAAAATACATTCATTGACATTCAACAATCAATCATCACTCATCTATCCATCAAGAAATCAAGCAATCATTACTCATCTATTCATCAAGAAATCAAGCAATCAAAATATCAAAAAGATTCCTAAGGAAGAAACAATCAATCATAACAACTCAACATAGTTAATGATAAAATCTAACAACATAACTTGATTTTCAAATAGAAATCCGCATGTGCCATCACTAGTTTTCATAGAAATTTAGGCATAACTAAGATACAAAGATGGATTAAGATTATCTGACTTTCAAACTTTGAGATATCATCTTGACCTAGGATGGTCAATCTCTTAAAAGCCAAACAATAACATTAAAGTCCACAAAAATATTCCAAAACAATCTACAATGATTTATCTAGAAATTTTGTCTTACCCATAACACCCCATTTGAAACATCATAGAGTGAATTATTATTAGCATGCCTAGGCGAAATTAGAGATAATAATAAAAATCTAAGTCTAAATTCAACCAAACTCTGATATGCCAAAACAACACTTTTGAGAGAATATAATGAAGACAACTCAATTCTTTAGGAACCTACAAATTTGAACTCTCGAGAGATCTTAAGAGAAATGTTGGAAATCTATCGTAGGGTATATTCATCAAGCTTCATGAAGGAGGAACCCATTTGTTCTAATAAAGAGTAAATTGTTCTATCCATTTTGGACAGGATCATAATGCACAATCAAATCCATAAACACATATGATCTATCCTACACTCATAGACAATGGTGATGCATGGATCAACCTTGTAACCTACAAAATTGACCTAGTAAACTTGTCTTATGAACCAAATTCACTTCTATATGTAATATCTAGAGTAGATCACTTCATCCAAGGGTCTTTTTCTCTAAAGTCCTTTTCCAAAGTAACTCCTCGTTCATGGTTAAAGATTAAGGACATCAATATTAGGCACGTTAGATAAATTTGATACAAATCAAGTTACATCCAAAGGTTGCTACATAAGTTTATGTTAAGTTACATTGTGGGCCCATAACCCACAAATCCCAAGATCATTCTCACCTCAAAACTTGGTTTAAACAAGGAAAATTGTCATTTGATTGTTTAGAGAGAAAGGATACAACATGTAGTAAAGGACACCTAGATCTTTTTTCTCAAATGTGAAATTGGCTTTACACAAAGGATCTTGATAGCACTCCCATAATCCATCATGATGAAGGATGCGATATTTTTCTATCATTCTTGATTTCAACAAGGGTAATGAGGAAGTTGCATCACTACCTAGGATCTTTGTGGTAATGAAATGAGAGAAAACTTGTCTTAAGTAATAGGTCTTGCCAATTTCCAACTCTTGGTTTTGTTGTTGAGAGTTATTGGGGTATAGTAAAACATGAATTGGAAGAATATCAGACAATAAGTTGTCCTCATACTTTAGTGGATGGTATTAACCTTATTAGTAGTTAAGTTGAGATAAGTATACTGACAACTACTCTCCAGGGACATCATTTTAGTATACAGTCAAACATAACCAAGACAATTGCCACTAGTTGTAGAATTTTCAGTTCCTAAAGTATCACAATGGAAGCTAATTACATCACCAAAAAAAAAAGCAATGCAAAATATTATAAATCTTAGCTTGTGATTGCTTGAGGACAAGCAATCTTAGGCAAGGTGGATTGTGATGACCCGCCTTATAAAAGAAATATTGTGCATTCGTTGTGTTAGAAATATTGTCAAAGGAACAAAGAAGTAAATCCACTAATCGTTTTATTCTAATCATCAAACATGGCTGACTTCATTATGGCAGCACTGAGTTTATCTAAGGAAGAAATAAATATAAATTAAGAGGCTCACCGTCTTCCTTAGGCCAACCTTTCTAGTGTTGTTGCCACTGTGAGGAAACTGAAAGAAATTAAATTTATATTTTATCGGGCCGACTCCTTTCAACCTTGGTCGACTACGTCATAAAATAATTTAAATTATGTTTGGGGCGGAATTTATCATAAAGATGTTTATATAAATAGTGCCCAAAGTTTGTAATGGAAAAAGGATATAAAGGTAGCGATTAAGTCTTAATGAGCAGTGATTAAGTTTATAAAAAGAGATGACTTGCTAAGGAGGATCGCTACCCTTGAATAGCCACCACATTCCATAAGGGTCACCTCTATTTATAAAGAGGTACGATAAGGTATATAAGCAAGAGACTAGGATGATAAAAGGCAAGGAATAGGGATGTAACATAATGAGATTTAAAGAAGATGCATGAACAACAAATAAGGACAAAAATACGAGGAGGATTTTCTGAGTAAAGAAGTAGATATATTAATATGATATAATCAAATATGGAAGGAGATCAATGGGGTGATAAATAAAAATCAATTAGAAATCTGAATAAAGCAGCAGATTGGAAGAAAGGGAATATCATTTGGAATTTGAGCAGATATCAAGAAGAAATACGTTTTATATATATATATATATATAATTGATTTCAATCTTTCAATCTTCCAATAATCATTTTATATATATAGTTTCAAAAGGCTCAATAATTGTTGCAAGCATCATTATTGTGTGTATATATATATATATATAATGATTATTGGAAGATTGAAATCAATTAGAAATATATATATATAAAATGATTATTGGAAGATTGAAATCAATTAGAAATATATATATATTATAGATTATGCAATAATGATGCTTGCAACAATTGTTGAGCCTTATAAGTATTTATGATTCTTTAATATAAATATGGATAATAGATTCTTATTCACTTGATTCTCTTTAAGCAATCACATGGAAGGTTTGCAAGGAAACATGTTAGGGAAGGGCAGTATAGGAATTGTCTTGGTTGGATGTTCCTGCCACTTGGATGTTCTCACAATGTAAGAACGCCACCCTAAGTTGGATGGAATTGTCTTAGTTGGATGTTCCTGCCATTTGGGGCTAACGGGGGGCATGAGCACGCCCTTGGCTTACTTGTGATGAATAGTTTTTCTAGCACCTTCTCGTGCGTTTCTCTCCAATCCTTACCATGATTGGCTATTGAAAAGAGTCTATTGATTGGATTCAAGGTAAGTTGTTATTCATTATTTCATGAATGTTAATAGTCCATTTATTCCTAAGTTCAATATCTATTATATAATTTACTATGGAATGTTATTTGTAAAACAATTTATGTTGTGTAATTGCCCCTTCAAGCAAATTCAAGCATACTCCAAGTAGGGGACATTATATTTACTAGTATGACACCTATATTTGTTCAAAATGACTGCCAAATAATTAAACAAGCCTTAATATGTTTAAATTCTGTATGATACCATATAGTAAAAGTAAAACTAAATGGAATGAATCTATTTCCATCTCTAACACATTAGCACATTTTAAGTTTAACTATGCAAAAACTTAAAACTAAGCATGTTTTGGAGTTGTTATATATCAGTCTTGGCATAAGATGATGTGATCTCCCGTTTATTTCCTTAATATTATGTATAATCTGTCATGCCCCCTGAGCACAGTCTGCACAGGAATTAATTAATGACTAGGATCGCAGCCTGTGACTAAAGAGGGGAAGTTCAAAGGTTCGATGAAATTAGCAAATGACTGGGTGGTGATAACATATGGGAGACTGTAAAGGCAGCGGTTATTTCAGTAATTAAGGAAGTCAAAACAAAATTCAACGATTAATAAAGGAGTGCTCAGATTAGTCTAACATAAAGCTGCGATCAAGCGGTAACAATTTTTTATGAAGAGTCATGATTTTTGGAAGAGACATTATCTTTCAAAAGGGTTTATCTCTTGACTCAACCATAAAGGATATGTAATCTAGTGGTTGAATCATTTGTAAAGGGGATGATTGGATGAATGGATCATTGAATCATTGGATCGATTAGAAATTTGGAATCCAGTAGATTGGAAAAAGAGGAATAAAAATCGAATGGGTCAGATCTGAACTGGAATTTTAGGAAATCAGTAAATTGATTAAAAAAGTATTTGGTATGCATTTGGCTGTATATGCATTTAATGTATAATATTTGATAGGCATATAAATATATATAGCTAATTTCATAATGACTAATATGCAATTGGAGAGATGTTATGTCTAAATTAGTAAATAAAGGGAAGAGCGAATTTATTTATATTACTATAATCTACATCTTATTCTTTAAGCAATCATGTGTAGGGTTGGCAAAGAAACATGCTAGGGGAAGGGCGGTATAGGTTCTCAAAATGTAAGTACACCTAAGTTGGATGGAATTGTCTTGTGAAATGATCTACCCCAAATTATTATTTTTTGTTTTCCCCCTGTTTTGCTGCTTGCTGTTTTGTAAGTTTCATTAAGTGTTTTGGCAATACTTTCAAGGGCGTTACATTGCATTTGATTTCTCAATGAAGTGCATAAACAGAAATGTATTAAGAAGTAATGGTATGCTTGAAAAAATATCACTTTGCAAGTAGTGAATAACCGGATTTTTAAAGCAATATTTTATTTCAGTCAAACACCAATAATACAACTCAGTAAATAATAATGCAGACCTGGAAAAATGTGACAACAGCAATATGCAGGGCTCGTTGTAAGCTGCGCTCAGTCACAAGGATGATTTCCTTCACCCTCAAGGTCAATGGGCTCCAAACGCAGTTGGTGAAATCACTGTTTCCAACCTCCAACACCACACAGAAATCAGATTTTAAACTGCAAACCCCAGCTCCAGAGGCCGTAGCAGCAAGAGGGGCGATCTCCTCTTATAGTTTCACATGAGCACCAAAAAATTCGAGCCAGTGCTTGATGGAGGCACCTTTGTAAGGGTAATCCAATGATTAAATACCCATTTCCATGCCTTCTTTCCTTTCTGATTTATGAGCAAAAATGTGACTCCCAGCTTCAAAACTTAAGTCTCCTGAAACTGCAAAAAATCACACCAAACTGGAAATTAAATCACTCCACACCATAACCAGCAGCTCACACCCAAAACTAACTGAAATCCAATCAGAATATTGATAAATCCTCATCCTTTAAGCCCAGTTGTGATCTCTGAATGAAATCACCCAACACAAGCCTGAGTAGGTCTCTCACTGCCGAGGCAAGTTTTAGAATCTGAGGGGCTACATTCTCAATCCTGTGCTTCAATACCCTGGCAACACACTAGCAGCATATCCTTGTATTTTCCAAACTCATGCCTGTCCAAATGAGCCTCCAAAATGATCTTTTATCAGAAGCAAAAGTTAGGGAAAAACCCCTAATCCCAAAACCCATGCCAACTTCATGAAGCCTTTGATTTTAATTTAATTTTTAATCCTTTACTTCCTTAGTTTGGGTGCCCAAGGTGTGAATGATATATTTTAATTTTAAAAGCAACTTTAAGTTGATTGACTAGGCGCCTTGGTCACTTTTTTAATGAGTCCCCCTTATGACCCCTTTCTAATTTAAAAGTATAAAGCCACTTTTATGAAGCACATTTTTGGAGGCATAATACAAATATTAAAATGATTTCTTCAATGTAAATTAATCAACTGAATATGCTGCACTGACAAGCTTGACTAGGTCCAGTGTTCCACAAATTGATTTACTATTTTTAGTAAGTTACTAAAAATAGTAAGTTATCATCCGAAGCTCAACTGGAGAGTAACTGACGTCGCACCAAGGCTCACTGTAGATGGTGAGCATCCAACTGCCCCTACTAAAAAATGAAAAGTCTCGGCTAACCCTTACTACTTATTATTTTTAGAAAGTCCTAAAAATAGTGAAATGCACCCTGAATCTTGAGCCGAAGGGAGATTGAGATGCTCGAGAAGGCTCACCAAAGACTGAAGTGTTGAACCAGACCCCTTCCTAAAATTAGCACTTACTAAAATAGTAAGTGTTCTCGGATCAATCCTAACTGAAAGAGGGTGTTGTAAAAAGGGGACATTACTATCCACCTTTCCCAAAGATTGCTTGTGCTCAAGAAATGCCAGTGAGCCCTACAATCCACATCCAAAACCATGTCGAAACCTTAAATGATCCCTGGGTCCCAAATAAGTCTGGGTGGTTTGTAGCTCCAACTTCCCTACAAGGTATCAACACACGAAGCCTCCTGAAAGTCTCCTGCAAGCAGAATGATGAAACACCAACAAAACTCAATCCACTCCTCAAAAGTAAGTCTCTCCAAAGGATCAAACGGAGGTGCTATCCGAGTAAACTCGATAAAATCCACACTGGCTCTCACATCCCAAACGACATCAACTCTAAAACCCTATGTGAATTTCGGACTCCCTATGAATCTAAAAAAAAAAACCACCACGTTGAGGCTGCGTCATACTGAACATCACTGCTAACCCCAAGTGCCTAGACTATACTCTCCTATCCCAAACTGCTGCAAACAGTAAACCATCAGCCGCAAAAAGTAATGCCCACACCATGAAGTAACTGAAGTCAGTGTCACTCACCAAAGTGGAGGTAGATAATGGGAGCACAAAATCCAGAAAGGTACCCATTGTCGGCTGCCCCAACTCGAAATCAATCATCTCATCGAGCAAAGTCTGTATAACCAACTCAAGAAAGTGTGGGAAGCAATAAATAATCCACGATCCCACTGGATACGTAGGAGAAGGATACAAGATATCAACTGAAGAGTCATCCCCAAGTACCAAATCATCTATGACACCCAAGCTCAACCCGGTACAACTCAACTGCTGATCACAAATCAGAATTGTATGTAGGTTAATCGGAACATTTGCTCGGGGCCCAAAGCTAGAAGTAGTCCCATTAGTCCATTCTTGAGTCAACACTTCACTACTAGAAGTTGCACCTGGATCCCATACCTTGCTGTTTTCATCCAATGTAGTGCAACAACTAGGAGTAATTTCATCTTCCAGCTCAAAAAGTGGGTTGTCATAAACCCTATCAGCTCCTATCTCAAACAAGGGATTATCCAAAAGCAACTGTTGACCACCCTCAAGATTTGATTGTGTATCCAAATCAGCAAGGCTGCTAGGTTCATGCTCATGTTCAGCTATAAGCAGAGAAAAATCTGATTTGTTCTCTATAATAGGGTTAAGACCAAAGTCATCATTAATGCCATCCGCCATGCTTGATTGCTGAATTGAATTTGGAGCAGCTCCATAATCAAAAGTAAGTTCATCCCATGTTGGCTCTTTGTCGAATTGTAGTTCCATCTCATCAAGTTTCCAAGTATCAAGAAGTGGTTTGTTTTGTTCTTTGAGTTCCTCCCGTGATGTCCCTTCAAATGAATCTTTCATCAACACATCATCATTCATATCAACGCATATATCTCCAATCATCATCTGTCCCTGAGAAATCAGACTCAAACCTCCTTTGTCAACACTGTGGCTGTCATCTTGGGTTGCTGTTTTGAAGGCCTCAACTTGATTACTTCCAACCAAACAATCTCCCAGGAGTGGGTTATTATTCTTAAAGCTTCCGAACACGTAACTGGTGTTTACGGGAACTTTGGACAGCTCCAAAGAAGCATTAAAGGTTGTTGCCTTGTCTTTTCCTTTTCCTTTGCTAGACTCGGCATGTGGTCCACCATGTGATATTCCTCTCAAAACCACATTCCTACCTTCAAATTTAAATTTAAGCTCTAATGTATGAAAGTTCAAAGTAAACTCCCTCAAAGAACGCAACCACTAAATGCCCATAACTACATCTGTCTCTCCAATGTTCACCACTTAGAAGTCCTTAATTTCATGACCTCCCAATAGGATGCTCAACTGGGGAACCATCCTGTTACACTGAATAGTGAAGCCATCGGCTACCATAACCTTGAACCCACCAACCTCCTTTGTCTAAAGTCCCCTTCGAACCACTAAACCATCATCGATGAAGTTATGAGTGGCTCCAATATCAATCAAGGCTAACACACCTCTAATATGCAAAGACTGATGCTCATGAAAGCTATGAAGTTGAGCAAATGTCCCATCATGGTCCAACCCCTTATCACTCCCTTTTGATGTCTTTTCACCCTCCATTTTATCGGAATCAGCTTGCTGGTCTGATTTTTCTGATTCATTTTCTTCACTAGATTGGTACCCTATTAACAATGCCTTTGCCTTGACATCACATTTATGGCCCTATGTATAAGGCTCTCTGCATGTGAAACATAATCCTTTCTTCCTGAGTTCATTCAAAGTCTTAGTGTCTAACCTTGTGTAGTTTTTCTTAGGCTGCTCCTGCTCTTTGATGTCAATTTTCTTATCCTTTTCCTTCTTGGGCTGCAGGTCCTTTGACTGAATTTTTTTTTTAAGTGCTGAAGTCTCCATGTCTCTAGCCTTTTTAATGGCTTCTTGAAGGCTAGGGGGGTTAAAAGCCTTTATCCATCCTCGTAAGGGGTCAAATGATCCATCAATGAATAATACAATCAGCCTCCTCTTAGAAATGTCAGTTACTAACACTGAAAGCTTTTGAAAATCTGATCTGTATGAATCTACAGAACCCCACTGTTTGAGTTGGGCTAACTCCTTGAAGTGCAACTTAGGAACCTTTTTATCAAATCTCTCAATTAGCCTTTCGGTGAACACCCTGTAGGAAGTGATTTGTGCGTGAGCCAAGGTTATCATTTCGTTGTATCACCACTCATAAGCCACTCCATCCAAGTGTATAGATGCATCCTGAATAGACTCAAGCTCCGACATAGGATTTAATGTGAAGTAGGTGTCTAGCTTTTGTACCCACGCCCTTGTTGTCATCTTTCTAGACCCATTGAAATAAGGAAGTGTGAGCTTCCCTACTTTCTTTCATAATTCATATTGCTGGTTTCTATTTCCCCTGTGATTAGAGTGTCTCATCCGCAAGTCAATATAATCTCTAAGTGAAATGTTTGCCTGAAATCTAGGCACTGCATCAACCCAATCCTGTCTAAACTGATCCTGCTGCTCCAACAATGTGAACTCGGGGTGAACTGGAGCTTCTAGCCTTGGTGGAAAAATTGGCATAAGTGGTCTTGCCAAGGCTGGCTGGTTGCCAACTACTTGCTGATCTGCCTTGTTTCCTTGGCCCAAACGATCCATCCTTTGTACCAACTCTGCTAACCTGTCATTGGTTTCCTGTTGTTGATGAGCTGCCCTCAACTGTCCCCTAACCAAAGTGTCAAATAAGATTGCCATTCTATCCGGAGGGTCCTCATTTCTCTCATTCCTATTATTTCTTTCATTCCTATCACCATCTCCACCCTTGTCTCCCATGTTTCCTGAATTAGAAGACCCACTAGATGAAGTTTCTATTTGCTGCTCTTCTTCTAAAAATGACTAGTGTTCCCAAAAACTCTCTTCCTTTCTTCTACTCCTTTCTAAATATCTCCTTTCTCTTTCACTTTGGCTCATAGAAAACTAAACCCACTGGCTGGCAGGTAACTTCTAGCTCTGATACCATTGAAATGATCTACCCCTAATTTTTTTTGTTTTTTGTTTTTCCCCCTGTTTTGCTGCTTGCTGTTTTGTAAGTTTCATTAAGTGTTTTGGCAATACTTTCAAGGGTTTTACATTGCGTTTGATTTCTCAATGAAGTGCATAAACAGAAATATATTAAGAAGTAATGGTATGCTTGAAAAAATATCACTTTGCAAGTAATGAAGAACCAGATTTTTAAAGCAATATTTTATTTCAGTCAAACACCAATAATACAACTCAGTTAATAATATTGCAGACCTGGAAAAATGTGACAACAACAATATACAGGACTCGTTGTAAGCTGTGCTCAGTCACAAGGATGATTTCCTTCACCCTCAAGGTCAATGGGCTCCAAACGCAGCTGGTGAAATCACTGTTTCCAACCTCCAACACCACACAGAAATCAGACTTTAAACTACAAATCCCAGCTCCAGAGGCCGTACCAACAAGAGGGGCGATCTCCTCTAATAATTTCAAATGAGCACCAAGAAATTCGAGCCAATGCTTGATGGAGGTGCCTTTGCAAGGGTAATCCAATGATTAAATACCCATTTCCATACCTTATTTCCTTTCTGATTTATGAGCAAAAATGTGACTCCCAGGTTCAAAACTTAAGTCTCCTGAAACTGCAAAAAGTCACACCAAACTGGAAATGAAATCACTCCACACCATAACCAACAGTTCACACCCAAAACTAACTGAAATCCAATCAGAAATATTGATAAATCCTCATCCTTTAAGCCCAGTTGTGATCTCCGAATGAAATCATCCAACACAAGCTTGAGCAGGTCTCTCATTGCCGAGGCAAGTTTTAGAATTTGAGGGGCTACATCCTCAATCCCGTGCTTCAATACCCTAGCAACACACCAACAACATATCCCTGTATTTTTGAAACTCATGCTTGTCCAAATGAGCCTCCAAAATGATGTTTTATCATAAGCAAAAGTTAGAGCAAAACCCCTAATCCCAAAACTCACTCCAACTTCAAGAAGCCTTTGATTTTAATTTAATTTTTAATCCTTTCCTTCCTTAGTTTGGGCGCCCAAGGTGTGAATGATATATTTTAATTTTAAAAACAACTTTAAGTTGATTGACTAGGCGCCTTGGTCACTTTTTTAATGAGTCCCCCTTATGATCCCTTTTTAATTTAAAAATATAAAGTCACTTTTATGCACATTTTTCGAGGCATAATACAAATATTAAAATGATTTCCTCAAAGTAACTTAATTAACTGAATATGCTGCATTGACAAACCTGACCAGGTCTAGTGCTCCACAAATTGACTTACTATAGTAAGTTATCGGCCAAAGCTCAACTGGAGAGTAACTGATGTTGCACCAAGGATCACTATAGATAGTGAGCATCCAACTGCCCCTGCTAAAAAATGGAAAGTCTCGGCTAACCCTTACTAACTTACTATTTTTAGAAAGTCCTAAAAATAGTAAAATGCACCCTGATTCTTGAGCCTGAGAGAGATTGAGACGCTCGAGAAGGCTCACTAAAGATTGAAGCCCTGAACCAGACCCCCTGCTAAAATTAGCACTTACTAAAAATAGTAAGTGCTCCCGGATCAACCCTAACTGAAAGAGGGTGTCATAAAAAGGGGACATTACATCTTGGTGGGATGTTCCGATGACTTGGGGCTAGGGGGTATGAGCACGCCCTTGGGCTTAATTGTGATGAATAGTTTTTTTTGTGCCCCATCATTCGTTTCTCTCCAATCCCTACCATGATGGGTTATTGGAAAAGAGTCTATAGATTGGATTCAAGTTTAAGTTGTTGTTCATTATTTCATAAATGTTAATAGTTCATTTATTCTTAAGTTCAATATCTATTATATAATTTACTATGGAATATTATTTGTAAAACAATTTTATGTTGTGTAATTGTCATTTAAGGCAAATTCAGGCATACTCCAAGTAGAGGACATTAGAATTGGTATCAGAGCCTTAATCTTGCCAACTTGCGGGACACAGCTACTTTAACCGCCATTCAATTAGGATTAACCATTCATTCCTCGTCTTAATCAAAACAAAAAAATCAAGTGGGCCAACATTGCATTTCTATATGTGTGTTGTTCACATGTATGCTTTGTGTTTTATGTGTATGCTTCACGTCTTATGTGTATTTATGTGTATGCTTCATGTCTTACATGTATTTATGTGTATGCTTCGTGTATTGTGTGTATTTATGTGTATGCTTCATGTCTTACACCTATGTGTTTGCTTCATGCCTGATGTGTCTTCAACAGGTTTACTCTATGTGTGTTTATGATTGTTTTATGCTTAACAATTATAAAAATGCCAAATTTATAAGAGCTTTATAACACTTGAGATATAAAAGGGATGAAGAGTTGTAACTATTGAGGTGAAAAGGTATGACTCCCTCAAACTTGAGATATAAAAGGGAGAGCATTTCATTTGAGAAAGACACCCATAACATTATTGAAGAATTCAATTGAGAATAGAACCTTAAGTGATTTTGCAAGTAAATTAAATTATGTTCTCAAGAATAGAGATGATGTGAGAAAGGATGTGACTCTTGATGTGAAAGGTTGTGACCCTTCAAATGTGAAAGACTGTGACTCCCTCAACAATAAGATATAAAAGGGGAATCATTTCCTTGTGAAGAAATCATCTATAGGAAATAAATCCATCAATGAATTTGGAAGTAAAGTATTATCCTCAAAAGGGCAGCCATGAAGGGTGGTGACTCCTTCGAGAAATGGATATAAAGGATAAATCAATTCATTGACATTCAATAAGCAATCATCACTCATCTATTCATCAAGAAATTAAGTATTCAAAATATCTCAAAAAATTCCCAAGGAACAGTCAACCATATTAACAACTCAACATAGTTAATGATAAAATCTAACGATATAACTTGATTTTCAAATAGAAATCCACATGTTGCCATCACTAGAAATTTAGGCATAACTAAGATACAAAGATGGATTAAGATTATCTTACTTTTAAACTTCGAGACATAAGTGCTCTGAGATATCATCTTGACCTAGGATGGTCAATCTCTTAAAAGCCAAACAATAACATTAAAGTCCACAAAAATATTCCAAAACAATCTATGATGATTTATCTAGAAAATTTGTCTTACCCATAACACCCCATTTGAAACATCATAGAGTGAATTATTATCAGCATGCCTAGTTGGAATTAGAAATAATAATAAAAATCTAAGTCTAAATTCAATCAAACTCTGATATGCCAAAAAAAACATTTTTGAGAGAATGTAATAAAGACAACTCAATTCTTTAGGGACCTGCAAATTTGGACTCTCGAGAGATCTTAAGAGAAATGTTATAAATCTATCATAGGGCATATTCATCAAGCTTCATGGAGGAACACAATTGTTCTAATGAAGAGTAATTTGTTCATTTTGAACAAGATTATAAAGTACAAATTAAGTCCATACCACATATGATTGAAACAATGGCGATGCATGGATCTACCTTGTAACCTACAAAATTGATCTTGTAGACTTTTTTTGTGGACCAAGTTCACTTCTATATTTGATATTTAGAGTATATCATTTCATCCCAAGGTCTTATTCTCCTAAGTCATCCTTTTTGATTAGAGTAGCTCTACATTCATAATTAAAAATCAAGGACATCAATATTAGGAATACATGTGCCTTAGATAAGTTTGATACAAATCAAGTTACACCCAAATTTGTTACATAAGTCTATTTTATTTTATATTGTAGGCCTATAACCCACAATTCCCAAGATCATTGTCACCTCTCAAACTTTTGGAAAAAAAGATATTGTTTAAATGAATCAAGTGAAATAAAACAATACTTTCCCAAGATATGAAAATAATCTTAGTATCAAACATGAGGATATGTCAAATTTTACAAGAGGAGTGACAACCTCTAATTAATTTGGAAGTTGGATAAGAATTGGATATTAGTGTAAACCTATTTAAATGCGTCTATGAAATATTTGTGGGCCATAATTGTTTGCTATGAATTCTAAGACTTTGTACATCTTTCATTTTAATGAACTTGATCAATCCAATAATTTTGTACTTGAGTATTATCTAGGAAATATATGCTTAGAAGACTATAACATGTCATTAATTATGAGTCTATGACAAGGTGATATATGTTGAAAGATGTTTGACTAGGTTAAGTGTTACAAAACCCTATAAGCTATTTTATATCCTCATTAGAAATGAACTTGACTCAAAATTTTGTTTAATGTTTACACGAAATGCAACAAGGGTATTCAAGAGTTTGTATTCGTTGCTCTGAATCCTTGTGGTAATGAAATGAGAGAAAACTTGTCTTAAATAACAAGTCTTGCCAATTTCCAACACTTGGTTTTGTTGTTGAGAATTATTAGGAAGTAGTAGTACATGAGTCAGAAGAATATTGGACAACAAATTATCCTCATACTTTAGGGGATGGTATTAACCTTATTGGTAGTAAAGTCGAGGCATGTATACTATCAACTGCTCCTAAAAGACATCATTGTAGCATGGAGCCAGACATAACCAAGACAATTACCACTAGTGTAGAGTTTTCAATTCCTAATTATTAAAGTATCACAACCGAAGCTAATTACATCACAAAAGGAGCAATGTCTAAGAATTACAAATCTACAAAGTTGATTTGGGGTCTTGGTAAATTCAATAGCTTCTTAGCTTGTGATTGCTTGAGGACAAGCAATCTTGGGCAGGGTGGATTGTGATGTCCCGTTTATTTATTATGTATAATCTGTCATGCCCCCCGAGCACAGTTTGCAAATGAATGAATTAATGACTAGGATCACAGCCTGTGATTAAAGAGGGAAAGTTCAAAGGTTCGATGAAATTAGCAAATGATAGGGCAACGATAACATATGGGAGACTATCAAGGCAGTGGTCATATCAGTAATTAAGGAAGTTAAAACAAAAGGCAGCGATTAACAAAGGAATGCTCAGATTAGTCTAACATAAAGCTGCGATCAAGAGGTAACAATTATTTATGAAGAATCATAATTTTTGGAAGAGACATTGTCTTTCAAAAGGGTGTATCTCCTCGATCAACCATAAAGGATATATAAGAAAGGTTGAATCATTTGTAAAGGGGATGATTGGATGAATGGATCATTGAATCATTGGATCAATTAGAAATCTGGAATCCAGTAGATTGGAAAAAGAGGAATAATAATTGAATGGGTCAGATCTGAATTGGCATTTTAAGAAATCAGTAAATTGATCAAGAAAGTATTTGGTATGCATTTAATGTATAATATTTGATAGGCATATAAATATATATAGAGCTAATTTCATAATGACTAATATGCAATAAGGAGAGATATGTTATGTCTAAATTAGTAAATAAGGGTAATAGTGAATTTATTTTTATTACTATAATCTACATCTTTTTCTTTAAGTAATCATGTGTAGGGTTGGCAAGGAAACATGATAGGGAAGGGCGGTATAGGTTCTCACAATGTAAGTACACCACCTTAAATTGGATGGAATTGTCTTGGTGGGATGTTCTTGCCACTTGGGGCCAGGGTGTATGAGCACGCCCTTGGACTTAATTGTGATGAATAGTTTTTTCTGGTGCACTATCATGCGTTTCTTTCCAATCCCTACCATGATGGGTTATTGGAAAGGAGTCTATAGATTGGATTCAAGTTTAAGTTGTTATTCATTATTTCATAAATGTTAATAGTTCATTTATTTTTAAGTTCAATATCTATTATATAATTTACTATGGAATATTATTTGTAAAACAATTTAATGTTGTGTAATTGTCACTTAAGGCAAATTCAGGCATACTCCAAGTAGGGGATATTACAGTTGAGCAACCCTTTTCTTTCAGAAGTTACAGGTAATAATTTTAACCTGCTTTTTAGCCCTCTACTAATGAAGTGTAGGGATCTTGGACATATGTTATAAGGTAGAAAAGATAAAGGTGAAGTGGCTATTATCTTTTTCCCCTTATATATATATATATATATATACTTAAAGCATTTTTAAAGAAAATTCAGACTTGATACAGGTTATTTCTACCACTTGTGATCTATATAGGCTACATCAGTTTCTGCCAAGTTGAGGCAGCTAACTTGCTCATGGAGACTTGGCTCAGGACTTTGTAAGTCTAATACTATGGCCTTAAGTTACTTGGATTTGAAAACAGTGGGAACAAATGCTGATGAGGAGATAAAAGAGGGAAATAAGCCATTATATTCTAAGGCATTGAGGAAAAACAATCACGATGTCAGGGACCCAGATACATCAGATTTAAGAGCAATAGGAATCCCACATGCAAAAGGCATAAGAGCTCAAGTAGGATTTGATTTATACAGGCTACATCAGTTTCTGCCAAGTTGAGGCAGCTAACTTGCTGATGGAGACTTGGCTCAGGACTTTGTAAGTCTAATACTATGGCCTTAAGTTACTTGGATTTGAAAACAGTGGGAACAAATGCTGATGAGGAGATAAAAAAAGGGCCATTATATTCTAAGGCATTGAGGAAAAACAATCACTATGTCTGGGACCCAGATACATCAGATTTAAGAGCAATAGGAATCCCACATGCAAAAGGCATAAGAGCTCAAGTAGGATCACTCTCTTAAATAGGTGCTCATGGGAGGTAGAGTGGGGTATATTTTTGGGAGTAAATGGTCTTGTGCATGTCTATGGAGAGTTTCTTAGCTAAGTGCAGCAAAAATATTGCTCTTGGAGTCTTCTTTGGCTAATTTGTTGCCCCATACCTTCCTAGATTTGTTTTTAAATCTATGAGTTTCTTGATCGATGTAGTAGTAATATTATACTTGATTTTAAGCATTCAAGTATTGGTTTTTGTGTTTTCCAAATAATTAGATTTTTCATAATAGTTTTTACTTTTTGAGTCTTGGAAACAGATTAACAAAAAAAAAAAAAGCTTATGGTGAAACTTCTAGTGCTAGATTTTAGATTTCAGTTTCTTTAGTTTACAAGCAGATTATGTGTTGTTGTAGAAGGCAGAAGATTTTAAGTGGATGCGGGATGAGGTTTTGAGAAAAAATGTTTCCAAGGTCCAAACCAACAATATTGTTGGAAGGGAGCCATTCGATGGCTTACTCTTTGAGGAAGAACTGCTATTTTTTTGAGGTTTGGAGATAAATTTTGAGTGGGAAGGGGGGAGTGTCAAAGCATGGATCAAGGCGAGAGTGAAAAATCTGAACTATGACAAAGGTAAACATTAAAATTAAAACATACCCATGCAAGAGGCAAGTTTTCATATTGAACATGTATTACATTGAGACATTAAGAACTGTCAATAGGTCAAAGATCTATTTATATATGTGTTCTGTAAATAAGAAGGAAAGAGAGAAAAAGAAAAAGAAATAAATGTGGAGAGAGGAAAAATTAGAAAAAATGAGATATCAATAGATACACATAAAAAGAGAGATAATGTGAGAGAATTGATAAAAAAAGAGAGTGAACAATAGAAACAAAGGTATATCATCTAGTCCATCTAGAGTGTTATATCCAAGGGTCTAGGGTCTAAGGTACAAATTATAGGATCAAGGGCTGACAGTTCATGCTCAAAGGTCTAATGTTCATCCGCCAAGTGTCTAGGATCTTGCATCCAAGGTTGAGTCATTATCAAGGGTCTCCAATCTTAAGTTCAATGTCCATTGTACAAGGTTTAGGATCAACAACTTATGGTGTAGTCTTAGGGTGAATGTTTCTAGTCCAACATCCAAGTGTAGGATCTCAGGTTCAAGGTGTAAGATCCCATCAATGTATCAATCAGTAATATCCGCTAACAAGATTGGGTTAGTTGACCAATCAATATATCCATCATTAATGTTCAATGATGGATGAATGATAGGAAACAAGTGGATTGAGTTTCTCTATGAACCCAATATATACAACTTCTACATTCCACCAATCCATATTTTATTCACATACTTTGGCTTCATGAATAAGATCCTAAATATCACTAGTCCAAATACATGAACCAAATTGTTAGATTGAGCTCTCTAATAGTCAAAATCCTTGTTTGTTATCTAAATTGATCAAGATGAAATCTACAATTGAGTGAGTGATATGCATCCATAAAACACTAGCTCTCATGATTTGTACAATTATGGTCATCAAGATAGCCTCCTCTATAAAGGGTCCCCTCAAAAAAATTCTTAATGGAATTTTCTAAGGGTAGATTGTCACTTTTTGAAAGGTATCGCGGGGAATGAAAGAAGGTCACCATCATGGTTCAAGATAAATAATACTCATCCCAACCCCCAACTCTCTATAATAGCTTCAATTGATGGTAGGCCCCACCCATTTATAATATTTATAGGAGGGGAGGGAGGGGGCAAGAGTAACCAACCTTAATCTGATTAAGTAGCCCTACCTCGCTTCCCCCCTTGAGAGATAAATTATTTTTTCGTTACCTAGAATTTATAGTTATGCGATAGGGGAAAATAACCACAATAACATAGGGTGGGGGTTAGGATTAAACTAGCAAATCTCCTTAATTAATAGATAAATATATAGATAGGGGAAGGAATCCCCCACCTTATAATAGAGCAAGAGCCATCTTTATTCAAAGATGATGGTTATGCACAAAACCTCTCATAAATGGGGTTCTCTAGTCTAAAGTGTTTGAAACATTTTGAAGCTTGTATGTTCATAGTAGAAGCTATTTATCTCCCATGTTAATTATAATGTTGATGGACTATTGTACAAAATATCTATCCTAGTTATTATGGTAATGAGAAACCAAAAAATTGAAAAATAATCTTGACAGAGAAAAAAGTAAATATAAAGAGAGAAAGAAAGAAATAAAGAAAGAGAAAGAAAAATAACTAAGGAAAACAATTGAACAAAGTAATAAAGAAAAAAGATAAAAGAGAGAAATAGAGAAAGAATCAAGAATTTACATATATGTGAAAAAGAAAGAAAAAGAATGAAAAATGGATAGAAATAGAATAAAATATGTTATATAATATTGCATAGTTGTGTTAGAATAATTTGGAGTGTTTATGTAAATTCCAAGTACCTCTTAAGGAAAGTTAGGTTGTAAGTTCTAAGACTAACATCCAAGGGCAAGGGTCTAGGATCTAGGGTGCAAGGTCAATGTTTGAAGGTTCATATGTCCATAGAATAGGTTCCAATGTGTTAGGTCTAGGGTCATTGGTCTTGGGTCGAAGGGTTGAATATATATATTTCTTGGTGTAGGGTCCATAGTATACAATGCACACTCTACGATCAAAAGTTCAGCTTCTAGTGTCTAGGATTGAAGTTTCAAGGGCTAGGCTCCATATTTTAGTTTTCAATGTCCAAATTTTAAGATTTAGGGTATAGGATCCAAATTATACACACTAGGGTTTAAAGTCTAGGATCCAAGGTCTAGTGTCACAAGTTCAAGGTCCATTGTTTTATGGTTTCGGGTATCAGTATCAAGTGGGCAAGTTTTGATGTCAAGGGTAAGGCCTTCAAGGTCTAAAAATAGAGAGAAAGAAAGAAAGAAAAATATATGTAAGGAATAAGAAGGGAAAGATAGATAGCAATAAAGAGAAACATTGAGAAGAATAATAAACACTCTTAGACAGAAAGAGTAAAACAATAAAATAGACATAAAAAGATAGGAGAAAAAAAGGAGATAAAGGAATAAAAACTGATAAGAAATAAAGGAACTAAAAACAAAATAAAGAAAAAGATTGAGAAAGAAAAGTAGAAAGGAAAATAGAAATAATGAATGTGAGGAACAAAGAGAGATAGAGGGAGAGAGAGCCAATGAGAGAAGTGAAAATAGATCTTTAAAAAGTTAGAGAAACAATGTTGAAATAGGAAAGAGGAGAGTAATTGAGAGAATGAATGAAATAAGGATATGAGAGAGAAATATAAATGAGAAAAGGAAAGAGAGAGAGACAAATAAAAGGAAGGAGAGATAAAAATTAGAAAAAGTAAAATAAAAAATCAGAAAGAGAAATGAAAAAGGGAAAGAAAAATATGGAGAGATAAAAGAAAGAAAATGAAAATATATGTAAAAATAAAGAGGGAGAAATAAAAATGGGAGAGAGAGAGAATAGACAAGCACTCATAAATATTCCAAGAGATAAAAGACAAAAAGAGAAATGATTAGAAAGAACAAAATTTACAACAACATTCAAACTCGTTTTTTCATTTTAAACCAGTGTAATTGAATTTTCAGTTTCAATTTTACCATATACTAATATTAATTATATTATATAAATTCATGCATTGTAAAATAAAATAATTCAAAAAGAATAAACTCATCAAACCTCGCAATTTCAACTGAGAATCTCTTCCTTTAACTTTCCACTGTACTCCTTATGCTGTCCAACAAGAATCTCCGTATCCACCATATATACCTGCACTTAATAGGCAGTTTTGAAAAGAAACAACACTCCTTGAAAATGTATCTCTCATATGTTAGATTTCATTTTTTTCTATAAACCCCTAGTTGCATGCCTTATTTCCAAATAATATTTCCCAAAAATGGATCTTGGCACTAGTTTCATTCCCATGTGAAGTTTTTAATTATCTTTTCATTTCAATTTTAGTTTAGTTTCCTTTCCTAATTTCTTGTCAAAAGAATACCCCCAAAAACCTCAAATTTTATCATACAAGGGAGCTGCCCCTCTCAAATATAGAGGAATATCACTAACCTAATAGTGATCTCTCCAATTGTTGGTACGTGTTTTACTCCCTCTTGGGAAAAATAATCACCCAACACAAGGACTAATTAGACAAATGAGTATAGTGAGTGAATGACATATGCTATGTAATTCATAAACATGAAACAGTTCTTGCCGATAAGCAAGTTACTATTGCAATCATTTGATTAGCAAAACGCCGCAGAGAGAAATATGCATTAAATATGCATATTTGAGATTAGGCATGGAATTTAATACAAATACCATTTTGTAACCACTGTACTGAATCAACAGCCCCCCAATAAAGCTCTCACAATTTGTATTTAATGCGAAAATATTTGCCCACATTTATCTATCATCATAATTTTCAAGTTCCTTTAAAAAAAAGAAAAATGAATGATACAACTACTGTTACCAATAGGAAAACAGATAAATAATAATCACCCAACACAAGGACTATTTAGATAAATGAGTATAGTGAATGACATATGCTATGTAATTCATAAACATGAAACAGTTCTTGCCGATAAGCAGGTTACTATTGCAATCATTTGATTAACAAAACACTGCAGAGAGAAATATGCATTAACTATGCATATTTGAGATCATACATGGCATTTAATACAAATACCATTTTGTAGCCACTGTACTGAATCAACAGCCCCCCAACAAAGCTCTCACAATTTGTATTTAATGCTAAAATATTTGCCCACATTTATCTGTCATCATAATTTTCAAGTTCCTTTTAAAAAAAAAAGAAAAATGAATTATATAACTACTGTTACTAATAGGAAAATAGATAAATAATAATTTTTAATATATTTTGTGGCTTTGTGTAATTGTAATAAAATCTTATCAGATTGTATCCTAAAAGAACATATGGAAATTCTAAGTTTGAAATTCTGTTCTAGAATTCTAAGTCAGATTTATTTCGTTTGTATCAAATGTGCTGATTGCAGAACATTTATCGATTTCAATGTCTTGCAAATAAGGGAATGAAGTCCCATTTATATGTGGGAGACACGCCTCAAGGAGAGAGGCGTCTCATGAGAGGACGTGTCCCTTGAGCGCGCGGGCTTCCTTAACAACCAAAGCCATTTGGTGTTATCAAAGACTAAGATGTGTGTTTTTAACAATCATCTAATATGAATTCCAATTTATCCATTTGCGAATTTTGATCATCATCTGAAATTCAAATAACTTATTTGATGGTTTTATATTTTAAGAACAGTTTGGTTAAATATAAATGATGATGATGCATGAATGCAATCATCATTTATATCTGGCCGAAGCTATCTTAAATCAACACTCCCTCTTAGCTAGGGAAGATATCCAAATCAAATAAGTGGAGATATCACCTTCACATGTGATATCGAAGATATGATATGTTTTCATAAGATTGTCAAGTCACATGACATTCTTGATAATCACATCTTCATTATGGTATGTGCACTGACATCAAGTCACATGATGTCTACCATAATAATTCATGGCATATCCACAGATGTATATAGATATCCACCATGATTATCTCTTAAGGATCACAATGATCTTCAAATAACATCAAGTCCTATGATATCCATCAAAGTGTCCAAGAGATACTATCATGACATGTCCACAAATATCAAGTCACATGATATCTATCATGATAGTTCAACTCAACATTGTAGAGTCATCACTTTACAATGTCACATACAAGTGTTCATTATTAGAAAGATCATCACCTTTCAATAATGTACACAGGGGGAGTGGGCCCATAAGGTCATGGAGTCACACACATGACAAAAGAGTTTACACATTAAACATCTTTAAATATATTAGTACAACTTCTAAACAATTTTGAATTTCAAACATAATATCAAATTACATTTCAATCATACCAAGCTTCTTCCTGAAGTGTTCAACCTTGATTCGGGAGAGAGGTTTGGTGAGAATGTCTGCTGTTTGATCATTTGTACTAATATACTCCAACTGGATCACATTCTTTTCTACCATGTCTCTTACATAATGGTAGGGGATCTCAATGTGCTTAAATCTATCATGGAATACTGGATTTATAGAGAGTTTGATGCAACTTTGATTATCACAATGAATGATAGTAGGATTCAAGGGCTCACCAAAGAGTCCCACAAGCAATTTCCGGAGCCATACTGCTTCTCTTGCCCCCATAGAGGCTGCAATGTATTCAACTTCTGTCGAGCTTTGAGCTACCGAAGATTGTTTTCTGCAGATCCAAGAGATCATAGTCGATCCCAAACTAAAGCAACATCCTGATGTACTTTTCTGATCGGTTACACTTCTAGCCCAATTTGAATCAGAGTATCCATGTAGATCTAGTTGATTATTTTTGTAAAGAAGACCATATTCAATAGTGCCTTGAAGATATCTCAATATATGTTTCACATCCATAAGGTGAATTTCCTTTGGCTCACACATGAACTGGCTTAGAGCATTCACTGCATAGCAAAAATCAGGTCTGGTGTTAACCAGGTACATCAATAATCCAATCATTTGTCTATATAGAGTAGTATCTGCACACTTAGATTCTGCTGCTGCTTCTTTTAGTTTGTGAAGGTTGGTTTCCATAGGTGTAACATGGGTCTACAATCCAACATTCCAAACCTCTTCAGAATATCAATAGTATACTTCCCTTGGTTTAGTATGATGCCATCTGATTTTTGCCATACTTCTAAACCTAGGAAGTAGTGTAAGATGCCCAAGTCTTTCATGTCAAGCTCTGAAGTTAGATCCTTCTTTCCTTGAGCAATGAGGTGATCTTCTCCTATTATCAGCAGGTCATCAACATATAAAGTAATTATTAACATCTCACCTTTTATTACCTTAAAGTAAAGATTTGGGTCTGCATCATTCTTGGAGAATCCTAGTCCCAAGAGGTAGTTGTCAATTCTTTCATACCAGGCCTTGGGTGCTTGTTTAAGTCCATAGAGTGCTTTCTTTAGTCTGCATACATGTGAGTCAGGTTTATGTATCACAAAACCTTTAGGCTGTTCTAGATAGACTTCCTCTTCAACGGTTCCATTTAGAAAGGCAGTTTTCACATCCATTTGATGGATCTTCCAACCTTTAGCTGCTGTAATGGCTATCACTGCTCTCACAAATGTGTAACGGGCAATAGGTGCAAATGTTTCTTCATAATCAATGCCTTCCTTCTGTGAAAAACCTCTTCACAAAACGTGCCTTATGTTTTTCTATACTGCTATTAGCAGCATGTTTGATTTTGAAGAGCCATTTAGAAGAGACAACAGATTTCTCTTTTGGTCTAGGCACAATATCCCATACATCATTCTTTAGAATGGACTGATACTCTTCCGTCATAGCGTCCTTCCATACTTGATGTCTGAAGGCTTCTGAAACACTGGTGGGTTCTGAATTTATGATGTCATTCATTAGAGCAACATAGCTTGAGAACCGTTGGTTCTTTTACTCTCCCTAAATGTTCCTTTGGGTGCTGCATGATTCTCAGCTTCTTTGATCATCTTTCTAGCCCAAAGTGGCCTCTTCTTGTTGTTGTCATTTGCATTCTCATCTGAAGTAGATTGAAGTTCATTTGGCATTTCCTCAGGATACTCCCTCTGAATCTTAGGAGTAGGTTCCACTTCTAATACCCTAGGGGAGTAATTTTCTATCTCACTAGAACTTCTTGCCCTTTTGAATGCAATGTCTTCTTCAAAGATGACATCTCTACTCAATTCAATTTGATTCTTCCCGGGTATGAATATCTTGTAGGCCTTGGAGGTTTCACTATATCTCATAAATATCCCTTTCTTTCTGGAAGGTTCTAGTTTGAATCTCTTCTCCTTGGGCACATGAATATAGACGGGGCAACCAAAAATCCTAAACTAACTAATATTAGGTTTTAGACTAGTAAATGCTTCTTCAGGAGTTTTGTTATCTAGGTGAGAATGAGGACATCTATTTTGGATGAAGACAACAGTTCTAGAGGCTTTTGCCCAGAATGAGGTTTCAATGTTCTGGTCAGGCAACATTGCTTTTGTAGCTTCTACAATAGTTCTATTTTTCCTTTCAGCAACCCCATTTTGTTGAGGGTTGTAGGCTACTGTAAACTCCTCTTAATCCTAGCATTCATGCATAATTCCTTAAAGATTTCAGAGGTGTATTCTTTCCCATTGTCTGTCCTTAAGATTTTTATTTTCTTCCCAAAGAAGTTTTCAGTAAGAGCTTTGAACTCCTTGAACCTTTTAAGGATTTCTATTGACTCTTTACACTTAAGTAAATCCAGGTCTTCCTAGAGAAGTCATCTATAAATATGACATAGTATAGGAAGCCTGCCTTGGAGGGTACAGACATGGGTCCACATAAATTAGAGTGAACCAATTCTAATACATTTTGGGTTTTGCTCAAGCTATTGTGAAAGGATCCCTTTGTATTCTTTCCTAGGGCACAACCTTTACAAGTTCCTTCATGAGTAGGTTTTAACTTAGGTAATCCTGTTACAAGTTTTTCCATGGAAGGTAGGGCACGGAAATGAAGGTGTCCTAATCTTCTATGCCAAATTTCATTTGAATCAGAAGTATCAAGGGTAAGGGCTTGCTTGACTTCAGTGCATAGTTTATAAAGATAACCTTGTCTTACACCTATGTTTAGAGCTTTCTTTATAGTTGAGTTCTTAGGCCATGCCAGAACTTTCCCATCCATAAAGGTAACCCTATATCCATTGTCTTCAAGAGCAGAGATGGATATTAGATTCCTCTTTATTCCAGGTACGAATAAAACTCCAGTGAGTTGAAGGGAGAGACCAGATTTCAATGTGATGGAACAAGTTCCAACCCCTTTTACTTGATGTGTAGAATCATCCCCAATTGTTACTTCTTCATCAGACTCTTCAGTCATAGTGTCTAAGTGTTCTCTAAACCCTGTGATGTGCCTCGAAGAACCACTATCAATCACCCAGTTGTTGATATTGTTAGATACTTGACTTGATAAGGCTGAATAGAATACAAATTTCTCAGAATCATGGTCTGAATTTTGGTTTCCTACTTTAGCAAATGATGCTTGTTGTTTTGATCTGTCAGGGCACTTCATTGCATAGTGCCCATATTGATCACATCTAAAACATTGTACTTGAGAGATGTCTTTCCTCCTTTTGAATGATCCTTTTCCATGGGAATTTCTCTTTCTCTTAGATGATCCTTTCCCGTAAGAGTTTTTCTTACCCCTTTTATTAGATGATGTGTTGAGCACTTGAATGTCCTCATCTATAGATTTTTGTTTGTTTTCTTTTGTTGAGAGTCTTGTTTCCTCTTGAAGGCAGTCTGTTCTTAGCCTATCAAAGTTGGGGAGTTCAGATCTTGCACTTATTCCTTGAACAAATGGCTCCCATGAGTTTGGTAGGCCTCCTAGTGCAATTAGTGTTAACTCTTTGCTATCAATTTGATATCCAATTGTAGATAATTGATCCCTTAGTTCAATGATCCTCATGAAGTATGCATTAATAGTTTCTTCTTTGTTTATTTGGACATTGTTGATTTGTCTCTTTAATGCAAGAGTCCTACTGGTGTTGTTTATCTCATAGGTGCTCTCAAGGGATTTGAACATTAGATATGCAGTTTCATGTTTTGCTAGAATAGGTACTATGTGGTCCCTAACTGCATCTACTAAGATTTTCATGGCCTTTTCATTATTCTCAATCCATTGAGTTTTCTCAGGATCATTCTCTAGTTCCCTCTTGTTTTCTCTCACAAATGAGTCTAACTTATTTTCTTTGAGAATCATCATGATTCTGAATTTCCATGAGGTGAAGTTGTTTGCTCCCTCAAGACGACCTTCAAATCTGATCACACTTGACATTATGAAGAATGAGATGTGAATTCGATTTTTCAAAAATACGAATTTTTTCCTAAGTAATCTGATATCTAGATTTGATTTGGATTCACTCAACTTGACTCTGATACCATGTAATTGTAATAAAATCTTATCAGATTGTATCCTAAAAGAACCTATGGAAATTCTAAGTTTGAAATTCTGTTCTAGAATTCTAAGTCAGATTTATTTCGTTTGTATCAAATGTGCTGATTGCAGAACATTTATCGATTTCAATGTCTTGCAAATAAGGGAATGAAGTCCCATTTATATGTGGGAGACACGCCTCAAGGAGAGAGGCGTCTCATGAGAGGACGTGTCCCTTGAGCGTGCGGGCTTCCTTAACAACCGAAGCCATTCGGTGTTATTAATGTTGGAGTGGGGGGGGTGTGTTACATTCATCCTTCTCTCTTTTTTCAGAGAAGATGTTTACAATGTTTCACGTGTTGGAAGTTCCGAATTCTTGATAACTTAAAACTAGCAACCAGCAGTAATGCCAATATCTCTATCTCGTCAAAGCGAAGCGTAGAGATACCAGAAGTAATTAACAACAAACAAAAATAAAGTAAAAAGGGAAAGCTCACGAAGGCACAAAGTCGTTCCGTAGCTTTATCAATGTTGGATCTGCATAAAGCGTACCGTTTGCTCGTTAGAAGCACAAAGTCTTCTTAGACGCAACAATTCTTCAAACGGCATGAACGATTACAAGCACAAAGTCTTGTAGATCATCCAACAAAAGTATTAATGGCACGAACGATTACAAGCACAAAGTCTTGTAGATCCTTCGACAAAGTATCCAAGAGAATGAATAATTATAAGCACAAAGTCTTATAGATTATCCAACAAGAACATGCAAAAGTATAAATGATTATAAGCGCAAAGTCTTATAGATCACTCAACCAATGATAAACAAAATAACAATGCAATCTAAATAATAGATGTAAAACAAAGTTTACATCAACCACTTAGAGTCTTTCAGATTCCTCGAACTAATCACTACCAAATCAAATCAACTTACAAAAGTATTGAATCCAACGCAAAGTCTGGCTTGCAATCCTTTTCTTTATTGATTGAATCTCATTCACAAAATATGAACGCAAAGTTTCACAAGTTTGCTTACAAAAGGGCAGCACTTCGTTGCAATAGACTAAAAGATAATATTACAATGAAAATCCCTCACATTATATAGAAAGAGGGATGAGCAAAAGAAGGAAAGAGATTGAGAAAATCAGGGAGAGTTAGGTGAGCGATTTTAGGAAATCTCACCTAACTTTGACCAAAGTCAAAGTGTAATTTGTTTTGAAAATATTACATCTTTGGACTTGGTGTAATTACAATTTACAAAATGACATTCAAAAATGTCGAGAAATATTTACAAGATGCATAATGGGATGCACCGGAAATGTCTAACACTGGAGAATAGGGGGGCTTCACGTCTCTTTGCATTGGGCGCGGAAGTCTTCAAATTTCCTCCTAGTCTCCTGCACGAACTTCTCATCTGGACCAACGGTGTAATCCACAATGGTGTGAATTCTCATGATCGATCTCATGGCGGATGAGTGAACCTTTTGCACACTGTCAAGATGCGTCTTCAGGTTGTCCAATGTGAGCCTTGTATCACAAATGATGTTCAGTGAAGCTTCAGAAGTCCGAATTGTCGATCAAATTCGTGATGGCTTCCTTGAAGATCAGGGATATTTCTGCGGCCGGTAGGAAGATACGATTGTCCTCAAGAAGTTGACCAGGCAACTCTCTGATACTTTTGTCAAGAATGTTGCGATGCCCGTCGACATCTTCCTGTACTTGGTGAAGATCTTCAATGAGAGATTGAACCACTTGAATCCTGTGTTTCAGTGATTCTCTTACCTCTACAAACTTTTCTTTGTCGGGAATTACCCCAACCTCCACCAATTTGCTGAGCTTTACCTATTTCATTTCCGACCATGACAACAGGAATTTTTCCATGTCTCTGCACTCCTGGGAAAGTACGCTCTTTTCTTTATCAAGCTGTGGTGAGCTTGGCCAACATAGTGGTTTTCTCATCCCGTAAAATTATCACGAGATCGTGTTCGATGATCTTTTCAACAAGTCATACAGCACCACGCTAGCCCGAGGCCGAATTTCACCGGCTTTCATATGATTTGGGTCTTCAATACTTACCATCGTGGTTGTGTGCATTACTTGGAGGCAGAAGCGGAATCTCTCTTCTTGATGTATAATGCTCTTGCCCTCTGTTTGTACATGTTACGAAGTTGCTCAACTTTGTCGGCCTTCTGCCAAGATATCCAAAGTGACTTAGCATCGGCTTTTGCACTTTAGTTGGTAACCTTGCCAAAGGCTGGGCAGATTGTCCTTTAATGTGGTCCTCCATAATGACATCACCTTCAAGTTGGTGTACCAATTTCCAGCATACTGGCCAGCCTTATCAACATTCAGCCTCGAGGATACTTTTGCCTTCTTCTTCCCTTTGGCCTTTGGAAGAACTATCTCTTCAAGGTCGAGCTCCTCTGGAGAAATCATTTGCTTTTTACGCTTCGACACTTGAGATATTAGCCAAGGAGGAAGAAAAGAAGTGTGAACTTCTGGATTTACTGTCAAGTCAGTCGCCATTGCCACCTCTGAAGTTATTATCACATCTGAACTCACCATTGGTATTGTGACAATTGGAGAAGTGTTTGTCATCATCGCTCCTGTAGTTGACACATTGAGCTGATCACGCATTGACTCATTCATGAAACGATTGAATTCGTTCTCAGAAGTGATATCATACGTTGAACAAAGCTAGGAATGGGCGATGGTGGAAGCGGCGGTATATATCAACCCATTATGGATGCTTGTCCTTTGAAGGAGTATCAAGGCCAGGTTGATGCTGCCGGGGATAGGGGATATCGAGCTGCAGGAATGCTTGTGGTAGGAATAGGTGACGAGGGAACAGGAGGTGGAGGAGTTCTTGACTCAAGAGGGGTATGAGGAGCGTTTGAAATCACGGGCGATGATGTTCTGTGGATTTCCTCAACTACGTTCTCGGGAGGAGAAGTAGTTATTTCTTCATCATGCTCGGGTTCCTGTTGATCACCCTCTTGTCTCTCGATTCTGGCTCACCTTCTAAGTCACCTTCAGATCCTTCTTCAGAATCTTCATCAGACTCTTGCCCGCTTTCAGAAACCTCTTCGGCATCGAAGTCTGCTTCTGCTGAATCTTCATCTTCAGCGGATTGGTCGCTTGAATTATCTTCTTCATCGGAATCTACCTCCTCTAGAATGGGCTTTTTACCCTTTGAACGAGATGGATGGGATTCCAGCTTCTCTGTCTCTTGGACAGCCTGGGTATCTTTCTTGCCAATAGTGAACTTGATCCTTGGACCTCTTCGTGAAGAAGTGGGAACGGCCGCTGATTTGTTTTTGTCGCGGAGTTCTTGCTGTTGGCGTGCTTCTGCCTCGGACTCTTCTCCTTCTGAGTCTGTCCTGAAACTTTTCATTGTATGACCATGTTTGTGTAACCATTCTTCTGTGTTGGCTAGGATTGGTCTCAGCCTTTCTCTCATGCTGGTGACCTCTTTCCTAGACCACTGTATTGCAGGCAACGGCCTCTTAGCAACGCCTTGCTCATCATAGACAGCGTTCATGATATCGCCTGGATCCTCAAAATCCTCTGGTAGGTCAGCGATACCAAGATCTCTGATTTGTTGAGCTATCAATCTGCAATAGTCCATTTTGCGGGCTTCTTCATCTCGCAATGCGCGGATGTCTTCAAAGCGGTACACTGTGTTGGTGACCCTTTTGCAAATTCTTCGACATCTCAGTCAAAATCAAACCTATACTGTAGGTTTTGATGGTCATGATCGCATCTATGGAAACCGGACTTAGCCTTTTGTGCGGTTTGGATAGTATATCTGCCGATGGTCGAACTTGAATCCACGCGTTTGCTTCTTCGTTCTTTCTCTGACACATGTCTGCATGTTTCCATGAGAACCCACTTATCCGAAGGATAACGTGGTAGCATGTAGGGACAACCGGTGTAACAACCTACTCTCAAGTAAGTAAACGTTGGGAATTGGAGAAAAATACATCCAACTTTACTTACCACCTTATAAGCCTCATCAGACACTCTTCTTCTTTCCAGAGATGGATCAAAGTTGAAGAGTAAGGGCGCAAAGAAAGCATCAGTGACCCGTCTGAAATGGTGAAAGCTCTCCTTTAGCTCCAACTGATAGAAATATCTGTACACAGGCACCATCATTCGATTCCCCTTTGTAGATAGACCTGGGAATTGTCTCATCACAGCTGCTGCGTACACCAGGTAAGAAGTCATGTAGAACTTCAATGTAGAAGGAGCATTGATCAACTGTTCGTGCATCTCATCACTGATTTGTTTACCCCAGTCAATATGTACCTTCTGCCTCCTTATGATCCTGATGTACTCATACATCCAATCGTGAAAGGTGGATGATTCCGGCAAACCTTTCACTCTGCTCAGAAACGTGATCATATCCTTGACGTCATCTTTGAAGTCACTTCTCAGGAGTCCTTTCGGCCATCTGGAAACAGACGATCTAGGCTTTTTGAGCCATTGAGTATTTATCAACTGTTTGGCTTTATTAGGATCAGCATCGAAAATCTCCTGTGCTTTTGATATAGAAATGTCAATATATTTGTCCATGTGAGGAACCTTGAAGACGATGTCAAAGAAATCGGGGTCGAGTCTTAGAATCTCGTGCCCGGAAGAGTCGATCACACTTCTGCTTTCTCGGATGTAATGAGACGCAATTTGAAGAACAAATTCAGTATTATGCGCAGCTGTGGGGAACATCGCCACCAAGTGGAGATTGCTGTGTACGATTGCCCTCATTGAATCAGGGAGAGGCTTCGTCTCTGTCAACTTTGCAAAGTCAACCAAGTCTTGATGGCCAACTTCTGTATCCTTTATTTCTTCAACTTTCGAAAGCACCATAGTCGGCGGATAGACGCCTTGATATTTGTACTTCATCTTGCTTTTTGCTTTCGAAGAAGAAGGAGGCTTCGTAGCAGTCATCAAAAGAAACTGGAACACTGAGCACTCTTGACTTGACGATCTCTGAGAGTAGACTGCAATCCGTCTAGCCAGAACAAACACCAATTGTTAGGAAACATGGGAAAGCGTGAAATGAGCACGAGGGTGGAAAAGCATGGAGCGGATGGCGAGGCACGCAAAACGATGCACGAATGCGGAAAAATGAAGCTCAGGGAGCACACTGGTCAAAAATGAAGTTTATTTGGGAAGGTCAGGGAAAAGCCTGAAAAAAGTGTAAGGGCGCTAAAATTCAGCGCCCTTACATTCTGAGAAAAATTGCTTTTGGTGTAAGGGCGCTAAATTTTAGCGCCCTTACACTTTTTTGTGTTAGGCAATTTTTGTGTATCTTCAAAATGTCATGGCGCGGAAATTTAGCGCTTTAGCAAGTTTGGCAATTTTTGTGAAGATGTAAATGTAGTGAGGAATGGCGAAGGCGCTTGAGCTTTAGCAGAGGCCGATGCAATGTTTGTAGAATGAAAACTTTCAAAATCATCTCCATACTATCACATTCGCATTCAAAGGTGTTTATCAAGAACATTGCGTTTTTGAGACTTCCAAGTTTGCTTCAAAGCGCAAGAAGAGAGCAACAAAGATCTTTCAACAAAAACACGTTGAATAGATATAAGTCCCCAAGGGACGTCGCGTATGAAGGAGAAGAATAGAAAGAAACGCGTATGAAGGAGAAGAATGACGTATGAAAGACAAGGGAAAAAAAAAACGCGAATATGTAGGGTAAGTGAATAGAAATGAAAAGGTGGAATGAGCATCGAAATGAACACGCACAGAGGAGAAAGACGCATTCAAAACAATGAATGAGGGTTCCATCGCGTATGAAGGAGAAGAGAAACGCGAATGAAGAAGGGAGGACGTGAATGGAAAGAACCAAAACGAATACAATGAAAGATGCGAATATAAGAAACCAAAACGCGTATGATAACCATGGACATATACAAATGAAAATACAAAAACAAAATGAAAGTCTTACCAGGGCAAAACGCGAAGCTTGTTGAAGAGAAGAATGGCGAATCTCCAAAAAACGTGATTTTGCAGATGAAAGGCAAACGCACAGCAAGAGGAGAGGCAAAAGAAATAAAACATAAACAACAAAAGTGGCGAATTCATTCACTTAACTTTGCAAATGAAAATTAAAAACCTAACTCAAGTCGTGCAATAAATTTAGGCACGAAAAGTGGCACGATTGACGAAAAACGCGAAATTGTGAAGAAACGTGCCAGAGGCATGAAAAAAAAGTTAAGTGTCGAAAGAAAATGTAATGGCGCTAAAATTTAGCGCCCTTACATTTTTTGGAAATTCACTGCATGTAGGGGCGCTAAATTTTAGCGCCCTTACATTTCCAGACTTAGCCAAATTTTTGGATTTTCCCTGCAGGAGCGCACTTTTTCAGTGCTACTGCATCTTCCGCAATTTGCAAAGTACGAACAGTGAAATGTCGCGAAAGATCTCGTTTCGAAGGTCTTTGCGAGGCGAACAAGGGGGAATGCTCGAATTGACTATTTGAGACTTGGGAACGCATTTCGAGGTGGCTTGAAAATCACTCCGTTATGCGTACTTGAACTTCACGAATCCTAGGAAACGGACAAGTTTCGTAGGGGGGTTATCCGTGGAACGAGCGCTGCTAGATTCCGTGATAACAATTAAAGACTAAGATGTGTGTTTTTAACAATCATCTAATATGAATTCCGATTTATCCATTTGCGAATTTTGATCATCATCTGAAATTCGAATAACTTATTTGATGATTTTATATTTTAAGAACAGTTTGGTTTAATATAAATGATGATGATGCATGGATGCAATCATCATTTATATCCGACTGAAGCTATCTTAAATCAACACTTTGACCGTAAGACGTGAGAGCAAAAAGTGGTTTTGAAGAGTGTACATGTTTCGTTACCACCCGGTCATAGCTGCTGGACAAATTCAGACTTTTAAATAATTTAAACATTTTTTTGTCAAGGATGTTTAGGATGGCTTGTCCTCTTGGGGTGTCTCAGCTACAGTAAACTCTGTTAGACCACATCCCTCAAGCCAATTCTGAGCTGATTATACATTCTAAACTAAAACAACCCTCTATTAGACATTTTCTATTTTTTTAGAGAGTCGGCTTCCACTATCCATGAAAATATAAGGACTTATAAAAGCTGTGTAAAATGTACATGAATTACTGGTAAGACAAATGATGAATAAGGATGACAACTTCCAGCTTCTTTTAGATGAAACACTTTTCTTTCTTTAATATGTAATTTTGAGTCTCTGTATAAATGAGAGTTTTCTGAACTTGTGTACTGTTACAAAATTGTCCTTTCAACAATTTATTATTACCATAGTATTATACTTTTAATTTACTTTAGTCTCACTAGCATTGTATTGTACTCTTAATTTACTTAATAAACACGATCAAAGGTGCATCTAAATTGTTGAATCGATAATATCAAAAGTAACTGTTGCAGCTCTTTTCATCAGCTTTACTGCTATTTTTTCAGAAACACATAAAATTCAATTCAAGTTTCTATATGTGTGCTTTTTGCCTTTCGACATGTTATTCTCAGTGCTACATTTCAATTCTCATTGAACTTGTTTCGAAGGCAAACAAAACCAAAAGAAAACACTGTTTCATGTTTATGAATTACATAGCATATGTCGTTCATTGTACTCATTTGTCTAATTAGTCCTTGCAATAGGAGGGAATACTTCTAATTGCAAAAGGAGGCAAAGGTCCATATCAGTACAAGTGTAGTCAATTGTTCGACAACAAAGTACAAGGTGAGATTCTTGAACCAACCTTCTCCTTTCTTTGCAATGGCATAAAAATTCTAGCATATATCGAATGCCAAAAAGTTATCGAAAAGATAGAACTTTCATTTAGTTCATATAACTATAGTTGACTTTTTTGAACTTTTTAGTGAGTAGATCATCGTATGCATCTGCTATGATTGCATATAATGCATTAAAGGTTTAATATGTATTCATATTAAATCCAATTAGTATGTTGAACAATCCCATACTACATGCATTTGAAACTAAAACAATATCGCAGTAGCTGCACCTGGCTACAAGGCTTGTATGCTATAAAATTGACAGTATCAATTTTGTGGCATAGGCAGACAAGAGCTAAGGAGCATAATCAGGTAACGCAAAAAATAATAAATAAGAAACAAAGAAAATTAGCATCCATTGGCCATACACACATCATAATTAAAACACATGCTTTGTATTTCACCAATACAAAAACTCACTTTGCCTCAAAGAAATCAAGATTGCAAAAAATACAAATGATAGATGTTGATAGTCATCAATTTGCAAACCATCCACAAACATATATTAGTTATATTAACATGCTATTGTTAATTTAATAAATAAAATTGGTTTTGGAAGTTATATTCCCGTAACTAGTTTTATACAGGAATAATGGCCCTATAAAGGCAATATTATGTAATAGATTTTTCTTGTAATGTGAATGATTGAATTTTGATTCAAGAGCAATCTCGTTTTTTCTCTCTCATTTCAATATGGTATCAGATTTGTCTTTGATCTCTCTCCATTCATTTGTTTTTCTCACAATGGTACTACAGTGAAGACCACGTGCAACTGCTATTGTTTTCTACCATTCTTGTATTTGTCAATAGGTGAGCGATGTAGACCATGTGTAAAACCCTTTTTGACTCCATCATTCATCTGCATTTCTTCTCTTTCTCTCCACTGTGTTCATTCTTGCCATTGTTTAACACTTCACTTTGTTCATTGTTGTCATTCCAAAAATTTAAAATTTAAAACATATATATTCCCCAATCTATTGCGGAAGTGTGTTTATTAGAACCGATATCAGGCATTTTGTATTCTATGTTGCCGGCCGTTTTTGTGGATGCCATCTAGTTTGGAAGAGCTAAGCCCGCGCTGCCCTAATTTGGAAAATCTTCCACAGACGTTTGGTAGGTTGAAAAAGCTGAGATGCTTGGATTTGAGCGGTTGTGAAAATTTGAGGTCTTTGTCATAAAATTTTGGAACGTTGGAATTTGAAATTTTTTAGTGTTCAATTTTGCCAAGGGCTCTAAACTGTTAGAAATGATTTTGGATTGTTGGTTTCTTTGAAGGTTGTAAATGCAACGAATTGATGAATGCAGTGATTGATGTGTATAGGCTAAGTTCGACGCCTCTCCTATACAACAAGAAGATGAATTGAGACATTCATGGGCACACAATCAATGGTCATTTTCATATTAAGATATTTACGGCATCTGGAGAATTCATTGCAATTGCCATTGATTTACTGAAGAAGCGAATATTTGCGGGAAGGAGATTGTCAGACCTTTAATTCTATTTTGATATCAGGCATATTCATGGATGCGGTTCCTATATCAGGCAAGCCACTCATTTATCACAGAGAAGTCCGAAAATTGTAAGTTATATGTCAACTTGGATTTGATTAAGGAAGAGTTTGGTGTTGAGGAAGAAAGGCTTTCAACGGAATTGTTTCACCCTCTTCCAATTAAAGGGGGACAATTTAGAAGATGTAGGCAAAAACCAAGGCCAACCATTGATATGTTACAACACAAAATAAAGGTTCCTATGTTAGCACTAAAGGGGGCTGTTAGGAATTAGTGCTTAACATAGGTTAGTGAATAATAAATTAATTAACATGCTATTGTTAATTTAATAAATAAAATTGGTTTTGGAAGTTATATTCCTGTAACTAGTTTTATACGGGAATAGTGGCCTTATAAAGTCAATATTATGTAATAGATTTTCATGTAATGTGAATGATTGAATTTTGATTCGAGAGCAATTATTTTTTTTCTCTCATTTCAATAGTACTCATTTGTCTAATTAGTCCTTGCAACAAGAGGGAATACTTCTAATTGTAGGAGGAGGCAAAGGTCCATATCAGTACAAGTGTAGTCAATTGTTCAACAACAAAGTACAAGGTGAGATTCTTGAACCTTCTTTCTTTGCAATGGCATAAAAATTCTTGCATATATCGAATGTCAATAAGTTATCGAAAAGATAGAACTTTCATTTAGCTCATATAACTGTATTTGACTTTTTTGAACTTTTTAGTAAGTAGATCATCATATGCATCTGCTATGATTGCATATAATGCATTAAAGGTTTAATATGCATTCGTATTAAATCCAATTAGTATGTTGAACAATCCCATACTACATGCATTTGAAACTAAAACAATATCACAGTAGTTGCACCTGGCTACAAGGCTTGTATGCTATAAAATTGATAGTATCAATTTTGTGGCATAGGCAAACAAGAGCTAAGGAGCATAATCAGGTAACGCAAAAAATAATAAATAAGAAACAAAGAAAATTAGCATCCATTGGCCATACATACATCATAATTAAAACGCACGCTTTGTATTTCACCAATACAAAAACTCATTTTGCCTCAAAGAAATCGAGATTGCAAAAATTACAAATGATAGATGTTGATAGTTATCAATTTGCAAACCATCTGTAAACATGCAACATTGACAATGCACTAAAAAACAAGGGACTATATAGATTAAACACATTTACCTACAATGTCAGAGATTGTTTATTTGACTCGTTAGAACTACTACTCAAAAATTGCTACACGATTCAACTATGAAATGGAACTATTGATCACTTCTTAAGTTGCCTTCGAAAAGGCGAAATAGAAGCAATTAAATCATACAATTATGAACTGGACCCTCATACTCTATATAAACTGCACAAAGTACACGACCCCAAAATATATCTACGCAAAATGCGATTATCTGCAAAACCAACTACGATTCACAACGAAGTTGGATTATGGGGAGACATATTTTGCATTCGTTGGCTATGCAAATGGTTAAATATACAAATATGCCTTTGGTCAACATCAACAAGGAGAGAAAGTACTTGGACTTCAACCATTCACTCCATACAAAATCATACTTTATACTATTCATGATACAAACCCTCTAAATGGACATTTTGAACCACTTCTAAGAATTGAAAGGCAAAATCTCAATTACCAACAACCAATAAGATTAGATCAACTTAAAAAGCTGATAAGAAATAACACAGAATACCAAAACCTAATGCTCACATAGAAGAAATTATAACAATTATACAAAGAGTAATTACATGCATAAATACAAAAGACATCCTGTACATTCTAGGGGATTTCAATGTTGACATGTCTACAGAAAACAAAAGCAAAAGAATACTTCAAAATCATATGCAAAACCACAACATACAATTTTTGTTAAACCAATTGCACAGTATGAACAAGCCAGTAATTGACTACATTTGGTCTAACTCAACTACAAATCTATGCCCCATTTACAAATCAGAGGCATATTGGACAAACCACCTTGCTACTTTTCTAAAATTGCATCTTACCCAATAAAATAATTCAACTTCAAACCACAAATAAGCTTAAAAAAAAACACAATCACCCATAGTTCAATCTACAAACATAAAACAAATATAATTTTCCACCCATATTTACAACATTATTATTACAATTCACAAATACTCCATTATGCCATGCAACAAAAATATTACAATTGTACAACACATTCTCCAATACTATATGACTTCCTTGCAGGACAACGATGGAAGCAAGCAAAAGACAACCAAAGCAAATGCAAATTAAGCAAGAAGAGACATCAAAACAGTGACCAACTTACACTATTTTCCTTCCACTTGCATTTGCTCAAATTCCCAATATTTAAATAGCATTGTTTTATTTTCTGCAGAACAAAAGTCAAAATTCATATCTCCACATCAATCGAAGACCTCAATGCAAAAAAAGCTGGAGACACCTTTCAAGGAGACGTACTCGCTGACTACAAAGCAACATTAGACTAAGTGAACAGAACACGAGAAGTGCTACATGCTGACTTAACAGATGTCAAAGCAGAAATGACAATCACATTGAATGTCACTGGAAACCTTGTACAACAACATGAACACAAAATAATTCCAGGATTAGCAATTTCTATATCAGGTTTCAAAATTGCACCAAGAACAGATTACGACCAAGGCAATTGTGATTGCATATTGATTTTAACAAACACAAGTACAATTGAAAGCATACCCTGCCTTTGTCAAGAGTACAACTTCATACCAAGTACAACTATCAAACAACTACTCACAACCACAAATGACTACCCTATTGGAACAATAGGTGCATTGGTAGTTGGGACCAAGAAAATAGGTTCCCAATATGCAATTGACATCAAAGACAGGCAGGCTGACACAGACAAAGCATAGGTACGAATGTCTCTTTAACCTTTCTCACAAATCCAATTTAAATCTATTTTCCCTACATGATTTTCTCAATTACAATGTCACTTCAAAAAAAACTAACTTTGTTATTGATCAATAGCTACAATTGTGCCCAAATTTCGGACAACAATACTTGGCAATAGAAGACCAACTATAGAGAAATGAAATTCCAGCAATGCTCTTCAGGAATATTGTAAAAAGGACAGATAAAAAAAAAACATTCTGCACAGGCCTCTCAACATTCATTTGCAAATTGAATGACAAAAGAACAATGGAAAAGCTAAACAGCTTACTACAGTCAATGTTTGAGGTAACTATCTCCAAATTTTGAACTTCTAGATTTGAAGTTGTTCTTTTGCCCGTTCTAATAATATTCAAACACATGTTACAGGTTTTTGGCACTTTAAAAGCAGCAAATGCATTCTCAAATCCATTCCATGTATTTTGTCCAAAATGCAATTACAAGTTCGACATCTATGGCATGCTCGAGGAGAAGACTGCTCACTGCAATCGATGTGACTAGTAAATCAGTTGTATATATTCTTTCCATCTAAAAACTATTATCACAACTGACGACAAGCAAACAATCCACTGCTCTATTGTAAAATTCACCATCCAGCAACTGTTGCCCACTCTTCAAATCACAACTTATGAAGACTATATCAAACACAAATCAGCAATAATATTCATATTACAGGACTTCAGCATCAAAGGGAATTTCAACCTCAACTAGAATAATGTCATCACGCATGCCACCTGCCTCAACGAATGATCAACAAATGCTACAAGGTAAAAATAATACTCTTGCAAACACTTCAGCATTTGTCGATCATTCATTGAGGCAGGTGGCATGCGTGATGACATTGTTCTGGTTAAGGGTGAAATTCCCTTTGATGTTGAAGTCCCGTAGTGTGGATATTATTGCTAATTTGTCTTTGATATAGTCTTCATAAGTTGTGATTTGAAGAGTGGGCAGCAGTTGTTGGATGATGGATTTTTCAATAGAGCAGTGGATTGTTTGTTGGTCGTCAGTTGTGATAATAGTTTTTAGATGCAAAGAATATATATAACTGAAAGAAAGTATACTCGGGATGAGTATTTGACAGACATTGCAGGTTTGTTTGCAAAGTCCCACATTTCAGATTTAGGAGACATCATTGATTGCATACATCTTCTCTTTTTGATAGAGATGATCCTTTAGTTGTTGTGAGGGAACACTCTAACCCTCTTGTTCATTCTCTACATGATCATTCTTCATCGTTTGACATGAGTGTGGATTCTTTTGAGTAGAGTTTGAAGGAGACTTCTTTGTCTTTAGAGGAGGTATCTTTGTCTTTGGATTGTGTTCTACAATCATTTCTAGAAGATTTTGGATTGTCATATTTTGCAATGTGGTCTAAAATGCTTGTTTGGAGTGACAAATTTTGGCATTGACATGTAGACACTTGAGCATACTTAAAAAAAATTCACACATCATTTAACTTCCCTCATTTTCCTTTCAGGAATGGGAAGACATCTTGCATACGTTCCTGGTTTTGTTTCTTCCTAAGGGGAGGAATGTTGTTTGACGGTCTTGGATCATCTTCAACATTCATTGTCAAGCATATACCATCATTGTAGGAGACTCAACATTGAGGGGGGGTCTTTTTCCTCACATGGGGTTTTGTCCTTATCATTCATGATTTCATCATTGAGAGAATTTTGTTTTCATCTCTCTTTTGGGAGGAGTTTTGTCCCACTGGATTTTCTCCTTTTCTCCATTTGTGAGAGATTGCATTTGTACATAGGTACCTAACATTGTCTTGTAGTTGGGACCCATCTTTGTATCATTTGCATAATAATTTGTTTCTCCTTAAGTTGTACTTAAGGGGAGGTGTTGGTTTAACTAGTTCATTAGTGGGTCCTATTTACATGTTAAGTTTACTTAGGTCCCAGGGAATCTTTTTAGAAGGCTCTTAGTTGTCATAAGATCTTATCTTTTGACATTTAATAATTGAGTCTTTTATCATTTAATATTAGTTGTTTCATGACATAAGATTATAACACTTGTCATGATCTTGTCTAATCCTATGTCTTACCTTGGCTATATAACCGAGTGGTCTTTTCTAACAATCATACAATAATAAATTATAATCTATCATTTGCATCTTTTGATAGAATAACATTATTCTATGATGACTGATCTCTCTTGTGCTTTCATGAACTTCCTAAATCTTGGTTGACTATAATCTTTAGCCAAATCTTTATAATGTAGAGTATTCTATATCAATTCACGTTCACACCAAAGCAATTTGACACTTTATTCATATAAAAACATACTATATGCAATATAGATTCTTTATAATAGAACTAAAATGAAAACTAGGTAGAAAAAAAGAGAATCATCCATTCTGATCATAACATATATAAAAGAGGAAGTGTCAGTTTGAAAACTGCTCGTACTGAACATAAATAGTAGTGCAGTCATTACTAAAAGCATGGTCCATTGCGGCTGCTTACTGCTTACTTTTTAAAGGTGCATCTGATCCCATGTAATTTTTTAATTTGAAATGGTAGAGCAGCTTTAGTTTAAGATTTGAAACTTCAGCTATAGATGTTGTCTGGGAACTGAAATTGTGCTGTCACCACTTAGCCACAAATTTGCGACATGGCTGCAGATTGTCCTCCCTAGCTTTTAACATTTCCCTTAAAGATTTTATCTTGAAAATTTGGTAATAAAAAAAATCATAATTTAGTAATTACTTAAAATAAACAGGTCAAAAGACGTGATTATTGGCCCCAAAAAAACTATTCACCCTGCTGTAATAAAATATTACGTATACATACAAAATCATAAAATAGTAATTTCTTGCCTTAGGATTATGCGAAAATAATACAAGGATTACATCGACAAAAAACTATATGTATGTTAATATGTTGGGAGAGTATATGTGTGCATGGATGCGCTGCAAATTCTAGTTGCATGTGATGGATCAAACAATTAATAATAAGTGCTAAATAATAGAATGAAATAAACTTAGACGAATTTAGATTTTTTTCTTAAAGAAATTAAGTTATCTAAATATTTGCATACAAATTTAAAACTTAAAGCAATATAAATGAAAAAAGAAAGTTGCCATCAAATTGAAAGAAAAACACTTCAAATGGAAATAGAATGTTCCCATCCAATTGTCAAATCAATATGTATCTGGCTTTTATGTGATAAGTGAGATTTTGGAGGCTTTTACCTGATATTTTGGAGGTTTTACCATTAAACGACAGCTGAAACTTGTTTACCAGACTCAACTGTAACAAGACTCAAATCTCACACTATATGTAACCTATAGACTAATAACAAAATGATAGTTTCAAATTTCACACTATATATAACCTATCAACTAATAGCAAAATGATAGTTTGAAATCTGAACTATTTCAAAACTAATGCCATGGAGTAATCAAGCCCAAACCATTTTATTTGACTGTGGCCTATTATACATGCAAATAAGGGTGCCTAGGGTTAAAGCAAGGACCTTTACAAAACATATTAAGGTAGTCTCCAATGAACTACCTTATCTATAATACTCCAAAACCCGTCCGAACCTCTGTACAAGTGTGTTTCATTTGTTTGTATCCATGTTTTATACTCCTAAATAAATCTTTATCTTTGATTTTTTGTTTTATCTTTTAGCATGTGTTTATTCTTCTGAAACAATATTTGGTGGATGCTTTTTTTTCTTCTAAAACAATCAATAGCCTTTTCTTTGTTTGCATGCTTTATTTTATCTTCTTGGAATAGTCTAGCCCTATAATTTGTTCTTAGTTTGTCTTGGCAGTCTTTGCTAAATGTACACGGAGTTCTTAACTATCATTACATTTACAGAGAAAAGGGCATGAGAAACAAGCACAACGGATCTAATTTTAATTGGAGTGGGGAGTAAAAAGAGATTCAATTTGATATCTTCATGCTGTGAATATATGGTTGTTGCAAACAAAGCAGAGGCTCTAGCATACAAATAATGGTGTCAAGCTCTAATCACCATAGAGAAGTGTGGATTGCAATTTAGTCTTTGGCAATTCAGGAATGATGCCTGCTGGATGTTTGGGATTTGTGAGGGAAAGGGATGGTTATGGAGGGTTTATGGGGAACTAAAATACAGTTATAAGAATAAAATGAATCTTTTTTTTGACTGCAGGTTTTTGGGTAATATCTTCTATAAACTGCAGCGCATCTGGTAGACACGTCCTCTGATACTACGGGGATGGGGAAGATTTGACATTGTGACCTCTTGCCTGCAGGAGGATGCTTTAGCCAATCAAGCTAGGGTGGAGGATGCTTTAGCCAATCAAACTAGAGGCTGAACCTCTGCCTTTGAATAAAATGAATCTTTGCCTGTCAAATAGAAACCCCAAATTTATAGCTTATAAGCTTTCAACTAGTTGGGGGCTAAAAATATTCCCCACCAGCCGAACATTTATGTCTGTAGCAGTTAAGATATTTTTTCAAGATTTAAGAAATTCCATAAAAATATGAACCATTTGCATTTAGTTTCTATAATTCTTCATATAAGATTTTTCACCTTCACTTGAATATTTTCCAAACATAAAATAACTAAAAACCCACTGATACATTTGTATGGAATAAGCTCTTAATTTTTTTAATACCCCCTACTGAGAAATTTTAGTTGGCACCCCCCTCCATTAAATGTGAAAATTGGCTTGCAAGCTATTTGAAATCTTTGTCTACAGTGATGATGCATGATGTTAAGATACTAATTGGGATCTGATACATTAGTCAAAAGAGAAGCAGTAGATATTTAGTGAATCCATTTGTCAAGCAAAAGCATATGTAAAAATTAATTGGGACTTGTCAAAGTTGAATGTTTTTCTTGATAATTCTTGAGATAGATTCAAGGACTGCTTTAAAATTTCTCCCTTCTTAGGAATAGAAGTCTATAAAAGCAATTCATGATGCATAAAATCAAGGTGTGTATGGTTGCTCTTGATTTATAGGTCTTGGCCCATGAAACTGATGGTTTGATTTAGCAAGCTAGAGAGTTCGACTTAATATATTGATGATGAGCTCTCATTATGAGGCTTTTTGTTGATTTAAATATGGCCTTAAATTCTATTTATTAGAAGTGAGAATATAGCTGCAATGTACTACAATAAGGATAGATGCTCATTTCCTAATTTATCAAGACATATTGAAACATACCAGAAATTTGGTACATCTGGTTTAGACTGTGGTCCTTTTAAATACTTTTTTATTAAAAACGTCATTATCCTTAGAATTGTGATGCCCTTTAAGTGCTGTAATTCGATTAAGTAGTTGAGTAAAATAAAATTAATGCAAGTAAAAGACAAACACAAAAAATTGCTAGAGAAAAATCCAATGTGGAGAAGTTCTAGAAGAGTAGGGTTGTTCCAATGGAACTGTAAATTTTAGTGAACAGATTATATGCACAGAAAATTAATTCAAAATCAGACACAATAACACAGCAGATACCCTGGGAAAACCCTCCTCTTGAGGGAGAAAAACCCAGCAACAAAGATCTTCTCTTATATATAAATAATGGCAACAAATCTCTTTACAATGGGGCCAATCACAAGGCCAATCTTCAACACCTAACAGAGATGCAATGACTGATAATAATCTGCACTTCTATAACAACTAATTCTGCCCTTGAATAGATTCGCAATCTGCTCTCAAGGAAATTCGCACTTGACTGAATTAATTCAAACTTGAGTGAATGATCAATATAAGATGGTGACCTTGTATATATACAAGTGTGAGAGAGGTCGCACCTCTTCATGTACAAGGTCGGCCAAGATACAAATAATATAATTACAAATAATGAATATAATTTATAAGGAAAGTCGGCCCAAGAGAAAATTATATTGTTGCCAAGAGATGCGCCCATTCTCATTAAATGTCACATATAAATAAATAGCCAATAGACTACATTTATTTATGTCTTCACTCGTGGCTGGAAGGACGAACCTGAAGCTGCAATATCATTAACAGGAACCTCCAAGAAACACTGAAACTTTTGCAACAGATATGTACCATTCAAGCTTTTCTTGTTAATTTAACTTAATCAATTAAGATTCTTCCCCACTCTACTCAGTTATAGAGTACATTCTGCATCTCCAGAATGCCTCATCATGAGCTCTAGGGGTGCATTTAGGATGATAGGCCTTATTTATTCTTCACGTGGGATGATAGAAACTAGAAGAGTCTTTAGGTTGAGGTAAATGAAACACAAAATCATAAGTACAAAGAATTTTTGGGTACATTTAGGACGATAGGTCTTTTTTATTAGTCGATAGGTTACATGTAGTGTGAGATTTGAGTCTAAAACAAGTTTTACGTCTGCAACAATTGTTGAGTCATCGGAAAACAAGTTTAAGTTATCATTTAATGGTAAAAGACTCCAAAATATCATGTGAAAACTTCCAAATCTCATTTATCATGTAAAAGCTAGATAAATATTGATTTTCCAATTGAATAGGAACATTCTATTTTCATTTATAATGTTTTTTTCCAATTTGATGGCTACCTTTCTACTGGCGTAATCCTTGAACCTCCTTTAAATACAAGTACTAATTCTTATGTAAATGAGAGAAACTAGATGTTGAAACAAAAACATAAAGTTTGAAGTACAAAGCAGTGCAGGTGGTGAGACAGGTCAGTTAAAGGCTATTTAGAAAAAAAACCACAAATGGGAATGCAAATATATTTAAGTTTCAGCATAAATTTTATGCTCATCGCTCAAACAATATGATATTAAATTGCAAATAGTTTCTTGTGATTGAGTTCAATGCAAGGAAAGTCTCGTCTTACTTCATTCTCAAGTTTGACACAACATTCGAGATATTTTGAATCTACCTTATTCAAGCGTTGGTCCTGTGCACAGAAGGAGATCAAGTTAACACTTTACTCCAATAATGCAGGCTAGAGTGAATTTCTGTGTGAATTTTATTATCTACATTTCTTCACCTCCATTGCCCATCCTCGGTCACTTGTTTATATTATTTTTTTAATATATAAACAATACAGATGCATATGAAATGGTATATAGTCACTTTGGTGTAGATCATAAGCAGTAAAAGAATTCATAGAATGCAATGAATGGCGTATGCCCAGTTCAGTTTATATTGTAAGCCACGAAAGATGGGCATAGGAGGATTCAGTCTATTAAAGAAAACGGGCCTCTAAATCTTAAAGGTGTGACATATTTTCTGCCTGGACTAGTAGTATGTTTGTAGAACTATACTTCTAAATTTTAAAAAATTTTGGTACGATTTTTAGTCATTTAGTATATGGATAACTATCACTATAATTTGAAACTGTAAAATATTACTTTAGTAGGACTCTTTTCCTATAATATATGGATGAATGAGTGCACAATCATAATTGGTATAAACTAATTTAAGTATAATATTCTGAAGATTGGTATATAGTATATTCGAGGGCATACTATTTAGAAAAGGTATACTAGAAGATATCTAGTGTATTTGAGGGATATACGTTTTAGAACAGGTTATGAAATTTGTATAGATTTATGGTAGATTTTTACTTATCTTTTGCTTTATTTCACGGGTCAAGAATACTCTGCTCATCCTAGAGTGAAAAGATGCATGGAGATTTGAAACTACTATATTATTGGCTAGGATTGAAGTGAGAGGGAACATATTCTGTTGCCTGGTGTCTAGAATGTCAAATGGTGAAAGTTAAGCAAAGTCACCTTGCAAGATCGTTATATAAATGACATCTCTAAGTTGAAATGGGATGTTTCCATGGATTTTATAATCAGGATGCCTTTTACTAAGTATAGGCATAAGACAATCATGGTATTTATATACAAGTTAACTAAAGTAGATTACTTTCTTCAATCAAAGATACTTACGATGTATTTGACATTGTGCAAATTTATTTAGATTAGATTGTAAGATTGCATGGAATCCCCCTCAATATTATACTGAATAGCGACTATCTACATGTATATAATGAATTAGTAGACTTAATGGGAAAACTACGTCAAGATGTCACCTTATGAGTCATTGTATGGGAGGCTACATAGGACCTCTTTGAGTTGGGATATTGGATTTGATTCGAGAAATGGAATAACGTGTGGTTTTGATTATGTACCTTAAGGAGGTTTAAGATTAACAAAAGATTCTTGCATACTCTGATAGGGCAGACTAAACATTTTTAGTTGGTAATAGAGTATTATTGCAAATTAAAAACCTGAAGAATTTAGGATGGATTTCCCATGGGTTTAAGTTGTCCTAGAGATTTATTGATCCATTTGAGATCTTTGAGAAAATAGGCCCAATAGCTTACCGATTTGCCTTGCCACCTAGCATGTGTAAAATGCATAATGTAGTTCATATCTCTATTAAGGAAATATGTCTCTATTGGTCATCTTTACATATGGATGAGAGAGCCTTCTTGATAGAGCCCATGCACGTTCTGGGCCGTAGGTAACTTTGATTTCAGCAATCCATGATTGATCAAGTAAGGTTCAAATGAGACTAATATAGACCAAGCTCTCCTACATGGAATAATGTAGATGAAATACATGGAATAATTGGGATGAAGCTTCTTGAAGGTGGGTAGTATATAGTGCTCCACTAGGGATGCCCTTAATGCATATGTTGCTTAATTTTTTTAATGCGATATTTCATCTTCTAGGTTGCTCCTCAGATATAAGTATTTTAATCTTTATTTCCATTCTTTACTTTGTTGTTCCATTTACATGAATTCACACTCATACTCCTGCTCAATTTTTGTTGTCTTATATCTTTATTATGCTTTCTAAATTTAGCTCTATTATTATATTATTCCACTCCCTTTGCATTTTATTTGTGTAAGTTTTTGAGTCATAATTTTTTCTTGAAGATCCTATATGTGTGATGACCCACCTTATAAAAGAAATACTGTGCATTTGTGTTATAAATATTGTCAAAGGAACTAAAAGAAATTAAATGTATACTTTATCAAAGGGACTCCTTGTCAACTTGGCTGACTACACAAGAAAATAATTTGAATGATGTTTGAGGCCGATTTTATCATAAAGGTGTTTATATAAATAGCACCCAAAGTTTGTAAGGGAAAGGGGATAAAAAAGGTAATGATTCCCATCTCCATTAGAGGCAGCGATTAATAAGGGGAAATAAGCACTCCGTTTAGTTATTGATATGACAAGGGTTCCATTAAATGCAACAATTCATATAAAAGCCAATGATTAATTAATATGAAAGCCAATGATTTGGAGTTTTGGGATGATTAAGAAGTAAGCAATTAATAGTGGACAAAGCTAATGATCCTTAATAGGAGATATTGTTGATCATGAATTAAAGACTATCCTAATGCTGAATGGGGTGTTCCATATTTTAATAAAAGTCTAATGAAGAATAATCCAAAAGAAAGAGATGCCTCCTTTGGAGAAGGCATATCCATTGTGAAAGGGTGTCTCTAGGAATAGAATAAGATTTGGACATATATAAGATATCTATTAAAATAAATATTGCCTATAGAAAGGATATTATGGAATTAAATTATAGAATATAAGTAGGAGAATAACTATAACTATATATACATAAATACCAATCAATATAAATGAAGAATAATTATATATAGATATATAAAAATACCAATCAATATAAATAATGGAATGCCTATATATAATATATATGTATATAACCGCCAACCAATCATCAAACCATTTTGGAGAGGACTATATATATTGAGACTCATATCTACAGACTATAACAGATTGACCAGAATAAGTCATCTGCATTAATAATCATTACATTTGCGTACTGATATTATAGCAGTAACATAAATTCATTGATATTGTGGTATGTTATTTGATGTATACATGTTTTAAAAACATTAGTTTCATACATTCTGTTGATGATAGCAACATCGGGTTGCTTCTTCCACACCCGCAAAATTAAAGGCAATTCAAATCATAGCCTAACGACTATTTGAATTGTGAGATTATATTTTATAAGGCTTGATTTACATTGAAGGCCCGATCTCTTTGGAAGCATTTAATAATTGTTATTATTTATTAATTATTGTGGAGGCACAATTTTCTATGTAGCCAACTCTTCATTTGTTAGTCATGTCTCTTGAGGGAAGCCGACATGTTATGGAGGGTTGCGTCCTCCTCCCTCCTTTGTGTATATATTCCCATTCATTTCACCTCATTCGATCATCATATTCATTCCATTCTCATGCATATCTAATGTGAGTTCATCCACAAGAGCAGATCGACATTATTGAAGGCTATAATTCATTATCATATATTAGCATCATTGTATTTCTGTGTTGCATCATATTTTTGGTGCTTATATCTTGGCCTTCAAATCGGCCTTCATTGTAAAGAAGTTTCTATTGAGATTCAATAATATAAGAGATATTATTGGCTGGGTTTTTCTCCCTCAAGAGGAGGGTTTTCCCAGGGTATCTGTTGTGTCTAGTATGGTATTTTGAATTAATTTATGTGCATCTAAATCTGATCATAAAATCTAACATGGTATCAGAGCGGGTTTGAGGAGATTGTGATTAGATTTGTTATTACAACGATACTCTATTCTCTTCGTGATATTTCTTTGTCTATCCCTACATTAGTCAAGATGGTGAATGGTCTTAAGATTGAGGATAGACTCGAGGGAGCATCCAACTTCACATCATGGAGATTCAGGATCATGCTTACCTTGCAAGAGAATGACTTGGGTGAGTTTGTGGAGTCCAATGTTCCTAAACCTGAGGAGGAAGAAGAAAGATATCAAGGCAATGAAAATGTTGGTTGATTCCGTTAAGGATCATATTGTTCTATTGTCTTTAAGTTGAAGACAACAAGAGACATGTTTAAAACATTGGAAGAAATGTACGAAATGAACAATACCAGCTGGACACTTGCATTGAAGCAACAACTACACCATGTGAAGATAGCAAAAGGATAATCAGTGATTGCCTACTTCATGAGGATTTCAGATTTGAGAGATCAGCTCTCGACAATTGGCCATGTGGTTGACGATAAAGATTTGACCATGCTTGCTCTCAATGGTCTTCCTTTGTCTTGGGAATCCTACATTCAAGGAATTAGTGCAAGATCAAAAATGCCTAAGTTTGATTGTCTAAGGGCTGACTGCATTGAAGAAGAATCAAGGTTGGTGGCTAGAGGCGTTGGTCAAAGTTCAAAGAATGAAGATATTTATGTTCTCGCCTCCCATGCTTTGAAGAAGAAAGGAAAAGATGGAAAGAAAGGTTTCTTCAAGAGGAATCGAGATAAGGGAAATGATGATGCTCCCGCTTCCAAGAAGAAGAGAGACATGTCCAAGATCCACTGCTTTAGATGTGACAAGTATGGTCACTTTGCCAAGCATTGTCCATCCAGGCTTAAGCAACAGGCCACCATTGCAGATGTTGATGATGCCTCTCCTCAAAAGGACTCTTGTGAATACTTGTTCTATTCGGAATTGTCAACCAATGTACCTACATATACCAACACTTGGCTGATCGACAGTGGCGCTTCTTGACACATCATTGGATTTAAGGAGCACTTATCAAGTTTGGTGGAGAGAGATTCTTCTGAAAAAGTCATTATTGGAGATGATGCTAGCTACTCCATGAAGGGGTTGGGACCTCTACTCTTCATTTGGATTCTGGCATTACACTTTAGTTGAGCGATGTTCTTTATGTTCCAAGAATCAAGCGCAATCTCATCTCCATTTCAACCCTAGAAGATAAAGGATATCAAGTTGCCTTATCCAAAGGCAAAGTTCTTGTGTGGATGGAGAATTCCAATTTCAAGGATGCTTAAGTAATTGGTGTTAGACATGAAAGCCTCTATAGGCTATGTACGCGTCCACTACAGGAATTAGTTCATGATTCTTCAAGCTTATGTGATCTTTGGCATCGAAGATTGGCTCACCTACACTTCTGAGCCTTACCTATCATGGAGAAGATGGTCACAAGACTTCCTAAGTTCAATCAGGAGCATGAAGGAACTTGCAAAGGATGTGCTATGGGTAAGAATTCAAAAGCTCCATTCCATAGGAGAGAAAGTAGATCTGTGTATTTTAGACCTTATTCATTCTGATTTATGTGGACCTATGTCTGTTCCTTCTTCAAGTGGTTTCTTGTATTATGTTCTTTTTATTGATGACCACTCTAGAAAGACTTGGATTTATTTTTTTGAAAACTAAAGAGTCCGAGGAAGTGTTAGAAAGGTTCAAGGAGTTCAAAGCTCTAGTAGAGAATATTTTCGGTAAAAGAATCAAGGTCCTCAGGTTTGATAATGGAGGAGAATACACCTCTGGCAGCTTTCAAAATTTTTTTGTTGATGCTGGGATTAAGAGGGAGTTCTGTGTCCCCTATAATCCTCAACAGAATGGTGTTGCAGAGAGAAAGAACATGACGATCGTGGAAGCAACAAAAGCCATGATTCATGACCAGGATCTGCAAACCTTCTTATGGGCAGAAACTTCTAGGACTACAGTATATGTTCAAAATAGAAGTCCTCACAAGGTCTTGGAGAATGACTCCGAAAGAAGCCTTTTCAAGAAAGAAGCCAAAAGTTAGTCATTTAAGGATCTTTGGATGTCCTATCTATGTCCATGTTCCAAAGGAAAAGAGAACAAAGTTGGAGCCTTTTGGCAAGAAGAGAATATTTGTGAGCTACAGTGAGACAACAAAAGCCTACAGGATATACGTTCTAGGTCAGAAATTGATTGAGATCAGTAGAGATGTCACATTCGAGGAAGATGTTGCATTTAGAAGATCCAAGGGAACTCATGTGGAGATTGACAATGATGAGTCCCCTCAGGATATGGAAGTTGACCATACTCTTGAGATTTAGAGGGAGACTTTAGAACCAAAGGAAGATGTTGATCCAGTTGAGCCCTTGGAACCTACTGATGGGCCTACCGATATAGTGATTAGAAGAAAGAGAGCTCTTTGGGCTAGGAAAACTATGCAAGAGGCTGAAAGGTTCACAACTCCTAGAGGTACATTCAAAGAAAGTAAAAGGCCACATAAGTTCTCTAGTTATGTTGCCTTGATGAGTCAGATTATTGAGTCTGAGCCTTCTAGTGTGGAGGAAGCTTCCAGTCAACAGGTTTGGAAAGATGCTATGTCAGAGGAGTACCAATCAATTCTCAAGAATGATGTTTGGGACATTGTTCCTAGACTCGAAGGCAAATCTTTGGTATCTTTCTGTGAAAACCCACGAGCCACGAATCTTGCCTTATACTTCTCAATGCTCCCATCAGTTGCATGCTTGATCTTGAAGAGCCATTTCTCCAGTTATGTTGCCTTGATGAGTCAGATTATTGAGTCTGAGTCTTCTAGTGTGGAGGAAGCTTCCAGTCAATAGGTTTGGAAAGATGCTATGTGAGAGGAGTACCAATCAATTCTCAAGAATGATGTTTGGGACATTGTTCCTAGACCCAAAGGAAAATATGTGGTATCTTCGAAATGGCTCTTCAAGATCAAGCATGCAACTGATGGGAGCATTGAGAAGTACAAGGCAAGATTCGTGGCTCATGGGTTTTCACAGAAAGAGGGAGTTGATTATGAAGAAACATTTGCTCCTGTTGCTCGCTATACTTATGTCAGAACCATCATTGCCATTACTGCATCTAGACGATGGAAGATTCAACAAATGGATGTAAAGACAACATTTCTAAATGGTGTGATCGAGGAAGAAGTTTATATCGAGCAACCTGATGGGTTCGAGGTACATGGGAAGGAGTCTCATGTTTGCAAAGAAGAAGAAGGGTGTATGGTCTTAAGTAGGCTCTCTCGTGCATGGTACGAAAATTGATCGTTTACCTGTCAAGTTTGCTTCTTGAAGAATGATGATGCTGACTAAATCTGTACTTTAAGGTAATTGATGGTGAAGCATTGATTTTGGTTTTGTATGTTGATGATTTGATTCTTACTGGAGAAAAGCACTTAATCATCAAATGTAAGAAAGAGTTGGCCTTTGAGTTTGAGATGAAAGTCCTTGGGCTTATGCATTACTTCCTTGGCTTAGAAGTCTGGCCTAAACTAGGTGAGATGATTCTAAGTAAAGGGAAGTACACCATTGATATACTTGAGAGGTTTGGTATGATGGATTGCAAATCCATGTCTACACCTATGGAGACCAACCTACATAAATTGAAGGAGGCTACAACTAGTTCAGACTTGGTGGATCCTACAATGTACAGGCAATTCATTGGGTCCTTGATGTATCTAGGTAACACTAGACCAGATATCTGTTATGCCGTGAGTGCACTTAGTTAGTTCATGTGTGAACCAAGACAAATACATCTTGTTGCAACTAAACATATCCTGAGATACTTGCATGGCACAGTTGGATATGGGTTGAGATATTCTTTAGATGCGGACTTGAAGCTACATGGTTATATTGATTCTGATTGGGCAGGGAGTGTTACTGATCGGAAGAGCACCTCTGGATGTTGCTTCAGTTTGGGATCTACTATGATATCCTGGTGCAGTAGGAAACATTCATCTGTAGCGTTGAGTACAACAAAGGAAGAGTATATTGCAGCTTGTATGGTAGCTCGAGAAGCAGTGTGACTTTGTAAGCTCCTTGCAGGATTGTTTGGACAATCAATGGAGCCTACTATCATTCATTGTGATAACCGGAGTTGTGTGAAGCTTTCTGTCAATCCTGTGTTCCACGACAAAACCAAGCATGTTGAAATCAAATACCACTATATTAGAGATATGGTATTGAGGAAGGCTATACAGTTGAAGTATATTAGCACTGATGAGCAGATGATAGACATTCTCACCAAGCCCCTCTCTAGAATAAAGTTTGTGTATTTTCGAGATAAGCTTGGTATGGTGGAGAATCCAACCTTAACTGAGAAAGAGACTCAGTATCAGTGATACCCTGTAATGAGTTCTTCTCTGTGAGAGAAGTTTGAGGTGAAATCCCTTGAGTAATGAGTTCTTCTTTGTGAGAGAAGTTCGAGGTGAAATCCCTTGATTAATGAGTTTTTCTCTATGAGAGAAGTTCGAGGTGTAATCCCTTGATTCCACCCTCTGGGAGAGCCATGGTGGATGTCATGTGTGTGACTCCATGACAACATCACATGAGAGAGTTCGTGATGATTTTCTTGTACTTGTGTTTCACCCTCTAGGAGAGCCATGGTGAAAGTCATGTTGAGGTGACAACATCACACAAGTGATGAACACTTGTACATACCATACATGGTTGTAGCCATTATGGTTGATATCATGTTGAGGTGATATTCGATATCACGATGAAGTGATATCTGATATCACGATGGGGTGATATCCTTCTTTTCCACATATGGTTGTAGCCATTGTGGTAGACATCACGTTGAGGTGATATGTCTTTTGCAGATGGAAGAATCATCCCAAGCTAAGAGGGAGTATTTATGATAGTAGCATTGAGTTGCTTCTTCTAGACCCACAAAATTAAAGGCAATTCAAATCATAGCCTAACGACTATTTGAATTGCGAGATTATATTTGATAAGGCTCGATGTACATTGAAGGTCCGATCTCTTGTTGGTGTGATCTCTTTTGAAGCATTTAATAATTGTTATTATTTATTAATTATTGAGGCACAATTTTCTATGTAGCTGACTCTTCATTTGTTAGAGTGATGTCTCTTGAGGGAAGCCGACATGTACTTATGAAGGGTTGCGTCCTCCTCCCTCCTTTGTGTATATATTACCATTCATTTCACCTCATTCAATCATCATATTCATTCCATTCTCATGCATATCTAATGCGAGTTCATCCACAAGAGCAGATCGACATTATTGAAGGCTGTAATTCATTATCAGAGATTAGCATAATTGTATTTCTGTGTTTTATCATATTTTTGGTGCTTATATCTTGGCCTTCAAATCGGCCTTCATTGTAAAGAAGTTTCTATTGAGATTCAATAATATAAGAGATATTATTGGTTGGGTTTTTCTCCCTCAAGAGGAGGGTTTTCCCAGGGTATCTTCTGTGTCTAGTATTGAATTTTGAATTAATTTTTGTGCATCTAAATCTGATCATAAAATCTAACATATTCCATGTAGAACCTAATAAGAATTGCAATTCAAATTAACTTATTAGTCCAACCATAAGTTATTTATGCCTCTATAATCAATCTTGGGAAGAAGAGACAGTACAAGGGGGATAGAAGTTACAAGATTTCATGCTAAGTAGACCACCCATAATGGATGACTGAAGTGTCTGCCATTTGTGGGCCAAGGGGGTTTCCTATCCGCCCTTCGACTTAGAAAGAATAAATGCTCTGGGCATGTTATTGTGACTTCATCTCTAATCTTCCCAATGGTTGATCATTAGAGTGGATAATAACTTTGAATCCGTACTGATAGTTACTTATCTGTTTTAAATATCAATATACCTTATATATGCCAAATAATTTAATGGATGTTGCAAACAATACAAATGATCAATTAATTTTTTATGAGTTATGGCTAACATTATTGCGAGGTTAAAACTAGAGTTTATTGGAAGTTATTTAAGATATACTTCTTACTTTTCCATTGAAATTGTGATTTTAGGGAAAAATATAAGTATCTACAAAAAGGGGACATTACAATTGGTATCTGAGCTTTAATCCTGCCAGCTTGTAGACAAACCGAATTTAACCACCATTCAATTAAAATTAACTATTGAGCTCCGTCTTAAGTAGGCCAATAATGCATTTCTATATGCATGTCCCTTTCATGTGTATACTTTGTGACTTACGTGTATTCATGAGTATACTTTGTGACTTACGTGTATTCATGCACATATACTTCTTGACCTACATGTATTCATGTGACTTACGTTTACTCATGTGTATACTTTGTGACTTATGTGTATTCATGCGTATACTTTGCAACTTACATATAGTGATGTGTATACTTCATGACTTACGTGTATTCATGTGTATGCTTCATGCTTTGTGTCTCACGTGTATTTATGTGTATACTTCATGTATCACGTGTATCCACGTGTATGCTTCATGCTTCCTATGTATACTTCATGTATTACATGTATTCACATGTATGCTTTAGGCTTTGTGTCTTACATATACGTATGTGTATACTTCATGTATGCTTCACACTTCATGTGTATACTTAATGTATGACATGTATGCTTCATGCTTCGTTTCTTACATATAATTTGTGTATTGCATATATCTATGTGTTTTCTTCATGCCAAATGTGTCTTCAACAAGATTACTCCTTGTATGTACATGATTACTTTATGGTATAAATTTATGAAAATGTTAAAAAATTTCTTTGTAAAAATGCTTCATGAGTTAGAAGCACTAACAAATTTAACTTATCAAAAATTGAATTATTATTAGTATCCCAATGCAATAAGGAAGAGTTGTAACTATTTAAGTGAAAAGGTGCAACTTCCCTTAAACTTGTTATAAAAGGGAGAGCATTTCATTTGAGAGGGGCATCCCTAACGTCATTGAAGAATTCAATTAAGAATAGAAACTTAAGTGATTTTGCAAGTAAATTAAATTAGGTTCTCAAGAATAGTGAGGATGTGACTCCCAATATGAAAAGTTGTGACCCTTCAAATATGAAAGACTCTGACTCCTTTATAATGAAGGGTAGTGACTCCTACAAGAAATGGATATAAAGAAATAATTCTACCCAAGGGATTCACCCCACCACCAACATATGCCAAAGAATGTAAGCAAACCCAAAAATCAAGATTGAAACAAATATTAAAACCTAAGTACAAAATATGTTTGTACATGATGTCAAGCTTTTTATGAATATTGAATGACCAAAATTATAAAATGTGTTAAGGTACAATTTTCACACAAACAATTAGGATTCAATAAATATATTCCTAACACCATAAAGTATCTGTTTTATGATAAGCATTACCATAGGGTATACTCGTACCTGTTATACATAACATAGCTATTCCATGTATGACTTCTATTGCAATTAGGGAAAGATAATTATTTAACTAAGATAATATCACTTATAGTGCATCACCAAATACTCCTTTCTTGGAACCTTGGGTGAAGTGGAAAGAAATACCAACATCAAACATCACCATTAAGATCATAGATGTGTGTCACACTTCTAATGCTCATCTTAATATGAGGAAAACTACCAAAGGTTGCTTGAAAAATCTAAGGTCCTTGGAAATTCACCTATTACCTTACTCATGCATATCCCCCAAGAATCGAGTCCTTGAGATCTCTTAATTGTTGAAAAGACTCAAGCCACTTCATTGACAATATTTATGCACTAAATAAACATCTAAACAATTGTCCATGCTAAACATCATATTTTTGAGCAACGGTAATGAAGATAGTTCAACTCTTTAGGAATTAGCTATATAGAAAATATTTGAGATAATTTTATTCCAGGCTCTTCTTCTCCCAAGTTATTTTTCTTGCTCTATATCTATAATTTAAGTCAAGGACATCAATATTAGGTATCTAAGATAAATTTGATACAAATCAAGCTACACCAAAATTAATACATAAGCCTATGCTAAGTTACATTATGGGTCGAGAACCCACAAATCCTAGGATCATTCTCACCTTTCAAACTTGGCATAAATTGATATATTGTTTAAATGAATCAGGTAAAATAAAACAATACTCTCCCAAGATATGAAAGTAAATTTAGCACCAAACATAGGGATATGTCAAAGAGGAGCAATAACCCCAATTATTTTGGAAGATTAGACAATAATTGATATTTGTGTAAATCTATAAATTTGAATCCTCCTATCGTTTGCAGTGAATGCTAAAATTTTGTATATCTTTTGTTTTATTGGACTTGACCAATCCAATAATGTTGTACTTAAGTATTATCTAGAAAAAATGTACACATGAGTCAATGATAAGAGAATATATAATTGGAAGATGTTTTAGGCTATTTTGCATTACATCCTCAAACAAACTCACCTTAAAAATTGGTTTGAATGTTTATGTGAAATGAAGTATAATTTATCTAAAGAAAGTTGTCAGTAGATTGTTTAGAGGGGATACAACCTATAGTAAAGGACACCTAGATCCCTTACTCAAATAACGATTAACCTTGCACAAAAGAGAAAGTTCTTGATATTCATAACTCCCATCTTCCATCATGACGAAGGTTACAAAATTTATCTATCATTATAGATTTCAACAAGGGGTAATGAAGGATTTGTAACATTTCCTATGATCCTTGAGGAAATGAAATAAGAGAAAACTTGTCTTAAATTATCAGTCTTGCCAATTTCCAACTCCTGGTTTTATTGTCGAGAGTTATTGGGAAATAATAAAACATAAGACAATAAATTTTCTGCATACCTTAGAGGATAGTATTAACCCTGTAACAACCACTTGCCAAGGACATAATAGTAGTATTGTTACCTAACTGTGCTTTTCAGCCCAATCAGGTTAAGCTGGGACAACACTGGTGTTTTACTTTGAAGAAAGAGAAAGGTTTACAATTTTTTTTTGTTAAGGTTTTCATAATCATACAAAATAGTGCCATGAAATGCAATGATGTTTAGTTCATGTTATGCAATTGATTTACAAGAAAGAGAGATTTTACACAAGTCATTGCATGAAATAATTGTTTATATGATCCCACACAAGCTGTGGGAGTAACTATATGTGATAGAATGCACAATAACAAGTACAGTGGAAGTAAGGGAAAGCATATAAAGGAAAGGTGGGACTTGTCAATACTTGAGTGAGTGACAAATCCCATTGTCCACATCAACATCTCCAACTGTCCTAGTGATAGCTCCAAGAAAAGACCTGTTGGAGGAAGAAAACATGATGTTAGAGCTTAGGGTCTCATCTCTACTCCTATATGCAGTAATTCAAAATGTACTTGTTATTCTACCTTCGATCAACAAATTGAAGGAGATAAACAGACATCAGATGCCGATATCAAATCAAGATGAAGCAAGAAAGAGAAATTCAGATCATGCAATCAAGGAGAGGCTATCGACCCATTTATTTTATCTAACTTGTTCGTTCATGTGTAGATGTAGGTACATAAAGACCATTCATCAATGATGCTTGTTACAACAATCATAGATGTAAGATAGTGTGAATATAATGCATAGTAGATGAAATGACATTTATGATCAATCATGCAGAGATTTATAAGTGAACATGCCTATAGTTTAGTATAGACAATAAAGAATAGTCATAATGACCTCTAGAGGCGCAACTTACAAAGCAACCAAAATATTAGATAGTCATACAGACCCAAAGGGAAATCAAATGTCTGAGGGGCAGTCCATAGTTAAGACCATGATCCCAATAAAGTTTTTTTTAGCCATTGTCAAAAAGACAATCTCATTCATTATTCATTGATGGAGATAGATCAAAGAGATGGCACTTTATTAAGGAGCAGCCATATTATGAAAAAAGATGACAACCATAATGCCATGAGAAGACTGTTATGACTAAATCAAGGAGCTTCATTGAGTGGGTGACAAATCATGGAACAATAAAAGAGTTGTAAAATGCAAGGTAAAAGGGTATAAAGACAATCAATGCCATGAATATGATTAAGACAGTCATTAATGTCTTCCAAAAGCAGAGTTTGAAGAGCATTTGAAGAGTTATTAGAGTGAAGGATTCATACAATTACCAACATTAAGCATTCATTTAAAAATGATATTGATATTGGCAAAACTATGACAATGAATAAGGAAAGTATTGTCAATATTGTGATATTCTCTCTAGTACACTGCCTCCAATGAATGTATGATGGTTGCTGACTTATGTGATAGTCCATAGAGAGGTTGTGCATTAAAGTAAGGACATGCAAGCTAAATGAAAAATCCTAGATACCAAATGTAACTTAAAGGTAAAAGACAGTGTGAGCATAGAGCAATGAGGAGTCCTAGTACAAGGACAACATCATTGCAAATACCAATTTGCAATTGGAGATATGATCAATCAGTGGATTGATTGCACACAAAGGAAAACTAAGGACAATCATAATCCTCATGTTAAAAGAAGCAACCCTTTCAAATTGTCATGATAGCCAAGAGAGCATTCAAGATTGAGTGGCATATTTGCATAAGTTATGTTTGGGTTGAGGACAGCCATCAAGTTTTTCAAGGTGACCAATGGAAGTATGGTTTTGTGTTTTCCATGATAGTACCTTCAGTCTATGCATGATAAGAATGTTAGTGAAGGTTTTCAAGACTAAATGACAATCTTGCCACATAGACAATTGATGGAGTTGCAGACTTTGCATCAAATCAGGTAGTTGTGTGACTTAAGTGTTGTTTTGAAAGAAGCTCAAGGGGTCTTTAAGGGCAGAGGGCATTCAAGGTCATAATGCACATGGTTATTCACAAAGGTTCACGAGGATAGTGCTAGGTAGATGATAGACCAACATACTCATTTTGATCATATAAGAGGCAACATGGTGTTGAAATGAGCATCAAATCAGAAAGTTTAAAGTAGTCTCAAGAGATAATGGTCTGCCTAGTCACTGAATGAAGGGCAATGACTAGTTCATATTGTTTGCAAGTGATAGTCACCAATAAAGGACTGTCATTAATCGAGGGCAGTGACTTCAAGATTAACTCCATGGGCAAAAATAATTGATTAGAGAGAAAGAGAGTCTGGACTTGAACAAAAGGAAAGCACTTGTTCTTTCAAGTAATAACAGCAAGGAAATTTCCTTCATGAACATGAAGCCTTCACATCCAATGTGAAGGATGTGAAGATGGTTGTAGAAAAGCTTATGGGAGAGTACATGAATCTGCTTCATGCATATGATATAGATGTCACACATTTGGATGTGAAGATAGAACATTTTGTTGAGGTACTATTTGGATCATATATAGTTGGAGGTGGTTTATTTACTGCTCTTAAAGTTCATGAGATATTTGAATATACCTGTAGCATGGTATGTCAATAAATTATTGTTGGTTATCAAGATTAACACCAAGATTGGGTAGACTTCAAATAGATAACTATGCACCCAATCAACAGTAAGGAAGATGATGAGTAGAAGAAGACAACCACTTTGCAAGATTAGGAGTCATAAAAAAGGGTAGAAATGCATGATTACATAAAGGTTGTGATAGTCCCCCATGATGCAAAAGACAATGGACAGTTCTACCTGAAAAAGGACTGTCATTTGAATGCAGAGGAAAAGGCCATGTGAAGAAACCACAAGGATGTCATATGGGATTGTTTCACATGTGTCTACTCGTTGAAAATGCAAAGGTGAAGGTAAGATGATCACCGATCCATTCCGTAAATGTGAAAGAGATGGTGTCAACTTTTATTCCAAAGTTACTATCAACTACATAGAGGCAATACTTGGAGCAATATTAGAGGTGATCACTTATTTGTAGTGAATGTTGCCATTCCCGGAAAACTTAGTGCTCTAGAACACAAATTAATTGAAGAACTTGCATCTCCATGGTTCCAACAAGTCTTTCTCATTCTTTTCTAAAGGTGAAGATCAATCAGCTAATAGAAAGCAAGACAAAGGAATGAATAAGAGGGTTGAATTCTTTCAAACCCTAGCAGTGCAATGATGGCCATACACACAACAAGAATTTTCCATACTCAAAGAGTAGCGCAGGTATCAAGAAATACAATGAATAGAGATTTCTTCATTTTTTCTATTACAATTGAGCATGACCAATGTATCTTTCACAGATAAGAAATAATCTTAGCATTTTCATCAAAATACCACAGAGGAAAGCTTACTAGTGAGGAGGATTGATCAAATTCAGCAAAAAAGTCCAGAACCTTCAAACCCTAGCGACGCAGCAGCATGAAGGCCTAGGCAACAAAGAAAAATTAAATGCCAATGAGCCCATGAGTTCTTTTAGGGCTTATTCTTTTGATTTTCCCAATAAACCCTAAAGTCTTGGCTGGCCAAGAAGGGTGTTTTTATCACCTTTATTTTCATAAATACAATTATATGTTAATACCTTGGTCAAGAGTTTTTCTTCACATTTGACCTTTTGATGCTTTTCCACCAAATTCTTGCACCCAAAGTGTTATCCTCTTCTTTGCATATTCACAAAGCATACATTAGTCCATCCTAACACTTATTAGGGTAATAATCAATTACTTGCCTTAATATTTGTTAATTTTATTGTAATATTAGTTTGTGTTAATACTTATTAAGGTAAATAACTATTTGAGTTATCTTTAATATTTGTTAAAATAAACTAATAAATTCCCTCAAATTATGCAAAGGAGAGTTGAGTCTTCAAGTCAAACTGGAGTGGAATTGAGGCGCCTTTGGAGTTCTATTTTTGACTTTGAGTCAATTTGAGATGATTTTGGAGTTTAGTTTGGTCAAACAGTTTGAGAGGGGGAATTTGGAGCTATTTTAGCTCAATTTTGATTAGTTATGGGCCCCCTTTTTATTGCTTTTCAACTTTCCTCATGAGAGATATTTGGAGTGTAGTTGATTGCAAGTGCCACCTCTTGGGACTTTGAGACTATTTTTGTATTAAAGGAAGAAAGGCTTATGGTTTTTTTTTCCTTAGTTCTTATTTTTCTTGTCTTCTCTTGCATGTTGTAGAGAGACTTAGAAATTTGTAGGTTAGATTTTCATATTTATGATACAACATTATTTTAGTTCATTTTTATCAATTTTTGTAGAGATTCCTTCAATTTTCAATATAATCAAAGGTTCATCTATTCAAATTCTTGTGTCTTGTTTCATGTTGAGTGGTTTGATAAAGGATTTTTTGTGTTTTACTTCAAAACCTTTGAATTATTTCATCTAATTTTTTATTGAAAGCAAGTATACAAAGTATAAACTTCATCATAGGTCACGAATTATGCAAGTTCTTTCATGCTTTTCTGTGAAACACTTTTGTGGTGAAATTTACTAGTTTGAGTTGTATAAAAAAATTTCATTGAAAAGTAGTTGTGAATCAAGCTGCAGATTAATTATTTTGGTGCATCACCTCCTAGAATTAGCTTTTCATTTCATCATTTATCTTTCCATCCTTTGTCTAATAAAAAATCCATTAGTTTCTAGGAGATCTAAAGGGGAACCAACCCATAATTTGGAGGTTCATTCTCATAGTAGGTCACCCACAACCTGAGTTTGATCCAATGTTGCACATGATTGTTGAGTTTCACACTTAGCTAAAAGGCGCAATCCTTCATGACAATAGTTTTTGGCACACCCGTTGGGACACGATTGGATTGTTTCAGTCCAAAGTTCACTCATATATTGTTGATATTAGGTGTGTATATCAGTAAGATTTACCTTTGGAGGCAAAATCTACACACATCTGGCGACTCTGAGCTCAAATATACTGGTTTCAAGGTGGACAAAATGTTGGTATGATTCTTAAGTTTTGATAAAAGCTAGTCTTGATATTCTGATTTCTAGGTATTTCAATGAGTTTCCAACTCCTATGAATGTTGAAAAAATGTATCCATTTCATGGAGAAAAGCTTCATCATGCTCCATTTCATGAAGCAACTGTTAGAGTACCCTCCTTTCAGCCTTACCAAGCTAATAATGATGCTGATTTTACCCCTAATTCCTTTGATTTACAAAGAAACCAACATGCATAGTGTGAATACCTCCCACCCACCCCAGTTCAGCCTTGTTGGTAGCCTATACATAAGCCAAATCAGCTTCAAGAAGCCTATTTTCTTCAAAACCAGTAGTATACCCTTCCCAACCAGCTCCAAGAGAGTGAAAAGGAGGAGATTGCAAGCATAAAGAGTATATTGCTTGACTTCACAAAGAGGATAAAAGAAATTAACAAAGAACAAGAGTACACCATACAATAGGAGGAGCTTGTTTACCAAGCCTATCTCCAACAGGTACAACAATCTTATGAGGCCTTTTGTTATCAACAAGAGATGGAAGAAAAGAAAAAGCATGAAGAAGAAGAGGAACAAATGAATCAACTTCTGGCCCAAGTTCGTACTTGGTTACAAGCTGAAGCTACCCAAAACCAGTCAATTAATCCTCAGTTTCAATCATATCAAGTGCCTGAACCAAGTCATCAAAGTACTGAACAGTCATGACGACCTTCTTAGACCAAGCATCTTGATTTTAAAATGCCAAACTTTGGTAAGGCCATTCCTTGTATGCCAATCCAAGATCAGGAAGAGGAAAAGGTTGGAGTACCTAAATCAATCAAGATTCCAAGTTGGTATAATGGGAAAAAGGAAGAGTTAGTGAAGGAAAAAAGGGAGTCATATGTTGTCTACAAGCCTCCATATGATATACAAGATGAGAGATCAGACTTCTTACAAGAAGGTAGGTATGAAAATGAAACTCTATGTGAAGAGGAGCAGGAGGTTGTTGTTTGTATCGTGTCCCCAGCTAAATACGAGCATAATTCATGTGAAGAGGATTTTGGATCAGGCTTGCCATTGGATCCCTTGTATTTTGATTCATTTGAAAAGTTTTCTTATGCTTTTTATAAGATGAATGAAAGCAAAGTACAAAGGTTACAAGGTAAAGATCTTCAGTTGCAAAGACAGGGTGCCCAAGTTTCATTTGAGAAGGCACCACATGAGGAGGAATAATTGGTTTCTTTGTTTAATCAACTACCTAGTTTTGTTGAGCAAGATGAAGAGAGCATATAGATACCCAACTTACCAGCTGATTTGGGACAACTAGAAGATATTGCAAAACATGATGTACTGCTGGTTCATGAAGGCGAGGATGAGATTGAAGCCTCAATCTATATGAAAGAGAAAAAGGACAACTCTATTTTGGAGGTTAATGAAAATACTTAGCATAAAGTAATTTACCAAATTGAACAAACAGTCAGATCCTAACTTGTGCTTCAAAAGGGTGATCTTAAATCTAAGGTGAGTCCTCTTATGCAAACAAGTAAAGAAAATTTTGAAGATGACTCTTTTTGGGATGAATTAGAGGATTTTTGTTCAAATTTAGACGTCAAACCAACATCTCAAGAGGAAAAAAATTATGAGTAGATCAGTGAGAGCAACCTTGATTTGAATAATCAAGAGGTTGAGACACATGCAAATTTTGTGCAAGTGGAACATGAGCAAAATCAAGTCATTGCTTTCCAAGTTGAGATTGAAACAACAAATAACCAACGAGAAGGCAACAATAAGAATTCAGTTTTCATCCTTTCAAGAGGATGCCCAATCAGAGATTTAGCTCAGATGGATTCAAACAAAGCATCACAACTCACCCTTGCACCTAAGGCACCCAAGCATGAGGTTGTAAATTAGGAGCAACATACCAACTTATTTATATACATCAAAACAACAGTATGCTTGATCAAATTCAAAAGGTGAGTGAGTTTAGTTATGTTCTTCAAGAAGCATTCCAACAGTTTATGGGGTATCTTCTTGATTCTCACCTCTTATCAACAATTCATAAACATGTGATACATCCTTTGCTAGTTAGAAGGGGAAGTTATTTCCCAATACCAGTTAATGGTTTCGTTTGACAGTAACCATTACTGTTTAGGGTAGGGTAGAGTAGAGTTTTAAGTTAATAAGTGCTAATTGCACATCTATTTCCATTCAGTTTTTGTTTTCCAAGAAGTGCTGTTGCACAGTTTGCTGGCCCTGTTCGGTGCCATTATAGTTTGCTTTCAGTTTTGTTTTGCTGTTGTTCATTTCTAACAACTGAGCTACATAGAGTTTTTTGAGTTGTAAAGGACAAGAATTGACTTTTATAACCAATAGATAAGTTTATGCTACTAGTCTAAAATGCTTAGCAGGCAAGCATATAGCAGAGGTCACAAAAATGTTACATAATTGTGCTTTTCAATTCAATCAGGTTAAGCTGGGACAATGCTGGTGTTTTACTTTGAAGAAAGAGAAAGGTACACAAAAATTTTCTGTTAATGTTTTCATAATCATACAAAATAGTGCCATGAAATGCAATGATGTTCAGTTTATGTTATGCAATTGATTTACAAGAAAGAGAGGTTTTACACAAGTCATTGCATGAAATAACTGTTTATATTCAAAAGAGAAGTGTTTATATGATCCCACACAAGCTGTGGGAGTAACTGTATGTGATAGAATGCACAATAACAAGCATTGGAAGTAAGGGAAAGCATATAAAGGAATGGTGGGACCCATCATTGCCTGAGTGAATGATGAATCCTGTTGTCCACATCAACATCTCTAGTTGTCCTAGTGATAGCTCCAAGAAAGGACCTGTAGGAGGAAGAGAACATGATGTTAGAGCTCAGGGTATCATCTTTACTTCTATATGCAGTAATTCAAAATGTACTTGTTATTCTACCTCTGATCAACAAGATGAAGGAGATAAATAGACATCAAATGCGGATATCAAATCAAGATGAAGCAAGAAAGACAAAGTTAGATCATGCAATCAAGGAGAAGCTATCAACCCATTTGTTTTACTTAACTTGTTTGTTCACTGTGCAGATGCAGGTACATAAAGACCATTCATCAATGGTGTTTGTTACAACAATCGTAGATGCAAGATAGTGTGAATATAGTGCATAGTAGAGGAAATGACTTTTATGATCAATCATGCATAGATTTATAAGTGAACATGCTTGTAGTTTAGTGTAGACAATGAAGAACAATCATAGTGACCTTTGAAGGAGCAACTTATAGAGAAACCGAAATATTAGATAGTCATACAGACCCAAAGGGAAATATAATGTTTGAGGGGCATTTCATAGTCAAGACCACAGTCCCAACAATGAACATCTACAACAAATAGGATTCATAAGGTGGCACCAAGGAAAACAAATCTCTCCAATAGTTGGCGTGGTTTATTACATACTTGAATTAGTCAATATCAAATATGCAACACATAACTCATATTGACTTAGTCTAGGATGAGTTGATTTACCTCATTAAATAGTTTGACCAATTCATTGACTTGCTGTTCATAATCTTGTACGTATTTATCAATTGTTGATATTTACTCAATGACATGGCATTTATAAGTTTACTAAGTCAAAGATAATTCCATACAAGGCGTTGACCAAGTCTTATTCTTATATCAACTTCGTGATTGCGAATTGATTTGGAGATTACTCACCTTTAATGCATGGACACCATGAGTAATATTCGGTCTTTAAAATACAATCACAAGTATAATATACTCGACCTTTGATTTAGTTAATAAATCGGCCTTAAAGCTTTGCCTAAGTTAATTGATCTCCAAGCATACACAAATCATCCATTATTTTATGCGTAGACCATTATCATACGCTTTTATATGATCCTCCACTTTAAATATTTGCATTTATGTTTTAAGCGCTAGTATAGGTTTATGTGCAACAAGTATGGAATAAATTCTTTGTCATTTGCAAAGCCATACACCCATTAGGGTCATGCCATATAGGTGTCTTAAATAACCTCCATACATATATTTACTGCAAATATATATATGCTTATTTCAACCTTAAGTCGATATTTAAGCTACTATATACTTATATATATACTCATTTATTAAGCAAACACCCAAGTATATATAAACAATCATTATGTATGTATATATATTTACAATACATTTTATATATAGATACACACACACACATATTCACACACCTCTATATAAGCATTAATGCTTATGTGTGTGTGTGTATATATTATATTATATTATATAGCAACATGATAGTCAAGTGGTCCATTCAATATCCAAATGATTATGATCGTGTGATTATATTCACAATAACATCATATTAATTACTTATATACATATATGTATATCTATACATATGTCATCATACTCGTATGGACATCCCATTATATCCAATGCACGTGTATGTCGACATATGCATATATCCCAAATATTCATTCAACCATACTATCAAGCATAGTAACATAAGGAAGGAACTCACAAGCTCAAATAGATAAACATCACCCAAGCATACATTCATCAGTAATCAAGGCCCTTACTAATGCAAACACATCATTCTAAGGATGACTTGCCATTTCCCCAATGCTATGCCTAGACTCAACCTTTCTATTGTGAGTGTGTGAAAGCTCAAATAGGTTACGATATTGGTTACCCGACCAAGATCTTCTCCTGAGTGATACTTCCCCTCCACCTGGAGGAATGAACCTGTCCCTGCAACCAGATCAACACATTTGCAATGGTAGTTAGACGTTCATAATAAATCCATATGCATCATAACTTTAGCATATTCATGTAGCAATAAATGTAAACATATGTACTCCTTCAAAGCCATATTAAGCATTTATCAATACTTTCACATAATACCTATTTTGGTATTCCACTCTTTAGCAAGCATATCAAACTCTTGATTGCATTTACTAACCTATTTACTCATGAAGGTAAAAGTAAATCAATAATAACAAGACGAGATGTGACAAACAACTAGATAGACAAAGATAGATAAAAATATGTAAAGTAAAAGACATGTGACAGAAGAAACCCACAAAGGAGGAGAAACCCTATCACAAATATAAAGACGCATAATAGAAACAAACCTCACAAGGAGGAGAACCCCTATTACAAATAAAGTAGATGAGATCAAATAGACAAGACAAGAAGATAAGATAGCATTACCAATAGCTTGTGGATCCCCTCTTGGCTTGATAGACATGATAAGCTTGCATGCAAGAGAGCCTTGACTGTTGCTCAAGAGAGAAATGGTAGAGCTTCACTATGAAAGCAAGATAGAGTAAGATGGAATGAAGAAGGTAGAGTAGAATGAGAGAGAGCAAGATAGAATGAGATTGCGTAAGAATGAATGAGAATGAGGGAAAAATAAAGTTTTGTGAGGCTATATGGCCGAGAGGATCCGTTACATCCGTGTTTTTTCCATAATGACATGTGCCATAGGAAAATGATGCAAAATATTCTCATTTGAATCTCTGAAAGTTTGGGAATGCTAGTTTGTTGCCCAAGTGTCCTACTCAAAACTTTTCACAAGCGAGGTATTTAGGCTGTTAGTGCTTCATCGTTGTTTCCTACGACATTGGAATCATGAAATTTTGACTTATAGGTTTTTGTGGTAAATGCGGTAAGCTAGATGCATAAGTTTGAAATTGCAACGGGGTGCAATTTTATGACACTACACTACTAAACCAATACAAAGCAATGAATGAATGAGAAGAGGATATCGATGCCGAACTCACTCCTTGTACCTCTGAACCCCAATGGTGGTTTCCACACCACCTTACTGTGTGAAATCAACAAGGTTCACTCGCACCATGCTAGGAAATGCCAGAAGGCTCAAACACACTCACACAACACATTGGAAAAGGGTATACAATCACGTCAATCATGAAGTAAACATTTATCAAGCATATCACACAAGGATAGTAGAGAAAATCAAGCATCAAACAATGATCCACATCACAAATCCATTGGCATGAACACCATGGAATACATAAGCATTCGCATTGGGGCACATCTACCAATGGAGGAAATCATCCATAATCTCATAGCAAAAGGACTAAGTCCTAGAGTTAACACATTTGTTGAATTCCAGGGTAAAAGCACAAAGTTGTGTCACAATTTTGGCCAACTAAACAGTTTCTATCAAACCTTTTTCAGGCAAAAAGTATTCGACCGAAATGGTTTGGATCGAAACCAGGTGGTGGTGATATGGCATTGACGTGGTGGCAAGTTTTCGAACAAAAAGATTTCAGTCGAAACCTTTTTGACTGAATATGTTCTGAATGAACTATACAAATATATAAAAAAAGGGGCCCACATATTTTTTGTGGACCTAGGTGTTCAGGCGAATCACTTGTGGTTGAGAGATTTTTGATCGAGCATCTCTTCCAAATAGGTTAAAGACAAGTTTGTTATGTAAAGACATGTTAAAGACAAGTTTGTTATGTTAATTGCAAAGAGACATAAAGTGGCATATACAACAACAAAATAATAGTACTAGAATAGCAAGAGTGTATATAAATATAATTTTTCCATGGATATACAATAACTCTCAAAAATAGAAGAGAAAATAATGTAGAGCATATATATTCGTTGTAGAAGATGCACCAAACTAAAGTGCTACCTCAATTTTTTGAGTGTACATGTATCATACAAGATTCACACATGAATATGAATCAAGAGAATACTCCAAAATATATAATCCTAGAGTTCTAAAAAAGAAGAAGAAATTGACCAACTACTTATGACCTGTAATGAAATTTTATGCGGGAAATGCATGTCATATGAAATGAGAAATGACATCTCATATAGGGGAGTTACACAAGTAAAAGAATAATCTTAAAATAAATTAATCTTATGATAAGTATCTATAATTCCACTAGACATGTCATATTAACTTATGGCACCATATGATAGTTAAGAGTAAATACATGTGGAAGAATTCTGAGAGCAAAATAAAAATAATGAAAAATAATTCTAATGTGCATATACTCATAACCCCACATTTGAATAACAAAATTGTCCACTAATTTAGGACAAAAATAACATCCTTGGACAAAGAAATTAAACATTATTTCCAATACCGATCTGTATCAATCATAAAAGAAAATTTGTAATAAGAGATGTATAAACATGGACATCCTAAATAAATGGATGCCCCACTTTGTTTTATCCCATCACTTTCCAAGAGGAGAGGAACATGGTACCTTTCCATCAAGGAGGGGTGGAAAGTCATTAAAGGGAGTACACGTGATGCACTATGTATCTTCCATTTTAAAAAGGGGGATGGAAAATCACACATCTCTTCACTTCTTAAGAGTTTGAAAATCGATATTTTGTATATATTTAACAGGTTAAGTTGTGGTTATAAAACAACAGATAATGAATGCTACATGCTTGGATTTAGAGAAGTATGCAAATCTTATAAGTCAAAGACCAAAGCCTATTGAATACTCACAAGAGCATATGTCTGGTCTGTTGGCATGGGAATTAATATGTATGTTACAACTCAAAGTTTTGAAATATTGTATCATATGTTAGGGTTTGAATGACTATTATAAAATCTATTAACCACAAATTTTAGTACAAAGCTTTTTTTAACCATCATATTGTAGTAAAGTTGGGGTTGAAAGGAAAATAATGAATATCCATGACTTTGTTCACAAACCTACACTAACATGGTTGAAGCTAATATGTTCGTGGTAAGTGGGGGTATACCCATATAGGGCTATCCTATCTCTATGATCTCTACTATAATCCATAACAATAACATGTTTATAAACAAAGACCATTTAATATTTTTTTAAAAGAAATCATATCAAAGTATTAGGACTCTACACGCTTGAACAAGAGAAAAAAATTGGTAATGGATATGATTGGAGATTCCCATTCATCAAAATTTGTTGTAGTGTTCCAATCTTGGCCTTTCTCTACTAAGCAAATTGGTCTCAAAACCTCTCTCACAATTAATACTCCAACAATTGTTAAAAAAACCTCAAGCTCTCTTTTCCAATGAGACATACTTTACCTCTTTCCTTCCCCATAGTTTCTTTAAGCTTCAACACCAAAATTTTAAATCTCTTTCCTTTTGTCAATATTTGTCATTACTTTTCAACTTCCACAATGAGATTAATTAAAGTTCCTAAGTCTAAAAGGGCTTATGGTAGGGTGGTTTTGAAGTTGTCTCATAATGACTAACAAGAAGGGACACTAATCTTAGCATTTAAATTTAAAAAATTAAAATTGAGATTCATTTTCATACACCATGTGATTGATTCTAACACATTGATTCATACACCTCTTAGATAGATTACATAATGCATCATGATATCAATTTGATTCTCAAACTCTTCTTCCTAATAATCCTTTGTATCATAAATATTTTTGGGATAGTGATGAAGTTTGATGCCAAATATATGAGCTTACTGATTAGAAAACGATAAAGCCTAGCTTTTCATGTGGTGGTATAATATGCTTTGCACACTAAATAAAGATGGTACATGATATATTAGAGTAACTAGTGCATGGTAAACACATCCTCTTCTATGTAATTATGATCTTTTGTGCTAGGTCTATGGTGTATAGATAACCCTTGTAAATATTTTGCAAGGCATCTTAAATAAAAATAACATAAAAAAATTGTGTATATTTGCAACCTATGTACATGTTTATTTAATTTCAATTTCATGTAAATAATTGTAAATTATAAATTATATTATTGTTCATAATTTCACATTTGTATGAATCTTGAGTTTTTGCACGCATGATGATTGTTCAAGTAAATGAATTTAAATTATTTCTGGTTTTAAAGTTCAACTTGTATATTCAAAAAAAGTTTTAGTTTTGAAAAGATAAATTTGTAATTTTTTTTAATTATATGCAAATCTCTATTTATATACATATGGCTGATCAGAATTCTCATATGGATGATCAGGGTTCTCATCACTCTACTTAGTCTAAGGAGCATGCTCAGTCTAAGTCTAGTTTTTATGAGGATAACATTAGGAGACTAGAAAATTCTTTGAGATGTTTAGACAAAACTATACATAACTCCCCAAATCTATCTAATAGAGAAAGATTAGTTACTATTCAACACGAGATTACACGTATGTTTGCTGTGATTTGATTATACAATCCATATGATGACATTAGAACCAAACAATTTCATATGTCCCTTGCTAGGAGTGTTAATGGCACTGGGAAATTTACATTTGTTTCTAGGAGAGTTTCATTAGATAATGGGCATAACATGTTCCCTTTTTATTAGAGGCAGGATAGGGTTAGAGGATATGCAATTACTAGGTGTATAGATGAGCTTGTTGCTCCTTTTATATAGCCTAGATGGTTGGCAACCCATCATAAATGACCTCATAATGATGAGTTGCCACTTTATTTTTGTAAACAATTATATGCCGAGTTTCAATTATAGTTAGACGTGGATTACACATCTTTTCCTTAGCATGCTAGACATGGCAAAGGGAGGTTTTACGACAAACCTGAATATAGATGTGAAGATTTTCCATCACCCATCGACACGAGGGAATTAGTTGGTCCAAACCTTTTGGTTCTTCCAAAATGTTTAGAACTAGCAATAGTAGAAAATCCAACAGTAGCCCCTACTAGATGTGATATTTTTGACAGTATTGCCACTATTACTACTCAAATCAATCACATGTCATCTGATTGTGTTACTATTGAACATCTGAAATATTGAGAGGGGGGGTGAATTAGTATTCCATAAAACCATAATAAAATCCATCTAATCATTATCACAATTTTGATTGAACCAATAAGAAGGAACATAAAAACAAATCAATGCAAACATACACATGAACACCAAAATTTTTACGTGGAAAACCTAGAAAGGGAAAAACCATGGTGAGGGTTAACTCACAATATATTATATCCAGATACAAAATATTACAGGGCTCACTGCCAGGACTCACTTTCCTTGAAAGGTTCACTACCTGAGTACAACAGATGGCTAACTGCCAAGATACAAAGATAGTGGCCCACTGCCTAAAGATTGAACTGATATAATACACCTTCAATGTGCAGGGTTCAGTTCCAATGAAGCTCAGAATATAAAGTACTGCCTCACACAGTAGTCGCTCAACAAATCTGCATTGATCCACAACTAATAAAACATTTAGGCTTGGACCTTTCCTCTACACACACTTCTACTCACACTCCACACTTCACTTTCTCCACATATCCATTTCTTATTCCTCAAAGCATCTATATATATACAAGTGTATCTTATTCATCAATTAGGTTGGCCTAATTAGATGAAAACAAAATAATCAAAACTCTCTTTGTCGATACCATATATGATTTAAACATTTTATCCATGTAGTGCATTATACCAAGTCGGCTAACATCCATAAAGCATAACTAGTCTCCATAATGTATTGCATATGCTAAGTCAGCCAAGACTAGAACACAGTTCTCCAAACCAACAAATAAACCTCAAAGCAAACACCTTCTGGATCTGAGAACACATTAATTTCCCATCATACCACCAACATAGAGACTATCAACAAAACTGCAACATAAGAATGTTCACCTTAATAAAATGTGAAGTCTCCCACACAGTATGCCAAACAGGAATGACAATAGAATACATAGTTGAACTCTGTCGGAGATAACTTTCTACTCACAACCAAAAATGTTTCAAGATCCAAGATATAGTTGTCTGAATGAGTCATGATAACATGGTTAAGAGATTAGAGTCATATCAGATCTTGCGGTGAATTCCAGACTCAAATCATCACAAAAGAGTATTATTGGCAGAGAACAACTTCTAGTAAACCAAGTAGATTTCTCATATAGTTATTGCCATGTTGACATCAATGACAACATAGGAACAACCAACACAAACCATCCATACTTCATGCTCATGTTGCAAGGCTTCCATAATCCCAACAGTTGCTAGATACTTATTATGCCCACAAATTAGCCTTCCTCCCACTGATGCTACATCCAACAGTTATGATCTATATATTCGTGCAGATCTACCATCACCCGTTAGATGTGGCACAAATGAGTGACGCGACTGTGTGTAATGTGTGTGCAATCTTCATCACCAATTTACTATCATCATACTAGTTTATTAGTGAGGATAATGTAAGAGGAAAACTCACACAACCCTCACACAAAATTATTCAACACCACCAACAACAAACAAGATGTAAAAGTTTACAACCACATAATTAATATTTTCTATTTAACTTGCAACACAGTTTCACACCTTCAACAAAATCTGATTACATGAGTTTTTGCAGCCATATAGGGTGAATAAAATCATTACAAAAGAGACTTGAAACAACAAACAACATCAAATAAAAGCTATAGACTCGTCTTCTTCAAATCACCTTCCTGCACATCAAAATTGACTCTTCAATCTGCCTTCTTACACAACAAACTTTGATAATTTTCAATCATGGATATCATAATCCATTTGTTGTTGCAACACCTCCCAAAACCTGCAACAAAATTTCCCTTTCTTCTCTCCCCAAGAGAAGCCACGCCTACCTCTCTTTTCCGCAAAAATCTAGAAGAATAATGAATTTAAAAATTTCAAGTAACCTCCAATATGCCTCCACTATCTCCATTTCTTGTAGCCTCTATTCTTCCACGTTCAACTTGGTAAAAATCTTCATAAATGCATTAAATGCAAATATTAAAATGTTAAAAGGCACTTTGAACCCATTTCCATGAAATTGCCAAAATTGGTTGACAACTAGGACTCCCACTCCACTCAACAGGACCCCGAAAAGCAAAAATCAAACAACTCAATCTTGGGTGTCTATTTTCATTGCTAAATTTAAGGAATAATAAATGAGTTGTCATAGAGTGTATCTCTCAAAAATCCATGCCCAAATTTCCTATTTGATTTTTCAATTTTCAAAATTACCTCCACAACTGTCTCCAACACATAAAATTATAATGTTAATAAAGACCAATTTATTTAAAATATTATTTTGGCCAAATATTGTAAGTTATTTCTCCAAAAACATAAAATACCAAACCTCAAGAAAATCAAAATAAAATGCCCTCTTTTTTCTTGATGAGGATTTCCCTTCACCATGGATGCTCCTACATTAGATGAGCATGGGATCCCTCTGGATGCTGTATCGACACATATTAAATGACATTTTGCTAGACAAATCATCTAGGGTGAGGCAACTTCACAGGGTACAGGGGGTATCAGGATATTTCAAACCATCCTACATCCCCTATACATGTTTGGATTGATCCTACCCCTTGCCCCTCTTAGCATGTTCTAGATTAGGTTAAGGTTACTGCACTTGATATTATTCTTGGCACATATAGCACACTTCTTTTTGGCATTGGTACTATACCATGTACAAGTGCCCCCATGATGTCCATGCATTCTTTTGAGATAAGTGGGATTGGTATTGCCATCGAGGATGTAACACAAGTACTTGAATAATTTATATATTTTACATTCAAAAAAATCACGTGTATCAAATAAAATTGATTTTCAAGTAGTTCTAACTCTTGATTGAAATAATGTATTTGAAAATTTCTAGCAGTATGGTGATTTGCTAGGCTTTGGAGATTTGGAGCATGCTAACAATCCTATACATTATACATTCGAGGTAAATTTATAATATTTAAATTACTTGATACATTTAGACATTGAAAGTAATTTTTTTTTAGATGACTTTACATATACACATGTACATTAAATTAAATTATGTACTTTCTTGTGCAAGGTTCGAGATAGGGATTAAGAAAAGGATCAGATTCATCTATCCATAGTCATATTAGACATCCCCCTCTTTGAGTTGTTTTACATGCACACATGAGTTGTTATACATTTTACATTATGGTTTGTCACATTATGTTTCTTATTATGATTTGTCATATCATATACATTTTACATTATGGTTTGTCACATTATGGTTCTTATTATGTTTTGTCACATTATATACACTTATATATACATTTCTTGAAATGGTTTTTCATATTATACACTTATATATATGGTGCAGTCAGGGATGGAGGGTCTAGGAATAGGACTATCCAACCTTGCAGCAAGAGTAAACACAACAAAAACTCAACTATTGGATTAACAGTCACACATTGAAATATAGAGAATGATCAATTATTCACTAGCAACATGCCCTGCCTTCCGACTTACATATTACAAAAAGATATGGCGTTAAAGCCCTTAATCCTTATCTCCTTATCTCTATCTTGATTGCTTGCCTAATGTAACTACATGATGCCTATATATATCAATTCCTAGCTCCAGAAAAGGTCCACATTGGCCTCAAGAGGTCTCAAACCTCGAAGTTGATGAAGCATATGAAAGGTCAACCAAACATATGATTTTCCTTTGATCCTTGGACAAACACTATGTGGATCAGAACGAAGGTTCCTCGATGAATGTGCATCCTTATGGGAAGGTCTTGTGAGCTCTGCAAGTCATGGGATAGGTCCACACACTTGAAAAGCCAAGATTGCTCGGTGAACGCTCTTTGTCCCAAATACAACTGACATTTTGTCAGCGATAACTTTGTACTGAAATCTCCAAAACACTTGAATTATGGACATGATGTAGATGTTGCAATGAAGATCATATATCCTGCTCCGCGAGCTATGATGATACAATGCGGTACAATGCGATATGAAACACTGAGATTGGGTCCTGACAACTAACTACTGAAATGCAAGTAAACATGAATGCAAATATTTTTGGTTGATGCAAGATTGCTTGAAACCTGCGATGCTCCTGCATCGAATGGTGCAGTCAGGGATGGATGGTCTAGGAATAGGACTATCCAACCTTGCAGCAAGAGTAAACACAACGGAAACTCAACTATTGGATTAACAATCACACATGGAAATATAGAGAATGATCAATTATTCATAGGCAACATGCCCTACCTTCCGGCTTACAGATTACAGAAAGATATGGTGTTAAAGCCCATAAATACAATGCGGGTCAAAGCCTTTAATCCCTATTTCCCTATCTCTATCCTGATTGCTTGCCTAATGCAACTACATGATGCCTATATATATCAATTCCCAGCTCCAAAAAAGGTCCACATCGGCCTCAAGAGGTCTCAAACCCCAAAGTTGATGAAATGTCTGAAAGGTTGGCCAAACATATGATTTTCCTTTGATCCTTGGACAAACATGATGCGGATTGGAATGAAGGTTCCTCGATGAATGTGCATCCTTATGGGAAGGTCTCCTGAGCTCTGCAAGTCACGGGATAGGTCTGCACACTTGAAAAGCCAAGACTGGTCGGTGAACGTTCTCTATTCCAAATACAACTGAGATTTTGTTACTGATAACTTTGTACTGGAATCTCCAAAACACTTGAATTCTGGATATGATGTAGATGTTGCAATGAAGATCATATATCCTGCTCTGTGAGCTCTGATGTTACAATGCAGTATGAAACACTGAGACTGGGTCCTAACAGCTAACTACTGAAATGCAAGTAAACATGAATGCAAATATTTTTGGTTGATGCAAGATTTCTTGAAACCTGGGATGCTCTTGCATCAAACACCCAAGGTTGAAGAAATGTGAGCCTCTTACTTTCCTGGGGCTAAAGGAAAACCAATGTTGTCCACCTCAGCCTGAGAAATCCATGATGAATCTTCCTCCGATCTTCCCTTCTATTTGACTAGATATTCCTTGTATTTCCTTCCTCTGGTACTACGTCCAACTTTGCTATCTAAAATTTCCTCAATTTACTCCGGATTATGTGCTATCTGGTCTGGCAAACCAACTTCTCTGTCCTCCGGTGACTCTCCTTCATGATACTGGTATAGGTCTGCAATGTTGAATATAGGTGATATGCCAAATTCCTTCAGTAGTTCCACTTCATATGCATTTCCAGAATCAACTTTCTGATAAGCTTACAAGGTCCAAACTTCTTCATCTTCAACTTATTATATGTCCCAACTGAAAATCTCTCTTTTCTCAAATATACCATTACTGTCCTAGCCTACTACAAATTTGTTGTATGCAAATTCTGCTTGCAGTAGTATCAAGTCCCAATTTCCTGCTTTACCTTCAGTCAAACACCTCAACAAGTTCCCCAAACTCCTATTCACCACTTCTGTTTGTCAAATTGTTTGTGGGTGAAATGCTCAACTATACTTCAGATCTATCTTCATCTTCTTCCACAATATCTTCCAAAAATATCCAATGAATCTAGTGTCTCTTTCTAATATTATACTCTTTGGTAGTCCATGCAATCTCACAATCTCCTTGAAAAATAGGTCTGCAACATGTACTGCATCACTAGTTTTCTTACAAGGTATGAAATGTGCCATCTTAGAAAATCTATCCACAACCACAAATACAGAGTCAAATCCTCTCGGTGTCCTTGGTAATCCCAACATAAAATCCATGATTATGTCTTCCCATGGTCTCTTCGATACTGTCAATGGTGTATACTCCCAGTGTTATGATTGTTTCCTTTTTCAACTTGACAAATCTTGCAACTTTGAACATACTTCCTGACATCCTTATACAATTGTGGCCAAAAATAGTTCTCTCACCAATGCTACGATCTTGTCAATCCCAAAATTTCCTACTAGTCCTCCGTAATGCTATTCCTTGATCAAATTCTCCCTCATTGAACTTCTAGGGATGCATAACTGATGGTTCTTGAATAACATAGCTTCTTGAATGAAATAATCCAACCATTTGCTTCTATCAGTCTCTACTGGTTCCTTGCAGGCCTTCCATGCCTCAACAAAATCAATGTCATCCTCATACATATGCTTCGGTTCTTCAAAAGCTAATACTTCAATTCTCATTTCTGTCAACAAACTCCTTCTCCGGCTTAATGCATATGCAACCTTGTTTGACTTCCCACTCCGGTGCTTCAACACAAATGTGTAACTCTGTAAGAATTCTACCCATCTCATGTGTCTCTGGTTCAACTTCCCCTGACTATTCAAATATTGCAAAACTTGGTGATTCGTATACAACAAAAACTCCTTAGGTAACAAGTAATGTCTCCACTTCTTCAAGGCCCGCACAATTGCATAGAATTCTTGGTCATAAATTGAATATCTTCTCCTAGCATCATTCAATTTTTATTGAAGTAGGCTATTGGTCTCCCTACTCGACTTAACACAACTCCTATTGCACTCCCACTAGCATCACAATCTACTTGGAATACCTTATCAAAGTTTGGTAATGCTAACACAAGTTGATTTGTCACCTTTTGCTTCAACAACTCAAAACTCTTCATTGCTCCAAATGTCCACTTGAATTCCTTCTGGTCACCCCTCATTGTTTATGTCATAGGTGTGCAGATACTACTAAAGTTTTTGATGAATTTCCGGTAAAAAATTGCTAGTCCATGAAATGATCTTACCTCTCCAACATTCACAGGTGTAGGCCATTCAACTATTTTTCTAACCTTCTTAGGGTCCATCTTCAATCCTTCCACACATATCACAAATCCCAAATACACTAGTTCCTCCTTCATGAAACTACACTTCTTGATGTTTGTCAACTTCTTTTCTCTTAGCCTCTGAAATACTTGTCTGATATGCTCCAGATGTTCTTCCTTAGTCTTACTGAAAATCAAAATATCATCCAGGTAAACAATGAAAAACTTACCCAATATTCTCTTCAAGACCTCATTCATTAGCCTCATAAATGTACTAGGTGCATTAGTTAGTCCAAATGGAATGAACAACTACTCATACAATCCCTCATTTGTCTTGAAAGTGGACTTCCATTCATCTCCCTCTCTGATCTTGATCTGATGGTATCCACTCTTGAGATCTATCTTGGTGAAATACTTTGGTCCACTTAGACTGTCCATGATGTCATCCATCCTAGGCAATGGTAATCTATACTTTACTGTCATCTTATTGATAGCTCTTAAATCTGTACATATCCTCCATTATCCATCTTTCTCAGGTGCAAGTACAACTGGTCCCGCACATGGGCTCATACTCTCCCTAATCAATCCTTTCTTCAACAATTCTTGTATATATTTGTTTATCTCCACATTCTTTGCTAGTGTCATCCAGTGTGTAGCTTTATTCAGAAAATTGGCTCCTGGAATGAGATCTATATGATGACTGATACTCCAGATTGGTGGTAATCCATTAGACACATTTTCCTATAAAAGATCTTGGTATTCTGTTATTAGTTTAGTGATTGTCTTCTCTGGTGATTCTTCTTCTCTTGTGGTTGTCTCTGCATCTATGGCTCCTGACTTCCTTGGAATCAAAGCAAAACACATGTTCTCATGCCTCAATCCATCCATAAATTTCCTTCCATCTACCAAATTGATTCTAGCTATACCACTTCACCTTCAGGTTCATCTTCCAAAGGTGTCAAGGTGATCCTCTTTCCATTGGATGTTATGGTATAGGTATTCTTCCTCCCATCATGTATAGCTTTCTTATCATAATGCCAATGTCTACCCAACAACATATGACATACATCCATCGACATAATATCACATAGCACTTCATCATGATATGGTCCTATTTTGAATTTTATTAGACATTGCTCATTCACTAGTATCTTGTGCTTATCTTGAATCCAAGCTATCCTATAGGGTTTCAAATGTTTTCTCCTTTCCAAATTCAACTTTGTCACCATTTCCTCAAAAACTAGGTTATCGGTACTACCACTATCAATGATAACTTTGCAACACTTACCTCCTGCCTTGTATCTAGTCCAGAACAAGCATTTCCTCTGCGGTGCTTCCTTAGATGCTTCTTTCTCTTGGATCAATGCTCTCCTCATGAATAATGACTCCCCTTTCTCAGGACTTCCTGCGGATCTCGGTGATTTCATTTGTTCTTCCTCCACATATCAGGTTCTTGCATGATTTTCATTCTTCTTACTTTGTTGGCGACACTCAAATGCTCTATGTCCTTCACCTCTGCACTTAAAACATGTTCCTCTAAAAGTTCTCTTGTCATATCCTTTCTCATCTCTCTGGTATCCATCATTGCGATAAGAATAGTAGCCTCCTTTGTTGTGGTGGTAAGAATTTTTGTCATCTCTCCCCTTTTGGTATGAATTGGTAGATCCCTTTCTTCCTTGTGGTATGTATCTCTGTCCTTGTTTTGCTTTGCATATGGTTTCTCTCCTCCGAAATGTGACCTTCCTCTCTGAAATCTACCTCCTCTTCCTATTTGCCTCTGCTCATTTCTTTTATTTAGCTTGTCCTCCACCTTTAATGGAAATTGATATGCTTCCTCTACCAAATTCATCCTTACCAAACTTAGCTCTTCCTCAATGTTCATCCTCAACTCATTGATATATCTTGCCACTTTCTCCTTGCTTGCTTCACTGTGTTTGGTCCTGATGATGATCTTATGAAATTCCTTAGTGTACTCTGTCACAGTATTTTCCTTCTGTCTTAGATTATGCAATCTCTTTAGTAGCTCCAACTCATAGTCCGTAGGTATAAACTGGTTCTTTAATTTTGTCACCATTCTATACCATTTCACAATCTTTTCTTTGCCTTTTCGATTTCTCTCCAATTGAACCTCTTTCCATCATATTGTAGCATGTCCTTTCAGCTTAGTCTTTGCAAATCTCACTCTCTCTGGATCTTCAATTTTTTCATATTCAAAGTATTCTTCAATGCCATTTATCTAATCAATTAACTCTCCAGGGTTTAGGTTACCGGTATAGTTCGAAATCTTCATTCTAGGTCACTTTCCTATTTTCGAAATGGCCTTCCACATCTTCATCTGATTCAAGTCTTCCTCTTTAGAGGTTTATTCAACTTGATCTACAACCTGAACTTCATCATCATCGCTTTCATCATTAGGTCTAGGGTTTAAGCCTTTTCTTCTGTTTTCTTCAACAACATCCAATCTCACTTTCATTATTTGCATAATTTCCATCATCTCATTCATCTTTACAACAACATTAATAGTAGTATGAATTCTCCTTGGCGACATCTCTTCCTAGGATCTGTTGCAATTGCCTCAAGTCACCAATTTGGCTACAGGGTCGCAACTGCCTCGCAATTGACGTTCTGTTGACCAACACCAATAGGCTACCTCGAGTTAGCGATCTGTCCACACAAATATCTTATAGAATTCCTTCACTCAACTTTACTCTCTTCTATCGAGGTCCGCAACTTCAACCTGATCTCCCAAGGTCCGCAACCTTCGTTCTGACACCCGAGGTTGAAGAAAAGTGAGCCTCTCACTTTCTTGGGGCTAGAGGAAAACCAATGTGGTCCACCTCAGCCTGAGAAATCCATGATGAATCTTCCTCTGGTCTTCCCTTCCATCTGACTAGATATTCCTTGTATTGCCTTCCTCGGGTACTGCATCCAACTCTACTATCTAAAATTTCCTCATTTTCCTTTGGATGATGTGCTATTTGGTCTGAAAAACCAACTTCCCTATCCACTGGTCTGCAGTGTTGAATATAGGTGATATGCCAAATTCCTCCAGTAGTTTCACTTCATATGCATTTCCAGAATCAAACTTCCTGATAATCTTACAAGGTCCAAACTTCTTCATCTTCAACTTATTATATGTCCCAACTGGAAATCTCTCTTTTCTTAGATATACCATTACTTCCTTGCCTACTACAAACTCCTTATGTCTTCTCTTCATGTTTGCTGTCTCCTTGTAGGTATTGTTCATCTTCTCCAGATGCTTCTTGACTTGAGTATGCATTGTTTCCATGAATCCTACAAATTCTTCTACCTCCACATTCCTTTTATTCTCCATATTGATATTCCTTAATTCTGCTACTCCTCTGGGTTGCTGTCCTGTTACAATTTCAAATGGTGTCTTCCCTGTGCTCTAGTTTACTGAATTGTTGTATGCAAATTCTGTTTATGATAGTATCAAGTCCTAATTTCCTGCTTTGCCTTCAGTCAAACACCTCAATAAGTTCCCCAAACTCCTATTTACCACTTCTTTTTGTCCATCTGTTTTTCAGGTGAAATGTTGAACTATACTTTAGATCTATCTTCATCTTCCACAATGTCTTCCAGAAATATCCAATGAATTGGGTGTCTCTGTCTGATATTATACTCTTTGGTAGTCCATGTAATCTCACAATTTCCTTGAAAAATAGGTCTACAACATGTATTGCATCACTGGTTTTCTTATAAGGTATGAATGCGCCATCTTAGAAAATCTGTCCACAACCACAAATACAGAGTCAAATCCTCTTGGTGTCCTCGGCAATCCCAACACAAAACCCACGCTTATGTCTGCCCATGGTCTCTTCGATACTGTCAATGGTGTATACTTCCCAGTGTTATGACTGTTTCCTTTTGCAACTTGACAAATCCTGCAACTTTGAACATACTTCCTGACATCCTTATACAAGTGTGGCCAAAAATAGTTCTCTCTCACCAATGCTACGATCTTGTCAATCCCAAAATGTCCTGCTAGTCCTCCGCAATGCTTTTCCTTGATCAAATTCTCCCTCATTGAAATTCTAGGGATGCATAACTGATGGTTCTTGAATAACATACCTTCTTGAATGAAATAATCCAACCATATGCTTCTATCCATCTCTACTAGTTCCTTGTAGGCCTTCCATGCCTCAAAAAAGTCAATGTCATCCTCATACATATGCTTCAGTTCTTCAAAACCTAATACTTCAATTCTCATTTCTGTCAACAAAATCCTTCTCCGGCTCAATGCATCTGCAACCTTGTTTGACTTCCCACTTCAATGCTTCAACACAAATGTGTAACTCTGTAAGAATTTCACTAGACATTGCTCACTCACTAGTATCTTGTGCTCACCTTGAATCCAGGCTATCCTATTAGGTTTGAGATGTTTTCTCCTTTCCATATTCAACTTTGTCACCATTTCCTCAAAAACTAGGTTATCGGTACTACCACTAACAATGATATCTTTGCAACACTTACCTCTTGCCTTGCATCTAGTCTGGAACAAACTTTTCCTATATGGTGCTTCCTTAGATGCTTCTTTCTCTTGGATCAATGCTCTCCTCATGAATAATGACTCCCTTTCTCAGGACTTCCTCCGAAACTTGGTGATTTCACTTGTTCTTCCTTTGCATATCCGGTTCATGCATGATTTTCATTCTTCTTACTTTCTGGGCGACACTCAAATGCTCTGTCCTTCACCTTCACACTTAAAACAGGGTCCTCTGAAAGTTCTCGTCATATCCTTTCTCATTCTCCGGTATACATCATTGCAGTAAAAATTGTAGCCTACTCTGTTGTGGCAGTAAGAATTTCTGTCATCTCTCCCCTTCTAGTATGAATTGGTTTCCCTTTCTTCCTTGCAGTATGAATCTCTGCCCTTGTTTTGCTCCGCATATGGTTTCTCTCCTCTGGAATGTGGCCTTCCTCTCTAAAATCTACCTCCTCTTCCTCTTTGCCTCTGCTCATGTCTTTTTTTTAGCTTGTCCTCCACCTTTAATGCAAACTGATATGCTTCCTCTATCGAATTCATCTTGACTAGACTCAACTCTTCCTGAATGTTCATCCTCAACCCATTGATGTATCTTGCCACTTTCTCCTTGCTTTCTTTACTGTGTCAAGTCGCGATGACGATCTTATGAAATTCCTCATTGTACTCTTTCACAGTCTTTTTCTTCTGTCTCAGGTTTTGCAATCTCTTCAATATCTCCAACTCATAGTCCACAGTTATAAACTAATTATTCAATTTTGTCACCATTCTATCCCATTTCACAATATTTTCTTTGTCTTTTTGATTTCTCTCCAATTGAACCTCTTTCCAACATATTGCAACATGTCCTTTCAACTTAGTCTTTGCGAATCTCACTCTCTCCGGATCTTCAATTTTTTCATAGTCGAAGTATTCTTCAATGTCATTTATCCAATCAATCAACTCTTTAGGGTTTAGGTTACTGATATAGTTTGAAATCTCCATTCTAGGTCGCTTTCCTATTTTTGAAATGGCCTTCAACATCTTCATTCAGATCCGATTCTTCCTCTTCGTAGGTTTCTTCAGCTTGATTTGCAGCCTAAACTTCATCATGATCACTTTCATCATTAGGTCTAGGGTTTAAGTCGTTTCTTCTGTCTTCTTCAACAACATCCAATCTCACTTTCATTGTTCGCATTATTTCCATCATCTCATCCATCTTTCTAGCAACATTAACAGTAGTATGAATTCTCCTCGATGACATCTCTTCCTAGTATCTGGTGCAACTGCCTCAAGTCGACAATCTAACTACAAGGTCACAACCGGCGATATGTTGACCAACACTAGTAGGCTGCCTCAAGCCGGTGATCTGTCCACACAAAGATCTTACAGAATTCCTTTGCTCAACTTTGCTCTCCTCTCTCGAGGTCTACAACTTCGCTCTGATCTCCCAAGGTTCGCAACCTTGCTTTGATACCACTTAGTGCAGGCAGGGATGGAGGGTTGAGGAATAGGACTATCCAACCTTGCAACAAGAGTAAACACAATGGAAACTCAACTATTGGATTAACAATCACACATGGAAATATAGAGAATGATCAATTATTCACTGGCAATATGCCCTGCCTTTGGGCTTACAAATTACAGAAAGATATGGCATTAAAGCCCAAAAATACAATGCGGGTCAAAGCCCTTAATCCCTATCTCCCTATCTCTATCCTAATTGCTTGCCTAATGCAACTACATGATGCCTATATATATCAATTTCCAGCCCCAGAAAAGGTCCACGTCGGCCTCAAGAGGTCTCAAACCCTGAAGTTGATGAAACGTGTGATAGGTCAGCCAAACATATGATTTTCCTTTGATCCTTGGAAAAACACAATGCTGATCGAAACAAAGGTTCCTCGATGAATGTACATCCTTATGGGAAGGTCTCCCGAGCTCTGCAATTCACGAGATAGATCCACACACTTGAAAAGCCAAGACTAGTCGATGAACGCTCTCTGTCCCAAATACAACTAACATTTTGTTAGCAATAACTTCGTACTGGAATCTCCAAAACACTTGAATTCTGGATATGATGTAGATGTTGCAATGAAGATCATATATCTTGCTCATCGAGCTCTGATGTTACAATGCGGTATGAAACACTAATACTGGGTCCTGATAGCTAACTATTGAAATGCAAGTATACATGAATGCAAATATTTTTGGTTGATGCAAGATTGTTTGAAACCTGGGATGCTCCTACATCAATATACATTACCTATTATGATTTGTCACATTATGGTTTGAATATGGTTCTTTAATGATCTCTAGTTATAATGAATTGTAAATTATATATCTAAATTTAAGAGTACATGCATGTTAGATTATATATTTAAAATGGGTGAACCTTGAACATAAATAATAGAATTTGATGTACACTTTAATGATAAAAGGGGTAGATCATTATGATTGATAAATGCCAAATATTGTGATATTAATGTCGATAATACTCCATGCCTTAATCTTGTTGAATTTCCACATATCTTTAATTTAAGGTTACATAACTCTAGTCTATGTTAAGGTTTTGATAGTAATATTCCTTATCAAATATATGTAGTACGGTTGGAGGACTGGAGGCTGAAACTTGGTTAATTGATTTGGATTGTGTCTTCGCTATGCATCCTTACGACATTAATACTAGGGCTATGTGCGCCATCATGAACCTTAGAGGCTTCGCATCCACATGGTGGCGATTAGAAGAGCATAAATTACACCTAGACATTGGTTTAGTGACCTGGGAGTTATTCATAAAAAGGTTTAGAGCCCGTTTCCTATCAGAACACTAGAGACAACGCTAAGCGGACGAGTTCCATGAGCTGAAACAGATGGCAATGTCTATAGAACAGTACATGCGCTAGTTCTATGAACCTAAGCAATATGCTGGGATCGGTGACGATGAGGGTATGCTAGTCCATCACTTTATTAGGGGCTTGAATGCCCACATTAGTGGAGGAGTCCAAGTCTTCAAGCTGAAGACTATGGAGGTGGCTTTGGAGAAGGCCCGCTTAGTGGAGGAAAACTTGGCTATGGCACTTGGGGGTCATATAAGTGTTCAGATTGGCAGTGCATCTTCATCTGGTTTTGGTTCTCAAGGTGGTCTGACTCTAGCTACAGGGTCCTCAAAGGGCCATCAGGCTCCCGCTAAGGGTGGACGACAACAACAACAACACTCTGAGTCTAAACATAAGAATTCACAATCTCATCTTGGTGATGGTAGTTCACTCTAGGAAGAACTAAAATTGGTGGCATAACAAGTGCAACCGTTCTGAGCAGCTTGCATAGAGCACCCAAACCGTAGCTAGCGGGGGCAGTGTTGAGCAGTCTAATGCACCTTCAGGTGAGAAAGGTTTTGGCCGAGGCATAGGTTGCTTCTCTTGCGGCCAACATGGCCGCATTGCTAGGTAGTGTCCACAGAGGAACACTACAGGTTTCAGTCAGAGGCTAGCTGCTTCTGAACTGATGGTGGGCGATGCAGGTAGATCTCACCAAGCATTTGGGCGGTTAATAACCATCAGGTTGGGCATCAGGGGACAGTTGTTGAGGCTTCCGGTAGAGGTCATGTAGTTGACTCAAGAGCACGTGGATGAGCTAGTGATGTTCTAGTAGGGTCTTAGCGTTGTTGTGTCTCTCGTGTTGTTTTCTCTGCATTGACACTTTTTATGATGTATTATCTTGTGAACTTTGAGACTGTGTTGGTGGTTGTTCACCATTTTGATTTGGTTGGAGAACAATTATTTGACTTGGATGATTGTGATATTCGTTGTTGGAATTTCTGTTATGATGATGAAGTGGTTGTGTGTTTTGCTTAATTTGGCTATGAACTGTATACGAACATGTGACCTTACTTATTATGCATTGATTAATGATTCCTTTGTGATGTTGATTGTGATAGAATTAGTGTTATTGATGATGTAATTGATGTACTTGATGTGGTGTTTACTACTTAGAGTCTGGGTGAGAGGATTATGTAGCATTGCTCATTCGTGAGCGCCTTGCTATGCTGCGACTTCCTCTCACGGTGTGCTTGTGATAAGATATATATATTGCTTGATGTTGGTTTGATGCAGGATGTAGGTACCGAGCACCAACTCCGCCTGCATTGTTAGGCTTAAGCATGCCCTATAATCCTAATGGGTATGATGTGGAAACTAGAGTTGACAAGAAAGTCCCCCATCCTAGTCCGTCACCTTGTCTTTTTGTTTGACGATGTTGTCAGTTTGTGACCCCATTTTTGTTTTTGGTATCGTTCCATTTTGAGTCGTCTAATCTTGTTTAATTAATTATGTTATAATTGTTGATATAGTTGTTAGTTCGTTGTATTGTTGAGCTTATGATTGCGTGCAACTTCCAGGAGTAAGTCGATGCTTAGGGGGGGAGGATGTAATGTCCCTCCATTTTGGCTTTGTTTTTCAGGTAAGTAGTTATCTGTTATGTCATGTATTTTGTTGGTTATGATATCATTAAATTTGTGGAGAACTTAATAGTTTATATGGCTTTGTTTAAATTAATTAATTAAATTAAAATTGATTCACTATGGTAATTCAAATGAATTTGGAAAATTAAATAAATCATTAAATAAATTAATGTTACAAAATATAATGGAGGTGGTTGTTAATATATAAGTAAATTAAATTTCTCTATTAAAAATTAAATGTTTTATTAAATAATTAGATTAAATTTTATTGTTTTAATTTATATTTTAATAAATTATTATCAAGTGAAGGTAATTACTTAAATATGGCGAATAATGTGATTTTAAATTAAAAGAGATAAGGATTTCAAAATTGGTGTTAAAGCATGAAAAAATAGAAAGAACAGTTGGTAAAAGATAAAAGTGTGCACATGCACGACTCAAAATTGGTTTTGGAACAAAAAACTTGTTATTTTTCTAGATTTTTCTTGTTTTCGAAAACTCATCCCTCAAATGGGTTTGATTTTTGGAGTGGAGTTGTTTTTTTTCATTTGCAAAAAGAAAATTTTTCTTTGCAAATTAATGGAAAAAGAATATAGTGTTAAGATGAAAAATTTGCTCTTGGGATGTGATTGGGTTCTGGAGGAGGGTTGGTAGTTGCGAAACAAGTGAGCTTCAACACACTTTCCCCAATTTTTCAAGCGTAGGAAAACAAGTAGGTGTTGCATTTGATTTGGTTTGCATTCTTCGTTTATGTTAACAAATCCTTTCTGCCTGTCATCTGGAAATGACTGTTAGAGTACCTTCTATGAGTCAAATCTTTGTTTGCTAACAGATGGTTGTTCAGTGTATGCAATTCCATCCTTGAATTGCTTTAGGGTTTCCATTAAGCCTTTTTCATTCTCCACCAGCCGACATATTTGTGCCTTCATTCTTAATCTTCAGATTGATTTTGGTTAATGTGTGGGATGCAAGAACATTGACTTATCGAGATAACCAATATTGTATCGCCTTGGCTGGTAGTGCTTAGAAATCATTAAATTTGTGGACAACTGATGGTGCGTTTTATGCTCTTCTCTTATTGAATTCGATATTTACTTGTGACATCTTGTTATGATCTTCTTGTCTTTAACAATGGTAGATTCTATTCATAAACACTAACTAGAGAACTATGCATGGGTTGCATTACTCTTTTGAAGTCTAATATTGCCTTGGGAGGTCACTATATTAAAAAAATTTCGATAGGGATAAACATAGCTGTAGCAATCTCTTGGAGGTCGCTAGGTGCATCGGTTATATTCTGCAGTCGTGGTCATTGTGTTTCGGCCTACACCCAACCGGTATAGGGCACCATCATTTTTTACTCACTACGTAGACTTTATAGCATTGTCCCTGATCTTGCTTGATAGAAATTTCTACTCACTACATTTCACAGCCCTTAGGAACTGAAAAATGATTTAAAACTCTTGTTGGTTATCAAGGCGTCTTCCCTATAAAGCGCAAGCAAACAATAAGTAACTATTATCGTTATTCCTGTCTGATCCATAGAGTTTAATTTCTTGCTTTAGTTTTTTAATAGTTTCTGTTGCATCACTAATGGTCTTCTCAAAATTTGTCTCTGCTTAGAATCGTCCTCTTTCATTGTGTTAGTGTGAGGTTTCTTGCTGCCTTGGAAAATGTTCAAGTTGTGACTATTAATGTGTGAACAGGCCGAACCTTCAATGTCTCAGTCCTTAAGCCATGCATGCCACGCCTCTTCCTAACTCTTTCTCCATTCGTTGCTTGTTGTTTCGGTCTGCTCCTTTGGTGGTATCAATAGCTGGAAGTATATCTACATTTGGAGTTTGTTTTTGGAGTATTTTAGAATGTTTAGACTGTTATTTTACCCACCTCTTCTTAGAGCTCGACTTCCTTTCTTCATCATTTTCATTCCGTTCAAACGTTGCAAGAGGAGAACTCTTCGCGAGCATCATGTAGGAGTTCTTTGAGACGTTTAGTGTTCCCTGTTAAACTGATTTTATAGATTATAGGAATTTGGGTAGCAATCTTTAAGTGGACGATCTCTTTATTCTAGATTTGAGTTATGGATGGTTGTCATTATAAATGGTTGAGGAATGTGATCCAATTAAGTGCATTGTAATGTTTAACTTGTAATATTATGTAATGAATAAATAGGAATTTGTTTTTAAATTTATATATTTTTATATATACAAACGGTATTCTGGTTGGGATATGTAGTTATATATGTAAATGTACATGTAGATATAAGTATAGCATGGTTATAGTAAAATAATAGTAATAAGGTTGTGGTGTATATAAAGGGAATTATTTTGATATGTTTAAATAGTTTTCTTTAGTTAATTTATGTAATTATGGTCGATTAATAGTATTGCTATGAGAATTTGATAATATTTTGGTAAATTGAAGTTGCAAATTTATATTATTTTTTTTGTGTGTAATTAGAGCAATAAAGATGGTTGTTTAATTAATGTTATAGTTATATTTTAAATATTTGTGTAGAAGGTAGTTCTATTGTTTGAATTAAGAAGATATATAAAAAAAAATATTATTATTTGTAATGAGAAAGTTATAAAATGAATTTCTATAATTTCTTTGATTGTCTTAAATGATTTCTCGATGAATGGAAAGATTAAATGTAATGATGAGTTAAATGATCTTTGAAATTTTTATCACTTTGTTTGTGTTAATGTGTTTCAAAGGATTTTTTTTTTGGTGGTTCCATTTCAATGCATCTTCCTCTTGAGTTGATTTTGTTTTGAGGGGATTTTTATATGTTGAAGTTTTGGGTTGGAACCGTGTTGCTTCGATTTACCCTCGTTTGTGGGTTTTTGGGTAGTCGTTCTTCTTGGGCTTCCAAAGGAGGGGAAATATTATGTTGCTTCATAATTAATCTCCATTTTGGGTTCTATGAATGAATGCTTTTATGCTCAAGTTGTTTTTATGGGTTTAGCCTTGCACTTGGAAATGGAATTATTATGAAGTTTTTGCGTGAGATGGTGCATGTCTCACTGGATGTATTTATTTTTGGCTTTGAAATTTTGTGCAAGTGGGCCTACCCCATTTGTGTTTATGAGTTTTGTTGCTAGAAGGGAGAATGGCTTCCCACGAGGGCCAAAACCCTAAGTGGTGTCCTAGGTAACTCGTGCGGAAGTTGAGTAATAAAGTGATAGCCTAATAAATATTTAGGGGGTGCGTAGTAATTCACACTAATGAAAGATAATGTATGCTTCTCTCATGGCCCAAGCACACATTTAGGCTTGGGATGAGACGAAAAGGTCTGGAATGGCAAATCAACTACCTTGTCTTCAAGAAAGGTGAGTTGATTCCACATGTGTAAGAATGGGGACCAGGGATTAGTTGAGGTTGCTAGGGTAACCCAGGATAGGGGCCGATAACCTATAAAGATCCACATTGGGTAACCCATGTCGATCCATGTGATGAAACTCTACCCTGAGGCAACTGCATATGTTTATTGCTTCCTCTTGTTGCCTTTGTTCCTCTGGAAGCGGATGTTGTCTTGTGATTGTTGTTACTCCTGTCATGGAGTCTTGTTTGTCTTTTTTCATCTGACTATTTTGGTTGAGGTCCTTTCTTGTCAACTCCTAGCACAACGGGTGGGCCTTCGGGTCCACGTGGTTAGGTGGAATGTGCTTTGCACCACATTGAGTCCCTAGTCGAGGATCGAGATGTGCAGATTTGTACCACTTGTGGTGACTTCAGAATTGTACCCGAGTTGGAGCTAGTCTTGATACTTTGTATTCACCTTCTTCAGTTGTACTATTCTATCTTATTGTATTGTTCCTGTTCATGTTGGGAAACACTTCTATAGTATTGTAATTCTTGAACGATGTAATGTAAAGAAACAAATGTAATGTATTATTTTACCTTTGTATACCTTATGCGGTTAATGATTCATGGTAGCCGTTATTTGATGTGCTGCATCTGTGGAAATATGCTCCATTGATTTCACCTGATGATAATATGTTTATGGTTATTGGGGTTAAGTTAATCTTGTTTATGTTGAGTTGTTATATGTGGATGTTTCTTATTGATGAATTATAATGGACGTATGATTATTGTAAACGTATGCTATATCATGGTTTATAATGTAATCTTGGAATTTGTTCGTTATCGATATGGTATGGGTTCAGGTTTTGTAATGCCGTCATGTGTACCCTAGAGGACGTAGTTAGTCTTGTATATGTGTAACTACATCTCATGTATACTATGTTAATGTACATCTTATGTTATGCTTTACTTTCAAAAAAATTATTATTGTGCTTTAGTTGTTAGTTCTTGTTGTCCTTTGGGGTTCGCGCAGCGAGGCATTACATTTTTACTAACCCTTGTGAGGTTTTATAGAGGTGGGAAATTATTGGGATGAATTGTATTTACTAATAACATAGGCTTGAGATGTCATGAAGATTATGATAATACAATTAAAAAATGATATAATTTGACTCCCAAATTTTAGAGATTTATGTCTTCAATTGATTCCAAATTTGGTGGGATCCAATAAAATTTGATGAAATAATTTAAATTCATGAATTCTTCATTAAACAAACCTACTACCATTGTACCTAGTTTTGCTAGTGCTAAACAAACTTACTTCTAATAAAATTAAAACTTATAAATTTTGTAGGATCTAATAAAATTTGATGAACTAATTTAAACATGACTTCTTCATTAAACAAAATTACAAGGAAGGGAATGTTGTTGATAGTTTAACCAAAGCATGAAATTAATCATATAGATGTCAAAAAAATTACAAGAAAATAAAATTTACACCTTAAGAAAGCTTTATAAGCAAATAAGATCACAAAAAAGAAAGCTTCATGGACTACTAATTCATTCAATATCTATCTAATTATATACATAAAAATATGACTTATTGACCTATCTAAATTTGACCAAACTTGAAAATATCCATCTTATCCAACAAAAAATCCAAATTTAGATCACCACATTGGATGAAAATTATTTGAATTCAACATATATTAAAAAGATTTTCAAATTTAGGTCCAAATGTTACATGTATATATGATCATAGAAAATATATATGTACATAAATAACTTAAATTTCTTGGTACATATAATATGGATCCTTTGTATCTTTTACTATCTCTAAAATATTTTCATGATCTTCAATAGACAACCTCCACTTTTGTTTGCCACGTCCTCTTTTTTGTAAAGTTTCAAAATTTATTCTTGTTGCTATAAATGACTATAATGTAGAACCTTTTGTTTGGACATATAATCAATAAATATAATACCATTTGTATCTATCTTATATTTGTTGATAATATGTGCCTTCAACAACAACTGCTCTAGTGGGATACTCTTGTCCATCACCATCTATCATTGATTATGACAATTTACATTTTGGTTGTGTACATCTTAGTAGATAGTAATCTACACCATCTTCATTGTTAGGATCTCCAACAACATCAAAAATATTTCTTGCACACACCATGTAGTAAACATATGTAAATACATGATCAAATTAGAGTTTTAATGTAAATCATTTAAATATTTCTAACCATGCTCAACTTAAGTCTAGATTATAAATCACTTTTAAGTTAAAGTTTAATTTAAAAATTTAAAATTTACTTGTAACAACTAAATCATATACAAATTCATAATCAATTGAATATAGAGGATCATAAACATCTAAAATGTCATTATCTTCAAAAGTAGGCATTGATATTAATTGTTTTATTTCCTATTGTGAAACATACCCATCTTTAATATTCTCACATTGTAGAGTATTTGCATTATTTTCAATGCAGTCAACACAAAAACATGATTTTTCTCACTTGAATTACAAGAGGCTTGTTATGTCCTGTTGTCATAATTTGACACAAACTTCTAATACCATTAATTGTTTGACAATTATAAGGCTTTGATCAATCAACATCAATAAATTTAAAACATCCAATTAAGAAGTGTATAAATTTGAAAATTCAATTCATGTACACTTTCAAATTCAAATAACAAATTCATTTATGTACCTTTAACTTCCCAAAAATAGTGCATGTTATATATTGAGTCACGGATGAGAAAATCAATTTTGTACTATTCAACAATTTTATTCACATTATATATGACATTAATTGCAAGTTCATGTTTGAAATGTCAGGTTAAGAGGTTTAACAATTTAAAATTTAAGAATTTAAATTTCTATTCCATATGGTGTTACCTGCAAGTTCGTTTTGGAAAAGTGCACGCTTCACACATGCTCTTGTTCCATCATGCTCTTCTTTTTCATGTCCACTCATAAAAATTCCACAAAAGAATAATGTCACGTCTAACATGTTGTTGGCTTAACTAATTAAAAGCTTTTGTAGACTTAAATTGTCCTGTGAAGTTACAAACATTTTCATTCAAACCAAATTAGTAAAAAAACCTATATGTGCACAACATATAAGTAATTGAATAATTCAAGTCTTAAAGTAAAGTAAATAAATAAATAAATTATTTTAAAAAATAATAATAAACACTTACCAGCACATCCATCAGACCATATCTAGTGTTGTAAAGCATTTATGTGACATTGTTTCAAGTCTTCATGAAACATTCCAAAGCAATGGGCTACATAGCTTCTATCATGAACCGTATCATCAATGATATAAAAGTTAATCTCTTTGATGATAATTCATTCATCTTTGCTACTTTGTACACCATCCACATGTAACTCGACATGTCTATAACAAACTTGTACAAAGATTACAACTTGCTCTGAATGATAATATTGACTTTGAAACTCAGTTTGAGGACTAAATGTGTTGATATGTGGCAATTGATCATGCAAATACTATACACTCATAACCGATCATGTAAATTTTCTCATTAACACATCAAAGATTTTCCCGTTGACATATCAAATGAAAAAATGACTTTGTAAAACCCTAATTCTGGAAGCTTTCAAAAAGCTTGTTATAAGCGGTTGGGATGTAAGTTGCAATGTATGGCATTCATGAGATTGTAATATGTTTTGCACTGGATAATAAAATCATTGGGTGGCTGAGTTTCTATGGATGTAGGCCATATTGGGTGAACCATGTTAAATTTTTGTGTTGATCTATTTTGTATTATTCTTCATTGTTATTTCTAGGTTATTTAATCTGCATATAATTGTTTATATTTATTGCTCCAATCTGCTTGAGCCCTAACAACTAGTATTAGATCCATGTGTATTTTGGTTGATTGCCAGGAAACTTCTAGATTTGAGTGGCAGCAATGGAAGAAGGAAAATTCAAGGTTGAGAAGTTCAATGGCCAAAATGATCAATTATGGAAGATGCAAATGGAAGATTATTTGTTTCAAAAGGATCTATGATGGCCATTGCAAGGAAAAACAAAGAAAGAGGCTACTATGTCTAATGAAGAATAGGAGATTCTAGATAGAAAGGCACTTGGAACCATTCAGTTGTTCCCAACACCATTTGTGGTGGTCAATATAACAAAAGCAAAGACAACAGTGGATCTGATGGAACATTTGGCTAAATTATATGAAAAACCCTTAGCCTCAAATAAGGTATTTCTCACGAAGCATTTGTTTAATCTAAAAATGATTGAAGGTGGATCTATGACAGATCATTTAAATGAGTTTACTACGATTACCATTTGGTTAACTTTTGCAAAAGTGAATTTTGATGAAGAGGTGAGGGCTCTCTTGGTTTTATGTTCTTTGCCAAAAAACTGGAATAGCTTGGTAATGGTTGTAAGTAACTCTGTCTCTGGTTCAAATACATTAAAATTTGATCACGTTGTTGGTGTTATCCTTAGTGAGGAAATGCGACAGAAAAACACAGGTGAGACTTCAACATCAGGTAATGCTTTGACTATAGAGAATAGGGGAAGAACAAAGGAGAGGAAAAAATCCAACAAATTATGGGAAGTCACAAAGGAAGTCGAAGAAAAGCAGATCTAAATCTAGAGGAAAAATGGATTGCTGGCACTGCGGAAAACTAAGACACTTGAAGAAGGATTTTTGGTTTCGAAAAAGAAAACAAGAAGACAAACAACATGATGATAGTAAGGAAGCTAATGTTGCAAGTAATAAATTGCAGGATGCTTTAATTCTATATTTAGATAATGTTAATGATTCTTGGGTAATAGATTTTGGGGCTTCATTTCATGCCACACCCCATAGGAAAACATTTTGTAGATTATGTTCAAGGTGATTTTGGATAGGTATATTTGGGTGATGATGAACCCTGCCGAATTGTTAGAAAAGGAAAAATAAAAATCAACTTGCAGAATGGAAATAAATGGTTGCTACAGGGGGTAAAGCATGTTCCAAATTTGAGAAGAAATTTAATCTCTGTAGGACAATTGGGTAGTGAAGACTACATAGTTTCCTTTATAGACAAAGTTTGGAAGGTCACTAAAGGTGCATTAGTAGTAGCTAAAGGTGAAAAGGCAGGCACATTGTATTTGTGTATTGGTAATACTTATTCTACCTTAGCTGCTACAGAAATAGTTGCTATTGAGACAGTTAGAGCACTTGCTGCAAGGACAAAAACAAAATTTTTGCACCATAGACTTGGGCACATGAGTGAGAAAGGGATGAAGATCCTTCACTCTAGAAAGTTTCTACTAGGTCTAAAGTAGATTGACTTGGGGTTCTAGAAAAAATGTATTTATGGAAAACATAAAAGAGTCTGATTTCTCAAAGTTAGGAAAGAGAAGAAGAGTGAGAAATTAGAGCTTGTGCATTCAAATGTATGAGGACTAGCTCAAGTATCTTCTCTTGGTGGCTCTTGTTATTATGTTACTTTTATTGATGATGCAACTAGGAAAACATGGGTGTATTTCCTAAAACATATATCAGAAATATTTGAAACTTTTAAAAAGTGGAAAACTTTGGTTGAGAATGAGATAGGAAAAAAGTTGAAGTGTCTCAGATCTGATAATGGAGGTGAGTATTGTAGTAGATAATTTGAAAATTATTGTTCATACAATGAAATCCGTAGGAAGAAATTGGTTCTTGGAACCCCAAAAGAAAATGGCGTGTCTGAGAGGATAAACAGGACCATTATGGAGCATGAGATTGCATGTTGGACTACCCTTACAGTTTTGGGAAGATGCTATACATACCGCTAGTTATTTAATAAATAGAGGACCTTCAAATCCTTTGGATGGTGGCATTCCAGAGAAGGCATGGACGGGTAAAAAGGTAAACTATTCATTTTTTAAAACCTTTGATTGCAAAGCTTTTGTCCATGTTGATATTGAAAATAGAACCAAGCTTGAGGCTAAGCCTAAAAAGTGTACCTTCATTGGATATGGAGTAGATAAATTTGGTTATCAGTTATGGGATTATGAAAATCATAAAATCATTAGGAGCAAAGATGTTATATTCAATGAGAAGGTCATGTATAAGGATCAGTTGTAGGAAAAGAAGCATTAACATGCCAAAAATGAATATGTGGTGTTGGATGAGATTCAAGAAAATAAAATGCCAGTGGTACCTAATGCTCAACAACAAGTTATCCCATAGACTCCTACAAGTGTTAGATGTTCTACAAGGATAACTGGACCTCCATAAAGATTTTCTCCATCGTTATATTCTATATTATTAACTGATTTTGGTGAACCTGAAGGTTATGAAGAAGCAATGCAGGTAAATACCAAAAAATAGTGCGAGCTAGTCATGAAAGAGGAAATGGATTCCTTGCTGCAGAATTAGACTTGGGACTTAGTCCAATTGCCTGCAAGTAAAAGAGCATTTCCAAATAAATGGGTTTACAAGTTGAAGGAAGAATATGGAGGCAAGAAAAGATATAAGGCTAGGCTCATGGTAAAAGGTTTTGCACAGAAAAGAGGTATAGATTTTGATGAAATATTTTCTTTGGTTGTAAAGATGACTTCTATTAGAACTATTCTAAGTCTTGTGGCTGCGGAAGACTTGCATCTTGAATAGCTAGATGTGGAAACAACATTTCTCCATGGGTATTTGGAAGAGGAAATATACATGTAGCAACCATAGGGATATGAGATCAAGGGTAAGGAGGAATTTGTGTGCAGGTTAAAGAAGAGTTTGTATGGCTTGAAGTGAGCACCTCAACAATGGTATTTGAAATTTGATAGTTTTATGGTTGAACAAGGTTACAAAATGATGCCATTCTAATTATTGTGTTTATTTTAAGAAATTGGATAATGACAACTATATTATCCTGTTGCTTTATGTTGATGACATGCTTGTTGTTGGGTCTAACATGCAAGATATTAATTAACTTAAGAAAAAACTAGCAAATTCATTTGCTATGAAGGATTTGGGTGCAACAAAAAAAATCCTTGGTATGAGGATCACATGAGACAGGACACACACAAAAATATTTCTATCTCAAAGTGAGTATGAAAGGAAGTTGTTGAAAATGTTTAATATGTAGAATGGAAAAGCAGTTAGTACACCTTTGCCTGGTCATTTTAAGTTGACTAAGGAGATGTGTCCAAAGACACAAGAGGAGGAAGATAAAATGTCTAAGATACCATATGCATTAGTAGTTGGTAGCTTGATGTATGCAATGGTATGCACAAGGCCAGATATTGCACATGTAGTGGGATTTGTGAGCAGGTATATGAGCAATCCAGGAATGGAACATTGGAATGCGATAAAATGGATTCTTCGATATTTGAGAGGTAGTACTTCAAAGAAACTATGTTTTGGAGGAACAAATTATGCTTTAAAATGATATGTTGACTCTGATTTGGCGGGTGATATTGATAGCAGGAGTACTACAGGGTATGTTTTTATTGTAGGAGGTACTACAATCAATTGAATCTCAAGACTTCAAAAGCTTGTTGCGCTTTCAACCATTGAAGTTGAGTATGTTGTTGCTACAAAAGCCAACAAGGAGATGATTTGGTTACAACATTTTCTAGAGGAATTCAGACAACTAGAAGAAGATATCCCTTTGTATACTGATAGTCAAAGTGCCATTCATCTTGCTAAGAACTCAACTCTACATTGAAAAACTAAGCACATACAACTCAGATACCACTTGGTCTGATCAGTTTTGGAGGATGGGTAGTTGAAGTTGGAGAAAATTTACACAAGTGAGAATCCTACAGATATGTTCACAAAGGTGGTTACATGAGAGAAATTGATTTCCTTATTAGTTTTCATTGGCCTTCATGACTAATAATGGTGGATATAAGAAACTAGCTAGACTTGTAATCCAGTGGGAGTTGCAAGTGCAACAGTGTCGTCCAGGATCAGTCTCCAAGTGGGAGATTGTTTGGTGTGGAGTTTGATCAATCTCCAAGTGGGAGATTGTTGATATGTGGTGGTTGATCATGAAAATACTATACACTCATAATTGATCATGCAAATTTTTCCATTAAAACATCAAGGTTTTTCCTGCTGACACGTTAAATGAAAAAAAATGACTTTGTGAAACCCTAATTCTAGAAGCTTCCAAAAAACTTGCTATAAGTGGTTGGGATGTAAGTTGTGGTGTATGGAATTCATGAGATTGTAATTTATTTTGCATTGGATAATAAAATCATTAGGTGGCTGAGTTTCTGTGGATGTAGCCTATATTGGGTGAACCATGTTAAATTTCTATGTTGATCTCTTTTGTGTTATTCTTCATTGTTATTTTTGGGTTATTTAATCTGCATATAATTGTTAATATTTATTACTCCAATCTTCTTGAACCCTAACATAAATGTATAGTTCTCAAAAAAATCTATAGTAGAAAGAATACAACCTAGTGGAAAGCAATTCTTTGAGTCACACAATTGCTTAGCTTTCCATTTAGCACCATGACAATCTTGAATATGTGGATATATGATATTGCAAAATTTATTCATAAAATCATTGTAAGACAATTCACTCTCTTTGAGAACAATTTTTTGGCCTCAACTCTTGACTTCGTTGAGTATTTCTCATATTCAAATATCTTCCAAATAACTTGTATTGAATGATCAATATTGTCAACCAGTAAAAGATTCTTCAAATTTCTACAATCATTACATATACTTTTTATACATTATAATTGAATTCATCTAAATCTTCTAATTTTTTGTATACAAGAAACTTCATAAATTATGTTGTACTTCCAGGGATGGCTATATTTGGATTAATTACTACCATATCTTTTTTATATTGGTTGTAGGTGTAGATGAAATTCAACATGATTTTGACAACAAAAATTTTCACGTACTTTATTTATACGTACAAAATATGGTCATAGTCTTTCAAACATCCTTTGACAAATCTTCACATCTAAAAATTCTTGCTTGAATGCTTCAAAAAGTTCACTTTGTGTTGTATCTATAAAATGTTTTAGATGAATTTTTTTTGTACTATCTTCACCTTTTATTTGTATAGTGTAGACCTTATATTGGAAGAAACTCAAGAGTGGCTAGTCCAATATTCAACCACTTATTTCTTTACATCTTCTGAAATTCTATTTTTTCAGGGAACCCTACAAATATTTATCCAATTATTCTCAATATTTTCATCTAATATATTTCTCTTTGCAATATATCTTTGAATAGTTATCCTAGAAACATTTGGTAATTGAGAAATTATTTGAACTTGTCTTCTATGTGATAAATATCTTACTAGAAATTACATCCATCAATGCTTTATGTGCAACACTTAAATCAACAACTCGACTCTTGCTTTCAATACAATTCAATGCTTCTTGCAAGTTCTCAATTTTTTTTTGTTTTAATGAATTTTGATGACTTTTTCCTATTATCAACCCCTAACAACTCCAAAATAAGGGTCATTTATTTTTTCCTAAATAACTTTACAAATAACTGTGCTCTTCCAATTAGAGATTTGTCTTCAAAAAATTTATATTATTTTAGGGAGTAATTTTACTGTGCTTTTAGATAACATATCTTCAGATGAAATATTTTTTAAAAGAGAATCCTCATCCATCTCCATAAAAAATTTCATACCATAATTTTTTTTTTATCACTACCTTCAATTTGTTCTTGTACCTATACATTACCTTGGTCATCAATAATTTTCATAGGTTGTTCTCAAGTAGATGTTCCTTCATCCATGCTTTTGGTGTCTCTTTTTTTTTATCATACAACTTTGATCTACTCATTTTATTCCCCATGACAAGTTGCTCAAATTTGAATTCACTTACATACAAATGTACACATACATATACTTTAATCTAAATTCTATTTTTGATATATAGAGATCTATATCCAAATTCAAAAACCATTGAATTGATCAATTACATATTGTAGATCATTGCACCTGAAAATATAGCTCTATTCTTGTTGAAATAAGTGATTTTTTTATTTTCTCCAAATTCCTTGAATTTTAAAAAAAATTATATTTATATGAATGTTTCAATCAGAAGATTTTTGACCGACACACTTTTAGTCTAATACATTTTAGTCAAATGGGTTTCAGACAAAACATTTATAGTCGAAACCTATTAGACCTAAAAGTTTTCGGCCAAAACTGTCGATGTGGCATCCCGCTTGATAGACAACTCACCCTTTTTAGAATTTTCAAAAACTTTCAACTTCAACTAAATATTGCTTCAATCGGAATGATCTCTTTTTTAAATACCCTTTGTAGAGCTCAGAGTGGTGAATCCAAATATTTTTTTTTTGATATTTTGATTAGTTTTAATATATATTTTTAAAATAATGCAAGTAGGTTGCTAAAGTTTTTGATAAAATAAGCAGCATTTACAGGGTGTTGTACCCTTCACATAGAAAGCTCAAAGGGCCAAAAAGAAGCTAGTTCAAACCAAAACATGAACTAGAAGAAAAACAAACAGAAACAGTTGACCGACAACTATAGAACAACAAACAAGGATTAGACAACCCTAGAACCAGAGGAGGCTAATCTGATTCCTTGAACCCGATGTTGGGAAGAAGCAACAGATTTGGGGAGTCCCTTCTTCTTCCTCAGCACAATCAACTAGGAGGACTCATAATCAAAATCCACTGAGCGAGGCGAGGGGAGTGGATCCACAACAACCACTCTAGGCAACGGGCCACCACGTAGCGAGGGAGTCAACAACAAAGAAGAGGAGACAAGAGTGATCAAAGGACCAACATAGTCATTCAACGAGGGACAAGTAGGTTTCAACTGAACAACGAAAACATATCGAGGCAACAAAGGTTTCGTGGAAGGGATAGCTGGAAGAGGAGATTGGAGAGGCTCTGACTCCATGGGAGAAGTCAAGGGAGGGTCACCCTCCTTAGAGGAACCATCCAAAGAGGGAGAGCCAACTGTGAGATGGTTTGAGAGAGCATTCTTCCACCAAGTAGCAGCACCATTGCGGCGAGCAAGAGGGCAACCAGAGGCCAGGTGACCAGTAGAGAAACATCTCCTACACCAAAAAGGGATCCCCTCATAGTCCAGAAGCTGCTTCCAAGGTCTTTCCTCCACCATCAAGACCACATCACCATGGAGAGGTTTGGAGATGTCCAAATCAATTCAAATACAAGCCACTGTAGTATGCCCAAGTTCTCAAGATGTAGAATCCACCTTCAAAAAGCTACCAATGGTGTTGCCAATAGCTTCAAAACAAGAATCCTCCCAAAAATAGAGAGGAAGATTCAACAGTCGAATCCAAATTGGTCTGATACTCAGAGGCTCTATAAGAGGATTGAAAGAGTGAAACCAATGCCAAATGAACAACGAATGAACACCCCACATCCACACCCTATCCAACACTCTATCACAATCCTTAGAGGAAGAAAAGGTTGCAAAGAAAAACCTCTAGTACTGGGATAGAGGTAAGTCTGTCTAGAAACAATAGGCTTCCAGGAAACACAAACCCACTTATAGAGATCAGGAAGGGAGGTTCACAAGCCGTTAAACCTACAAACCACACCCTAACATAGATAGAAATCTTCATTCTCAACAACCTCAGGCCCACATACCACAATAGGTGATGCATGAGCATAGGGTAGAGGCTGAACCCTAGCTAGAGCAGGTGGAATATGGGAACAAGCATTTAAAACATCATAGAATGATTTCTAATGGCCGCTAGAAGAAACTAGAGGAGAGGGAATAGGGCCTCCACCAACACTATCTCGCCCAATAACAATAGTCTACACAAATTTCAAGGGATTCTTGTCCAAATCAACTCAATTCGCGCTAGGGAACAGAGGAACCCCGTTTGGAGGAGAACCGTCTAGCCCTTGCGCAACCTCATACAATCTAACCTATGTAGCCCCGTCCAGACTGAACTGTGCAACATCCTTTAAAAAAATTTCCCGTTGGGCATCGTTCACATAGCTCCCACTCCTACAAATATTTTCCCGTTGGGCATCATTCACATAGCTCCCACTCCCACAAATATTTTCCCGTTGGGCATCGTTCGCACCGCTCCCGCACATTCTCCAGACCGAGTTAAACCTTATTGGTATATTTGTTACTAGTTTTGAAGGATTATCTTAGTAGGTTTTTAAAGTTAAAAAGAAGTTGATTAGAAATTAAAAAAATAGTAAAACAATAAAAAATTTTGAAAAATATATGGCACACTAGAGGAGATAATCATCTTCAAAGGGGTATAATTTCTTTTTTAAAATGATAAAAAGGTAGACAATAGTTGATGTCGAATGAAAACTATCAAATTCTAGTAAGTTTGATTTTAAAACATTATTATGAGAAAAATATACATCAAAATTTAATATTTTTTCCATGCACTAGTTATTGAAGTTACCTATTTGGAAAAAAAAAAATCAGGGGAAAATGAAGTTTTTTTCTATTTGTTTCTTGACATCAATTGAACACCACTTTTTCCTGAAAATTTCAACATTTCAAAATGTGCTCTTAAATTGATAAAAAAATATCAAAACAATTTAAATTTTTTTTGAAAAATTATAGGAATAAACTTCATCAAGAGTTCTACATTTCATTAGTTTACATCATTTTTAAATTTTTATGTGGTCAAAGTTGAATTTTTTTTTGGTGTTGGTCGATTCCTTTATAAAATGTGACACAGGTTTATACTTTTACCCTCATAGAGCAAATATGATTGACGTGTGTGTTGAGTGGTTACAAGTACTGGGTATTCCTCCACTTGGCTCCACAGGTCTGAGTATACTTGATAGTGGTTATAAGGAGATGTTAGACTGGCCATTTGTTGTTTGGCCTTATCTATTGTACTCGTTTTGAGTGCAAGAACCTTGTTATTTTACTTGTGTTGACCTAGATACTACCATTGGTTCTAGATACTGTAACCCTTTTTGTGGATATCTAATAAGTATGTGCTTGATGTTTTGTTAAATTTTCCCTTTTTTGCAATTTAATTCAATTAAATGCTTATATGGATTTAATAGTGAATTGTAGGTTGAATGATATTGGGAAATGAATTTAATTGATTTTCAGGATTTGGGGGTTATTTGTGAGAATTTCAAATGGATAAATGAAAAAAAAAAGTTATATTAATTTAATTTGATTTGAATCTTGATTTTACAAAGTATGTAAAATATTCCTTATATATATTTAAAATGTGATTTAAATATGGAATAGTAAATTGGTGAATGTTAATGTCTTATTCTAGATTTTGAGAAATTAGGGATTTAATGTGATTAATTAGAAAAGAAATATATTATTTTATTGGAAAAAGAAAAGGGGTTAAAAAGAAAAAAGTTTCCTATTTTCATTTGATGATGTGCAATTGGAGAAATTCTAAATAGGAAAAACCCTCTTTTCTCCAAATTATGGTTTTTGTGATTGGGTGAGCAATTAGAGGCCAAATTGAGTGGGATCTATTGCATTGAGATAGGAATGGGTAGGAGATCATGCTCATGTGTGGAATCGTACATCCACAGGGTATGTTCAAAGTTTTACTTGTTTCAAATTTCGGTTGAAAATGAGGCAAGTTTTCCATATCTTCTCAAATGGTTGTTGTTTTTCATTTCAAAAAGTTGCAAATGTATTGGTGGGGTGTTAGAACCTCCCAACGTCTTTCGTTTCATATATTTTGATTATAGATTAATTTTTATATGTAAATTTTGATAATTTTTCAAAATACATTGTTATCATGCCCAAATTTTTGGGAAACATGCAAAATGCGTATTTTATAGCTTAAGAGGGGTGTTGGGAATATTTTCCACCAAAGGGTATTCTTAGAATTTTGATTTTGAAAATTTGAATTTTTGAAGAATTTTCATGGTGGTTTGAAATTTTTTTATGGTTTTTGTATTATGGAATTTTTAGAAAATTTGAAGCTTTTACATGAAAATGAATGAATTTTGATGTTTTGAAATGATGGAACTTAGTGAAATATGTTAATATGCATTGTGGAAAAATGTTACTAAAATTTGATAGAATTGGAAATTATGCATTGATTTGCATGCCTTAATTATAATATAAATAGCCGAAGCATCAAATACGTACCCCATGGTGTTCCACATCATATCCATAATTTCATTGTATTTAAATGATAAATTTCATGATATCATTTGATTAGAATATCAATATTAATGCATATATTCATGAACCAAAGCATAATAATCATTAATTGAGCAAGCCCACATCATGCACACATCCCAAAAACATCTTCAATTTTAAATAAATTCATCCCCTTTCAAGGAACTTGGCATCAAATTACACACTTTTGTTCTATTTAAATCAAGAACAATGATTAAATAACCATAGAGGAAGCATGAATCAGGACATATAATAATAATGTCAAAATATGATCTTCTAACACCTTAACATATACAAAATTATGAATCCAAAATTATGTCTTCAATCAACTCATTGTACTTCAAACCTTTCTAATTTCTAAATTCAAACCTTCTAACTTATGACTTGTAAAAATCAAATTCTTTTATTTATTTGTTTTAATATTATTTTCACTCACATTTTAAGTGGGGTGTATTTAATTTTTTAATAACATTTAATTTTTATTGAATATTTCAATAATCACCTTTGCTTTATTTTTTGGAATGTATTGATTTTTTATTATGAAGCAATTTAATTAAAATAAGGAAAGGAAGTAAGGTATTAGTATTTTTTTTTTAATAAATTATGTAAAAGATATCGAGAGATATCATTAATATATGAAAAATTAATTAACATTATCAATAAACACTCAAATAATTTAAATAATAGAATTTTAAAATTCAAGTGTAGGAATATTCTCTTATTCTCTAATTTTTTAATTGATTAAAAATATTCAATTATTCTTATCTTAAATAAAATCTTATTTTAAGATTTTATTATCCTATTATCTAAATTGGACCATCTTGCTTTTAAAATCTAAATTATTATTTTAGAATTTTTCAAACAAGAGGCTTTTACATTTCTATTTATTTATTTTAATTTTATTTTATGTACAAGGACTATGAAAGTCCATGTTGTAAGTGAGAAACCACTCTCAACATAATAAGGTGATTGTGTAAGGAGTTCCACTATAAATTGGATAATGTGAAACAATAATTAATAAATTTAAATATAATAGAATAAGGACATAAAATTTTAGTATATGAATTAATATCAAATCTTTGATTGATTCACATCCTCTATCTACTTCACGTGTTTTTCTTGATTATCTAGAAAGATCACAACTTAAACACCTAAATTAAATAAACACGTAATATCAACACAATCACATTTTACACTTATATTATTATATTAATCATAATCATGAAATCTCGTTTACATCCATAATCAACCTTACAAATAAATCAAACATTATATATTTAATTAAAAATCTATGATGTAACATATATAAATAAAAAAAATAGATATTTGAATGAGGATGTTAACCTATAGTAACCATTAAATTAAATGAAATCAAGACAAAGAACACTTTTAAACACTTGATTTACAAGTTCAAAAATATTTTGCATGGACAAAAATAGACTCCTAGTGTTTGGTACACGAGAATTGACAATTATGTTATAAATAATGGATTTACTAAAGACAACTTTAAGCCTATTTAATCTCTCATGGTAGACAAGATTGCCATGAACTTTATTGACAAACATCAAACCCAATTTTTTGAAATAAAATATTGTCCCACTAAAAATATTTCGTTAGTTGGGTATACATATTTTTGATTTGGTTAGATCATTAATAATCATAAATCAACCTATCATTATGTTTTCTCACCTAAATTCAAAATTATTTCTTGAAAAAATAAAAAACAAGAAAGTATGTCTTTATTTTTTAGATAAGCTAAATACATTACTGCTACAACAAGTTGTTAAGTCATTTATCTCATAAGAATTTTATAAAATATACAAATCTTGTTAGAGCATACAATTTCACCTAACTTCGTCTAACATATGAGCAAAATGCACACATTTAAAAAGAGCTCTTCTAAGGAATTCATTTATAGATTTGAGCAGACAAGAATTATCTTGTTAATCAGTGAGGAAGAAAATGTAACATTATAGTTTTTGGCTCTAGGAAAATTCACTACCAACAAATTCACCTCCAACAATTCATCACCATGACAAATTCATCTCCTGGAAAATTCAACACCAACAATTTATATCATCAATGAATTTGTTGGCAGTGAATTTGCCTGAAGCCATAGTTTTTGATTAAAAGAGCAGGGCTTTTGAAAGGTCCCTGATCTCTTTTACAAAGAGAAAGATATAGGTACCAATAAGCACAGCGAAACAGCAAGGAACAGACAAGGAACAATAATGAGACAGGACAGAAGAGATAGCACAGCCAGACAACAAACAGCAACCAAGCAGAACTACGACAAGACTAACGAAAAACAAAACATTACACATCAGGAAACGCCACCCAACCAGCACTAACTCAAGGTGGAATGTAACACTATAATTACGTCAATAGACATAACTCCACAATGACAGCACAACATATAGATTATCTTGAAGATATATATACTAGTTAATTTCCAGCTGAATGATGATTAAATCAACATTTAATTGTCGTTATAACAGTATCATAATTTGACTCAAAAAATTACATATATCATAATTTGACATGCTGTAAAAAATACCTCCTTCTTATCAATTTAATTTTCCTTATTAAAAATAATCAGATATATTCTGACCTTTATTTAAAAAGGGAATAGATATGTGTTTCTAAGAGTTTGGGAATTAGCTTTTAGAAGAAGATAAACCTTTACAAGTTCTGCACAGGGAAGAAGTTTTCAGAAGTTTTGTATTTTTCATTTTATTTTCACATCAGTTCTGTCAAATGAAAGATGATAGATTGTGAATGGGACATGGAGCATGTGGAGAAAGAGTAATGGAAGCGCAAGAAATCCCATCAGTAAGAATGTTGGACACAAAGGGAGAAAAGGGTAGTTACCTTTTTCTGTTAGGTAATATGTCACTAGCAGCAGCAGTTGAAAACTGTCCTGCTGGCAAACTTATCTCCATGAAACAGTGAACTAGCAGTTATGTCTGATGTTGTCCTGAGTCTCAACAATCTTTTTTATTATCTTAAAACTGCAGTAAACTTTGCGTGAAGCCTTAAGAATAAATTGACAAAGTCTTCCTTCATAGTTATTACTTGCCCACAAGTTTGGTACACAATATATTAAAAAACAAGGTCATTTAAAACCATCCATTGCATCACTGTCATATCTGATATGTACCATGAATGGCCGCCATCCCCTCCAATCTATATACGCCTGCATTATGATAGAGATTGAATTGATATATGTGGCGATCCTTAATGAAGATAAAGGAGGAAAAAACAAAAAGGTATCATATAAGGTTACCTAGGCCATTACATCATATCCTCACCTTGCATAAGTGTATGGGAGACATATTGATCTGGATCTTTATGAAACACAGGACAATGGCCCTACGGAGTTTGGTGATTTGAAAAGAACTAGAATTCTCTTCCACATTATATTAGGACAAGTAGTTTGTGCAAAATGGCAAGCTTAGAGGTAGGGCTCACCACAAGGACCATGGTAGAAACATGGATTTTTTAAAGTGACATTTTAGAACATATTAGTCAAGCCTAATATGGTTTGATGTATAAAAGATCTTAGTATAGTCTAGTATGATTTGATGTATTGTTTTATTGAATTGAGAGTCTTGTTAGTTAGAGTGGCAATGTATTGACAACAATTTTTTTGTTTGGTAATAAGGATTCCACACACTTGTGAGTTAATGTGATCTTGAACAAGTGACAATGTGCATGAAAGGGAGGTATTTTATAATATCTAGTGTAGCCCAATGTGATTTGATGTATTGTTATTATTGAATTGAGAGTCTTGTTGGTTAGAGTGACAATGTATTGACAACAAACCCTTCTGTGAAAATGGGGATTCCACACACGTGTAACTCCATCCCTTTATGAGGTGTGGGGAAAGATTAAATTAGATAGTAGTATTTTAGGTGTTTATGTAAAATAGTATGATTTGATGTATAAAAGATCTTAGTATAGTCAAATATGATTTGATGTATTGTTTTATCGAATTGAGAGTATTGTTAGTTAGAGTGGCAAAGTATTAACAACAATCTTTTGTGTGATAATGGGGATCCCACACACTTGTGGGTTAAGGTGATCCCGAACAAGTGACAATATGCATGAAAGGGGGATATTTTATAAGATCCTAGTCTAGTTTAATATGATTTGATGTATTGTTATTATTGAATTGAGAGTTTTGTTGGTTAGAGTGACAATGTATTGACAACAAACCCTTATGTGAAAATGGGGATTCCACACACTTCTGTAACACCATCTCTTTATGAGGTGTGGGGAAAGATTAAATTGGATAGCATTATATTTAGGTGTTTATGTAAAATAATAAAATAAATTAATATAAGCATAAAATAAAATAAAAAATTGTGGGATATTGTAATGGTGAAATTTGAATTTTCATGTTAAATTTTATTTAATTTTGAATTAATTTTGATGGAATGTCATAATATAATTATATATTGACATATGGTAAATTTTTGTGTAAAGTTGAGAATTTTCTTCAATCTTGTATCCATTTTTGTTTACACATACCTTCACACATTCAACCTAATTCAATTCATATTTTCATCTATTCATATACATTTGTCATTTTATATAATTTATTATACCTATTGTTCCACCCATTCCTATACATTCATTCCTCACCTTGACATATATGCCTCCCTATCCCAAGTCATTCTCATGGTGTGTGGATTCACTCACACCACACAAAATTAATGGCTATAATTTTAAAAAATAAATCCAAATATTACCATTATGAGCTAACTTGGTACAATTTTATGTGTTTTGTTGCTATGTCCTAGTACTTACAAGAATTTAATGTGTAATTAGTTCATAAGTGGGAATCCAATTCACATCTAAAAATCCTAAGTATTACAAGGAGAATTATTCTAGGGAAATTTCATTTTGGATCACTAAAAGGAGCCTAACTCTACATCAAATTCGTCTAGGGCACCTACATACCTAGGGTTGTCTTCTTTCATGATTGTGAAGATAACCTAATCAAGGGATTCAACCTAGGAGAACATGACCCTTGTAATCTGACAATTTCACCAAGGCATTTTTCAATACCACCAATCCCTATAGAGCATTGAATATTATAGACAAGGATAAAATTGTTTTCAACAATCTTCTATGATCTAGTTCAATCTCATGAGATTTAGATTGTTCCTACATGTCAATTTAGTATGACATAGAGCGATATTGATCTTGCATAGCATGGATTCAACCTATGAGAATTTTTAATCTATTACAACCTTGATACATTTCTTAGACCATGATCTTTGATTTTAGCACCATCAATAAGTGGAATCTACAAGACACAAGGATTATTCTTCATCATAGTTATAAAAGCTAAGTGCACCATCCCTTCTCATTTAATTTTCAATTATTCATTACACATTATTATTTCCAATTGTTGATATTAATTAATCTAGGTTAATGTGTGTTGAACATTTGTATGTATTTTATTTAATTAGCATAGATTAAAACTAGGAAGAGTATTTTTAATATACATTTTTTAGTGAACGTATATGCTCTTACGCCCCTAGGGTTAGGGCTATACATTTTTTATTAAGAGTAAAATGTAGGGTTTTCAAAAGGGTCCTAACCATTTTGTACAAAACAAGAAATATAGGTTAGTGAAGTCCAATCAACAACTAGGAGCAAGAACAAGGGAAAGTAGTAAAAGGATTGCAAAACATCGGTAAGCCATTAGTATCACAACCCATGGGGTTGAACACATGAGAAAAAAGGTATATTACCCAAGGACCATAGAATACCAATCAAATCAAGGTAGTTTGAAATAAAAATGTTCCAAGGAGCATTTAACAACCCACTCAATGGAGCCTTTCAATTTTTTCTTTTTCTTGGATAGACTTTTAATTTTTATAGCCTCCCTTGAGGTGGAAAGGAGTAAAGGGCTACGATTCTCTCCCAATTCCATCAACCTTATTTCTCTACTTAGACCAGGGGCAAAACTTGGATAACTTTAAAAGGCATTAAAGCAACTCGAATCTCCAATACATGCTTAGGTGTGAATGAATATTGAATGATAATACTTTATATCAAACCCTTGAGGGCCATTATGTTGAATATTATAGAGCTTTCATTTTATCTTATAATGCAAAATGACATGACCATCATCAAGGCATTCCCAAAAAATTTCACATCATTTAACATACCAATATGAACTTAAAATTCCTTATATAAATAAGAATTTAATGTAGACCTTGGTTATTAGTAAATTTTCATTTATATTGGATACTTAGTATGCCAATTTTTCTCATTCTTTTAGTTTGAGGAGCATGACCTAGGTAGTGACATGGTGATTCATGAATGCACAAGTTTAAAATATCTATTTTAACTTTGTTATATTTTATTTGTATTTTTTTTTAATCTAGGGTTAGTGTCTTAGTTGTTTCCTATCCTTGCTAAAAATGACGACTTATGTTACAAAAAGGGAATTCTTCATGTTTAAGTTATTTGAGAAACTAGATGGAATGGTGAGTCTTATAGGGATCTCAACCAATCCATTTGAATTTTTAAAATTACCACACATAGACACAAGGTGATTAATGATCTCAATTAACATCTCACTTAGTCTTCTAGTAACTAAAAGGAATGGCTAGGCTCATGAGGGCTTGTTTAATCCCTTTTTCTTATCCTTCAATCTACGTGTGCTCAAAGTTGAGATCTAGGAGTTTGCTGCATAAAAATGATTATGAACATGGTTGATATCATATGACATTTTGATCAAGATGATGAATTCCTATCTAGTGGTACTATCTTGATTTCCATGCTTGATGAAGAAAGTTTGATACTATTGATATATGTGGAAGTATTAAGAAACATTTGTTATTGGCAAGGTAAGTCGATGTTTGTACCTATGCACTTCCTTTTAATTTGTAGAGCTAAGGGGATATAATTGTGATATTTTATATTGTGTGTGATTCACACTAGTCAAATTCACTTATTCATAGTTTCTTCCTATGCAATATGTTCTTTTGACCTCATTCATGAGGGGTAGAGTCCAAATTTTGGGTGGTCTATAGGGAAACCATACAATATGTCATCGATCAAAAATTTCTCTTATGATGCTCTCTCTTTATTATGATTTTCCATTTTAAGTTTTTGTTCCATGTATGTTGTAGTTCTAGAATTAGAGGTAAAATTTGATGTGGCAATTATTCTAATACTTTACAATGTTGTGAGAATGATTACTATATTAAGGATCTAAATTAATACTTCCTACAAGATCAAATTCAATGCTTCAATTATTTTTGATTAGGTAAGCAAGGTGTTGAAAGGGCCCTAACCCTTGTACAAAGAAAATGATAGAACTTGAAGCATAACCAAACACCAACGAACAATCAAAAGGAACACCAAGAAGAGTACAAAATACAAAGCATTACAATAAAACCGACCAACCCACTCAAAGTCATGGTGGTTTAAAAATTTGTTCCAAAGAAATTTACTTTGTCTTAGAATGAGGATCCTTCTCTCTAATTCTTTTTTTTTTGAGACAAGGATTCATACAATCATCGACAACACCCTCTACTAGCCCCAAATTATTTAACAAACAATTTGTTGGGGATTTCCCTTTAATATTTGCTTTCTACACCTCTTTAAAGGAAGTAATGTAATCCTCCTTAGAAGCTGGCATATTATTCTCCTTCCCAACCAGTGAGATCCTAAACCACGTAGACGGCTCAAAAAGAAGAGAATTGGGAAAAAAGTAGTCTTTGCATCCTCCTTATCCTCAAGAGAGATGCCCAAATCAAAACTACCAATAGAACAAACTTCATCCACTCCCCTAGGGATTAGATCAAGAACAAGAACCGAAGAAGAAACAATAGCCATAGGATCAAAACTCACAACCTTCTCCCCACACTCTAGAGGAGAAATGACATCCTCACTGAGAACCTCCAAAACCCTTGGGACAACGCCAAGAGGTGAAAAAATAACCTCAACAAACTTAGACTAAAGCCCACACACTTCCTAAGCAAAATATATGGGCTTTAGTAGAACCCATATCCTTGTGTTTTGTCATGGAGGATAAAACATCCATAGAAGGGAAAATAAACCCTTTTCTTAGACCCAAAAATTGATCACCATTGGTGACCTCAACCATAGGCACCTTCGCAAGCTTATTCGCCTTCAAATGGGCTATTGAGAGGAGATTTAGGAGAAGCACATCCTCTTCATCTAGGGCATCCTCTTCGTTAATTCAATTGTTATCACTTCACACTTGAGGATATTAGTGTTCATTTCAATAGATATATATTGGGCTAAGATAATCATTAATTTTGATTTTGAAATTTTGTAGCTCATATATGTACTAATTACCAATTATATACGTGTTATTTTTGATTGGAAACTATCTTTTATTTGTATATTATGATGTGTTGAATATATTGTAAATATGAAAAATATATCTAATTATTTACTAGGAGAAATAAATCAACTTTACATATTAGTTTTTACTGCATTTCATATATACTGTAATTAATTTTGTGTAAAAATTGCTCCAACAAGGAAGAGAATTCAACACAATTTTGTTTTCTATCCATTATCATGCAAGAGGGATCACATAGAAGGTTAGAATCATGTAAACAGTAATGAAGATCAACTTAAGCATTATATTATCCTTTCATTTACAAATTCCACTAGCACCACTTACTGCATTAATCAATAAAGAATGCTACTAACTAGTTGCACATAACTTCATGATGGTGAATCGTTTTGTCTCCAAGTTCCCGCTTGTTCCGGTCATGGTGGGGTGCAAACTGATCCCAACCAAGTGGATTTAAACCCTATCCACCACTCCAAGCAGATTATATGGCCCAATGGTGTGAGAGAGAGTTGTCATTCCATACCTTAAGCTTATGTGCAAAAATGTTTTTCTAGTGACCCTCTTCCCAAGGTGCACCTAGCTAAGGGAAGCTTAATATTTCCATTAACAACTATAAGGTTCACAAGGAGATAGTTCTACCTACTTGAGCTTGCAGAACAATTCACCTTCCTGTTGTCCATCAATAGGCTAAGCAACCAAGGTAACCAACATTGGTGTGGAATGCTCCTAGACTAATAACTTTCTTGAGCATAGTACAACTTCTAGACTGTTGTCCATCTCAAGCCTGGTGCTGCCCCTAGACTATTGTCCATCTCGAGCCTAGCACTGGTCCTAGACTATTGTCCATCTCAAGCCTAGTACTAACCCTAGTCTTTTGTTCATCTCAAGCCTAGTACTTCTCCTAGACTACCATCCATCTCGAGCAAGTACTATTCCTTAGCTTAGGTTAACATTGGACCAGAAGTAGGTTCCCATCCCAAACTTAGTAGGTTCTCATCTTATTTGCAGCCATGTAAGGCATTTCTAGATAATATTGAGAGCAATACACACTCTTATACTCCTTACAGTAAAGGAAAAATTGTCACTTCATTCCATTTTAGGGAGGGTCCTAATTCAATCTATCCTTCAGGAATAACCTTAAGACAAGGACTTGTAAGGGCTACACTCCCTAATGCCATTGAAGGAGTTAGTTAATTAAGGAAGACTGTGTTACCAATCAGCTGATAATAACAGACATAAACACGTGGATGGTTGGGTGTCCTAGCAACCTACTAAGTGAATGGTAATGAGCAGATTTCCAAAGGCCAGAATCTAGCATATTTTCAATGACTTACACAGAATTGACCAAAACCTTCGTTGAGAAAATCAGTCCTGAAGATTCTAATGGGATTGTTATTCAAGAGTGGATTACGAAGATAATTATGCTTATAAATATATGTGTGTGTGTGTGTGTGTGTGTGTGTGTGTGTGTGTGTGTGTGTGTGTGTGTGTGTGTGTGTGTGTATGCATGTATTTAACCTCAAGGATTTGATAGCTTATGATGGACCTAACTTCAAGAAAGGTTAGAAATAAATCATGATACTTTACAGTCTTAAAAATATATTTGAGATAACTTCAAGATGTTAACTTTCCCCAATCTGTTTGTTACAAGCTAATCCGGGAGTGTCAAGGTTAAAGTTTATTTTCCTGTCCTTTTTCACCACTTTCTTGAACTTTTAAGCTACAAAAATCAGCAACTATAAGAGCTGCTCATAGTGCATTTCTTGCTAATACTGTCTGTAACAGAATGCATGTTCTTTTTCTTTTTATTTTCCTTGCTATGTCACATCGTATACGGTATGTAGCAATTTATACATAGATCCTAGATACGCATCAACAAAACCAACAATAGCTATAATAGCAAGTGTAAGCAACAAACAACCTCATCACAACAATATGTAAGTACAGTCATGTATGTGTGACAACAATGTATGTGTAGACATCAATTTGATCACTTCCATATGATCAAACGCGTCTCTTATTCATCCGGTTGCTCATCCCCTCTGTCAATATTAATTAAACTAGTTGTTTAATTAATACCCTACATCTTGCATAAGGGTCCTAAAGTATTTAATTTAATACTTTACCCCTCTTCCTCCTCTAAATTAAATAAATATACCCTTTTATTTAATTTAGTCATATTCCCCTTTTAAATTAAAATTCATTTTTAATTCCTCTTTTCTCTCTCATGGTCACATCCTCCAACTTTTGCAAGTTGGTCCCTAATCCATCTTAATTACTTCATCTTCTTCTAATTAACTAGGGTTAGCATGTGCACACCCTTAATCATCATTAAGGTCACATCCTCCATAATCTCCCACTTGCTTCTAATGAGTCATTAGTCCATCTAATTGAGTACTTGCACAACTTTAATCATTTGGTTAGCCTAACCTAATCCTCATCCTACTTATGGCATATGTCCTTAAGTCAACCTTATTAAAGGCTTTCTCCTTTTGGACAAGGCACTCCACTTCCCCATGTGAATTTTTAATTCACCTTTTAATCCCCCAAGGCACCCAAAAGGAATTTTTAATTCCTTCACTTCTCCCCACATGTCCTTCACCTATTCTTTATTCTTTCCCATCTCCCCATGAGAATATTTGAGGAATTTTTAATTCCTCACATGTCCTCTCACCCACATGGGGACAAGGACCTCCTTTATGAGGAGATCTTGTCCAATCCCAAGGTACTTTGTACCCCCCTCCATGTCATGTACTATCCTTCCACCTCATGTCCACTTCACCTTTTAGGGCTATATCACATGCCACATGTCAAGATGTGAGGGCTTGTGAGTTCTCAACTCACCTTAGCCCTACATCTTGATATTTGGTGGCTCAATCTTGACCCTCCATTTCTCCTAGGAATTCTCAAAAATCCTATAAATACCCCCTTTTTTCTCTCATTTTTGGGGGAGATCATTTTGCTAGCCAAACTCTTGCAATTTTGTTTCTCAACTCATACTTAGCCATTTTCTTGTTTTCATCCACTTTCACTCATCCTCACAACACCATTTAGTTTGCATCTACTTGCCATCCAAGGAGCGTACACATCCAAGATCGAAGAGCCAACCAAAGGATCGACTCAGCCTTGAGGTATAGAGTTCCATTTTGTTGCTTTTTTTTATCTTGTGTTGTTTCCAACTTAGGCTAATCTTGAGGTGTAGGTTGTTTTGTTTATTTGCACTCTTTTATTTGCTGCTTGTTTTCTAACACTCACATCTTAATTTATCATGCCACAAGATGTATCAACAATATGTACAAAATGACAAGATGTGCAATAACAATATGTAAGTACATTTGTATATGTGTGACATCAATGTAAGTATCAACATTATGTATGGTGGCTTACATCATACATTCGGTGCTTGATGTCTAGATGTGGTGAAAACACTATGTCCTTAGTAGCTGACTCACTACCAAGAACATAACGTTTCCATAACATCCTATGGTAGGTTATGCAATTAGCATTAAGCACCAAAATAGAGCAGACTTAATGCACAACAATACATCTAGCCATCATTAGTTTAGCTTGTACCCCATTGCTATTATAAATAGGGAAACTACTAGTGGCTATATTGGTGTTAGGTGCTGCTCGCCTAAAGAAAATGCCCAAAACAAAGTCTTGAAGGGCTTGAAAAAACAAGTGCACAAAAATCCTTTACTATGTTTTTGTGATATAAGAGGGATTCGTTGCACATGAGTCTCTCCTTTCTCGAGAGATCACTAGGGAACGAACTACCCTTATACACCTTAGGATAGCAGAATGATAAAGAACCAAGAACATAGTTATTTCTTCAAGGGAAATAGTCAGAGGTCCTGAGAGAGCCGGATCGGAAGTTTTATGTCCTAGAAGAGAGAGCTCTCGACCAGAAGACGTTAGAGTAGATCTAGGACGCCAGCACAACGCGTTGTCGTTTGAAAGTTGCGTTGGCGTCCCGAGCAACAAAGAACTCAGGAACTCAATGGATAGAAAGTAATCCTACTCACAGACTCAAGAGTGATATAAACGGAGCTGTTAACTAACCAGAAAGCCAAATACTGAAAGAAATATCAAGATGCTTGGAGAAAGCTTACCCTTTTCTCAAACACTCGAATCTTCACTCCAAGTTCCTTTTCGTAATCCTACTCACAGACTCAGGAGTGATATAAACGGAGCTGTTAACTAATGAGAAAGCCAAATACTGAAAGAAATATCAAGATGCTTGGAGAAAGCTTACCCTTTTCTCAGACACTCGAATCTTCACTCCAAGTTCCTTTTCATAACCTGCACACAAGAGATCAAGGAGAAAGTTGTTGGGTGGTTGTATAGGGGCCTACCTTAGTCAAACCCCACTTTGGTGTTCCCACCTCCACAAACAGCCAAGTTGGAAAGGATTGCAAAAGGAGTAAATAAATTGTGTGGTGAAATCAATACCCACTCGAGGAGTAGAACCTGCACCACTAAAGAGTAGACAAATTATTTTAAAAGGAAAGCGAGAAAGGGAGAGAGAGCGTTACCCACGGGCCAAGGCCCTCTCTGGAGCACGTAAACTTACCGCTGAGTGCTTGCTTGAGAGTTGTTGTTGCTACTGGGGGGACCTCAGTCCGACATGGCTTCGCCTATGAGAGCGCTGTTATCAAAGGAGAAGTCTCAAAGTGGTAGCAATAACTTGAATAAGAGCTAGTGTGTAGTCTTCCAATCTCCCAACCTCCAAATGAGAGGAAAAAAGAGGTTATTATGCTTGCAAAGGCGACAAAGAGCCGTTACTTTCAGAATGTAATCGCCAGGACACGTGTCACAGGGGTTAACCTTCCAGATTCCATGTTTCGAGCTCGAGAAACGACTAGGACGCTAGTGTGTTGCACAGACATCTGTGCGTCACACGTTCATCCAAAGCATGTATTCTCGAGGAACACGTCGCCAGGCTTCTGTTGCTCAGCCACTTGTCCTCCTGAAGTCAGAATTGCAAAATTCCAACTCGAGGGGTTTTGTCATTAATGTTTTGGAGTGTCATAAATGCTAGGAAAAAATGTGGAGATATGGAATTGCCCCTAGGTGCAATTCTATGATATTACATTTTTCCCCCACTTTAGTGGGCTTGATTTTGAAAAAAATCAGCCTCACTAAAGTAGAAAAGAAAAATTTCACCCAAATTTTTCAATTTTACGGATTTGTGTGCCAACAAAAAGAGACCATAGTAGCTATCACAGTCGAGCTAACCGGGAATGAAGATGCCCCCAACATCCGAGCTCAACAAACAACATCTGAACAGTTGTGAAATTGTTGAATGTTTCATCTTGCAAAACTCAATGTTTAAGTTAGCTTCAAAAAATCAGAAGAAAGCTACCATAGAGAGAGGAATTATCAAGAAAAAAAGTCGTCGATTCAGAGGAAAATATGATCAAGAGACGACCTTATGCCCCCTCCTGATTTTTCCCCCAGTTTAGTAGGGAAAATTCAAGATAAACTAGGGAGCCACAAAGCCTAGGGAAAATGGGCCCTGGGGGGGCCTATATA
>VDFB02072274.1:76147275-76235846 GCA_007258455.2 Sequoia sempervirens | reverse complement strand
GGGTTTATAGAAAGGGATACTATATATTATTTATTTATCATATTAAATATATTAATATATATATAATATATATTAATATATATAATAATATATAAATATATATTATATATTGATATATATATTAATATAATATCTATATATATATATACATAATAAATATTAATATATAATAAATATATATCATATGTCAAAAGAAATTATAATTCTTAAATTTCAAAAAATAGATATTCGTTACTATCGGTTATTCATTATTTTCGGATATCCATTTTGTGTATTAGTGGTTTACACACTTGGACGAGCAGCAAAATATATTAATATTAATATATATATATATATATATATATTAACATATAATATATATATAATATATTAACATATAATATATAATAGGTGGTCGCAACTTGTCATGGTCTCAAGTTGGCACAAAGGAAAGGGTTTAGGAAGGTCTGGTTGGAAGGTGATTCCATGAACATTATCAATAATCTAAAGAATGCCTCTCCTCCTTCTTGGACCATTGAAGCCTTGGTTAGGGACTCTATTAATATTATCAAGTCTTTTGATAATGTTTATATATCCCATATTCTGAGAGAGGGAAATCGGTTGGCGGATTTCTTTGCCAACTATGGTGTTCATGATTATAAGGAGTGGGATTTAAATGACCCTACTCCTTTTGAGGCTACGAGTATTGTCAATAATGAATGTTAATTATTTGATGATCTTATTTTACATGAAGGGTTGTATTTCCTTGATCACGTGGTTGATCGTCATGCTTAAAGATGATAAAGCTTTGTGTAGGTTTGGCAGCTTTCACAAGGTGCAGAGTTCTAATTCATTATTGCATCTCTGTCTAGTGCTTGGCTTCACATGGATTCTGGGTGTTGGCTTTGCTTCGAGAGACTTCTGCTCTTTCATTCTATTCTGGTCGGTGTTTGTCTTTATTTAGAGTGCTTCTAGCTAGGTGCTTGGACTCTGCGTCTTAAGATTTCTGTGATGGGTGGGGAGCGTAATCATGTTGAGCTGAAGTCTTGCGATATTGCTAAGCAAAGGAAAGAGGTTTGGGAGATATTAGAAAAGGGTGGCCTTAATCTGTATATGGAAAAATTGCATGGTAACAATCCCCAGGTCACCAATTGGTTTGTTCGAAGCTGGAAGGAGAGATCCCTGAATCAGGGAGGGAGGGAAATGGTAGTCAATGAAGAATTTATTGCCCAAATTACTGGTTTGGCCATGCAAGGCATGAAGGTTTTCAGGGATAAAAAGGAAGCGCAAGCAGCGATGGCCATCTTCTTTAAAGAGAATGAGGCTGTTGATTTGAAGCCGACTAAGAGCGGTGGGTATCAGAGGAGTTCGTTGAAAGCGCTTTGGCGCGATGTGGTTGAAGAAATTATGAGGTATGTAACTCTAGAAGGCAAATATATTGTGATTAATGCTTATCATTTCATATTGCTTAACCATTTATGGCATAAGAAAAGGGTCTCCTTCCCTTATTATCTGCTTATGTTGCTTGATAAGGGGATTAAGGAGCATTTGAAAAACCCCAAGAACCCTGTTCTGCATGTGGGGTTAATTCTCCTTATTCACGAACATGTCAAAGCCCATGAGGTGTAGAAGTCCCCTACTGCCCTGCATGATAATATGGCCAAGCCTCGGGAGGGTTATGACACTAACTCGGGTGATGGTAGGGGTGGTAATAAAGTTAAGAAGAGGAGGCTCATTTTGAATAAGGATTCAGAGTCGAATAGGGACGATGATGTTGATTATGTCCCAGATTCTTATGCTACTATGGAGGAGGGCCCCATCTCCCCTGTTGTGGGTCAGACTGGTAAAAGGAAGTTGGGGGTTAACGTGGGCTATATGACTTGCAGTGATGAGGTGGAGGCAAGTGTTCCTGTTAAAAGGGGTAAGGTCAATGTTGACCTTTATGGGGAAGCCTCCTCTCCTCCCCCTACAACCAAAATTATGCAGGACATGGAAGATGGTAGTCAGAAGAGAAAGGTGTTGGATGCGAACCAGCTCCTAGAGTAGGGTTTCCCTCTCTTCCTTACTGGTGGCATTTATAGTGAGGCTCCAAGTGTTGTTATTGGGCTGTAGAAGCAGGGAAGGGATTGGATTGAGGGTGGTGTTGCAATGGGTACTAGGAAGGAGGAAGCAGAAAGACTGCTTAAAAGGAAGGTTGTTGCGGAGGAAATTGCCTGCTCCATCCGGATGTTGAAGACTCTCATTCCTGCTGGTAAAGGTAAGGATTTTTCTGGTGATAAAGCTCCTTCTAGTCCTTTTGATGAGGATGTTGTTGTGGGGAAGCGTATTGAGAATTTCGATAGGGAGGAGCTATCTAATGTGTTGGGCTCGGCCTGTGATTTTGTTAATTTTTTGTTTAAGTGGTTTTTTCATGAGATCAACAAGACCAACATTAGAATTAGAGGTGTTGCTAGTAAGGCCGAGGACACTTCTGTCCAAAGCCAAATTGATAAACTGATGGAATCCCTTAATACTATTGCTTACACTGTGTCGGAGGAAACCTCTAACCTGAAGAGGAACTGGGAAGGCACATTTTCCTCCATTGAGGAAAAATTTGATAAATTATGGAATGTTGTAATTAATACTAGTGATGCTTCTAAGGCTGGGGCCACTCTGGATTCTGCCAAGGTGATTCCCCCTATGATTAATAAGAAGAAGGGGAGTGTGTCTGCTAGGGATATTGTTGCGGGGGGTAAGCTGCTGACTTTGGAGTGCGAGGGTAAGAAAGTTGTTGGTAAGGATAGTGTTTTGAGTGATGAGGTAAAGACAGGTGGGCCGGGGGCTAGAACCATGAATAGAATGAAAGCTAAGATTGGGGCATCTGTTGAGGTGTCTGATACTGTGGAGAATGTGCATAAGATGGTTGTTACTGAAATGGAAGTTGTGGAGATCCTGAACAATATGTAGTGCTTGGTGTCTGGTTTCTGTATTTTTGGTTGCTTTTTCGCTGTGTTTGTTGTCATTGGGTTGATTGTTGTGTAATGTTTTTTACTTTCTCTATCAGCTATTGGATTTTGTAAAGGGTTATGGGCCCCTTCAAAACCCGTCTTTTACCTTTAATCAAAACATATAATATATAATATTATATATTAATATATATTATATATTATATGTTAATAAATATTATATATTAAAATATAATATATAACGTATATTAATATATAATATATATTATATTATATAACATGTGATACGTAATAACAGAGGTGACAGATATCCGTCTATAAAGAATATCCATTTTTTGTATTAGTGTGTTATACACTTGGACGAGCAACAATATATATATTAAAATATAATATATAATATATATTATATACTAATATATAATATATATTATATATATTATATATTATATATTGATATATGATATATATTATATAACATATGACATTCTAATAACACTAGAGGTGACGAATATTTGTCTATAACAGATATCCGTTTGGCATGTGTGAATTGTTAAGACTCAGGGTCATGTCGATTAGATCACATAAGGGATATCCGTTTAGAAATGAATATTCGTTTTGAAATGGATATCTGTTTAATATTGGATATTCATTTTGTAAGTTATATAAAAAACAAAAAAGGGACTATTTTGAGTATTTCAACGGTCCCTACATTCTTTTTTTCGCGAAAATCTCGTGATTTCTGTCTGCATCTAATGAAATTCAGCTTTTCAAAGATTTTCTTACACTTTTTGTAGAATTCCAATCATTTGTGTGTGTTTTTTTGTTTGTGCAATGCAGAGCAGCAATCGGTATAAGAGAAAAGGTAAAAGGAAACTTACAACAAAACAAATTGAAACATATTGAGCAAAAGATAGAGAAAGTCATAGGAAAAGAAGACAAGGTATGCAAAATATTCAAATTGAAGCTTCTTCCAAACCATTGAATGTTAATTCAAGTGAAGACGGAATAGGAATTGAAAATATTGAACATCATATTCAAATTGAAAATGAAAACATTGAAATTGAAAATGTGCAAATTGAAAATGAAAATGTGAACAACATTGAGAATGAAAATGTTGTTGAAAATGATATTCAAAATGAAGTTGTTTTTGAAATTGTTGAAAATGAAATTGTTTTTGACAATGAAAATGTTGTTCAATATGAAATTGTAATTGATAATTTGTTGAAAATGAACCTTATGCAACACCTAATTACAAAAGAACCACTAAATGGTTGGTTGAAATAGATGAGAACATAATTGATAATATTGAAGGGAAAAGGTCACAATGAATAGTTCATTTGTGGGCTATGAAATTGTTCAATGAATTCTTTTCCAATAAGACATTAACCGAACAATGCCAACTTTTTGTGCAATTACTTAAGATTTACAAAATGAGACCATTATTAAAAAAATTGAAGATTCGTCTCACAAAAAAAAGGAAAAAAATGGTCTTATTGTAAAAAATATTTTTAATGCTTTAACCTCTATTGGAAAGACTAGCAAGGAAAAAGATAAAAGGGCTGCTCAAAGAGTGATCACAACCTCACTAGTAAGCCATCATTTGAACAATGCTCATTTAATGAGACAAACTTGTATTGATTTTAACTTAAATTGTAAAACATTGAATATAACACTATCAAGAAGAGGAAGACTCGATAGTGCTCTTCAAAATGGTACTTGGGATTTTAGTGGGAGGCTTCCACATGCTGATAAAAAGCTAACGGATAATGTAAAGATGCAAATTGAACAATATTGGAATTCTCACTCTAGAGTATCACCAAATGTAAATGATGTTTTAAAGTTACGAATTGGCAATAGAGATTGTACACCGCATCCTAAACATTTTTTGGAATGTAGCCAAATAATTTTGTACAAACAATTTTGTCAAGAACATCCAAATTTGTAAATCTCACAAAGGGATTTTGAGTCTTGCAAACCTTTTTATTGTGTTCCTATTAAGGTTCGTAATACATGTTGTTGTAAATACCATGTTGAGTTTTCAATGTATCATGAATTGTTATGCCATATACGTTCTACTATGCATATTGACGAAATGTTGCAGGAGTGTCATGTAGTGCAACTTCCCAAGTCATCTAGGGAGTTGTTAGATTCATTTTTATGCATTAGAGGTGATGGTTGCTTGTTTTATAAAAATAATTGTTTAAATGGAACATGTTTGCAATGTGGTGGTTTATCAAAGTTTGTAACATACTTTCATGAGGGCAGGGATCATGATTTTGGTAACAAAATTGTTGAGAAAAAAAAATATGAGACAGTGAAATAAACATTGAAGAGTGGAGGTGAGGGTTCTAGATGTGATTTGGTTGCAAGAGAGGTAAGTATTGCTGATTTTATTTTAGATTTTAAGAAAAATATTTTCTATAAGTATGCAATGCATAGCCATAGGTCGCAGTGGTTGGATCGACAATTCGGGATGTGTAAGGACTCTTTCCCCATTGGAACTATTGTATTTGTAGTTGATTTTGCTAAAAATTACACATTGCAACCACAAAATGGAGTTCAATCACAATATTATAATACTATTCAAATTGTTATTTTGTCCACATAACATATAGGCATGCCCTTGATAGTACAGAAGAGGACAGGAGTATAATCAGGGAGTACCATTTTTACATGAGTGATGATAGATCTCATTCATCTGAGTTTGTACAACATTGTTTTGAAAACTTTTTTGAGTTCTTGTAGGAAAAAGGAATTGCAATGGGTCAACATTTGATTTGGTCAAATAACTGCATAGGACAATTCAAGAATGCTTGCATGTTTTATTGGTTAGGCATGATGCATATAGAGAGGGGTGTACCACATATTTGGAGTTTTTTCAAAGTTGGGCATGGAAAAGGTGAGCATGATGGTGTAGGTGCATGTGTGAAGAGAGCTTTGGTTAAGGAACAAATGAAGATTAGAGGTGGTGCAACATTCAGTGATGCACATTCTATTGTGGATTGGTGTACCCATGCACTATCACAAGGAGGGACACTTGATTCACAAGTCAGTAGGTTATTTTGGTTGGTTGAGGAGGGAACATTGGGAGACAAAGTGGAATGTCAAACAATTAGAGATTCTTCAAAGATGCATTTAGTTTGAATCTCAGATGCGAGTGCATGGACCATATGGACACAAGAGATGGCTTGTTTTTGTCAGAATTGTATTCAGTGTGATTGGCATCAGTGTGAGTCAAGTGAATGGGTAGATACATGGATTCCATAGTACCTAACCCCTTTATTTGTAGCACAATCCTCATTACAAGATGTAATGGAAAGTTCACTTGACTATGATCATCTTTCAGATCTTGTATAGCCAGGACATGTCTATGCAGTTGTAGCACTGTAGGGGAATGAAGAGGGATCAGACTATTGGTTGGCACAATGTGTACATGGAAAGAAAAAGCTAACACAACCGATGACAAATGATGATGGCTTCATGTATCCTACAGGTTTAGTTTTTGTTTCTCGAACTTGGTTGCATTACCATTTCACCATCGTTTACATTGTTTACAATAATATAGATTTGTTATTCTAAGTATATTAGATGTTGATAAAAAAGTTATGATCACGCAGGTTCAGTGGTTGTTTTCAGAACTTGGTTGCAAACATATATGATTAGAAAGAACGACATACCTGCATTTGAAGACTATGAGAATCACAAAACCATTATGATGTATTCGCACCTTGTTATAGCAACAAATGTTAAGTTATTGCGACATCATGCTAGACCAAAAACAAAAAAACTATGGACAATTAGTAGTGTTGATCATGAAGCATTACTAGAAACTTTGAAGGTAAGAGATGACCCTACATGGACACTTTGAGTAGTAGATCATTTGTTGTATGGGGCAGGTATAATATTATTCATCACATTTTGACATTGTTTATCTAGTAAGGGTCATTATTTAGGTTGTTTAGAATAATATAGATTAGTTATTCTAAGCATCTTTTATAGTTTGCATTACCAATTCATCATCATTCATGTTGTTTAGAATAATATAGATTTGTTAGTCTAAGCATCTTTTCTATTGTGATGATATAGATATCTCATTTGAAGTATATTGTGATGTTCCTAACATGATAGATCATGGACCTACTACAACAATAGCCAACTCTGATCGTTTGGGAGAGGTATGCGACACATTAGAATAATATAGATTGGTTATTCTAAGCATATTTTATAGTTTGCATTACCATTTCATCATCATTCATGATGTTTAGAATAATATAGATTTGTTAGTCTAAGCATCTTTTCTATTGTGAAAATATAGATTTCTCATTTGAAGTATATTGCGATGTTCCTAGCACGATAGATCATGGACTTGCTGCAATAATAGCCAACTTTGATCCTCTGGGAGAGGTATGCGAGAGATTAGAATAATATAGATTGGTTATTCTAAACATCTTTTATAGTTTGCATTACCATTTCATCATCAATTAGGTCATTTAGAATAATATATATTTGTTATTCTAAGCATCTTTTCTATTGTATGTAGTTTGACTATTACCTTAATGGTTTGTATAGGTGGTTCACTCTAGATCGTCAACATGCTACTCTTGTGGAAGAGTGTGCTGATTGCGAAGGTAATGCGAGCTCTATTTCCTTCCCCTACTAGGAAATGACTATGTATTAGGGTCATTTGTTGTATGCCTACATGGAATTTTGTAAATCCTATATTTCATAGCAATTATTGAATGATAATATCATGCTTATTGTGTACACTTTATGTGTATTCAAGTGTATACTTTACAAATTATGTGTATACTTTGTCACTTATGACTATTGCAATGTATACTTTACGACTTATATGTTTTAAGGCATATACTTTCTATTCATGCATGTAGTTCATGACTTAAGTGTATTTTAGTAAATGAATCACTTTTTCACTTACTGATAAGGAAAAAAACAAACCCTAAACCCCTTTGCACCTTTACATTGCATCCATCTGACCCTTTTTCCATCAACTGAAAACTCATCACCGCAGGAGAACGCCTCCAAGATAGAAAAATATGAGAGAGGTTATTGTAGAGTATCCCAACATGATCCCATAGCCTTAGACAGAGAGTCTGTAGGCATCATAGTTTCCGAGAAATAACCCTTCAAAGATTGTTGTCTTTTAGCACTTTGAACTCTTAAGGGAAATCATTGGTCCAATGTAGCTCAAAGAGATTCAGAGTATTTGGATGCAAAAGAGGAACATCACTAGCGTAAACGTACCCATCTGAACATGTTGGAACAATTTTTTTGGTCCTATGAGTTGCAGAACAAAAGTTGCACCACTTTGCAACTTTACACTGCTTGCATTTGACAACTTTTTCCTCAACTGAAAACTAGACACCATGGAAAAATTCCTCTGAGATAGAAAAATATGAGAGAGGTTATTGTAGAGGGTCCCAACACCATCCCATAGCCTCAGACAGAGAGTTTTTAGGTGTCACGGTTTTTGAGAAATAGAGATTCAAAGACTGCTGCCTTTTAGAACTTTCGACTCTTAAGGGAAATCATCGATCCAATGTAGCTCAAAAAGATTTAGAGTATTTGGGTGCAAAAGAGGACCATCCCTAGTGTAAAATTACCCATCCGAGCGTGTTAGAACAGTCTATTTGGTCCTACGAGTTGCAGAACGAAAGTTGCACCACTTTGCAACTTTACATTGCTTGCATTTGACAACTTTTTCCTCAACTGAAAATTGGTCACCGCAGGAAAATGCCTTTCAGATAGAAAAATCCAAGAGAGGTTATTGTAGATGGTCTCAACACGATCCCATAGCTTCAGATGGAGAGTCTATAGGCGTCACAGTTTTTGAGAAATAGAGATTCAAATATTGTTGTCTTTTAGCACTTTCGACTCTTAAGGGAAATCATCAGTCCAATGTAGCTAAGAGAGATTCAGAGTATTTGGGTGCAAAAGAGGACCATCCCTAGTGTAAAAGTACCCATCCGAACATGTTGGAATAGTCCGTTTGGTCCTACGAGTTGCAGAACGAAAGTTGCACCACTTTGCAACTTTACACTGCTTGCATCTAACAACTTTTTTCTCAACTGAAAACTGGTCACCGCGGGAAAACGCCTCCGAGATAGAAAAATCCGAGAGAGGTTATTGTAAAGGGTCTGAACATGATCCCATAGCCTCAAATGAAGAGTCTGTAGGCATCATGGTTTTTGAGAAATAGAGATTCAAAGATTGCTTCCTTTTAGCACTTTCGACTGTTAAGAGAAATTATCGGTCCAATGTAGCTCAGAGAGATTCAGAGTATTTGGGTGCAAAAGAGGACCATCCCTAGCGTAAATGTACCCATCTAGACGTGTTGGAACAATCTGTTTGGTCCTACGAGATGCAGAACAAAAGTTGCACTACTTTGCGACTTTACACTACTTGCATCTGATGACTTTTTCCTCAACTGAAAGCTAGTCACCGCGGGAAAATGCCTCCGAGATAGAAAAATTCGAGAGAGGTTATTGTAGAGGGTACCAACACGATCCCATAGCCTCAGACAGAGAGTCTATAGGAATCACAGTTTCTGAGACGTATCCCTTCAAAGATTGTTGCCTTTTAGCACTTTGGACTCTTAAGGGAAATCGCCGATCCAATGTAGCTTGGAGTGATTCGACGTATTTGGGTGCAAAAGAGGACCATCCCTAGCGTAAACGTACCCATCCGGATGTCTTGGAACAATCTGTTTGGTCCTACGAGTTGTAGAACGAAAGTTGCACCACTTTGCAACTTTACATTGCTTGTCAAAATTGCAACTTATTGTCAAATGATGGAAGTTCAAGAGTCATCTTGTTGTAGTTCATTGGAAAACAGATGGAAGTTGTTTGGTCATGGCCCAATTAGGTAGGAATTAGATGTTATAAGGGTTTGGGAGAGTAGGGGAGGTCAATCGAGGTTTGGGTATGATGCCCTAGATGCGAAAAGTGTGGTTTTGGAGTGAAATTGGGAGGTTTAAGGGTGTTAGTGATTGAAATCTGTTGGGCAGAATTTATAAAGGTGTATTAAGCATATGCAGACTTCTATAAACGTGTTTGAGGTGTTGTTTGAGTGAGATAAGTGTGGAAATGCATACTTTCAATTAACCCCCTTATAATCTAAGCAAAATGAGGGTTACATGATTGAGTGACGTAGATGGCGTTTACAAGGATGATATTTGTGAAATTTGGATGTATAGCCTGGTGAGATACTATCCAAAGGAATCTTGGAGGGGCAACAGTTTTAAAGATGAGTTGTTTTGCAAGTTTGGGCTAATTGGAGCCCTGTTTAGCGTAATAGTTCAATTTCAGTGGGGTTGTTCCAAAACAAGCACATTAGGTTTTGAGATATGTTAAACAGAAGGGTAATGGGTGTCTTTCACAACCTTTTGTTTTGTGGGTTTGAGTTGATTTTGTGAGGATATTGAATTCTTACTCAAGATGATTTTATACATTTTACATGTTATTATGCTTCAATGAACATTAAGTGACATTGATTTTTATCCAGATGATTATATTACTTTCGAATGAACAATGTAACATGAAATGAATTTCATTAAGTTGTATCCACTTTTCATTTTTGTTAACTTCTTTTGAAATAAAAATCAGCTGCACACTTCATTACACGAGTTTAAAATCCAAAATAATGTCAAATTTAAATTCATTCAACAGAGCTTGAAATCATGGGTATTCTAAAAATGAGTGTTTGATAAAAATTTATTGGTAGACATGTATGAAAAATATGGTACAATAGAAAAGGCAATTGATTGTTTGAAAAATGTCCTCAAAGAAATAGATGGATTACCAATTGTAATTCATAAGTTCTATTAAAATGTTATTTCATTAATCTATAACATACATTATCAATCATAACTTTAAACAATTCTAAGATAATTATACATTCCATCTTGAAAATTCAAAGTAGAAAGACATGCACACGAGAAACAAATTAGATCGAATACCAATTCTTATATATGAAACTGTAGAATAATTGTGTTTGTGCATATACAAATTTGGCATATGCCTACTCAAAACAAGTTTTACAAATTGTGGCATATATGCCATCTCAAGATCTATCAAACCCTAAGTACATGTCAATATATATCATATCCTAATCCTGTGCTGGACCATCAAAATCAAGCCTCCTCGAAGAAGTTAGATGCTCTACAGTTTCCTGCACAATAACATTTCAAACCACAAATTAGATTATGTGAATGGTTGACAAGATAGACTAGTAAATAGAAACTTATATACCATCATTTATAAATTACAAATTTAACATCAAAATCAGTATACATGTACTATATTATATGAATAATGCAATTCTTGTTTACCTCTAATATTGCTCTCTTTTCTGCAAGACGTTCTGCATATGATTGTCCCCTAGGACAATCAAGAGTCCTCCTATAAAGTAATGGTCTCTCACTCGCCACAATGCTGGGTTGAATAGAGGACTATAGCAGATAAAAAAAAAATGATACAAATTAAAATATAATTGTTGACAAATAATCATATCTACTAATCACATATCTTCTCCTATCTAAACGTAAATGATCTGAAATATAAAATAAACACATACTTGTTGTGATGCTATGACACTAGATGGGCTCATAGTGGATGGATCAGCTAAGATTCTTTCCTATATAAAAAAATGACAAGAATGTAAATGCACATGCACATATAATTATAATGTCGAAAATAAAAAAGATATATACCTGTTGTGCAACTCCATCCAATGGGTTAGACTCGGTCAACAAGGTTGTATAAGAACCAGGTTGCTACATAAAAAGAAAAGATTACATTAGATTATCAATATATGTAGTACATGTATTTAAACATATTAGATTTCAAAGATTAACATCTAAAATAACAATTTAAATTATTTACCATGTACTAATTGTCTAAGGCAAATGAAATGGCAGTATGCATAGCCTGTTGCACTTCCGACAACTTCTCCTCTATCAACAACTATTAAAGATTCCAACACATAAACATATATTAGTACAAATATCCTTCATATTAAAATATGAAAGAATTTACATAAAACACACTATGAAATTGCTTTAAGACTTACCAGTGCTCCAATATCATCCCTGGCAGTCGATGTCTCTCCTGCAAATGCTCCACTCTGTGCTCTATCAACTCCTACATTTGACATATCATGAACCTCAAAGTTGGATATGTCTATGGGAGCCTCAGTGGATCGTCGAAGAGGACTGAAACATAAGTTGTTGCACATCATGCAATGATGAGGCACACAAATATGTCCCAAAGAGGATGGTGTACTAGTTGGAGTTGATGGTTGTATAACAGTGGGAGTTGTTGTAGCAGGTGCACCACCATCATGCTGGGATGTATTAGGTGCAACACCACTGTGATGGGATGCACCGTCAACTGGTTGCGCAACATGATGGCTTTGCCTCACCAAATGATCACTCAACGAATGCAATGCATAAATGCTCACAGTCCCCGCATCTACAACAATCTCTGGGTAAGGTAGTGGAGTCGAAGCAACAATAGGTGGAGGAGGACAAACTGGGGTGACTCGGCGTGCCCTAGGTCTATCCTGTGGCATCCCTCTACCAACACCCTAGAAATATTGCATGTCAAAGTAATTGGCATGTTTCCCTAGCACAAACTCAGCATATAATTTTTGGAGAAAATATTGAGGGACATCAAGGTTGTTGGGTGGTTTATCAAAAACCATCCACCAACATCTCCAAAAATTATCTAATATTCCTCTATGGGTGCACCAATATTTAATTGAAAATTTTGGTTTTTGCACATTAACGGGTTGTCCAGTTCTCTGATCTATGAATAATTGGGCTAATTGGCCTTTTTCAATATCAAGAGCCTTCACCTCAACATATGATAACCCATCAACATAAAATTGTCTTTGTTGCTCTCGCCATTGTGCAAATCTATTATGCTAAATTGCCAAAGTTTGAATATTTACAATGATTGTTTCCAAAGTGTTTTTCATATCTGATAGTTCATCGAGTGTTTAATAGATTTGACATACTTTTCTTAATTGATCTAAATTCCTATGAATAGACTCGTGTATTGTTGGCACATTTTCATTCAGAAACAATGGTTGCGGTAGAGGATTTGGAGGGTATTCATTTTCTGTAGGATTAATGTTTTCATTTTGTGCGGGAGGGTTTTCATTTTGTGCAAGGTTAGGATTTTCATTTTGATCCATTTTTAACCTGTTAATTGATAAAAAAATTTCTAAAATTAACAATTGTTTTAATCTAATAAAAAACCTATCAAATATACCCTATTTTTGACTAAAATTAAAAAAAAGAAAGAAAAATGAATGTACATTGTATAAAAATTGAAAAAATCAAACATACCTTACAAATTTGGTGATTTTTTTTTGTAATTTTAGCTTCCCCAAATGGATATCCGAGTCACTCTCCTAAAACCCAAACGCACGCTCGTAAAAATACTAGTAAAAATATAACTCTCGGGTTTTGTTTGTCTGTATATAATACAAGAAACGAATATTCGTTTCCTTATTTACAACTTTTTAAATAAATGGTCGGGTTCGTGACCTGACCATAGTGTTTTTTTTTAAATATCGATTATTTAATATAAAATATATTATATTATAATATAATATATATTAATATATGTTATATTATATTATATATAATACATATATTAATATATATTCTATTATAATATAATATAATATATATTATAATAGAATATGTATTATATTAATTTTAATATAATACATATTATTATATATAATATATATTATATATATAATATAATATAATATATTTTATATTAAATAATATATATATAATATATTATATATATTTGAATAATATCAATATAATATAATATAATATAATATTATAATATTATATTATATTATAATATATAATAATACATACATTATAATATAATATAATATGACCTCTCGGGATTTTTTTTAATTATAACTCATATAAAGAATATTCGTTCATAGCGAATATCCATTTTGTAATGGATATCCATTTTGTAACGGATATCCGTTTATAACAGACATCTATTCTAGGATTTACACACCCGTCCATGTAATATCAATATAATATAATAATATTATATTATAATATAATATAATATAATATAATATTATCATATAATATAATATAATATAACGAATATCTGTTCTAGGATTTACACACCCGTCCATATAATATCAATATAATATAATAATATTATATTATAATATATATATAATATTATATTACCTCTATATTATAACACAAATAACAGATATTCATTATACAGAATATAATATACTTGGTCGGGTAAGACCTGACGCAATTATAAATTTTTAATTATCATATCAGATATCCATTTTATAAAATAACGGATATTCATTATACAGAATATAATACTTGGTCGGGTAAGACCTGACGCAATTATAAATTCTGCCTTAAACAAAATGGATATTCGTTTCATATCAGATATCCATTTTATAACGGATATCCATTCGTTACATATATTGTACTTTGGCCTACAAAAAGTCAAAGGCGTGAATTTTACGTTTTTGGACGTGTTAAAAATGCCTTTTTTTCATATCGCCACTTTTTGGACCCCCATGATCTTGCACATACCCTATTATATATTTTGTTATATTATGGCTAAAAGTAAAAGAAGGTTTTCTTATATGAGAGAGATTATATAATAGTGAAGAAATAAAATAAAAGTGTTATTCAATAAAAATATTTTGATTGGGTAGTTATTGGTAAATTGAGCATTTAATTCTTATAGACAAATGAGTGGTGTATTTAAGTGAATTGAGTTATTTCGTAAATAGACAATTAATAGTTGATTAGTAAATTGCTAGGTAATTTAATTATTTAGAATATTGCTATTATAGTTATTTACAAATATAATTATTGGTGGTAAATAATCTATCTATTGAATTAAGTGGTTAAATTAAAATGAGTGATAAGAAAGTTGAAATAATGCTTTAAATTTAAGGAATGTCTTCATGGTTATAATGTGGTGATTGATTGTGTTGTATTAAACAATGTGTCTTGATTATTGGATTAAGTGTTTATGTCATTGTTTATGATGGATGTCATCAATGTGGAGTATGTTGGGAAGTGTGTTTAGTATGTTGGTTTCCAAAGGCCTAGGAGGGGGTATATATTTGTATGTATGGTCCTTATGATTGTTTAACTTGAAAGTGGCTCGACTATGTTGTGGGTCATGTGTATTGTGTGAAATGTAAACCCTAAGGGTGTTGCCCTCCTATCTTTGTATGGATTCATGTGATTGTGATAAGTGTGCAAGATGGACAATTCCTTGCTCTATGTAGGGTTAACTAGTTGCAAGTAGGGGGAGTGGCTCTCAATGGGGGCTGGAACGTAGAGAGGCTACCAGGATAACCCAAGATGGGGGCCGAGGCCTAGGAAGATCTACCGAGATAATCCACATCAAGCTATGTGATGACACTCCTCCCTAGTGCAGTCTAGCATTCCCTAGTTATATTTCCCTTTTGTTGTGTGAGTGCCTCTGGAAGTGAAGTAAGTGTTGTAAGTGATGTTAGGGTTGTTAGCAGTGTTGTGTTGGAGTCATTTATAGCCCTTGTTTATGTTAGCATGTTGCTTTCCTAGGTTTTTGTTGGATGTGGGACCTTTTGTTATCTCCTAGCACAGGGGGTGGACCTCAAGGTTCCACATGGTCGAGAGCTTGGTGCTTTTTCTCCTTTAGGTATCCTTGATGCATGTTCGTGTGCGTGGAGATTGATCATTGCACCATGGACTCCAGTTCCTATTCCTATTGTGAAAGAATCCTTTCATATATTTGTATATTGGATTGTATCTCAGTTTGTATCTCTTAATGTAATATTATGTAATCTTCCCACATGTACTAGGGGAAGCAGTGTTGTAAATACTGTAATGATGTAACAATTATTGATGATTTAAAATTGTAAAGAGTATTGTAAAGAAATGTATCCTACATATGATAGTAGTTAGAAAATGATCTTTAATGTTGATTATCAGTTGTAATGCTATGGAAGTAAGTAATGTAGAATCATTTAATGTGGTGCTTTAAAATGAACCTTGAATGTTGGATCGACCATGTAACCTTATTTTTAGTAATCTTGATTGTTAGTTTGTGAGTAGTGTTGTTGAGGAACCTTAGAGAACCTAGGGCTAGATTATTATGTTATGTTATGTTATGTTATGTTATGCATTCTATTGTTATTTGCTTTTAAAAAAAATGGTTCCATTAATTTGACTTAGTTTAGTGTTGTCCTCTAGGGTTCCTTGGTGGGGGCGTTACTCTTGGTATCAGAGCCAGTGTTGTGGTGCTAGGAGCTCTGGTTAATGTTGTCGCCCATGTTTAGTTATAGTAACTTTTCTTATGCATGTGTTCTTAGATGTCTGTTGGGTGGCTAGAAGGTCATAGGTGCCATTTTGTTAGATACCATGGTTTAATCTAAACACCCAGCTTGATATGTTAGATATATGATTTGACACCTTGTGTATTCTCCTGTTGTGTGTGATCCCTTGGATGCATGTAATTTTTGATTCTCCTTGTGTGGCTTTGATTCATTTCCATGACTTCCAGTTCCTTCAAAAGTGAAAATTTAGTTTTGGAATGCATGTGTGGGTTTAGATTAATTGCTGACAAGTTGGCATGTGTATTTCTTTTGATTGACTAAATGTGCATTAGGATAAGATGTTATTTTGTGCAGTTAGGTTACTTATGTGGTTATGTGCAAGTGGGAATGTATGGTTTTAAAAGAAAGCCCTGGCCCGAGTGTGTCATCCCTTCATGTGTTTTTTTGTGGTTTGTAGAAGTGTCTACACCCTTATGTGGTTCAGTGCATTTTCATATTGATAAGAATGTGTTGCATGTAAAAGGGGTTACTTGATTAAACTAAGGAAAAGCATGTAGGTAGTTAATAAATGAATTATTGGTTAGTCTTTTCATGATTGTTATAATATATACAAGGTGGTCTAATGGAATCCTAATCATGTGTTTAGTTATGATTAGAAATGGAAAAAACTTGCCTGATGGTGGTAGTCAAGATTTGGGTAGAAAGTGTGATATAATTTCCCCTTATATAGATGCTTTGTTTCAAAAGGTTTTGTTTGCAAGTTGCTTGCATCAAATTAAATTATCTTGTTTCCTCTTTCTCTTAACCCACATATAGTTAATAAAGAGGATTAGTCTTAAACCACGTATAGTTAATAAAGAGGATTAGTCTTAAACCACATTATAATAGAAAATCATTTAGGCCTTAAACTTTTTTTGCTTAAACCTTGACTGCGAATCAAAGAAATTATGTCTGAAATTACTTGAGTGATGGATCTTAAGTTCTCTTGAAACTGTACTCCTTACTTTTGGTTTATGCATAAAAGTTAGATTATGTATAAAACTAAGTGTAGTTGTTGGGTATTTAATCTATGCATTTGGAAGTAAATGTATGTGATTAAGTTTTGCATTACATGATGTGATATGTTTTTATTGGAAAGGGCTACTTTTGTGGAATAAATAAGATACTAGTGCATAGAACTAGGTTTCTATTTTGAGAAATTATGATGACTATATTGGTATTTGAACATCTTGTTTGCTATGTGTAGTTGAAACCTATGATGTAATGTCTTTGTCATTTCTTACTATTATATAAATACAAAAGATTTATGCATTGGATGTCTTGCATGTTGAATTGTTATGAGGGGGTAACATGTGAAGTAATTAAGCTTAGGTATGGGATATGGATGTTTGAGTGGGAATAATCACCATGTAAAGATTTAGTGTTACTTGTCCTAGCTTGGGATAAAGTTTGAGAGAATGTGGAATTGTGTTTTGGGAACAAATATGTGAATCCTCTTGTTCTATGAAAATTTGAATAACATGCGATGAAGTAAGAGTTGTTTGTGAAAGACCTACATGAAGTAGTAAGAGTTAAGTAGAGGATCATTATTGTTCTTTTGTGAATATGGAACTTGTGTATAATTTGTTGAACTCTGGATGCATGAATGTTGATGTGAAAGTATTAATGATTCTTGGATGCATTTAGAAATTCATGGTGCTTATGTGAAATTCTTATTGTGTGGAAGAAAAGTTAGTCTACATATGCATATGTTAAGAGGATAGAATGTTATACCAAATGAATAAAAGTGAATGTGAATTTGTTAAGTGGAGTTGTTGGTTGATCACAATGATCATGACATTGACATTTAGCATCATGTGATTAATGGAAGAGAGTAGAGTGAAAGAAAATTGGTAGAGGGTTATGGATAATAGGTAAAGATATGATTTTGGAAAGGTAATCACATTGGTTATGGAAATAAATGTACTCGTGGTATGTGATCCTTGAGTAGTAATGGGATTGAGTATGTAAATGTAACCCCCTTGTAAATGTGAGAAACCAATAATTGTGCATTGGTTGAGTGTCGTGAATACCCCGTACTTTATTTGTGTGCCCACGGAATGGTGATATTGTGTACCCATCCATGGGGAATATGTTGTATTTTAGGTGTGGGACTAACCATACCATTATGTGTGCTTGTATGTTTGTTACTTGATTGAGGGCCAACCCACGTGTGGTTGAAATTTATATATATAGAAGAGTAGCCAAAATTTAGTTTCGTAGATTCTCTTCTTTTGGTTCTATAGTTCCTCAGTCTATGAAGGGGTATTAGCAGCCACAAAGTTCCTTGGGTGGGGTGTGCAACGTACACATATTGCGGCGCAGAGTGGTCTTAGCTCAACCAATTCTAAGGAAAGTACTCACTACTTCCCCTTAAGATGGATCAAGGTACTTGATCCATATGTGCTAGCCTAATCCCCACAGTTTTGAGTACAACAACATTGGTTTGTTAGTTTATGCTTGGTTTTCCATAGGGGCGTTGAGCTAGCATTAGTGTGTCAACCTCGTTTGTATGAGAGGTGAAGCTCGAGTAGCCCCATATTGATATATTGATATATGCATTATATATGTATGTGATCTTTCCTCCTCCATAAATTTGGTTATTATTTTTCCTTCTCTCTTGGATAGACTCACTTCACTTTTTTATGAGCTTCATCTTTATCATACTCTTCATATGACTAGTGACAGTGATGAACATCATGATGTCTTACATTTGAGCAATTTTTCTTCAATGCATGATGATGAGATATATGTCAATACTTATGTGATATGCATTACATGTTTTCTCCCTCATATGTTTTGATTCATGATGATTATACTCCATTTAGGATGGATGATGATTTTATATACCTACTTTATAGTGACACATATAAGGATGTGATTTTGTGTGATGAGATTGCACCTTCTTTAGTTATTCATGATGTTGTTAATCCTTATGATGGTATTTGTCATACATTTCATGATAACCATATTTATATGCCCTTAGATCCATGTGAAATGAAGAAAGGTATTTGGAAAGACTTCCTAAACTAATATTAGAGGAGAATACTAAGTAAAATTTATATCTAGATACAATTATAGAAAGAAGAAACACATATAAAACATAAACAAAATTATACCACAACACAAGTGTATGGGGGGTGAAATCCTTTCAGAAGAAAACCTCAATGCTCCAAAGTAGTCTAATGTGTTATTCAATAATAAAAACATATGTAAAATACACTTGTGAGGAAATCCTTTATAGGATTATTAGCAACCAAAGATCTTGAGTAATCTTAGTAGCATAACAATACCTACAAACTCACTATCAATACCTCCATCTCAAGAATCATATAAATAAGATAATTAGTACATGCAAGCATCAAATGGTAATTATAAAAATACCCAAATACCTAGTTATAAAATTAACACCCAAATCTTAAGATGAGTTTGTAGGTAAAAAATAGCATAATCCCTTCACTTGTCATAAGTGCATCATAATCCACTCACCAACTCAAGCATTTATGTTTGCTTCATTGTCTCCATTCAAAGATGCTTTGTGATATTTTGTAACATCCATCATAATTTGGTCAACAAGTGTTCTCCCTCTTACAAATCTTTTCTATGTCTTGTCAGTGCTTAGATTTGTGGATCCAAAATCTTTAAAGCCAAATATTATCATAAGAACTAGGGATATCAAACTTAGGACAAAGATCTTAGATCATATTAGGAAAGTTTAGACCAATTTACTAAGGTTGGTAAGACCTTATTTAACTTTGTGCTTCCTTATAGTTTTCTTTAATAGGATTAAACATAACTAAAAATAGACCAATGGATAAATTTTTGTAGTCAAAAGTTCTCACTAGGGCAAGGACTAACCCACCACTATAACATCTATTAAGTTGATAGGACATCACTACATAGTAACAAGATTTGGATATGCACAATATGACTCTCTAGGATGATATTGTTGATGATGTTTTCCTTAGTTAAAATATTGAATCATGAATTGCATATAATCTACCTTCTAATCTACTAGTGAATAATGTTTTTAGTTTAAGTGTATGGTGGATCATTACTCTAGGACCAATGCCTATTCATTGGGGTATAGAATCACAAAATACCAATAGAGAGAACAAATAGAAATCACAAAGGAATATGAGTTGTGTAAATTCATACATCACAAATAATGATATCAAGCAATTGAACATTCTTAGTTATCCATCCTAGATTATATAAGTTCATATGCAATAAAGAAATGACCATTACAAAGCTTACAATGCATTCAAATATTACCCCATTCATTAAATATTCATTACATCCATACTAGGGAAGTGGCAATAAGAAACCCTAAGCTAGAATTTCCCAAAATATCTACAAATGGAACCATGAAGACATTCAACTATAAGAGCCCTTTATAATATAGTGATGTCCTTATGATTTATAAAAGATATTTATCTAATGGCGATTAGATTTTTAGGGGTTGAAACCCTTATAATTTCATCGTAACCTTTAGTTGCATGGAGATAAAAATGATTGACTATCCTAGAAGAGAGAAATGATCAACCCTCTTAGAAGAGAGAAATGGCTAACCTTTGTTTCAAAAAATGAACTAGCATATATAGTGCTTTGTTGGTTACCCTATTGCTTTAGGAATCAAGGAAGAATTGTAGGCCAATGGATTTAGCATGCAAGGCAAGCTTATATCCTATAGAATCCATGAGATTGATGGCTTGAATAGGTTAGAGGACCACTAGGAGCTAAAATTCAATCATCAAATTAATGACTGCATGGTCATCCTTATCCTACATTATTGAAAGTACATGTGAATTGTCCTTAAGATGAACAACTATTTATAGGTAGGAAAACCCTCTTGGAGTATTTGTGACATCAAATTTGGAATTGATGGCACCTTGTGTCGTGTAGGGAGGTATGTAGGAGTGAATAGTGTAAAATGCACGAGTTGTAGAGTTTTAGGGTTTCAAGGATTTGGGATTAGAGGTTGGGAGTACATCTTACATTATTCCCAAAGAAAAAATAAATAAAAGTATAGCCACATCTTTGAATTTGAAAATATATATGAGGGAAGTATCGAGAGTTAGGGATAAGGATACTAGATAATTCATCCCACAAGGCATGTAAGTAAAGATAGGTTTGAATTCATGAACTCAAAAGGTAGCTTAGTGTAAAGCATCAAAGTGTGGGGATTCACAAAAAAGCATGTTGATAAGAGAAAGACCAAAAATTTGACACAAAGGCAAGGGAAAAAGTGGGGGCTGGGGGAAATGTATGCCAAGATGGGAAAGTTTGAAACTCTAACAATTAGCACTATTTGGAATTTGAACAAAAAAACCTTCACACTTAATTTTTTAGGGACTTATGTAACTTCCAACACATGATATGGATGTGAAGGAGGATGAGGAATGACACATATGTAAACTTTGACCAAGGAGACCCATCAAGAAATATCTTAGAACAATTATCTATGATGGGAAAAATAAGGCCAAATGCACAAAAGGGGCTAAGACCAAGAAAAATAGACACTATAAAATTGGGTGCCAACATTGGCTCTAGTTGGGGATGTGTGACTCTTGTAAGGACAAAAAACTCCAAATATCTTTGGGAGAAAATCATGAAAGGGCCAAAAAGGAGGGGACCAAGACATGTATTGATCTGCAAGAGCATCCAAGTTCACTTTTTATTTGCAAAATTTGGTGATCAATTTCCAAGGAATAACAATTTCTTCATGGCCAAGTATCTACATGATCACCTTAAATAATAGCCAAATGGGTGCTCGTATTTTAAATTTTGTGAAGGCTTGAGTTAATTCGAACAAGATATGGAGCTGCAAAGTTTTTTCCATCATCTAAAAATTGTGGAGCTTTGGGCCTATTTGAATCCCCACAAGCCTCTAAAGTGTTAGTATCCACTGAAGTCTCATCCTCTAAAGCCTTTCTATAACTCTGATGTGCATGTGGATCATGAAAGTCTTAAGGGTTCTAAGACTTATCCCAATGCCCTTTACTTTCCTGTAAATTCTGAATGGCTCATATTTTCCTGCAAGATGGATTCCAATTGCAAAATTTTACACTACACCTGGATATGAAGAATATTTCTAGCCATGTGAAGATATTCTAATACCCTTTGAACTTTTATAATTTCTCTATCCCCCTAATTTCTTTGCAAAGTGATGGGTGGTGAAACTTCTTACACTATGTGGACTTGTCCACTTATCTCCAAAATTCATGTAGTTCCTCTTATCCCCTCAAACTCTACAATGGGATAATTTCATTTAGAATCAATGGTTGCATAATTATTGATCATATCTAGATACTCCTCATAATCCTATAATTTTCTCTTTAATGCCAAAAAATGACAATTAGGCAGTTGTGACAACCTTGCACACAGATTTCATAAGAAAATAAAGGTGTGACATGTGTCCCATCATGTCTAGACATGGGTAGCCACCACCTTTGGCATGTTACACTATAAATTTAGATCTCCATTCATTGTAAAGGGACTTCTTCATTTCTTCTACCAATGTGTGAGTTTGGATAATTTTCTATAGTTTGAAGAAGGGTTTCAACGCAAGTGTTGGGGAGGCTTGTATAGTTTGAATGTGTGGGTATTGTAATGCTTAATGCCAAGGCATGTATGATGTCAAGTATGAATGCATGTTAAACTATAATGTATTAAAAATGTCATCTAATTTTTTTGTAAGTTATTCATTTGATTATTAATAAGATTTTTAGTATTGTTTGAAGTTGAAGTTTGTTTCTTGACTCGGTAGCTTGAAAAGGCCCCTAAGTTTAGGATTGCACCAAGTCATATAAAAGAAAGGTTTTATTTCTAGGAGATTGTAGTAAGTTGTAGAGAGTGGACATTGTAGGTGCTCCTAAGGCTCTATATGTTATTGCAAGTTGTGAGGAGACTTGCAATTGCAAAGAGCAAAGAGGAACATTAGAAAGTTTTTATGGAAACCAACAAAGGAGAGGTACATGAGTGTTGCAAAAGGAAATATGCCCCCGAGAAGATGGATTCCCAGGTTGGAGGAGATAACCACTTTTTTACTTCAATGAGAGATGAGTTGAGAGAATTAGTTGCACATTTGAGAAGAAACAAAGAAAATGTAGAAGACCATGTAAGTGGTGAAGAAAATGAGGCTAGTGATTATGAAGGAGAAAATGAATGGCCAACAAATGAAGGGGAAGAACATTTCCTAAGAGCCATTGTCAAAATTGGTAAGGGTAGTCAAATGGAGGTCTAATTTTTTTTGGAACCTTAAACCCTAAAGAGTTGATAGACTAGATAGGTGAACTAGAGGAATACTTTTACTTGGAAGATATTCATGACCCCCAAAGGGTAAAGTTAGATCAAGAAAAGCTCAAAGGGAATGCTTCTTTTTGGTGGAGATAGTTGTAGAGAGAAAAAGTTTCCAAAGGAGAATCGGTGGACTCAAATGGAGGCTAGGATGAAGGCCAAATTCATTCCTAGAGACTATGAAATAGAGTTGTTTATAAGGCTTCAAAACCCGAGATAGAAGGACATGAGCATGAATTACTATACCGAGGAGTTCTATAAATTAGCTATCAGATCCAAAAGACATGAAATGGACAAAGAAAAGGTGGCCAGTATGTAAATGGGTTGAAATTTAATATTCAAGATGAAATGATCATGTTGAGGGTTACTACAATTGAGGAGGCCTATCAATATACCTTAAAGGTTGAAGAGATGAGGAGACCTATCAATGCACCTTAAAGGTTGAAGAGAAGATATCTAGGAGGTAGAAAAATAATTCTAGAGGTAGAGGGAGAATGGCAAAAAAAAGAGGACAAGCTAATAGTAGTAAAGGGAAGCATGTCTATGAGGAATAAGCCAAACCCAAATGGGAAAATGAATGAAGCTGAGAAATAAGAGGAAGCGAAAACTTAATGAGAGGATGAGGCAATACAACAGAGGATTTATGAGGAAGAATCCAAACCCCGATGAATCAAGCTGAGAAATAAGAGGAAGAGGAAACTCAATGAGAGGATGAGGCAATAGCAACAAAGGATTCTTTAGGAAGTGTTTTTAGTGTGGAGAAGGTGGTCATAAAGCCTTTGATTGTCCATATCTATATTAGGAGGGCACTACGAGGAACACTGCTAGAAATTATCTAGCCCAAGAAGACAAAGAGAGTGTGACATCTCTAAAAGATGTAGAGGAACTAGAGGACGAAGAGTCTCTCACATTTAGGAGAGTCTTGTAGAAGACAAAGGGAGAGGAGGATAGACCATCTCAAAGAAGGATCTTTTTTAAAACTATGTGCAAGTCATAGTAGATAGTGGTATTACAAATAATTTAGTTTCTAAGGAAATGGTAGAAAATGTAGGTTTGAGAAAGAAGAAGAATTCAAATCAATATAATGTTTCTTGGTTGCAAAAATAACACGAGATAGTGGTGAATGAGAAGTGTTTCTAGTTAATTTCTAGATTGGTTCTTATAAGGGTGAAATTTTGTGTGATGTTATGTCAATGAGTGGATTCCATGTGTGTATTAGGAAGACCTTGGAAACTTGATAGGGAGGCTATCTATGATGGGAGTATAAATATGTACACCATTGTAAAGGGTGGACAAAAGTATGTGTTGATTTAATTAAAGGAAAAAAAGAGGGAAGCGAAGGACAACAATCCCATAAGCTACTACAATTCAACAAAATAGAATTTGAGGGTAACCAAAGATGTCAATAAAATCTCAATAGAGGTTCCTATGAAGAAAAGTGCAAGTGTTAAAAAAGGAAGTGGTACTGGGTTAGTGCAACGACATGAGGAGTTGAAGAACATGTAGACTAAAGGTGGTCACCAGGGAAGTGGGGATTCAAAGAAGAAACATCATAAATCATAGTTTAGACATTTGAATGTTAATCATAAGAGTCACAAGTTTGATCCATCAAGTAGAGTAAGTGTTGATAGTCTTCATAATGTAGGTGGAAGGAAAGAAAAGGAAAAGGAAAAGGAAGGGAATTTTGGATTGAAGGAATATAACATGTAGAGGAAATATATCAAGTAGATAAGGAGGAAATTTGGATAAATAAAAAGCATGGGATCACCATCCCATGCACCTTCAAATGTTCATGAGTTTCTAATTCATGGAACATTTCACTTACCCAATGCTTCTAATGCAAGAGAATCTAGGTTCATGAGCAATTTGACATGATCCAAAAATATTTTTCTTTGCTTTGCTTGTTCATTTTTTCTTCTTTGTTTTTGTTTGTAGAAATTAGTGATCAATTTTAAAGGAATTTCAATTTGTTCATGGCCAAGTATCTACCTCACCTTGAAGAAGAGCCAAATTGTGCTTGTATTTTAAACTTGGTGAAGTTCTAAGTTAATTTGGACAAGATATGGAGTTGTAGAGCTTTTACCATCATACATACATTGTGGAGATTTTGTGTCTATTTGAATCCCCTTTGGATCCTTGCAAGCATCTCGAGCATTAATATCCATTTAAGTCCCATCCTCTAAAGCCTTTGCAAAAATATGTGCAAGTGGATCACATAGGTCTTAAGGGTTCAAGGACTTATCTTGATGCCCTTCATTTTCTTGTAGATTTCCAATGGCGCATATTTTATTACAAGGTGGAATCTAGTTCTAGAATTTCATGTTGCACCTTGATATGTGGAATCTTCCTAGCCATGTGAACATATCCTATACCCTTCAAACTTCAGCAATTTCTCTATCCACCCAATTTCTCTATAAGTTATGGATGACAAAACTTCTTACGCTATGTGGATTTGTCCACTTATCGCCCAAATTTGTGTAATTCTTCTTATCCCCTCAAAATTTGCAATGGGATATTTTTTTTCAAACTCAATAGTTGTGGAATTATTGACCATATTTGGATACCCCTAGGAATCCCACAATTTTCTCCTCAATGCCAAAAATGACAATTAAGTGGTTGTAATATCCTTGCATATAGATTTCATGGGAAAATGAAGGTGTGAAACGTAACCCATCACACCTAGGGGTGGCCACCACCTTTGGCATGTTACTCTATAGATTTATATCTCCATTCATTGTAGAGAGACTTCTTTTGGATTTATTCTACTAGCATGCGAGTTTACATAATTTTCTATAATTTGAAGAAGGGTTTCAAGGCAAGCGTTTGTGAGGCTTGTCTGGTTTGAATGCGTGGGTATTTTAAGGCTTAATTCCAAGGCATGTACGATGCCAAGTATGAATGCATGTTAAATTTTAATGTATTAATAATATTATCTATTTTTTTGCAAGTTATTCATTTGATTATTAATAAGATTTTCAATGTTGTTTGAATTTGAAATTTGTTGCTTGACTAGGTAACTTGAAAAGGCCCCTAATTCTGGGACTACACCATATGCAGTTTATATTGACCAACAAGGGTTAACATTGCACAAGGACACAAGGAAAAAAAACAAAATATAATCTATATAGGGTAGAACTATAACTTACAAGAAGTATTGTTAATTCATAGTGTCATGAACCAACAACCTCAAGGTTTTGGGAAATTGTTTGAGGTAATATACACAATGAACATACTTAGTAGCTTTATATGGCTATGCCACATGCCATCTTCTTCTCCATTTAGAACATTTAAGTAAAAACTAATTTTTTATCTCTCCAAAGTAGCAAATACCTTTGGAATTGTAACTCAAATGTCCCTGTTGATTATCATTCCATCTAGGGAGAAAATTTCATATTCTTCAAGAAAAATATATTATCCCTAAAATGTATGAAAATGTGGGGAAGATGGATAGGAGACCTTAAAATGAGGTACCTATGCCAAAAAGAAAAAAATGGGGGTGTCCACCTAATCACAAATCCACCTTTTCCATGTTCATTAGGAAGAGGGATATTGCCACAAATGATTAGAATTGACTTGCAACCCTCAAGGTGAGTCAACCCAGGTTTGGACATTATGCTGCCTTAACTTCCTTATGACAAAAATGACTGAACAACAGTTTTGGGAGAAGAATAAAAGTGCATTAACAATAAAATATATGAGATCTATCACTTGAAACATGAAGTATTATGATAACACTAACAAAAACAACCATTAACTGAAAGATATGAGAAGGTTAGGATGGTGTTTACCTAGCTCTAAAAGTGGGTTTCAGGCTCTGTTGAAGGACACATTTTCCCAAGGGCAAATGGGTCTCTATACAGGTGTCTGAAAATTCTTTTTTCAATCCTCATATCCTAGATCTAAGCTTTTGATTCCCAAGGTTTGATTGTCAGAAAGTTGGAAATAAAACTTGTAGGTGAGTTTTCATGTCTTGACAACTTTGATGACAACTTTGAAAAAATTGCACTTTTGATCCAATTTCAATCCTTCTTCACCTACAAATCTACAAATACAAAGAGAGGAGAACAATGTTTTTTTTGGTGTATAAGGGTTTGCCTTGGTCAAACCCTAGTTTGGTAATTAAACCTTGATAATGAAATAATGATAAAAATGGAGGAATTGATGAATACACATAGCTTGTTACACCTCACCAAACCCTTTAATGGATGCCCTTAGAGGACTAAAGTCTAACACATCACTCCAAGTATTGGATCTTGCATGAAATGACTTGATTTCTTGATAGATCTTGGTTCTTGAATGCTTGCTTGAAACTTGAAACCTACCCTACAATTTGGATATTTATTGCTCAATTTTAAGGGTAACAACTAGTAAGGAGTTCACCATAGACCATTTTAAATTTAAAATTTTAAAGTATAGGGGTCATTTCCATACTTGAGAAATTGAATTAGGTTGAATTTAATTACTAAATTTCATATAGAAATATGCAATTTTGCACATTGGTTATTATATTAGGGATAAAAGAGTATAGGAGGGCCCAAAATGAATGGGGGAAAGTTAAAGGTATGTAATTATCACTATTGTGTATTTTACCCACACTTTGAAATGAATTTGAACTACCATGAAAGTGCATGTTATAGTAAAACAAGTAGTCAAAATGAAAGTAAATATTTTGATACTCGTAAAAAATATATTGATAAGGATGCTAATTTTGTGTACTTCCCTCATGTGAGCACTTTATCTAGAAACCTACAAGCACATAAATAAAGTTTAAATAAATATCATAAGTCAAGAATTTGGAATAGGCATATTAAACACAACTATTAAAACCATCTATAAACAAAAAGTAAAAGAAAATAGTTGTGAAGCATCTTGCAAAAATAGGTAAATTAACTCTATCTAGAATGGAAATAAGACTCTACCTTGAGAAAACTTAGTAATGGGACTCTTCTTGGAGTAGAAGTAATAGAATAACTCCACCTAGAACAAAAATAATAGGATTTTTTTTCTTGTAGCATAGACCAAAAATTTGTGAAATTGAAAGATATAGATAGTGGCCATAGGTTCAAATTTGTTAGGATAGATGACATTATAATTTCTATCCTAAGTTGATTTTGTGTCTGTATGTTCTTTGGAAAGTGTCCTAGAGGGCATGAGAGGAAAAATATTTATTATTTATTTTCTTATAAAAAATTGTGATTGCATTCATAGAGGTGAACCCACTACGATGACAGTTACAAAGCATCCTAGGAGAATATTCCTTTTAGGCATCCACTTTTTGGGTGGGAACCACCTAGAAATGCATGTTCTTGCATGTTGTCTTGCATGATTTGCATGTTATCCTAGGTTGGGCACCCAAGTTTGCATGTTCTCAGTATGAGCTATCTAAGCCATTGGAGAGTAATGGAGCACTCAAAATTGACCAATTGTGATTGGATATGGGTTAGGTTCCCATGTGAAGGCCATGTAATCATTTAATATTTTTCAAGTTATGTTTATGGGTTGTCCTCTAAGAGGGGCATGGATTTTCCAGGTGGTTTATGCTTGTTGTTTCAGGTACCACAAGTGGTATTCTCTCCCACAAATCTCTGTATATTGGGGCCTTGAGGTAGTGGTTTCAAGAAGTTTGTTTGTAGGTTGACAAAGTAACGAAGTGCTACAAAAATTCAAAGAGGAGTATTGTATTTATGTATACTTCATTTGAAGATTAATACAAGCATTGCATCTCTTTGGGTGTGGAATTTTTTTCCGCAAGGGTTTCTCCACGTATATCTTGTGTCACTTGTGATTCTCAACTATTGGTATTGCTATTTTGTTTTCATTCTTAGATATGCTAATCATATAATCACATAATTGGTAATCTTGAATATATAATTTTAGATTTTCAATCACATTATTAAGTTCATATTTCCACAAGTTTCACCTTGATTATCCAACATTTTTCCAACATTTTGTATTAGAGCTAACGGTTATGTTGAGAGAGGGATGCCTTTATCTTAAGTGTTGAAGGTTTTTTGGCTGTAGTGGGAGCTTTTCCTTTGTGGGTTTTGCATATTTGTGAAGAATATTGAAAACCATGGCTCTCCCATTTAGATATTGAGAAATTCAATGACACTGGTTATGAGATGTGGAAGTTTAAGATGGAGGATCTCCTTGAAGAGAGAGATTAGTGGTTGGAAATTTCAAATGAAAACAAACCATCCAATGTGTTTGATGAAGATTGGAATAAAATGGACAAGAAGGCATGAGGAACCATTCAGTTGTGTCTTGTAGATTTTGTCTCTTGAATGTTTCAAAAGAATCTACTATGTACAAGATGTGGAAGAGGATATGTGATATTTATCAAACTAAAAGTCTAACTAATAAATTGGATCTCAAAAGAAATTTATATTCTTTGAAAATGAAGGATGGTGATTTTTTATAGAATATTTAAATGCTTTTAATATGGTTATAAGTTTGCTTGCATTTATAGATGTTAAGATAGAAGAAGAAGATAAATGCACATTGTTTCTTTGTTCTTTACCCAAATCTTGGGAAAATCTAATTGTTTCCATAAGTGGTGGTGGTGCAAATTCAAATATAGATAATCTCATTACTACACCCCTTTCAAAAGAAATGACAAGAAAGTCCATGAATGTAGGCTCCTAAGATGCCTTGCATGTGAGAGGAAGGTCCAAAAAAAAAGGAGGGCCTAAAGGGGATAAAAAGAGAGACAAGTCTAAATGAAGTTCTGAAACCCCTAAGAAGAGTAAAGTGTTGGAATTGTGGTAAGAGAGGGCATATGAAGGAGTGCAGAAACAAGAAAAAGAGTTCAAATACTTCCATAAAAAAGTCCTAAGAAGATGGTGATTTTGATTCTTTGTTTATTTTTGCTAACACTATTAGTAATGATGCTTGGCTTATTGATTCAAGTTGTTGACTACCATATAACTCCTCACAAGGAGTGGTTTATTTCATATTCATCTTATGATGAGGGAGAAGTTTTCCTTGGCGATAACAACATGAAGAAGATTGTTGATAAGGGAAAGGTAAAGTTGTGTTTTAGTAATAGAAGGGTTAAAATCCTTGATGATGTTTTACATATTCTAGGACTTGCAATAAATTTAATTTCAATATCCAAGTTGAATGATTTTAGAATGCATGTGACATTTGACAATTTTGGTTGCATGTTGGTAAGAGGGAGTTTAATGATTGCTAAAGGATCTTGGATAGGGACTTTGTTTAGGTTGAATGCGTCCACTTTCTATAACTCTTCCAATGTAACTGGCACTAAAAATGCATGTATGTTGTGGCACCATAGACTAGGTCACATAAGTGAAAAGGGTCTTAAGACTATATTGAATAAAAAGTTAGTTGACGGTATTTCTGATTATTTTGTTGGTAAAAATGATTGTATTTCTAATTACTTTGTTCCTTATTTCTACTGATTGTGATCCTAGAGGAAATCAAATTCCACCAAGCTCAAACAAAATAATGGTGGCTCAAGTAAACCAAATTCATTGTTTTCTAGCTATTTGACTCCAACTTTTGTTGTTCTAGCAATTGAACATTTAGTTACAATGAAAAATAATCTTTCCTAATGGAACTAATAAAGCTAAGAGATTATCAGAGATCATTCATTCAGATGTGTTTGGACCAATGGATATTGACTCTTATAAGATCTCTCTATTATGTTACTTTCATTGATGATGTCTTAAGATACACCTAGATTTATTTTATGCATGCAAAATATGAGGTTTTCACTAAGTTTAAGATCTCGTTATTATGCTACTTTCATTGGTAATGTCTCAAGATACACCTAGATTTATTTTATACATGAAAAATATGAGGTTTTCACTAATTTTAAGGAATTTAAAGCCTTAGTTAAGAAGTAAACATATTATAAGATAAGGGTGTTGAGATTTGACAATGGGGGTGAATATTGTTCTAAGGAATTTGATGAGTTTTGTAAGCATGCAGGTATTGTTCAACAAAAGAATAATCCTTATACACCCCAACAAAATGGGGTAGTAGAAAGAATGAACCAAACCTTGATGGAAAGAGCTAAAGTATGTTAAGTGGTGCTAAGCTTGATAGATTCTTTTGGGAAGAAGTTGTAAGTATTACATGTTATTTGATTAATAGATCTCCTTGTTCAAATCTTGTTGATAAAACTCCTTATGAAGTGTGGATAGGTAGAAATCCTTCTGTTTCACATTTAAGGGTCTTTGGTTGTGAGGATTTTTTTCATGTGCCTCAAGAGAAGTGATCTAAATTGGATCCAAAAGAATAGAAATGCATCTTTGTTGGTTACAATGAGAATGTAAAAGGTTATAAGCTTTGGAATCCACTAACCCATAAAATGGTTTTTCTAGAGATGTGATTTTTAGGGAGTTTAGAGCTTACTCGGGTGAAGAACAACCAAAGGAGAAAGATAAGACACAAATAATGCACTTCAAGACAAAGAGAAAAAAACAAGAAGATGTATATGTGGAAGAAAAACTAGATGGATTAGAGGATGGGGAAGAAGAAGAGGGTTTAAAGAGTTTAGATGATGTGTAGGATGAGCATACAGAAGAGGAAGAACAGGAAGAGCCCCTTACTCCTACCTTGAGAAGAATATCCAAAAGACAAAAAAACCAGTTGATAGGTATACCCCACCAGATTTCCATTGTGTATTTTCTTTGTTGAGTACTGATGATGAACCTAGATCTTTCATGGAGGCTCTCTCTTCAGAGGAAAGTGAGTCTTTGATGTAGGCCATGTAGGAGGTGATGATGGCTTTGGACAGTTGTGATACCTGGCATCTTGTTAGTTTTCCCAAAGGAAGGAATCCCATTGGTTGCAAATGGGTATTTAAAAATAAATTTAGTGCATATGGTCGGTTAGAGTGGTACAAGGCTAGACTGGTGGCTAAGGGCTACTCTAAGAGAGAGGGAGTTTATTTTGGTGAAATTTTCTCTCTTGTTGCTAAGTTAACTTCTATTAGATTCCTATTATCTATTGCTATTGCTTATGATTTTGAAATAGAGAAAATAGATGTTAAGCCTACTTACTTGCATGGGGAACTTGAGGAGGAAATTTATATGTGACAACCTAATGGTTTTATTGTGAAAGGAAAATAACACTTGGTTTGCAAATTAAAATTGTCATTATATGGTTTAAAACAGTCACCCAAGATGTGGTACCAAAATTTTGACGATTTTCCATTGAAGTTGGTTTTTTTAGAAGTGATGATGATCATTGTGTTTAAATTAAGGTTATTGATTATCAGATCCTAATTATTGTCTTGTATGTTGATGATATGTTGTTTATTGGTACAACAAGGTGATGATTAGGGAGCTTAAGACTCAACTTTTTGACACATTTGATATGAAGGATTTTGGGGCTACTAAATATATCCTTAAGATGGAGATCAGTAGGGATCAAGTTTACATAAAGCTTTGGTTAAGTCAGAGTAAGTATGTTGATACCATTTTGTAGAGGTTTAATATGCATGACTATAAACCAATAAATATTCCATTTTCTCTTGGTACTAAGTTGATTTTAGACATGTGTCATGATTCTAATGATGATTTTGAAGAGATTTCTAAAGTTCCTTATGCTAGTGACATTGGTAGTTTGATGCATGCAATGATTTGTACTAGACTTAGAGATATAGCCCAACCAATGGATGTTTTATAGGTTTATGTCTAACCCTAGTAGAGAGCATTAGAATTTTGTTAAAATGTTGTTTAGATATTTGCAAGGTAATTTTGATTATTGTTTGGTTTATCATGGTACTAATGATTTGGTTAAGTCATTGGACATACAAAGTTTTGTTGATGTGGAATGGGCAGGTGACTTGGATAGTCGAAGGTCCAGTAGTGGCTATGTTTTTACTTTGTTTGAAGGTGTAGTGAGTTGGATGAGTAAAAGACAACCTACAATTGTATTGTCCACTATCAAAGCAGAGTATATGGCTGCTACACATGCCTCTAAGGAGGCAGTTTGGTTATAGAGACTTGGTAAAGGCATTGGTTTTGATTACAAGATAGTAAGGATTAGATGTGATAGTTAGAGTGCTATATGTTTAGCCAAAAATCCTATGTATCATGCTCTTACTAATTAGCATGTTGATATTTAGTATCACTTTGTGTGAGAGATGGTTGAGAATAGTAAGGTCTTGATTGAGAAGGTTGACACTTTGGATAATGTTATAGATTCTCTCACAAAGCTAGTGACCACAAATAAGTTCTCTTGGTGCAAGAGGGCCATGGGCCTTGATCACTGTACTTGATTATAATTTTGTTGTATCTCATGGATGTAATTACAATGTATAATTTCAAGTGGGAGAATGTTAGGATAGGTGACATTATAATTGCTATCCTAAGTTGATTTTATGTGTCTCCACGTTCTTTGGAAAGTGTCCTAGAGGACATGAGAGGAAAAATGTTTATTATTTATTTTCTTATGAAAAATTGTAATTGCATTCATAGAGGTAAACCCACTACTGTGATAGTTCTAGAGCATCCCGAGAGAATATTCCTTTTAGGCATCCACATTCTGGGTGGGGACCACCTAGAAATGCATATTCTTGCATGTTTCCTTACATGATTTTCATTTTATCCTAGGTTGGGTGCCCAAGTTTGCATGTTTTGGGTATGAGCCATTGGAGCCATTAGAGAGTAATGGAGCACTTGGGATTGACCAATTGTGATTGGTTATGAGTTAAGCACCCATGTGAAGGCCATGTGATCATTTAATATTTTTCACTATGTTTATGGGTTGTCCTCTAAGAGGGGCGTGGGTTTTTCCAGGTGGTTTATGATTGTTGTTTTGGGATACCACAAGTGGTATTCTCTCCCATAAATCTCCATATATTGGAGCCTTGAGATAGTGGTTTCAAGAAGTTTGTTTGTAGGTTGATAAAGTAACGAAGTGTTACAAAAATTTAGAGAGGAGTGTTGTATTGATGTATACTTCATAATTTGAAGATTAATACAAGCATTGCATCTCTTTAGGTGTGGATTTTTTTCCTGCAAGGGTTTCTCCACATATATCTTGTGTCACTTGTGATTCTCAACTTGTGGTATTACTATTTTTTTTTCATTCTTGGATATGCTAATCACATAATCACATATTTGGTAATCTTGAATACATAATTTCAGATTTGCAATCACATTATTAAGTTCATATTGTTGCAAGTTTTACCTTGATTATCCAACATTTATCCAACAAAATCCCTAGATTCAATTACTATATGAGTAAGGGAAGCTCATGTGGTAGAGATTATAAGGTCCAAATAATTAAGGTCTTATAAATGGTAGTTTGGCTAGTTCCAATTCCTCTATACAAAAAAATGAATCTTCTTAAAGTAGAAATATGAATATAGAATGAGATTTAAAATATTATTAGAGAAAATAATAATAACATGATTCCACCTAGAACAAAAATAAAATCATCATCATCATGAGATAATCACTAAGATCATAATCAACAAGGAATGACATTAAATTCCTCGTAAAATAGTTACATACAAGCGATGCAAGGAATTATAGGAGAGGAGAAAAATATATGACCATTTAAATTACATAAGAATGTAAATGTATCATTGTGAGATAACATGTAAAAAAATAGTAGGATATGATTATGAAATCAATTTTGAAAGAGAAGGAAAGGTACCCCCAATATTGCCCAATGAGGGAAAATAACATATTCTAATAAATGATCTCATGGAAGGATAGGTAATATAAGATAGATCATGAAAATAATGTGTATGTGGGGTAATAGGTTACCCTAATGATTTATAAAAATGATTAATAATGTGTAAATAGATCCTGCAAGTGTAAGGAATAAAGTCATCTAAAATGTGAGCTAGCGAGTGTAAACAAGTAAGCATGTATAATAAGATATAAACATTAAATCATGTGTTAGATATAGCAATAGGAACCACCTAGAGATAGATATATAATAATGATGAAAATATGTGAAGTTAAAATAGTAAAAGAATACATGGGCTATGAGTATTTGTAATCATATATTAAATTACCCTTAAATAAATATAAATTATTGAAATTATTTTTTAGAAGAATTTATGAATATGTCTAACAAGAATTAACTCTAAAAGTTATAACTACATGGTAGTGAAAATATAATTCTAAAATATATTCATGATGCCACCCTTCTAAATATATTATCTCAAAGTATGTACCCTAGAACAATAGCCAAAAGAAATGAGTCGGGTCATCTAATATCCAAACTATGAAAATATCCAGATAAAAATGAACATGGGTATAAAATGACCCTTGTGAAACTCAACTATGAATACATCATTAAAAATTAATCCATACATAACAATGTGGCAAATGTACATTATTTTGGAAAAATAATTGATGTAATAAATATTGATATAGAAATAGGTCATGAAAAATATGTCAATGCCATATGTCATGGAAAATAAGATGGATCATTGTGAAAATTAAATCTCATGTCATACACAATCAATTAGGTAAAAAATGTGGAGGCTAAAAGTCTATAAAAAAGAAATATACACATTTAAAATTTTAAAACAATCATATCACTATATATGCTCAAGTTAGATATGTTATCAACTAATGCATGCTTTACCTTTACATCCTAATATTTCACCAAAATATGTGAAGGTATATGCTTATTAATAACTAACTTAGGTAGAGTACCCATTCTATCAAATGAAATACCAAGCTCGTTTAACTTATATGCCATAGATTTTGTCATAGAAATAAATACCAGTAATGAAATATTAGAATGTAATTGGATCTTTTTAGAAACATTTTATATGATATCCTTATATGTGGGTTGTACACAATAAATTTAAATGAGACATCTTAACATGTGTATCCTAAATTTGATATATAATATCATATCCATTAAGTTACTTAGTTATAATCTTTGGTGCAAGAAGAAAATTTGGATGACTATATGATAAAACTAGTTGATTAGATATAAGTGAAAAAATACAAGATGAATCAAACCATTCCAATGCTTCACTACTCAAAGTAAGTCCAAATTCATGCATAAATAAGATACCAACATTTATGCACTCATAATTGGAAAGAAAGAATGACTTAATATGTAAATATGCATCACTAGATTCATCAAAATTGTTGTGCAATAAATCCTCACTAAAAGATATAATATCATCATGTAAGTGATAGGAGATGACCAATTATTGATAATATCTACATGAGAAGCTAATGAACTATCATCATAATATTTATGAAATCATAATATAATGTATCACAAGGAAATTGATCATCATGAATACCCATAGAGTCAACATAAGATGTAAAATCACTATCAACACAATGCATACAATCAATATGTCTAAAAGAAGGTAGCTCACAAAAATCACTATCATTAGAATCTTAATAAGATGCATCATGAAAGGAACATGTTTCTAAATATATAGAAGTGGGACTATCATGAAATGTGGAAAGAGTGGCATCACAAGAGAAACAATATCATGGATAGTTAAAGAAGTTCCAATCTCATCACATAAAGTATCATCCCTAGATATATCACTAGAAGGTAGTATGTTGTCATCATCATCCATCACACATGAAGTATAATCACCATGTTTCATTTATATAAATGATTGAAACCCCCTAGGATGAATGAGAAAGCACAAACATGGTCCATGAAAGAAGAGAAGCTAGCTAGACACAAAAATAACTCATTAGTGGAACATGAATCATCATCAATATGAAATAAGAATTCAATATCATATCAATGGTAAATGGATAAGAATACATGAAGCATGAAAAACCTTATGACCCTTGAAATATTCTTGGAGATAATCCTAAGTTAAGGGATATTTGGATCCATATCAATATATATCCATCAAGGAACAATGGATAAGTAAATAATAGAAAAAATACAAACCCTTGGTAAAACAAAGCAAACAAGGGTGGGTGGATAGAGATAAAAGAGATAATAAGTAGTAAAAAATATTTCCCTAAGAAAATATTAAATGAAAAATGAACAATAATAAAATCAGATTTGAAAAACTTAATGAAGAAGAGTAAACCTTAAGGACATACCCTAGGGGGTGCAAGACAAGCCAAGTTCACCAAAAATAACAAGAAATAAAAGTGAAAAGAAATAAATAATTGACACAAAAAGTAGTAAATTTACCTAGAATTAACGAACTTGGACTAATAATGCTATTCAAACAAATTTTCAACTTAAAAAAGTAAAATAAGGACACTTATATTTAAATTGATGCAGATTTGACTATGAGAAATGGCATGAATTGATTAACCAATGTGTCACTTGAAAATGGAACTTAAAAATGATTGTCTTGAAACTAATATAATTGATGTCTACTATTCTATCTAGTTCACTTTTGTGCATCTTGAACTAATATATACACTCAAGGATTTGAACCCTACATGGATAATTGAACCTTGCATGTAGATTTGAATTGTGTTGAATCTGATGTTGGGTATTTGTTCACCTTGATGTTTGCAACATGTGGTTGAAAAGGGATGATGTTGATAGTCACCATTGAGGATTTTTATATTCTAGGATTTTTTGCTTTGGTCACACCTTTGTTATCAATTTAATAATATAAAATGATGATAAAAGATAACATACAATCATGTAGTATACATAAGATGTTGATACAATGTTGATGTCACATGATAATATAACTAATAATGAAGCTCTCATACCATGTATTATATGTGCTCAATTATTCTCAATAAGTTACAGATAATCATTATGAACTAGGGTTTGTCCTTTATACAACATCCTAGTGTGTAATTTGAATATTTTACACTTATGTCAATAATATATTTTTAAAATTTGAAAGTTTAGGGATAATCTTTGTGCTTACAAATTTGTCCCAAGGAAATATTTGAATAGAATAGAGAATCATAATTGATTCCTTAGGATGTATTATAAAATTAAGTTATATTGAAACTAATTTCCAACTTCCACATAAAACTATATCCTTACACACTAGTTATTATATCAAGTACAAATAAGTCTAAATGGACCCAAAAAAGAAGGAGAGGATGCTATGTAATTTTCACCATTACAATTATGAAGAAGATATCCTTAGGGAATAGACCAATTGGTTGGTGTTAAGTTTTTTCCAACTTGTAACTTAGGTTAAAATCTCTAGAGACCATAGTTGCATTGATATGACAGATACAATTTATCTAGTTACCCAATCAACCAAAAAATAAGAAAAAGTGGAAGCTATACAATTTTCACCATTTTCACCATTATAATTATGAATTAGATAATCCTTAGGTACTAGGTCAATTGGTTGGTACTAAGTTTTTTCCCACATGTAACTTAGGTTCAAATCCCCAGGGACCATAGTTTTTGATTAAAAAAGAAAGGAAAGGGCCCTGATCCCATAAGTTTAAAACAACATAGGAAACAATGCAGAAACAACAGGAGGGCATGCAAGGCCAAACAAATAGCTAAAGGGCACATAGGCCCAAAAAACAACAAAATTAAGGAAACAAACTAGAGAGAAAACAAAAAACCACAACAACTAGGCTAGTAGATCAAACTCCAGTCTTCGATGAGGACTTCTAAGGACTCTTCCCAATCCTCATTATCCTTCTCTTTGTTGTTCTCATCTTTTTCTTTCTGCTCCCCGTTGCCTTTAGCCCTTTTTCCTTTTGTTTGATGATTTCGGAGTGGCCAAAAACGGTCCCCATAATAGTTCTATTCATAATGTCATTAGTGAGCATTATGATTTTGGAAATGGCATTTTACAAACATGTAATCTTGTCTTTACTACTACTAAAATCAAGCTTCTTCTCCAACTCCTTCACCTTAGCATGGAGGTCCTTAATGTTAGCATTATCTTTATTTTCATTGACTTGGGCCATGATGGATGTAGGATATTTATCCACATCTTTATCTGAGATTTCTAGAAACTTGAGGGAGGGAGGAGCCAGATAGTCAGTTTCCATCACCTCCATGTCCACAACCTCATTCTACTCATTCTCCTCATCCAACTCCTCTTCTTATCATCTCTTTCCTACTCATGAGGACCAAAAAATATAAACATAGTGGGTACAATTATCTAGTTATCTAATCAACCAAAAAATAAGAAAAAATATGAGGTTGCACAATTTTCACCACTACAACTATAAAGTGGATAATCCTTAGGACTAGACCAATTGTGTAGTGTCCCCTTTTTAGCTAGCATTAGTGTTTGACGAATTAGCCTATCATTTGGTCCTTGTAGGCTAATGATGGTGATTAGAGGGCATTGTGAGGGATTTATCTAGTTCTCAAATGATAGTTTATAGTGTTTTCTTCTCCAGCTCTTGGGAATATTCAGAGGTGATCTTCTTCAGGTGTTTTGGGCTCTGTTTATGCATACTTACTATTTTTAGTAAGTCACTTAGATGTTGGGGTCCAGTCTTTCCATTTATAGTAAGGCACCCTAGTGACCTGAGGAATTATTGGGCTACCTTCTAGTGTTGACAAGATTAATTAATGTTGATTATTAAAGGAGTTATGATATTTTAATTATTATTAAAGTGAATACTTTAATAATTATTAATTATAAAAGTTGATAATATAATGACATCATTTAACTTTGTAATAAAGGCTTATTTAATGATTTAAATTCAATCCATTAAAGTCACTATGTTGGGCACCCACTTGAGTTATATTTATAATACAACAAAAGAAAATACAATTTAATATATTAAATGTTGAAAAAGCCAAAGGAGGTCATGCTTTTCATGAGGAGATATAAAAAGCTTTGAAAAAGCATTTCATTATTATTCAATACTTAGTCAATTTGTTGCTTTTGCTGAGAAGAGGAGAAACAAGGGTTTCTTGCTGCAATTTGATCTTGGAGAATGTATTTTCTCTCAAATTCAAGCATTCTACAGGTGTGAAATAATACCCAAGGTTTGATCATACAAGTGGCTTCAACCAGAGAGGTCACATTTGTGCAGATTGGAGTTGTTTTTATTTAGAGTTGAGAACAAAAGTTTATATCAGCTTCCATCATTTTTGTTGTTTGTGCACACTTTTCAAGGCACGTGGGAGACTCATTTATGTTGGTCATACAATTTTTGAACCCAACCGTACATACTCTATCCAAGGTGTGAGCTCTCTAGGGTGAATTGCTTGGGGTTTCGGCTAGTTCCCTTCATGGCTAGAACTTGGCAACCATTGAGCATCAATTTTGAGGTGGGGAAACCAATATTTTGTGCAAGGCATCCAAACCAAGGGTTTTACCAATTGTTGTTATAAATATTTCAAATTGAAAATAATTTATGCTTTGGCTTCTCAGGTATGATGCTATGTAATTACTTAAGCATTAAATGAAATCTGAATTCATAGCTTATTGTATTGCTTCAGTATTACTTTATATTTGCATTAGTATACATTATATTTGTATTTCCTGGCAAAAATTCTCAAAAAACACAAAACAACTATAAAACCACAAGCATACAGACATGCAAAAAGTCAGCCAGTAAATATCCATTTGAAGGGGGGATATTTCAAATTAATTGGTTCTAACTATTTTCCAACATGTAATTTAAATTTGAATTGCTAGAGATTATAGTTGCATTAAAATGTTAAGCACAATTAATCTAGTTATGCAATCGCCCTTGTATTACTCCCAATACAAAATATAACTTGATCATATACCAGTACTTCAAACCATGAGTTAATGATTATACATAGATTTTAAATCTCATTTTCTTAAAAAAGTGCATATAAATTAAAAAGTGGATATAAATTTTGTTTATATAAAAACTTAAATAAAAAGAAATATGACTCTCTTTTGTACAAAATTATTCTACTACCTTTAGTGCAACAAAAAGTATAAAGCATTGACACTTGATGCCATACCACTCTCATCCCAATGATCATAATGCCCATATAATTTTTCCTCGAATAAGATCTTATCAAAAAGTTCCCTTTAGCTCTAGCATTGTCACATGTCCTCCTAGTAAAAATTAAGGTTTTGTGGCCCCTCATTTTGTGCTTTGTACTCCTTACTCTTAACATTATATTATTTGCTTGCATAAGCTACATTGTCCTTACATAAGGAAATAAGGGACCCTCTACCTTTTTAGTGAAGGCCCAGACAAGCATGCAGTTCTTTCTAACCTTATCTAGAATAAATCAGCTGCTAGTGTATTTATATTATATTAAAAGAATGTGTATTTTGTTTTTATGAATATGTGTCTATTATATATTTAAAAAATAAGAGATATATAATTTTTAATTTTAAAAAGCAAATGAAATAGAATCACATTTTAAAAAGTTTAGATAAGTTAAAATTTTAAATATAAAAAATACATTTATAATCAAATTATTATAAAACAAAAAATATTGGTTTAAAAATAATAATAATTATAAAACAAAAATCAATTTTTAATAACCAAACCCTAATAATTGAAAAAAACCCATTAATAAAATTCTTCCAATATTTTAAATCTAATAACTAAATATATTTTAAGTTATCATGTGCTTATTATAATTATCATTCTATTTCTAACTTAAATGTTTAAGATTAGGCTTCTTAAATAAAGCACTTTTGAGGTTCTTCAAGTGGTTGGTATGGAAGTGCTTTAAAATAAAGATTTGGAAAGTTGGAGAGACATTATAGCGATGAAAAACTAACTCATAACATAGAAAATGGCTGCTTTAGATGACTTTTTCACCTTTTAATGAAAGTAAGCATGCTATTTGAATCATGACTAATAATAATTACAAGCATGCATTATTATTATATAAAAAAATTGATGGTTTCATGGCATGTTATACGACTCATATTTCAATAATTTTTAAAATGTGGTTAAGGAAAAAGAATTTAGATTGCTCTTTAGAAGCACTTTAAAAGGAAAAAAAGCCTTGGATTTCTATTAGTAGGTTAAAACATTGTTCCATGCCATAATGAGCCAGTCAAAACAAAGGGCAAATGTAAGAATGCTTGGAAAGAGAATAGCCTTATCATTTAGAAGGGAAAATAATAATAAAAATAGGTTTTTCATATATTAAATGATATAATATTTTTGTACGGATATAATAAGTGGATTATTTGTATTTATGAGAGATAGGTTCTTGTAAATCATTATTTATAAAAAAGATGAGTTTATGAAAATTGACTCAAGTCAATGGACCCTTGGTTTGTTGGTGAAGTTGAATGGTTCTGAATGAGCCCACCACGGATTAAGTCTTGCTAAGTGCAAGGCTCTGACATCATAAGGGATGAGGTCGGGATCGTGCCTTAGGCAAATTTGGCAAAATGGATACTCCTCAATCCTTGGCTCTTAGCCGAAGAGGTTTCAGCCTATGGCTCGTGCTTCCGTATTGAATAAGCTAAAACGAAATCGGGTTTGATATAAAACCCTCCATTAAAAAAATTGACTCAAAAAATAGGTAATTGAATTCTGATAAAACATGATATAGAGTCTATGTCACCTTATATATATCAATATTATATGTGTATATACGTATATTACAAAATAAATATTTTGATAATTTCACCATCTTTATACACAGTACTATTATAAGAGAAATATAAAAATTTAATAGAATTGTAATTTATAATATTAGAATTCCAAAGAAAACCATCAAATAACTTTACGTTGTGATTATTTGTTTTCTTGTCTTTAAATATTAATTTATGTAATGTCTAAGAATTCTATCATGTATTATCAATCAACCAAAGTTCTCTTTATTTTTTAATTATTTTGTCTCTATTCTAAAAAAGAACTCTCTACTTGTATTTAATCATGCCCATCATTCTCAACAAGATCAATTTAAACTAGTATTTGTTTTTACTACTAAATCTAAGTTTAAGGCTCTCTAGCTCATCTATCATGCGATTGTGTTGCCTCTTGTGATTCATGGTCTTCATCTACTTGTGATTCATGGTCTTCATTTACCTATTCATTTGATATATACAAATCTTGTGATTCTAGTAGTAATTGAATGAGCTTTTGTTCATTTTTCTTTCTAGTTTCTACTGTACATGGTGACATTAACCTTTTCTATTCTTTGTCATACTCTTGCTCTTCATAATGATAGCTCTCCTTGTGACAATTTTGTACTTTTTTTTATTATAAGTAATATATTTATAGGTGCTTATATATTTTCTTCTTTCTTATTATTTCCTACTATTTGAGAGGGATAAATACTTTTGGAACAAACTTATATTATTAAAAAAGTCCCAACATCTAACATAATGGGCAGGGATACTGACATATGGAGTGATCATAACTACATTCAACTCTCAAATATGTAAAATTATGCTTACTTTGAATTACTGTGTTCACCAATTAAGAAGATCACAAGTTAAACTAATATGGAAGATCATTCAAGTAAACAAAACCTTATTCATTATGTAAAGAAATTTCACCAATAAAAAATGCACTATTATATACGTATAAATTTTAGTGCACATAATTTTTAATTTTAAATAAAATTTGATTAAATTCTTATTCTTAAATAAAAAATTGTGATTTTTTTTTAAATAAATAGAATTATATATCTTCATTCTTATAACATCACATAAATTTATTATGGATGCATACCAACCAACATTGTTTCTAAGAAACACTCAAATAAAAAAAAAGGTTTTGGGTGATAAAGGATAAAAGGCAAAAAAAAAAAACATTAAAAAATTTAAAAAATGGTGTTTGAGAGTTTCAAAGAAAGCCAAGTAGTATAAAAGAATTTTTCAAATCCACTTAAATCAAAAGTATAGAATTATGAGACAAGAATTTATAAATCAATGTTGGTGACGTGGGTAAAAGAGATTCATTCACTAGAATATATATGTAAAGAGGTTTTTAATGTTTAATTTTCATTTTTTTTAATAAATAGATAGTTAAGAGTTAATTTGTGAAGTAGAGTGTTTGATTTGTTTTGTTGAATAAAAAAATGATAAATTATTGATAGAAAGATTATATTTAGATTGTATAACTTTTTAAGGTAATTAATATCTCAATCATCAAATATTTAAAATATTTTTAAACATTTTGAATTATTTGCATACAATCTTAGAGCTTCAATCTATGTGATACTTTTAGTCAAGGGATTATTTTGTGTTTATAGAGTGAGATACCATCATGTTGGTGTAATATTATATTGCACCTATTTAATTAATTTTATTTAAGGAAATATATTTCATTCCTAAGTAGCTAATAATGATGTGTCATTCTTGATTGAAGGAAATTATTTGCCACCTCTGCCTCATTATTCCTTATTGATGGTAATTAGTTACCACCTCTATTTTATTAGGTGGGATCATTATCTCTACTTATTGAGTTAGCCCCTATTTTTGTTGAATTTAACTCAAATCCACTTAGACATATGTCAGCATGAATCATCCATATAAGAGGCTATATACGTAAGATTTCATATTTTGAATTATTAATGAATGAAATGTTTATTAGTCATTTGAATCTTTCATTGTTTTGAATAATTATATTGTTGTAATTAGTCATAAGGAATTTATCGTCTTCAACATATTTGTTAAGACAACCTTATATGGTAGAGAAAACTTGTAAGACTTAACTATTCTATGACTCTTGTCATATCCTAATTGATTATGATGCTTGTGCTTTATGACGATTTTATGACCTATTTGGTATATATTACATATATGTGCATGTATGTGGGGGATTGATGGTATAGAATAATTATAATAATGTATATACTAACCCATTTCTTGTATTGATGGTATGTTCATAATTATACCCATGTTGTGATTGAGATCTATGATTGGTTATTGTGATGCCATCTTGAGTATGTTTGTATGAATTTAATTAGAGAAACATTTATATATTGATTATAAGGATAATTGTGATTAATACATTGATGTATGAAATAATCCTAATTAGATAGGATTTTGATAATATGATTGGTTAGCATGCTCCATGGTATGACTATATTCATCGAGTAAATTCCTATTAATATTGCACATGCCTTATTTTCGATGTATAAGAACAAGTTGATATATTGGTCTAACCTATTGTTCCAAAACTATAAATTTTGGGATAAGATTTGATGTACACATTGAGTGTTTAGGACTTTAATAGGTGACTAGCCAAGTAGAGGCACATGGAGTAGATTTTCATGGATTGCTAACTATTTCACTCTACCTCATGGAGTAATGAGACCTCTTGTTTAAATCAATATATACCTTGTTACTTTGGTAATGAGGCACCCAATTACACTTGTGGGTATGTATGCATGTATCTACATAGTTGTTTGTCTTTGATATGAGTTTTTAATATGTTCCACACTTCTTGGAATGGGATGGAATTGTGAGTTAGTGTGTTATTTTAAAATTATAACATTTTAGAATTTGAGATATTTTATTTATTTTATTTGAATTTTCCTTTTTCTTAAATATGAAGTTCATATTCCATTTAAATTAATAAGATCCTTGGAAGATTCTATTTGACCCAAGTATATTTTATATATTCTAGAGATTAAGTAATTTTTATTGCACCTTGGTTAAATGGCTCTCATCTATATTCATATATCTTGTTTGGGATATTTTTTATAATAATTATTTTATTAATCCACTTGTTGAGTTGTATTTTTCTTATTGAAGATAATGCTAATTATCTTATTTATTTAATTTATTGGTGCACTCTTTTTGAGAGTTTCCTCTGTGACTATTTTGACTTGGGTTTCCTCAAGGGAGATTAGGCACATATTACCAATAAAATTACAAGTACATGTGAGTTTGTATTGATTCACTCAACTCTATGCTTGGGGTTATATTGAGGGCTATTCCACCTCGATTAATTATTCCATTTTTAGAATAATTTTGGTGAGAAAAAATTTGAGGAAGATATTTAAGGGATTTTAGAGGGTTTGAGAGCTCATGAGATCTTATAAATTTATTTTCTTTGTGGACTCACTTGCAATGGTGGAGATGCTTCCCTTATGCTTAAGTATGTGTGTTTTGAGCTTGTCAAAGGGATTGGTGTGTTTATGGAGGCTCTCATCTTTGTTTTTCCTTAGATATTGAAGGAGATCTTATGGAATCTCATAGATATTATTCAATGGCTTGGGAGAAATGGTAGTGGCTTTTCTTTATTTCATTGGTATTTTTGAGAAAAAAAAAGTATTTCCCTTGGTTTAATTCATAATATTGGTTTATTTTCTTCACAGGAAAATAAGAAATGAGTAAAGGATTTTGTGTGCCTTGATTTAATTTATGCATTAAAATATTTTGAGATACATGTTTCCTTGTGCTTAGAGGAAATGTTTTCTTTGAAGTATTTATCTCTATAGTTTATTTAAAATCCATAATTCCATAACATGGATTTGTATAGATTTTCAAGTTCTTACCCATGTGCATTGAGTGGCTTTCTATATTTCAGGATCTATAGTTTTGATTAAATATAATTCATGTTGTGTGGTGTGTGTTGAACATGAGAGCTCTTGTGTAGGAAGAAGTGGACTATATTAATAAGATATTATCATATCTCTTTAGAATAGAAATTCCTCCTCTTTCCCTTCTCAAGTTTAATTATAAGTGGGTTGGTTATAAGAAACATTACAATAAAATATTGTGTCATGTGAGACCCTTGCAACAATTTATGTGTGCTGTGTTAGACCTTTGTTCTTTTTTTACATTGAAGAAGTTAACAAATATGACTCATGTAAGAAACATGTTACAAATGGGACTAATTCTTAGGTTCTTACAAACATTAATGAGACCAATAGTAAGCTTCTTATAAATACTAATAAGACAATTTCTTCACTCCTTTCAAGAATTAACATTATATTTCAAATTAGATATCCATACTAGAAGCCAAAAATGGAATACCAATATTCACAATGCAGAAATCCACATTAAATATCACATCCGTGCATTTGAAGCCAATATTGAAATACTAAGACTCACAAATTATAATTAAACATTAGGCATGCCTTTAGGGATTTAAACTTGGGTCTCCACAATGAAAACCCAATGTTTTAACCAATTGAACTCCACCCCTTGGAAACCTTTGTGAGATTATTAGGGAGATTATATTTGTTTGTGGATCAACAACTCTTCTCCTTAGCTCAGGGCTTGACTAGAGTGGCATGACATCTATTTGCACTTGATTATAGTTATATAGTTGAGAGGTAAATATCCTTAAGTTGGCCTCCCTTGGTGGATTCATGCTTGGATTTTATCAATGATATTTTAATATCCTCCATTTGATTAAATTTAATGAATTAGTATTAAATTTAATTAACTTAATTTATTCTCTTTAATGTTGAGGAACTAAATTATAAATCTTATATGTATGTCCTATTAGTGTAAATAATGCCTTTACATATCTAGTTAGGATATCACCTTTCTAGGATTGACCTATTCACACTAAGCTTAAGTTTACTTAGGTTATTTCATATTTTTGTCTCATTTAATATGGTTGAGACATGTGTCCTCATCACTTGAGACACATATTGCTTGCAAACTTGACACTTTCTCACATACTTGTCAAGTGAGCTCACAAGTGTTGCACATTTGGAGGGGTAGTTAGTAATTTTTCCTACCCTCTCACATCCTTATCCTTACCTATATGAGAAAGGCTCATCATTGTATTTACATACTCTCATTTGTATGATAGATATCTTATTATGTTTATCATTTCACTTGTGGAAGTTTATCAATTTGTGCTTTCTGATCTTAGCATTCTCCAACATGGTATCAGATCCATGAGAGCACATTTCTTTTTGCATCAAGGTGACTCCCACACATAGACCTATCACCACAACATCTTGGAGTCAAATCGTCATCATCGTTAAATTTGGAAGGTCCAAGAAACAAATAAATACTCTTTGTTTGGAAAAAAAATGGTAACTTCATTTTTTTTGCAAAATTTTATCTTGTATCCATAATATACAAATTTTTGGAAAAAATGATTTTTTTTGTTGATGGTTATTTAGCCCTCTTCCCATCTACTTTTTTGGTCAAATTTTAAACTATTATAAAGCATTTTTTGGCCTATTCAACCCATTTGCAACTTTCAAAGGTTCTATGGTTTTGAGTCTATATTTGTCTCTCTTCATACCTATATATCAACATTCATATCATAGTTTGTGTTTTAGGCATGGGAAAATATTACCTTACTCCAACCTCATAGAGTCTTTTTTAGGTTTATTTACTAGCATTTGTTGTCTTATTTTTTTATAGATTATATTTGTGGGTTTTGACAATTTGTGGAAAATCATTGGTCCAAATTGTGGCCTGTTGGGCTTCACTCTTTTGTAGGGTTACAAATTCCATTAGGTGATTATTTTGGTAGATCTTTATCCTCTGCATAATCACCAAAATTGTGCTTATTTTGGATTTCTTTGTGGCTGATTTCTCTACATTGGAAATGTTGGTCAACCTCCACACATACTTGTTGCCTCATCCACTTGCAATTTCCTACTTGGGAAATTCAATCACAGGCATAGTTTGTGGAGTGAAATTTACATTGAAGTGTGTTGTTTGATATTTATGCTCTTGGTGTTCAAAATATATTTCCTCCAATAGGAAAAATCTATTCAACTTGTGTAAGAGCAAGAGGTACCCCCATAAACCAATGACCTACATTTTGAGTTGATTTTGGCATGAAAAGAGCCAAAATCACTTGAGTTATTTTGTTTCTAAGTGAGGTCAATAGTTTTTGTAGGAAGTGATCCCCACTAGCTCAATCTTCATAGGTCCTCCTCAAGGTCATGGTCTCTTTGAATCCCTCCAACATATTTACCATAGATGTTGATACCTACATGACTCTTATACCTCATCATAAGAGGCACCAAGATCTCTGACATCCACACATGAGCATTTAAGAATTTGAATTTTGTCACACCACTTCCTCTAGCTTGAGACCCTCCAATGGTCTCCAAATAAGAATACTTGATTAAACTAGGAACCCACACCTCCTCCATGTGGCATTAACCTCCAAAAGTTTCCCATGCAACCTTATATCACCTTTAACCTCATTAAGGTTTAGCTAAAAATTTGTTTAAATTTTTATTGCAACCATAGCATTCATTCATTGTCACATTTTTTATAACTTCAAATGGAGGGAAAGGGAAACCTTGTAGCTTTCACTTTATAGTTTGGACACCTTTCCCTGATTTCATTGAAAGGAGGATGAGGTTTTTTGTGGAATGTGATGGGGGTTTGATGGATTTGGACAAAGTATATGATTGAATTACAACTTGAAAGGTGACTCAACCAACCTTGGACCAAATCTGAAATGGCACTAATGATGAAATGCAATGGTTCAATTGACCTAATGATGCAAGTTACTATTCTGATGCAAAAACAACAAATCTAGAAATCAAAAACATAAACAGACTATAGAAATGGGATGAGCGGGACATTGTGCACCTATGATATAAATTTGGAGTAGAAAATGTAGGACATAGGTACCCCAAGCACCACTATATTTGTAGGGAAAATTCATATCTATTTTTTTAATCCTTTGGTGTCGGATCTGAGCTTCAATTTCCCACTTGTCACATTGTCGGATCATAATCAGATAATTCTATAATTGAGTTTTTATGAGTTGTCAAGGTGGAAGGTTCTAATCACAATAATGAATAATTAATCCTCAAACTTCCTTCAATCCTCTTCAGACTTGAAACTACCCTTTAAAGGATTCCTTGAAGGACTGAAGTCATACACATCTCCTTAAGGCTTGGATCTTGCTTGAATTTCTTGAATTGCTTGGAGAATTTTGACATGATGTTTGGATCTTGAATTTCTGCAATAAATCCTCTAATGGCTACTCTTGAATTTCTTGATAATGTTGTTGATAATAATTTCTCCAATAATTTCCACTTCTTACCAGATAGATTTCAATTAATGTAATAACTGGGTATGTATACACAATTATTCTAATTTCTCAAAAATTAAATCTCGAAAACCAACTTTAGATATTTGAATTTCAAAAAATAAAATGCGGACATCCACATATTTAAATTTGGAGCCAAAATAGGGGGACATAGGTGCCCTAGGTGCCAGTCCCAAGCCTATTTTATGAAACTTAAGGCTCATCAGGGGTAAAGTATTAAATGAGAGGATTTATTTTATTCTTGCAATTTTATCAAAAAATATTTAAAATAAGTTGTGGAATGCATAGTTTAGGAAATTAAGTGCTCAATTAGGTCCAATAACTTAAGGGGGAGCAAAACATAGTGTGAAATTAAAGATATAAGATTTCCACAATCCATATTGAATGTTTAATTTTTGCTTCTGGATTTGATTGTGTGCAAGTTTTTTCATCAACGTTTCGGATCACACTCTGTGATCCATCATCAAGATGGAGAGCTGAAAGGAGATGTAAAAATGATGATGGATCTCCTTTCAGCTCTCCATCCTGATGATGGATCACGGAGTGTGATCCGAAACATTGATGAAAAAACTTGCACACAATCAAATCTAGAAGCAAAAATTAAACATAGTGTGAAATTGTCAAGTGTGACAATTTACGATGCTACATTTAGCCCCACTTTAGTGAGAGTATGAACTTATGTTCAAACTCACACTAAAGTAGACAAATATATCAAGAGGGGTTTGAATGTAAAATTTTTGAAGAGATAAGATGACTAAGGATCTAGGAGGGAGTGTGCAAGCCCCTAGGATCTAAGAGCCCATGGCAAGACAACATAAGTACAAAGGAACACACACATGTATGAAATAGAACAAGAAAACATACATGTCAAAAAACACGAAGCTTACACGATGAAAACACATGAAATAACATAACATATATATGACAAAAAAATGAACACAAACACAATGTAAACATGATGCAAGTAAGAAGAAGACACAAAAAAGACACACAACACAACACAAGGTTAGTACTGAAAGGAATTCGAGTCGGTAAGGCAAAGAGACCTCAGTCTTAAATTGTCTCAAATACTAAATGTCATAAATTCAATAACTGAGGGCTAGCAAGCTATGTTATGCCAAATCACTCGTGAGCCACATGGATCCATTGTCTAGCAAGCTGTGTTATGCTAGGTGTCTATGCAATATGATGGGTTTCACAAGGCTAAAAAGTTGTGTTATGCTAAACACTCATGAAACACATAACTCTACTATCAAGAAAGTTGTGTTATGCTTGATAGCCATGTTAATAGCAAGGGGGTTCCACAAGGCTAGCAAGTTGCATTAAGCTATACACTCATGAAACACATAGCTTTACTATCAAGCAAGTTGTGTTATGCTTGCAAGCCATGTTAAAGAGATGCTCAAGTTCATGACCAAACAAGCTCCATTATGTTTAATCCATGAGCTATCTTTCCAAAACCTCACCTTGGGGGGTGCATAAACTCCCCTATGAAGGCACAAAACAAAATTTCCTATGAAAGTGCATAAACAACAAACTCACCTACGAAGGCGTAAAAACAACAAACTCACCTATGAAGGTGCAAAACTCACCTAAGAAGGTGCATAAGACAAGGCCAAAACCTCAAGGGGTGTTATAAACAACACCACCACAAAAGGTTATTTACAAAAATGACAAAGGGGTATTGCTCAATACATGAAGGATCACACCTTAGGGAATATCACACATGACATCACCACTAAGAGAGGAAAATTCAAGGAATAAAAGTTCACACCTTAAGGAATACTAGCCATAACATTACCACAAAGGGGAACATCATATACCAAGAAAAGTCACACACTTAGGAGATATCAATCCCAATATCACCACAAAGGAGACACAACATAGATTTAGAAGGCCACACTTCCATTGAAAAGGTCACACTTTCTAGGAGATATATGCTATCATCACTAAAAAGGGCCATTTCATGTACAAATAATAAGTGGGGGACCATATGCCCCCTATTAAAATGTTAGTGTACTTGCTCAACTAACATTTTAAGGAGATATAGAGGGGTCCCTTACTAGAAGGAATTCACCTAACAAAAGGTTGCCTAACCCTTTCTGCCCAAGTGTAGGGACAAAGATGAGCCAAAATGGATGATGATGTGTTCCTCCTTGAGAGATAAAATATGATTGCATAAAGCCTAGTTTATACCCCCATGCATAGTAGCACAAGTATGTTATGATACTACAACTATCACTGGCAAGGAGAAAAGAACGTGAATGCTAATCTATCATTCATTCAATTTGATACACACAAGGATCAAATTACTTCAATTTCTTCTTTAAAACACAATATTTGTGAGTAGTATGTCCAAATAATCTATAATATACACAATAAGATGTATTTGTATTTTTTTTTTTATTACCTTTTCATTCACACATGGGTGGTAGTGTAATTAATCCCAAGTTTAGAAGTGTAGCTAGATTATGCTTAGTCTCTGATAAAGGACACTGAGTAGGTAACACACCTTTCTTATTAGTACCATGGAATTTATATTGCTTGGTCGGTGGAATAAATGTTTGATATAAAGCCAGAGGTCCTTGGTAACCTATTCCTTTTGTGTCTTTAGATGGTGCTTGTTCCAAAAAGGAATGGATTTCATGTTCATTCTTTATGCCACATCCTTGTTTTGTCAAGATCTTAAAGCCTTGTCCATAGCTTTCCTCTAAGTTAACAGGTGTGTTTGTAACTTTGTTCTCATATGATGGGATATTATTAGGTGGTATGTTTTCCTTGTGATTGTTACTAATATGTACTTCCACATGTATTGGTTGAGGTATGAATTGCAAATCACTTTCCTTATGTAATGTGGAAAACATTTTCAGTGGTGGTATGGTAGGTGGAGCTGATTGTTGATATGGATGATCAAGCCATTTCATTGAAGGATAAAAGGCTGCATTATTCTTGAGGTTACACAAAGAATTATGTACGAATTAATTCATGCTCTCCTCATATTTTCCCAAGATATCTTCATTAATAAGGCATATGTTGGGAGATGAAGGATCATGAATATCATCATTTGAATTGGGGTCATTACCAAACACACAACTTGAAACATCAACCAAGGATTTCAAAGAAGTCAACATATTACCAAAAAATTGAGTCATTATGACAATATGATGCTTGTGTTAAGTTTTAGACTATTATGCAACAAATAATTGGAAAACAAACAACAGATCTGTAGAGATAATTTTGAGAAGTCTCTGTCACATAAATCTAAGCCACAAAAGGAAGGAATATGGCACCTAGGGTGCCTATGTCCTAGGCAGGTTTTTGTAAAATTAAAAGTTTGGCTGTCTGCGATACTATTTAAGGTTTTTGTGTCTATGTGAAAACAAGTCTGACAATGAATATTTTTCCATAATTTTCTCAATTTATGATAATATAATTCAAAATGCAAGTGTACAAGAATGTTGAAAATTCTTGAACAATAAATGACAATTATAAATACAATTTCCAGATCTAAGATGCAAAAATTAATTGATTCTAATATGCTAAATGTGCAAATGATGATGCTTTTTATGCTTTTAAAAGAAAATAATGAAATTTTTCACTTTTTAGCTATATGCAAGATACCTAAATGCATGCAATGACACTTTCAATTTTTGTCTTTATATTTTAAATGACCTAATGTAGATTTATGAATGCAATTTGAATGTAGATCTAACCTAAAATGACTAAAATTAACCCTATTACAACCTATGATGCAATATGATATGCCAATTTTTTGAATTTTTATGCTTTTTATGATGCAAAAATGAATTCCTAATTGAATAATGTAAAGTAATGCAATGAAAAGCCTTAGATCTAGGGAAAAAATTTAAAAGGTATATAATGTGTTGAGTTCACCAAAATGAAATGGAGGGAAAGGGAAACATTGTAGCTTTCACTTTAGGATTTGGACACCTTTCCCTAATTTCATTGGAAGGAGGATGAAGTTTGTTGTGGAATGTGATGGGGGTTTGATGGATTTGGACAAGGTATATGATTGACTTACAACCTAAAAGGTGATTCAACCAGCACTAGACCAAATCTAAAATTGCACTAAAGATGAAATGTAATGATCTACAATTGACTTAATGATGCAAATTACTATTTTGATGTAAAAAATAAAAATCTAAGAAATCACAAATAGAAATAGACTATAGGAATGGGATGAGCAGGACACTATGCACCTGTGATATAAATTTGGAGAAGAAAATACATGACATAAGCACTTGAGGAACCACTGTCTTTGTAGGGAAAATTCAGATCTATTTTCACAGTCCTCTAGTGTCAGATTTGAGCTTCCATTTCCTACTTGTCACATTGTCAGATCATAGTTGGATAATTTTGTAACTGAGTTTTTTTGAGTTGTTAAGGTGGAGGGTTCCAATTGCAACAATGAATAATTGATCTTCAAACTTCATTCAATCCTCTTCAGACCTAAAGCCACCCTTTAATGGCTTCCTTGAAGGACTAAAGTTATACACATCTTCTCAAGGCTTGGATCTTGCTTGCTTGAATTTCTTTGAGACACTTTGATATGGTGTTTGCATCTTGAATTACTGCAATAAATCCTCTAATGACTGCTCTTGACTTGCTTGATAATGCTCTTCACAATAAGTTCTCCAATAATTTCCACTTCTTGCCAAATAGATTTCAAATGATAGAATAAATAGGTATTTATACACAATTATTCTAATTTCCCAAAAAATTAAATCCTGACACTGAAATATTTGAATTTGGAGCCAAAATAGGGGGACATAGGAACCCTAGGCGCTAGTGTTTTAGGCCTATTTTTTGAAACTTAAGGAGTCAAAGGAAAAGTATTAAATGAGAGCATTTGTTTTATGCTAGTAATTTTGTCAAAAAAATTAAAATAAGTCGTGGAATGCATAATTTAGGAAATTAAGTGCTCAATTAGGTCCAATAAATTAAGGGTGAGAAAAACATAGTGTGAAATTGTCAAGGGTGACAATTTATGATGCTACATAACTATTAACATTTATATTGTTATTCATCAAATTTTATGCTAGTGTTTTTGTGAAACCATTAAGTGTTTGCAAAGGGAATACTTTTTGTTTTGCCATAGCTTACAAATTTTATAGATATTACATAGATAACAATCCTATAATTTAAAGAGATTCCATAAGATATAAAACTACATTTTTAAATAAAGAGGCTTTATATATAAGAATCTACTGAAATATAAGCTAAAACCTATTTCTTTAATGAAAAAAATTATAGTAAAAATAGTTCCTTATATACCACTTCATATTCATAATAAGAAAATCAAATTTTATTTTTTTAATATTAAAGTTATAGACAACTTATAAAAAATTACACACACAAAGATCACACTAGTTCTTACAAAGATAAAAAGATATATGTAAACAACAATTACACCTCATTAATCAAAATATTGGATTCAACACTAATTTGGTTTCTATGCCCTACATGGTGTTGTGCATTTATTATTTGATTTTTCTTCTACCTTAATATTTGTTCCCAAGGAAGAGAATTGTTCAACATCAATGTTAATAAGTTGCAACTTATCTTTAAGATTATATTATTTTCTAATTTGGTAATTTTGAGTGTAGATGTTATTGAATTTTTTGAGCTCTTTGTTGTATTTAATTGAATCTTCTATAATTTGGGATAAATTTTTCTCCTATAAAAGGATGTTAAATTAAATTCATGTCATGACAATTCCATGAGGAAATATAATTGAGAGTAAATAGTAGTACATCTTAATTTCCATAAATGACTAGTAATAGATTGTGTAAATGATATAAAAATAGGATTGTTGGAAATAATAATACCAATCAAGGAATCTTTTCATGACACATTATGAGAAAAAATATGGAGGTATTTTTTTTAGCATATTTCCAGACCATCTTGGGAGTTATACACTCACAACAGATTAATGTATTTATTTTTAATACAATTGGGATAGGAGATTGGATTGATAGTGATAAATTGAATGAAATCTATTGTAATAATTTTGAAATATAAGAGTTTGCAAACAATAAATTGTGATTGAGTATATCTATTATAGAAAACAAATTATGATATTTAGTTTAAACCACTTGGAGTTAGAGAATATGTAGTTCTATTTAGTATTTTAATGTGTTTTTTAAGTTTCCACTTAGGGAGATGTACGTAGTAGATATGTTAGAGCTTCAAGTTACTAATCTATGATGAAGTTACAAGGCTATGTGATAGATATTTTGGTGATTAGGTTAGATGTACAACAAGAGAGGTGGCCTCTTTGATAAGAATGTAGTTGAATGAAAACATTTCATTGAAAATATATAAAATATAGTAGACCACTAAAGTTCTAAATTCTCTTATCAAATATTTTATTCCATTTGATTATTTTGCATAATGTTAAAGGTAGATTATCCACTTTATTAGCCAATTCCAACAAATAGAGCTAGTGACAAAACTAAGCCCAATTTTTAGGGTGGTATTGTGCCACTAAAGATGTTTAGAGGGGTTGAAGCCTTGAGCTTGAAGTCTAAACCAAACAAAGGTTTGTATGTCATGTTCGCCCTTACCATAGGATTTTGGAATAATTAGATCAAAATTTGTCTCTCATAGGAACTTTCCACAATTCATTGTCATTTTGGATCTAAAGGACCAACCATCAAAATTTTAGACCTAAAAAATGTAAACCTCATCTATGTGTTTGGAGTACTTGTGAGGCTTGAGAAATAAAGAATTAAACACATGACAATAGGGTTCACAATTAAATTATTCATATAAGGAGTTCTTTATTTATAATCCTTTTCATCTTGGTGAAGAGTCTAAAAATATCTAAAACATTAATTTGTTTCTTACATTAATATATTTCTTACATAACAATGGTTTTAACATATTCAAGAAAACTAACTATAAACGAATACAGCATGACCTTAGAAATTTAATATGTGTAATATCTTTTACACAATGGTTTAGATTTAATCAAATGAAACAAAATAAATAATCAATTCTAAATCAAATGAAATAAGAATGAAAACATATTTAAAGTGGTGGTAGGTGCTAGTTGTTTTGCATAAGATGCCAATTTGAACTTTGACTTTGAATTGTTAGAGTGATGTGCTAGATGATCTAAATAAAGAATTTAATGATGGAACAAAAGATAGATGAAGGAAATGACTTGATACAAAAAAAAAAAATCAATGATGTGGTTTGTGTTTTATCATGTGGCCTAGTTTTGGTTGTGACCATGTACAGTCGTCTTAATTAGACAACCCTATATTTTGATGCTATAGATTAGCTATATATGTTCAAATATCATAGTTACAACTATGTAATAGGTAAGGGTGGAAAATGCTTCTTATTTATATACATTTTCTTAGGACCTGGAGATCCACCTTAGGTTATAATCACACCCTTTCACCCTTACACTTATTTTATTAAAATTTTATTATGTTAATAAGCACAATGGGGTTTACTTTTGAGGTGTGATTTGGTGACCTTAGCTTGTCTCAATAAAATTCAAGAACCCAGGAAGTAGTATAAATGCATTAATACATAATAAATGTGACGATAATGCACTAATATAAAATTCATTTTTAGATAATTTATAATTGGATATGATCTTGGAGTGTTTCTTATTGATACATGATAATACTATGTTTGATAGCACATGAAAACACTTGATCATCCTGATGACTTAGAAGATGTCTATAAATATACATTTTTACTTGCTCAACTCAAAACTTTTAGTGCTTAAATTGAAGGGTAACAACTATATCTTTTTTAAAAGATAATCCCTAACAAAAAAATTCAATATTAAAATAAGTAATCAAACAAAATGGTATCATCTCCAAATAACGAATGTGATATTATTATATTTGTGGTAGGCAAGTTAATGCCTTTCCATATACCTTGAATGTGTGCTTTCTTCATAGACCTACTCAATGCCTTTGCTAAAATGATAAAGAGAAATGGAGACAACAGATCTCCTTGCCTTACCCCTTGACATGACTTAAAAAAACCTAATGGAGTACCATTTACTAGTACTAAAAACATTGCACCAAACAAGCATGAATGAATCCATTTACACCACCTTGTATGGAAACCAAACTTTTTCAATATCTACATTAAAAAAGACCAATCCACTTTGTAGTATTCCTTCATCATATCCAACTTGATGATAAATGATGACATAGCATGCGTGGATACAGAATGCAAAAATTCATGTGCTACAAAAGCCCCCACTGTCATTTCTTTACTTGAAACAAAAAAAAATCTACTATAAAAGGATGCTAAATTAAATTCATGTCATGACAACTCCTTGAGAAAATATAATTTAGAGTAAATAGCAGTACACCTTAATTTCCATAAATGATTAATAGTAGACTGTGTAAATGATATAGAAATAGGATTGTTGGAAATAATAATACCAATCAAGGAAGCTTTTCATGACACATTATGAGAAAAAACATGGAGGTAATTTTTTAGTATATTTCCACACTATCTTGGGAGTTATACACTCACAACAGATTAATGTATTCATTTTTATTACAATTGGGATAGGAGATTGGATTGATAGTGATAAATTGGATGAAATTTGTTGCAATAATTTTGAAATATAGGAGTTTGAAAACAATAAATTGTGATTGAGTATCTATTATAGAAAAAAAAATCTAAAATTTAGTTTAAACCACTTGGAGTTAGAGAATATGTAGTTCTATTTAGTATTAATGTGTATTTTAAGTTGCCACTTAGGGAGATGTATGTAGTAGATAGGCCAAAGCTTAAATTCAAGTAACTTGTTACCTTTAGGATACTTCTAATCTATGATGAATTTGAAAGGCTATGTGATAGATATTTTGGTGATTAGGTTAGATGCACAACAAGAGAGTTGGTCTCTTTGATAAGAATGTAGTCATTTTAAGATCAATTAAACTCTTTATGTAGTTGAATGAAAGTAAATTCCATTGAAAATATATAAAATATAGTAGACCACTAAAGTTCTAAATTATCTTATCAAATATTTTATTCCATTTGATTATTTTGCATAATGTTAAAGGTAGATTATCCACTTTATTAACCAATTCCAACAAATGGAGGTAGTGAGAAAACTAAGCCCCTTTTTTAGGGTGGTATTGTGCCACTAAAGAAGTTTAGAGGGGTTGAAGCCTTGAGCTTGAAGTGTAAACCAAACAAAGGTTTGTATGTCATGTTGGCCCCTTCCCACAGGATTTTGAAATAATTAGTTCAAAATTTGCCTCTCATATGAACTTTCTACAATTCATTGTCTTTTAGGGTCTAAAGGACCAACCATCAAAATTTTAGACCTAAAAAAAGTAAACCTCATCTATGTATTTGGAGTACTTGTGAGGCTTGGGAAATAACGCATGAGACACATGACAATAGGGTTTACAATTAAATTATTCATATAAGGAGTTATTTATTTATAATCCTTTTCATCTTGGTGAAGAGTCTAAAATTTTCCAAAACAATAATTTGTTTCTTACATTAATATATTTCCTACATAACAATGGTTTTAACATATTAAAGAAAACTAACCGTGAACAAATAATTCATGTGACCTTATAATTTTAATATGTGTAATATCGTTTACACAATGATTTAGATTTAATCAAATGAAACAAAATAAATAATCAGATCTAAATCAAAATAAATAAGAATGAAAAGATGGAGAGTGGTGATAGGTGCTAGTTATTTTGCATAAGGTGCAAATTTTAACATTGATGTTAAATTGTTAGTGTGATGTGCTAGATGATCTGAATTGAGAATTTAATGATGGAACAAAAGATAGATGATGGAAATGACTTGATACAAAAAAAAATTGATGATGTGGGTTGTGTTGTGTCATGTGGCGTAGTTTGGGTTGCAACCATGTGCAATCTTGTCTTAATTAGACAACCCTATATTTTGATGATATAAATTTTCTAGATATATTCAAATATCATAGTTACATCTATGGATAGGTAAGGTTGAAAAGTGCTTCTTAGTTATATACCTTTTCCTAGGACCCAGAGATCCACCTTAGGTTATAAGCACGCCTCTTCACCCTTGCACCTATTTTATTAAATTTTTATTGTGCTAAGAAGCACAATGGGGTTTACTTTTGAGGTGTGATGTGGTGACATTAGCTGGTCACAATGCAATTCAAGAACCTAGGAAGTAGTATAAATTCATAAATACATCATAAATGTGATGACGACGTATTAATATGGAGTTCCTTTTTAGATGATTTCTAATTGGACATGACCTTGGAGTGATTCTTGTTGACACATGATAATACTATGCTTGATAGTACATGATAACATTTGATCATTCTGATGACCTAGAAGATTCCTATAAATTTAAGTTTTTACTTGTGCAGTTCAAAACTTTTAGTACTTAAATTGAAGAGTAACAACTATATCTTTTTAAAAAGATAATCCCTAACAAAATAATTAAATGTTAAAATAAATAATCTGAAAATTGAATCACACTATACGACATAATCTCCAACTAAAAATCATTATTTATTAAATAAAAAATATTATGATGGTGATTGACTAACAAATTTAAGAATAAGTATCAATTAATATACCACATAAATCATATTGAAAACTACAACCATATAAAGTGACAGTAAAAATAACATATGGAGGACACTCTTTTGTAATTTTCTATGCTTGAATTCAAGTACAATAAAATTTGGTTCCCATGTGCAAATACCATTATGGAAAGCATTACAAACTGTAAATCATTAAGATTGACAGTATATTTCAAGATATGATGGCGCATAAAGCATAAATCATTAAACATTACAAACAGTAAGTACTTCCACGAATGATGGCCTTGAATTCAACAATTCCCCACACGGTGCACCTTGGAATATCACTGTCTATCTTCATTAATATTAACATTAATGATCTCTCTCCTTGCCAACAAAAAATAATCTGCTTCTATCTACCTCATTGAAGAATTTTATGATTTTATTTTTTGTGTCTTATTTCTTCTGCATGACTGAATGCCAGTCATATTTATTATTTTTGGGCAATTTTTAGTTTTTAGTTTACCATATTTTTATTTTGTGGTCAAATTTGTAGGCGTGGAAATAGTCTAAGTCAGTTTTGTAGTGTAGATTTGATTTTCTTGTTCAACACTCAAATTTCATCTTGGGTTCAAGTCAATATGTCATATGTGTTGACACAGGGATCAAAAAATTTAAATTGTGTGTCTAGGTTGTATATAAAAGAACATCACGTGTAAGTCATTATGGATCATCAATGACCTATCATTAGTTGGGTAGGGTCCTATTGTCGGTGGAGTATTTGTGATTATAGGATTTGGTCTTACAAAATATTTAACCATATATTGTTAATAAGTAATCCATATGTAAATCAACAGATGACCAAATGTTGGTCAAAATGAGCCCTTAGATGAACACATGAGAGCTTATAAATGTCGTATAAACAAATTATAAATACATTCATTAACAAGAGAAATAGATACTCTTTTGTTTCATAAAAAATGTCATAACTATCCAATATAAGTGTGTCAGTTATTAAATAAGGTGGTCACCTAAACAAGTATTGTTATGCGGAAAAATGATATTTTATGTGTACAACTATTGGGGTAGCAATGTAAATGCATTGAAATACTTCATATTATTTTTGTCCCATCATAAATATAAAAGATGAGCACAATAAATACCTTGTATTTTATTGTGAAACATGAAAGGTTGTCAAAAAGTTTTATGATCATTTAAAGTTGAATATAAATTGCTTTTATAACTATAAATAGTATTTTTGTGCTCAACTATTGGGTCATTTGTGTTGGATATAAAGGTTAGAGATAACAAAATTTTGAGTTACCAAAAAGTATTGAGATCATTTAGGTTGCATATATGTTATATTTTAAATAAGAATATGACATTGTTATAACAAGAAAAAAAATAAAAATTGTCCAACAACTAGGGATTCCATGATTAAGTTTTGGTCAAATCTTTAAAAAATCATTTTACGGACACTTCTCACTAGATGCGTTAATGTGGTGAGTTGTGTGATGAATCACACATCCAAACCTTTGTTGTAGATAGATAATATGCCATTTTATGTTTCTAAAAATATAGAGGTCCTATGAAATTCTATGTAACCACTACATCCTCACAAAGTTAGTTTGCACAATTAGTGGCCCCTCTCCCCTAAAATTTCACATGTATCCTTCGAAATCACATCCTAGTAGCATTATGCCATTGAGAATCACGTTTTCCTCTATTGTAGTATGATGCTACATCATCTCTTGATTGCATCACTCTCTTTTAACAAGTTGCAAAAGCCTTCTTTCACACTAGGTCATTGCATCACTTGTAATGACCCTCCATTTGTGTTGTCCTTGAGTTGCTTACCGACCCGTTGTGAAGTCGAGTATTGATTGGTATGTTGTTTGATTAATTGTGTTTTGGAGTGTTTAAATTTAAGGAGATTTATAATGTTGCTTGCTTGAAACGTATTAAATAAAAACAAAAACAATAAATAATAAGTGGTAAAATAATTATAATTTAAATTGCTATTTTGCATTGAGTTATGAAATTAATAAAAATAAGTGTTATAAGCCAACACGATGTAAACAATTGCGGGTGGATAAAGTCAATGAAGCAGTTACACTTTTAATGGAGAGAAACGTGGGAAGTGGTGAAGCTCTTATCATGAGAAAATATTGTGATTGCATGTTTAAAAAAAAAAAAAAGATTCTTTGAAATAAAAAGTATTCTATTTCTTTTGAATGCGTTTCTAATTTGAAGGACAGTAGTAATGGCCACTCAAGAGGGTGTTTTGCATGCCTAAGGAAATATAACGGAATGCTTTTGAAGATTCTTTGTGACTAAAAACTAGCACTATATTTATGATGGCATCCTCTAATAGTGGGGAATCAATCGTTATGAGTTGGTTATGCATTATGGCAGTGGAGGTTATCGCATTCTCTGCCAAGGGATTCGGGGGGCGCATGGGACTCAGGTAGTTATGGAGTTTATGGTCAAGCTTTCCTTCTGATATGGACTCGCTATTCATTCCAGCAGCCGGAGAGTGATGGAACAGGGGAAATTTTACCACTGGGATGAAGTAAATTCTACCTCAAGCTTTTTGGGAAAAGGTTGTACGATCTGATTCCTATGCATAGGAAGTTCTTAAGGAGGATTTTTTTTTGGAGCTAGACTCGGCTATCTTCATGATCAAACCCTCTCGAATTCCTATTATCTGCATAAGGAGATAAGTCTCTCTAACTTCGGCTTGTATGATATGTCCTTTCCTTCTCATATTGGCATGCATCTGATTTGTATGTCAATGAGCAATTTTTATGCAAATATATAATCATCCTGAGAACATGTTCACGGCTTCCTCATCCCTCTTTGTGCAAAGTTTCACTGTAGCTTAAATACTTTGGCATGCGACTTTAATTTGGTGCATACATTTTAATGTGGCAATTCCTTCCAAGTTGTATTACTCACTCCCTTTCAAGCTTACCTCCCTCTGCCCACTTCACACGTCTAGTTGCTAAACTAAATTTTGGTGCAGACAGAGAGGATGCTGGGAGGGGTTGTAGAATTTGATTTTTGCACCCGCAATTTGCATTGCTTAAAGGTCTCCAAGGCTTTATCAACAAGCCATGTTGTACATATCCTACAATCATCACATTCCATGACATTACATTACGTTGGGCTTTTGGTCAACAAATCACGTGCCTGCTGTATGCTTCCTCTTTGTCCATACATGTCTATCAAGGAACTCAAACTACAACACTTGAACTTAGGAGGGTGCAACATTTAAATAAGCTCCCTGATCCATTGTCAACTAGTCTCAGCCACATCACTTGAACTTAATAGGGAGTCTAAAGGTTTAAATAACCTGCTAGATTCTATTGGCAATCTATCGCAGTTGCAGCACTTGAAAATAATGATAAAATGCATGTAGATGGCGGTATATCCAAATTCCAATATTCACTTTCTAATATATATACTTGGTAACCTATCACAGTTACAACATTTAGAGTTGAGGTATTGTACATAATTAAATAGCCTCCCTGAAACCATTGGCAACCTGTCACAGCTGCAACTTTTAGACTTGCAAAGGTGTAGTAAATTAGATAGCCTCTTTGATTCAATTCGCAACCTGCCCCATCTCCTGTACTTGAAAATAGAATGTTGTAGAAGTTTAAATAATCTCCTGATACCATTGTCAACCTGTCTTGGCCGTAGCACTTGAACATAATAGGAAGCCTAAAGGTTTAAATAATCTCTCTGATTTCATTGACAACCTGTCTTAGTTGCGGCGCTTGAACTTAATAGGAAGTTTAAGGATTTAAATATCCACTGTGATTCCATTGTCAATTTATCTCAGCCGTTCAATCTATATTGGTAATTTCTTACTGCACATGTAGGTCTCAATGTTTCACTTAACCTGGACGTCACTTTATTTTATACTGCGGGTTTTTTTTCCAAGTCATCTGAGATATATTCGTAGCATTTCTAGTTTATGCATGATTATTACTCTAATCCTCTAGACTTGAGTTAGATCTATGTTAGTAATTGTTAGTCGCTTTGGTTGCATGTAAATCTGTTTAGATTATAAGCTTATTAGTTCTCCTCGTGGCTAGATAGGTCACTTAAGCATGTCTGTGAGATGTCAGTTTTCTCCTTAGCATCGATACCCTTTCATGGTAACACTTAGTTCTTCTTGTCCTTCAATGAAATTTAGCCATAGAATTTCGGTGTTCTTCCATGTATTGGTTGTTTTCATTCGTTTAATGTAACTCTTGGATATAGATACTTACCCTGTGTCGTACGATCTATTAAGGAGTTGTTTCCTAATTCAATATGCTAGTGTATAAGTAATATGCTTTGTAATCAACTTTAGGAATGTTTGCTTCAGCAAAAGATGAGATCATTATTCTGTACTTTCTATCTGAGAATTAAGATTAGTAGAAAGCCAAAAATATTTGTATAGGAAAATATGATCATGAATACGTGCATAAGATAGATCTAAGATAAAAGATAGTGTTTAAGTCAGAGTTGAGTTATGATTCATTATTTGGCAAAAGCGTATTGATTAGTAATATATATATATATATATATATATATATATATATTTGTATAACCTTAGGGGTTCCTTGATATTTGACATTTATATAATTCTAAAATTCCTAATAATAATAAATATATGCCATTTATTTGTTTGAGTTATAACAAAGTATACAATAAAGGATTATACCTTGAGAAATCAATAATAAGTTAAACCTTGGTGTCATATGAACCGTTGCTACATTTAAACAATATAGAAGAAGATTAAGGGTATGTTAGTAAATATTTAGAGAGTTTCTTTTGAAATATCAGTCTTGTTAAAACTTTAGTTCCATTTAGACTTGAGTGATACATTGAATGTGATGTTGAACTTTACAAAATGTTAATTGGTTGTATTGTGAATTCATTACTTATTCCATGTTGATGTTGTTGTGATCACTTGTTTTGTTGGTTGACATTGTCGTTGGCTATTGTGGTGAATTTTGGGTTTTGCGGTGGTTATGAGTTACTGTTTATGGGAGGAATTCTGTTTGAGCCAATTGGCCCTTGGGAAGATTTTGCTTTTGTGAGTTGTTTATGTTGGTATTTGCTTGAGTGAGATTTTGTTGTGATGACTTCGCTTGTTGATTTGTAAATTGTGGATGGTCTATAATCTTTTGAGATCTTGATGTTGTTGCCATGGGGAAACTACTGTGTTAGTGATTAAGTCTTCCAGAGGTTGAAGGGATATGATTTTTACTTTCAATAGTTGGTATGGGGGTCCAGCGACTTAGGAGGATTCGCCTTGGGTAACCCATACCGAGTTTGAAGTATTTATTTGAGTTTTATGTTGATTCACCTGATAGTGGGTGATTTTATGAATCTGTTACTTAGATGAAGATTGATATTGCACTTGGATTGTTTTTATGTGGCTTTGAGCCTTGCACTTGAATGTGTTTTTGTTACTTTGAATTCCTATCGTGAGATGGTGCATGCCTCTCTTGGTGCAGCTATTTTATTGGATTACGTTTCTTGAGCAAGTTGGCTTTCCATTTGAGTTTTTGAGATATGTTGTTAGTGGGGAGTGGCTCTTCATGGGGGCCGACACACAAAGTGGTGCCTGGGTAACTCATGTGGAGTTAGTCTAATAAGTGAAAACTAAATCAATACATTAGGTAGTCTAAAACACTTAACTGTATAAATTATGCCTCGCTCATGGACTCAAGGGCTAGTTCAGACTTGGGGATGAGTTGAGAAGGCCTGGAATGGCAAGATCGTTATCTTGTCTTTATGAAAGATAATCGATTCCGCATTGGATTGCATGTGGGGCCGGGTTTCGTAAGAGGTCACCAGGGTAACCCAAGTTGGGGGCCGGGGCCTAGGAAGATTCGCCAGGGTAACCCATGCAACATTGCGATGACACTCCACCTTTAACAACCATGTATGCTTTGTTTCCCTCTATGTTATTCTTGGGCCTCTGGAAGCACATGTTGGCATTTGTATGTTGATGCTTTATTGGTTATTCCTTATGTTGGGCACATCTTGTGTTGGTTATATCTTGTGCTGGAGATTGCCTTATGTTATTGTGGATCTTGTTGTGAAGTCTTGTATCCTTGTTTTGTTTGATGGTTATTGTTGGGATCCTTCTTGCCATCTCTTAGCACAGGGGGTGGGCCTTAGGGTCCACATGGTTGGGTGGAACGTGCTATGCACCCCATTGGGTCCCCAGTCGTCGATCAAGAAGTGCGAAATTGTACCTTGCAGTGACTCCTGAGTTGAACTAGAGTTGGATCCAGTATTGTAGCTTTGTACTCCATTTCAAATGTATCATTCCATTTTATTGTATCTTCCCCATTCATGTTGGGAAGTGGCATTGTAATATTTTAATCCTTGATTATTGTATTGTCCATGTTCATGTTATCTTATGGTTACTGGCGTATACTTACTTTTCATGTGATGTAATGATGTTGTTGTGAAAAGTAATGCAGTCATGTAAACCTGAGGGATTTGTTATATGTAGTTCATGTTTAGTTTCATTTCATGTGATATATGATTATTATGATGTATGTTAGTACTTTTTTAAAAAAAATGGTGCCATAAATGATAGATGTATTAGTATCCTTTGGGGTTGCTTGGCGGGGCATTACATCACTCCTTTAATTTTTTTCTCAAGTTCTAATTTCTAAGTTGTCCTCATCATCAAAATATCATTTAGATTCATTGTGTGTTGTCTTCCTACTTTTATCAAAATATTTAAATTGCTCAAGGGGCTTGTCATAAGGATAATATATTTACTTAGCAAACTCTAAAAGATGTTTGTCAACATCACTAGCTATTCATTATAGATATAGACGTGAACATCATTTTATTTTTGTAGGTACATGAGATTTAAAGATATCAAGGTTGAATCTACATTCAAAAGTCATTTTTGCAAGACAAAGATCTTATTTATTAGGGGTAAAGATCACTTCCATAGCATGGAAGTGACTTGGGTTAGCATACAATTCTAGACTTATTGAACAAATTAATCTTGTATTATCCATCTCAATTTTATTTTAAAATTTATGTATCAATCGTATGTCATCCAAATTGATCTCCTCCTCTTCAAATCAGGGTATACATTTACTTTTTTTATTTCATTCTATTTTTAGAGCCAATTCAATAAACATTTGTCACTTAAATCTTTAAGTAAAGTATTTGGATTATTAGTAGTTATTTTCATTTATTCACCAAAATATTTATAGAGGGATGTTTTGTTTCCTCGATCAAAATGTCATATTTTCTTGTACAAAACCTAGAGAAAAAAAATTATGATTGAAAATTTAAGAATCAACTTAAATGAGCTATTATTAACATATACACTCAAGGGCTCTCTATTTTTTTGAGTTTCTGCTAGTTTTTCAGGGTTTGATTGATTGATTGATGGTCCGGTCAGGCGGGGGGGCCAACAAGGCTCCCCCATCAAGGAATGTTATTCCCAAGTCTGGCATTGTTCCTATTTTTGTTGCTTCCAAAATGTTGTTACCAAACATGGTACAACCTCTTCTTTCAATGCTCCTCCTTTAGTGGGATTGGAATATGGTACAACTGGCACATCACCTCTATCGCCCCCTCTTGGTTTGGAGTCCTTTTTCTCTAAAGAATACCCTGTTTCATTCGTGGATAAGCTGGTTGGTGGAGGTATTCCAGCTATGGCTAGGCTCAATACAGATTTTGTTTCCTATTCAGTAGATGGTTGGGAAGTTGATGCTCCTGAACCACTTATGATGCAAGCTATGGATGGTCTCAAGCTATTCTTGGTTGTTAAATTTTTGGTGTACTGCCCAAATAATGACTAGGTAAGGCAATGGGTTGACTATGTCTAAAATTTAAAAGGTGGTGTTACTATTAGTGCTATGTTCAAAGGTCTTTTCCTTTTCACTTTTGTTGTGTATGAAGACATGATTAAGGTTCTCATAGGGGGACCTTGGGCCTATGACATTGGGTTTAAGAATTTCCTATCGCTCTGTAAGTGGAAACTGGGGTTTGACCCAACTACTAACTTGGGTGCAGTCGCCCCAACCTGGGTGTGTCTTCTAGGGCTACCCCTTGAATTTTGGAACTTAGGCATCTTCAAGGGAATTGTCAATTCCTTTTGAAGTCTTTTGACAGTGGATAAAGTCACACAAGACAAGTCCAAATTGGTCTATGCTAGGATGTGTGTTATTGTGGCACTTAATACTGTTCTTCCAACTATAGTCACCCCAACCTCACAAGCTTGTTATTCTTAAGGAAAGACCCTTCCCTTCTCTTCATATTCATATTCTGAGGATCCTTTCTAGGAAGAATCCCAACATTATAATTCTTTCTCTTCCAACACAAGTTCTTACCTTTTGTCAAACCAATGTAATTTAAAAATATCATAAGTTATAGTAAGGGATAATGAGGGTGGAAGATTATCCTCACCTTTCCAACAATTTGGAGCCTCTCAAAGCAAACCCAAGTTGGTGAGAACTTATCAACAACCAAGTTTCCTTCACAATGGATATATAGGATCTCATAGTTTTCGAGATTATTGATGAGTCCCTTGCTATCCCTTATGATGTCCACTAAATTCCACCTTGGGGTTGAAATCCCATTTAAGGCATCAATAATTAGTTTAGAATATCCTTCAATAATAAAATATTGGATATCAAGTTCAAGAGACAACTTAATCTCCCAAAAGGCCACAAGGGCTTCAACTTTATTATTAGATTTAAGACCTAATTTTCTTGCATAAGCACAATGACCTTCTGATTATGGGATCTCAACACACCACCACAACTAGAAAGCCTAGGATTTAACTTAGAATCCTTGTCAAAGTTCAACTTGACCCAACCCAAGGGTCGAGGTATCCAATAGGTATTAACATGTCTCAACATATTAAACATGCCAATATTAGTTTTGTCCTTTTTTATTCTCTATTTATCAATAGTGTGAATTTCAATAGAGATTGGGGAGAACTTGTCTTTCTTAAAGTAATAATTTATCAATTTTTTCATAAGAATTGTAGACAAGTCAAATTGACATAATGCATTCAACTAGGTCATATTCATCCATTCGGCAAATAAATCAAGTTTATTTATCAATCTCCTAAAGTCATTAGTTTAAATCAAATAAATCAACTTGATCCCATCACCCTCATTTTAATTAAATAAATCAAACCTTTTATTTAATTAAATTCAAATAATTTTCCATCCTTTTCTGATTTAAATAAATCAAATATTTAAGTCATAAAAGTCAAAGCATCCTAATCATCATCCTAGCTAATTAATCTTGATTAAAGGCTAATCCCATCCCACTTGCATTCTCTAGATTTGGCCACTTGCACATGAAATTACATTTAATTGATTTATCAAAATCTTTATTTTCAACTTGGCATAAAGGAAGAATATTCTCCAAGTTTGAATTTCCCCCCAAGTGGACATGTACACCCAACAGAGCATTTATGAGGCCTTACATGTCTCTTACATGTCCCCTTCCAAATTCAAACTCAGCATTCATTGCACAAATTCAAATTCAAATTTTCCCTCTCATGGGCACTCTTCCCAAATCTTGCACATGCATCAACCACTCACATGATGACAAGTGTCCTTCTTTATTGGTCCAATCTTAGTCCCACATTGGTCTCTCTTCAACACTTAGCATTTTGAAAATCTATAAAATAGAGGCTTCATCTCTTATCAAACCCTTCACCATCTCTCCACAATCACTCATGCAAAGTCACTCTCCATTGGAGAACTGATTTTGTTCATCATCACTCCACCATCTTCATAGCATTTTCATCTTAAGCTTTGATCAAGGATTGGGAAAGGGTCACTAGCACATGTGACACCAATCCACTATGGAATAAAGTTTTGACTATGCTTTTATATGCTTACATTTGATTATCTTTGTTTATCTAATTTGCATGTTTCATAATAGTCAAGTATTTCATAGGGATTTCAAATCTAATGTTTTGCAAAGGACTAACATGATGATGTTATGTTAAAATTGTTAACCATTTACAGATTTGATGTCCACAAGAATTTTAGTGAAAGAGAAGAAAACCCTTCTTCATTAACATGCTTATCCTTGAAAATGTGATTGTTTTGTTCTTTCTAGATGCTCCACACAAGGTGAGGGGGGGCCTATTTCTAGATCTCTGTGAAAATTTGAAGACAAAAGGAGGGTTTCCATCCCTCGATGAAGCTCACCCAATTTTCAATCATTACCAAATAGCACTTAAGAAGTCACAATGGAAGAATAGGTGGGGGGTGGTTTCTTCACTTTAAAAAAAATCATACATCTATTATATGATTGAAATTATCTATTTTTAAATTGTCCTAGGTGAAGAATTTGTTATGAGTGGAGGTCCAAAAAAATAAATCAACTTTAGGGAAGAGGTTTTCAATCAAATTCCTTCTCCATAAAACTTCCATAATAGGAGGCTCCAATAGCAAATTGTAAGAAAACTTAATAGAGAATAAAACTTTTTTATTAAAGACCAAACAATTTCATCATTGACATGGAAAATAAGGATTTTGATCTCTAATAATATAATTTGCAAGTCCATCACAATTTATGTTAAGAGTACCTGATTATGGTAACATTTAAGGATGTTCTTCCATTTGAACATAATCCTATTTCTATGAAAATAATATTTGATATATATCCCAAATTTTTGTTTGGATATGTGATGTAGACCATTGAATAATTTATTGGAGACAAGAGGCTGAGGATCAAACCATTTATCAGGCCAAAATTCAATTTTCCTTCCATCACCAACCTTCCAAATGACCCCCTTTTGGACTAGACACCTGGATTTCAGCATATTGTTCCAAATAATTGAACCTTTAGGAATACTGGGAGAAGAGAGAAGAGTGGCTATCGGCTTGTTACCCAAGTATTGGATTTCATTATTGAACACCATTCCTTGATGTTCTTCAAAAATTTGTAGCATACCTTAGCCAATAAAGCCTTATTGTTTCTATGTATTTCCCTAATTCCTAGCTCACCATGAGTTTTGGGGGTACAATATTTTTCCCAATTAACCAAAGCTAGCCTCTTTTTCTCTTCACCTCCAAGCTAGAGAAACCTCTTCTATATTTTTTATAACTTTTTTACAGTATATTTAGGCATTTTGAATAAGGAGAGGAAGTAACTAGGGATTCCTTTGAAGAGAAGCCTTAAGTAATTGAAGTTTACCAACATGACTCAAAATTTTACCCTTCCACTCCAAAATTTTATTCTAAACCCTTTCAAGGATTGAGTTCTAATAAGTATGGGAGATCCTCTTCACATTAAGCAGGAGCCTAAAGTAGGTAACTAGAATTTGGACACAACTGCAACCTAGAATGGCCTTTACTTTTTGTTGTAATTTCCACCTAGAATTAAAGAATTATAGTTGACTCTTCTTGTAGTTAATACTTTGAACCAAAACAGTGGCATAATCATCAAAATATTGATTCCATATTTTTTATTCCACCATAGAGGCCATAGTTTCATCAACAAATTGTTCAATAGTAGAAGATTATAGGGATGTGGTAGCTTTGATCCATTTTAGTTTTCTTGAAGATACCATTAAGCCAATGTGTCTTCCAATGACTTTTGCCAAGATTATAAAGAGTTAAGTTGATGAAGGGTTCCCTTTTCTAAACCCTCTACCAGACTTGAAGAAACTTCTAGGGATACTATAGAAAAGAATAATTTTTTTTGAAGTGTTGATACACTCCCCAATCAAGTTAACCACTCTATCTTAAGAATCAAATTTGTGAATAACTTTGAGTAATAACTCCCAAGAGGCCCTGTCATAAGCTTTAGATATGTCAAGTTTAAGGATCATACATTGCACATAGATTTTATCAAGAGAATGGACTAATTCATGAGCAGTGATAGTATCACCTATAATTTTTCTCCCTAGTATGAATCTTTTTTGGTTATTAGAGATGATCTTTTCAAGCAGAGGTTGTAATTTATTCACAAGGAATTTAGAAAATACCTTATATATGGTATTACATAAGCTAATGGGATGAAAATCAGCTATAGAAGTTGGGTTAATTTTTTTAGGGATAAGCATAATGAAGGTGAGCTATTGAGTTACTTCAAAAAAATTATGATATGAAAGAAGTTCCTAATAACATTAGTCACATCCTTTCCCACAAGATCCCAAAAAAATTGGAAGAAATTAAGGAAAACCATTTGGTCCTAAGGCCTTATAAACACCCATAAAAAAACATAATAGCTTTGAATTCTACTTCTAACACAAGTTTGGTGATAAGGGATTTATCCTCAACAATAAGGATTGAAGGAATTCAATCTAACATATGATAAAGAAGGGGAAATTTGGAATAGGGAGGCTACTTAGCTAAGAGAGAATAGAAAAAAGGAGATCACCACCTATCCCACCATTTAATAAGAATTAAGCTTTGAACCAATCTCATCTAAAATCTTAGTAATGGTATTTATTTTCATGTGATGGAGGGTAGATTGGTGGAAAGAGGAGGTGTTCCTATCCCCTTCCTTGATCCATTGGATTTAGACTTCTACTTCTAGAAGATCACTTCCTTCCTCATAATGTTACTCCAATCATCAATCAAAGTCTTTTATAGTAATAGAGTGTCCTCATTTTTGTGTCATCTAGCCATAAGAAGTTGAAATTCTTCCAATTTTTTAATCACAAAATTTTTCTATTAAAAAATATTCCCAAAGGAAAACTTGTTCCAGGATTTGATTTTACTTCTTATATTATGCAATTTTTGAGAGAGCCTATACATGGAAATTCCTTGGATAGTAATATTCTACTATGAGCAGACAATATTCAAATTCAACATACATAGCCCACATAATCTTATAAAAAAGAGGGTTGGCTTGGGCCTTTGAGAATCTTATCATTCTAATTAAGTAGCAAAGGGCTATGGTCTGAGCTTGATCTTGGGAGGGCAATGAGCTTAACATTACCAATGATATTCCAAGATGAAGTTTAAAGTAATATATGAAGTCTAAATTGAATAGGGTGATCCCCCAGATGTTTGTTAGACCATGTGAATGGTTTTCCACTTAGATCCACATCCATTAGACCAACAATACAAAAAAAATAGTGAAGTCAACCATACTATCTGAGTAGTCCATAATACCACCCAAATTTTTGGAGGGGCACAAATGTGTGTTGAAGTATCCAATCACAATCTAAGGGTCTTTACTATAATGGATAATAAGAGAGGTTTCAAAATCCCAAAGTTCCTTTCTAGTAGGTCTAAAATTAGGAGTGTAATTGTTGGAGATAATCCATTTTTTATCTAATGAAGAAAGCTTCACTATTAGACTATTTATGGAATTTTTAATGCAACATCCATTGAGGTGAGTTTAGTTCCACATAGAGAAAATTCCCAGATGCTCCCTAGGCTTCAAAAATACAAAAAATCAAACATTTGGCCAAATTCTATTGGCTATAACTTTAAAGTTAGATTTAGTCATTTTCACTTCTTGAAAGAGGATAACGTTGAAATTATTTTTCATAATATAAATTTTGACCAAAATCTACTTGTGAGGACTATTAAGTATTCTAATATTCCAATAAAGGATTTTTATTTTTTAGTGTTACTAAAGGATGCCTCCAAGGTTTTATGTTTCCCACTACTTATTTCCTTAGCTACCTCTCTTTGTCATGATTCTCTTTGACTTGGACTCCCAACCTTACCGCACACCCATATCCATAGCCTCTTTAGAAGGACCTTCACCCCTTCTACAAGGAGTGATCCACCCTTGTTGATCAAGATTCGAAGTAGCCAGACTACCAATGGGGTTGTCATAGCCCAAAGCCAAACTAGAGGGGGATGTCATGGGGGCAACAAGATCCCCACCCAAAAAATATCTCTCTAGCCCAACATCCCCAAACTTGGAATTTTCAATCACTCTAGCACTTATGGGAACCATATCCTTTCAAAGATTAGGGTCACTCCCTTCATTCACAAGAGTATTTGATCTATTGATCTCTTCCAGATTTTGGACTTTCCCCTATGAAATTAATGAACCACATCCACTAAAACCCAACCTTGGGTAATTGAGTGATCATCTGTTATTTAGGAGAGGAAAGAACATCCTCACCCCTATCCTTAACTAACATCTCATCCATATCATACCAATACAATCTATTTGGATGATTTTTGGACTGTTGTGTCTTTGGTTGCAACATTGGCACTTCATGAGGGGGTGTAGAAAAGGAGCCTTTGGACCCATCTAGAGGGGAATACATGATGCTGATAATTCTATCCTTGAAAGCATATTCTTTAGAGACATCTTCCAATCCTTTTAGTTTACCCATAGTATCATTGAAATTTTGGGGTTCTCTCCATGGGATAGTACATGGGGACACTAGGTGGGTTGATTTTGAATAGTTTCGACATAATTTTCAATATTTTTCATATTGAGTAGGTTGCCTCCATTTTCCAAATTTATATTCCAAAATGATAGAGGTGGGAAGAACTTTAAAATATCTACACTAACACAAAGCTTGGTAAAGACCAACTTAGATTTATCCTTTGTAACTTTACCAACAATCAAGAATTGATCAAAGGAATTAGCAATCCACACAAAGACCTCCTCATCCTAGAACTCCAAAGGGAGGCTAGGGATTCGAACCTACATAAGTGTTGATTTAGCCAAGTCTTGTTTGGGAACAAATCTTGGCTTCCACATGTAAAGGGAAAACATATTATGCCCAAGGCCATCATCTATAACCTTGAGGAGGTCCTCTTGAAGATTGAATTTGAATAAGAACATCCCACCTACCACGACACTATCAACCAAGGAGCTCTTAGGTTTCCATTTATTTGTAGCCCATCTTTTTACAAGGTCAATGTTTGGTTTAAAAGATTTTTTTTGCACCAATATGTTATCCATTGAGGAAATGATTATGTGAAGTGTTTAGTCTAGTAACTTATAGTTGTGCCTTCCTCTTACTGTAATAGTTCAAGAGCATTGACTAGATTGCTAGGCACATGGATGTTCCCATCCTTGCCCATGAGAATGTCCTTCCAATGCTTGGGGCCCCTTGCTAGAGAAGACTCCAAAGCAACCTACGTACTACCCAAGTCCATCTTGGCAGGGCATTGTAGAGGAGTGGAGAGTAGAGAGGATACCTCCCTCACTTTGTGCAATCCCATTCTTGCCAAATAAAAATTCAAAAAATTAAATATCAAAGCAACAGCAGGAGCAGGAGCCATTTTTGTGATGTGAGTTGATCTAAACGAAGTTGAGGATGAACATAGTATTTTGTTTTACCTTTCCCTACCTTTAATAATGTGAGAAAAAAATTCAATCAATTTTATGCCTTCATTTCTACTATGTTTATATATAAAAATAATATTATAAAGTTTTTAGACGATGATTTGAAATGATGTGTGTTGTATGCAACTAATCTCAAGGTTCGGCGTTGGGCTCCATGTGTGGCTTCTGGCATCTGGTGGGTGGGGGAGGTAGTGCCCTCCCCCACGAAAGTTGACATGTTTTCTACCTTGTACCTCTTGAGGCCTGTCTCATTTACTGTTTAATACGTTTTTCTTTTTTTATCTCTCTCATTTCTCCACATGCTTCTTCTTTCTTTTCTTTCTGTCTAGAGTTTGTGTTTTTGTTTCTCTGGCAAGATCTCAACCCTTCTAGGTGGTTATGGATGGGGGTATGAATACCCCCATACCTCTAGCTAAGGGGGATGTAAATCCAATTGGGGTTTCATCCCTATCATTTGCTCCTAAATCCTTCAAAGAGGTGGTGGAGAGCACGAGAGTGACCATGCTTATTAGAACTAAATTCATGGTTGTAGACGTGCAGGATTCTGGAGTGGTTGGTCTCAATGGGGGAGAAAAAGGTAAGCAATCTCTTGACTACCCTGGATTCTTGAAAATTTCCTCTAACAATGAAATGAAAAATGTCATTAATGGTGAAAAAACTAGGATTAAAGACATTGCAATTTTCTTAGCAGTTGTTGATGCTAACAGAATCCTGGCTAGGAATTTTTTTGATAGTTGGTTCTCTAATGTCTAGACGAACAAGTTTGGAATTCAAATTAACTTTTGTAGGATGCTGCAGAAAGGTCTATTTGTGATTTTCTGCAAGAATCATTCCATGCAGGAGAAAGCTATGTCTGGAACCTATTGGAATCCTAGGGGGTGTGTCTTCAGGGCCTTGCCTTGGTCTCTGAGTGTTATTGCGGAGGAAGTCCTCATGCTCTCATGCCCTAGATGGGTAGATTTAAAGAATATTAACCCTAAATTATGGGGGCTTATCCAGCAGTTGCTCACTCTAATTGGGACATTTATTCGCATTGATGAAACCAAATTGACTCTTCCCCATCTCGATGCTCGAGCTCTAGTTTCTTTAAACCCATGGATGAAAATCCCCAAAGGCATTGAGTTAGTGGATGATGAGAACCATCTAGTCTTCCCTCTAGAGATCCTAGGAGGGCTTAATGCTTGCTACCTATGTCGGCAAGAGGGTCATATTAGGATAAATTTCCCTTTGATATTGAGCAATTCTGCTCATAAGAAGCAAGGTGACCTGCCTAGGCGTAACCCTAACTCAAGGGATTCAAAGGTTGTCTTTGATGATGGTGCAACTACTTCATCACCCCCGACGTGTTTCATAGATGATCAAAAGAGTTTTGTGACAGACGGCCTAGCCGTTGTTTCTCAATTGGTTCTCAACAAGGCCGAGGACCTTGTCCTTAGCCACCCCTTTTCTTCCCTATCCGCTAAGACTGTTAGTGCCCCAAGCCTGGGTGTTAGAAACATGACCTCCCCCAAGGTGGAGGGTGGAAAAAGACTCGTGCCCCTCCCCTCCCATCGTTGATCAAACTAGGGACCAAGTTCTTATCAGTAGGCTTAACACTCAATAAATTGTGTTAAAGGCAATAAGATAAAGGATTGAGGAAAACTTTCCCAAAGGTTCTATTAGCAAATCGGCAGCTGCTGAGAACTATTAGCTGCTGAGAACTATCAATTTAAAAAAGAAGGTGGTAAACTAATTTTTATTAAGAATAACCAAGGCTCTACTAGGTTTGAAGGTGTCATGGTGGAAGGGGCCAGTAGGGTCACCCCTACAATGGTTGGCCCCGAGAGTGTGCCTATTTCTGGTGATACTCTAGGTATAAACTCGGGTGGTGGTCCCCCAAAATTTGGAGGCAACCCCCCTTCCCCCTTCGCCACGATGTCCCTTTCACCCTAATTGACCCACCTGGGTGGAGTAATAGCCCTACCATTGAGAAGCAATACCCCTCTAAGTCAAGAAAAATTAATTTGTATGGTGCCTTAGACATTGTTTAATCTGCCATTTTAAGGGGAGCTGACTCTTGGCTAACTGAGCAAGAGAAACTCCCCTAGTCAAAAGCTTTCCCTATTGCTAAAAACAATAAGGCCAAAAAATTGGATTTAGACAGAACCTTGGGGGTGTGTGGAATAGAGAATAACACATAGAGATAGGTTGAGAAAACTCCTAAGAAAAAAAATGGTCCAGGAAGGCCAAGAAAAAATAAGGGCCTCTTGGTGGAAAACAAGAATTTTATTGTCTCTAAGACAAAAATTAAAAAGACCAGTCTGGTAATTCAATCCCCGGTGGCCAAGAGGGTAGAAGTTGAGGAGAAGTTACCAAGATGTTTCAAGCAGTTTAAATGTGACCAAGAGGCTTCACCTAGAAAAGTCAAAAGACATTGTCTTTCTCCAAGAAACCAAAGCAACAAGCTTTACTCTAGACACCAACCTGAGGTTTATTTGGAATGGATCCTCCTTTTCTACCACTCACCATGAAAGGGGGAAAGGGGGAGCAGTTATCCTCCTTGCTGGAAAATGGGCGAAGCATGTCATTGATCACGGTACCTTGCCTTGTAATAGGGCGATGTGGGTAACTTTGGAAAAAATGGTTTGAAGGTAGGGGCTTGTTCTATATATGCTTCCAATGATAATAGAGAAAGAAAAAAGCTTTGGCAATGGATTAGCATGCTCCCTGACCTCCATTGGATCTTAGAGGGAGATTTTAATATGATAGAGCACTTGGAAGAAAGTGTGGGGGTATTGATATGTCCTGGAAAGGAAGTGAGAGATTTTTTTGGCAAAGGATGAAGGCAAAGCTTAAACTCATTGAACCCATGGAAAATGGAAAAGAAGAATGCAAAGGGATCTAGTTTACATGGTGCAATGCTCAAAAAGGGGACAAAGGGATCTATTGCAGGCTTGATAGATTTTATGCGAATAAGGATTTCTTCATCTTTTTGCCTAACAAGGATGGCTTAAAAGTTAATGTTCACCCCTACACCTTGTCGGACCATCACCCCATCAAAACTATGTTGGTGGCTAACCAATACAACTTGAGAAGTAGGGGGAGGAAGCCTAGTTTCATCCTTCATACCCATATCCTAAAAGATGGAGACTGTCGGGATGTCATCTCCTCCCTAAGGGAAATTAATAAATGGTTGCTAAAGGATTCTACTGCCATTGACAGGTGGAATCAAAATGTAGAGGTGTGGAGGGAGCTGCTCCAAGAAATTGGAAAAAAGAAAGTTATTGATAGTAGAAAGGAAGAGAATGAGCTTCAAGATGCTCTTCTCCTAGCTAAAGAGAAAATTCAATCTAATCCAAGAGACATAAGGCTTGGAGAAGAACTTGTCTTGGTCAAGAATAGTCTTAGAAGGATTCAATCACACAGAATCTAAGGTCTGAAGGTGAGGGCCAAGCTAAACTGGCTCAAATGTGGAGATAAAGGCTCAATTTTTTTTTCAATTACATCAAGGAGAAGAATTTCAAAGAGTAGATCTCCCATAATTGGGAAGGTGGTAACCTGTATACAACTCAAGAGGATATACTTATGCAGTTCCATACCTATTTTAAAAATCTATTCATTGTAGAGGGTGAGGGTGAAGAAAACCGAAGAGCTAGGAAATACATTAAAAGGATTATTCCAAGGAAGATCAACGAAGAAGATGCCTTGAAGATTTTGGCTGATATCACTAAGGAGGAAATTAGAAATGCCATTCTGTCCATGGATAATGATAAGTCTCTAGGACATGATGGTTTGTTAGTGGAGTTCTACAAGACCTTTGTAGAGTGGATTTGTGATGACCCGATCCAAGTTTACAATGAAGCTTTGAACAAGGGTACTCTAGGTAGATGCATAAATAAAGGCATTATCAAGTTGCTTCCAAAAGGTGGAGACAAGATGTTGATCAAGAATTGGAGACCAATAACCCTGCTAAATGTGTCATACAAAATATTAGCTAAGATCATTGCTCTAAGGATGGTCAAGATTCTCCCCAAATTCATTAACAACACTCAGACGAGCTTCATTAAAGGGAGGTATATCCTTGAAAATATTGTCACAAGCTGGGAAGCTATGGATTGGGCAAGGTGCTCAAATCATAACCCAACTATGTCCTAGGTACTTGATTTTGAAAAAGCTTACGAAAGGGAGTGGTCCTTTCTAAAAACTACTCTAGAAGCTTTTGGTTTCCCGGAAGCATTCAACAATATGATAAATACCTTGCTCAAGGATGCAGTAGCTTAGGTTGATGTCATCGGACTTATATTAGAATACATAGAGCTTGAAAGATCTCTAAGGCAGGGGTGCCCCCTTGCACCTGCCCTATTTGTGATTGCATAATATGCCCTCCATTACCTATTAAGAGAGCAAGAGCACTCTCCAAGAGTTAAAGGCATAAGAATCCCTTACCAGAATGAGCTATTAAATATCCAATTTGCAGATGATACAACTATCTTTGTGGAGCTTGATGAAAATAACCTGGAAGCTCTAATGGGGAAGCTCATTTTTTTTTGCCAAGCTTCTGGGGAAAAAATATCTTCTACCAAGTCTAACCCACTTGGTTGGATGGACTCCCCTCTTGATTGGGTTAAGAAATTTGGATTCCAGTGGGGAGGTCCCAACAAACTTGTTAGGTATTTGGGCATCACTTTTGTTGTCATCCCTAACCTAAAGGAGATGTGGTTGTGGATTAAGGAGAAAATTGAGAAGAAGATAGATAGGTGGAATATGCAATATTTATCCCTGGTAGGTAGAGTTCAAGTTTTTCAAAAGGTTTTATCCTCTTATAACATCTATTTCACTTCAGTGTGGTTCTTTAGCAATTATCAAGTTATTGATATGCAAAAAAGGATTAAAAAGTTTCTTTGGTCAGATGGGAAGGGGAAAAAGAAGGCCCACTCAATCAAATGGGAGTGGTGCTGCTTGGATAAGCTACACGGTGGGTTGGGTTTAAAAGATCTGAGGCTACAAGGAGCCGCCCTTGCAACTAAATGGATTGCCAAAGCTTTTGTTGGTAGTGAGCCCTGAAAAGTACTGGTAAGGAATAACATCCAAAGGGCTACCCCGAAGCATGCCAAGTCTTGAAATAACCTGTCTCTCTGTGATATTCTCTTAAGCAAGCACCCAATGGTCCTAGTTGGCTCCATGGTGTTTTAAAGCCTATGGAAAGCTTGGGACCTTGTCAAGCATAAAGTAAGTGTTAAATCAAGTGATGTCCTAATAAATAATGATTTGAAATGCCATAGCCACAACTCTATTTGGTGAAATGTGGAGCATAACAATAAGCCACTTGCCTTGTTGCAAGGGTGCTCAACGAAAAATTGGAATAGGTTGGGCATCAGGACCTTTCATGACATACTCAGAAATGGTAAGTTAAAGTCTTGGGACAATATTGTTGAGGAATTTAAAGTTCCTGGTTCTAACTTCAGAACCTTCACTGTTCTTGTTGATGCTTGTAAGGAGGCAGTGTTTTCCCCAACCTCGGGAAAAACATTGGATCCTTCATGCGACCTCATATGGGAGGATGGTACTGGTATGATGAATATTAAAGCAAAGTCTATTTATAAGTTTCTAACAAATAATGTATCAGTTATTGATCATGTCAACAGGTGCTGGAGAGCCGAGATGCTAGTAGGTAATTGGAAAAAACTCTTTGGTTCTATATGGTACAATATTAAGGAGCCTAAAAAGGCTTGTTTCAGATGGCTTGTCCTTTTGCAAAAAAATATGATTAAGAGTAATTTTGTGGACTTAGATATTTGCAACATTTGTAGGACTCCTGAATCGGTTGTTCATATCATTTTTTATTGTTTATATGCTAGAGAAACTTGGAAATTATTCTGTAATAACTTACTAATATGGGATAATGATGGTAAAGTCATTTGGCAAGAAATGTTGTTTAATGTTAGAAATCTAAGCACTGATTTTTCATAGATTCTAGGATTGTTTGTCCATGGAAATCATGTGGCACATATGGAAAGCTAGAAATAATGAAAAGTTACAAGGTTGCAGGAGATTGCTTACTGAGTCAAAAAAAAGACTCGCACTTTTTACCATTGTTGTGCAGGTATCCATCCACTTGGAGTTGTCTTTGACCAAATTTAGAGCTTCATTCAGAGTGGGTTCAGTGACAATCAATAGAGGGGAGGTGAGGTGCGGCCACGTTTGCCATCGCAATCAGGAGGAGGCTAAATAATCCCTCATAATTCTAAATGAGTTTCAAATAACCTTTAATCATGCAAGTCATAGAACCTATCCTCATGCAACTGGAGATGGAACAGTTAGATTCCACAAAGAGGAGGAAGATGTCTCAGAAGTTAGGTCTAATGAAGTCGGGGAGGAAACTGTAGGCAGCGACACCAAAGTAAACAACCAAGGTAATGGTGATTAGCTCTAGTTCAAGCCTTTCTTGGAACTTTTTTTTGCTGACACTATGTTATAAAATGCCAGAAATGTTGTAAATTTTCAGCCTATGGCAATGGATTCTATGTAACTAAAGCTATATTCCGAACTGGATCTTTGTACTATTGATAAAATATATTAATACAAAAAAAAATTTAGACCCATTTTTACTTCATCCACGTGTATATACATGGCTAATAAATTTTACCTATTTTTTCTCATAGATTTGTTTGGTGTAAATGAACATAAAGAAAGATAAAGATTGTAATAGCAAGACCACTCATAAGAACAACACTTCTATCATGAAGAGTTAAACAATGTAATTGACTAGAAAGATGAGAATAACAAATACAAATCCAATAATATATTATATAACCAAATGTAAATTGTAAACAAAATCACATGTTCTAATAAATTATACAAACTAATTCAATTTAAAATATAAAAAACATCATCGTAATAAACTAAATTATTTAAATCTTATTATACTCAAACCTTGACCTTGATTGTCAAGGTACATCAACATACAAATTTGAATACATTCAATGATGCTTTCTATATCTATAAACTTATTCAAGTCTAGAAATTAGATAAAATATTAAACATAAATTTCAAATACAATGCAATCAATGTACCAATGACTTGCAATGCAAGTCATCCCACATACTAAAAACAACCACAAAAAAAACAAGTGAAGCCAAGTCGTACATGCAACGAACCTCAACTAAAATTGAAATGGGTTTATGATATGAAAGTGAAGTCTTGATGTATCTCTCTAAAAAAAACAAAATTATATTCCACTTTTGCCAAGCATAGAATTATTCAAAACATTAATGGAATACAGATCAAATCTTGGTGGCAAGTACTAAGTACTAATTAGGTTATTCATATGAATAGGGAAGCGACTTCCATTAATAACAATAAATTGAATTTTTCTTTGACCAATATTAGTTCATAATGCTAAATATTTCTTTGGTGCATTGAATGTTTTTCTTTTTCCATTTAATAAACATAGATTGAATTGTTCTTGGACCAATATTAATTAAAAATGTCAAATATTTTTGCTGCATTGAATGTTTTTATCTTTAATATATGTTTTTTAATAAGTATGATTTTTATATCATGGTTTTAAAAATTATTATCCATTTCATAATCTTGTGGGGCTATACAATTTGAGGTGAAATTATATTTAGAAAAGTTATATTTAAAATAAGATAAATTTACAAATAATTTTTAATTTGTATGGTTTTAAGAATAAAAGAATGTGTAATATTTTATATGTTTTGTTGTTTATTAAATGAGAAATTTTAAGATAATATATATTATACAAATATAAATTTAAAATATAGAATAAGATGATTTTTTATTATAGATTTATCCTGTTTGTAACTATTTTTTGTCAACTTAGTGTATATACATTGGTGTCATTGATATGGTGGTCATTCCTAATCTATAAAAGGTCACGAGATAACAATTTAGTTTCTATAACATTTTGTTCTTTTATGAACATCATTGACTCCAATGAGATAGTAAATGTACATGCATATAAATGCAGTGTAGATATATAAATACTATTGTTATTTTGTTCGTTCTCAATTTGTCACAATTAAAAAAACATGGTTTTTGATCCTTTTTATCATCATTGTATTGAATCTAGAAAGTAATAATAGGTACATGAATATTTTAGACAATGGTGACGAGAACACTTAGATTATAAGACAATGCAACAAGGACTCCTCTCATCTACCATAGATACGAGGTTACAAACGTAGTATATATACAAGAATGGAGCACATAAATAGACATCTTCTCCATTCCAAACAACACCAGATACATAAACACCTCTTTAGTTGAACCATTTGTTCTCTTATTCACAAACAATGACCAAAGAGGTAGTTTGGGTGGGTATGACCATTTATTCTCTTATTCACAAACAATGACCAAATAGTTAGTTTGGGTGGGTATGACCAGATCATATCAAAGACAGTACATCAAAAGATACTATATAAATAAATTTCTTGTATGAATGGTTTGTGAAAGTGATAGCAATGAGTTGTTTTATAGCAGAGACATCCAAAGAAGACCTACATCAATGTGATCCGTTGAATATGAATTGATTTACTTCTTCCTCTCGTACTGATTTTGTAGGATGCTGCGCATGGTTAGACAAAGAAATGAATTCTAGGATATTACAAACGCTGTCATGGATGGAATACTTAAATCTATTCATAGACTTGGAGTAGGTGAGAATATTAAATTGACAAGGAGATCAAGTTTAAACTACATAGACCGACCCTCTTTGAAAATGGTTAAATTGTTAGGAAGGACGTGGCAAACTCCTGCCACCACATCGCCCTTAATTACAGTCAACATTGATATTATCCCATTCATTATCGTTACTTCCACTCAGCCCCCTTGGTAGACATCACTTCCTTTAGTAGCCCCAATGCTTTTCAATACCTCTGCTTGACTTAGTCTATGGATTCATGGTTTATATGAGCATTTTAGAGGCTTCTTGGGATGTTTGATAGGTGGGACAGGTGGGGGAGATGGCAGGTGGGGAAGATGGTAATAAGGAGGCATCTCTTTAGGATGGATATGTCTTTTGAGTAGTTAGTGTATTACAGCATAATAAATGTTGTATTCTAAAATATAGAATAATGTCTGTATGTCTTTGAAATGATGTTGAGGTGTGTGAAAAGGTCAAGAAGAGCTGTAATTTTTGCTGTGTGATATTATGTAATTTTTTTTCTTAATCCAATATAAAAAAATATAGAATAATGTAAGATGATAGGATATAGTATGGTAGAAGTTAATAGGATATAATAATATAAGAAACGAGTTAATAAGTATAAAGTATATGTAATGTGAATGTAGAGGAAAAGAATTTAGAGTTGAAAATGTTATGTATCATGTATTTTCTTAAGAATTTGTCTTTATTTTTTATATTTTCTTAATCTAATTCTTGTATTAGATTATTTCTAATTCATAAGTTTTGATATTAAAATGTAATGCATTTTTTTCCAGTGTATAAAATTGGATAGATTTAATATATCATATTATATTTTATATGATAGCAGATTTATTAATGTTATTATCTAAGTTTAAAGATTATAGAGTAGATCTATAATTCAAATATAAATGCACCAAAATGTTTATTTTTCATTATTAACTAGTTTAAGACTTAAGAACATTAAGATCAACAATTTTAATATATTGATTAGTATTCAACAATATGAACAAGATTTCAATGGAACAAATAACATCTTTTAGAGAATTAGAATAACTTCATCTTTTTTATACTTAATAATGAGTATCATTGAATTAAATAAATTTAGTACTTATGTAAATCAAGGCGCTTGGAAAGGTCACTCTCACCCCAAAAGATTTCAATGGTCTTGCCCCTTATAGCTATGGCACACTCTAAAGAACCTACATAAAAACACAGAATGTGCCTACACGCACCATGCTTACACATCAAAGCCCTAACCAGGACAATCTTGAATGTACTTTGTATCCCAAGTTGGACACACTCTTATGTGCCTCTTTCTTCAATGCCCACAACTGACAAAACCACCTTCTTCTTCCTTGAGTGATCTCCATGCTCCTTTCCTAGACTCACTTAAATTATTTATGTAAGCTATAAGGGATGGTTTGCAAACTATCACACCCTTTCACAAAGGTTTCCTTTAATTATATTTATTTCATTAATAGCCATTTTAACCAAAGAATCATATTATCCTTTATTGTTTATCTTCTAAATTAATGTTTTCATAACTTTATTTTCACTTTGGGAAAAAAGTTTTAAAACATTTCAATTCTAGTGATAATGAGTATATTGATCTTGATGGAAATTGTAATCAATATACCTAACATATCTTGCATCAAATTGAAGGAAAGATACGTAAGAAAATATGCACTAAAGAATCTCACGAACAAGGACATGAAATCGAAGTCACAATATTTAATTTGATTATTTCATAGAATATATCACAACTGGCACATTTATTCACTACGTATGTTCATAGAGAGACACTATGTGGTTATAAATATTCATCATGATTTATGCAACATAACATCATAGAGGATAGTACCATATGAGACATTTATTTATGTGACAAACTATGTGGCCCTATTGAGATAGACCAACATCCACCCAATTTTATTAAATTTATTTTTTAATATCTTTTCTATATTTGTTATTTTATTTTCTTGTAGCCATACTGCTATTAAAAATGTGTTTTTTTTTTAAAGTTTTTTCTTGATCTTTCCAATTAGGAGATAAAGTATCATTTCTTGTAGGTTTTACATCTTCATGCTTGCTCCTTAGGGAAAAAACAAGGAGCCATTTTTACATACAAATTTATGACATACATAGTTAAGTATCCAAAATGTATGCATTCTTCACTCTTTTTACATTTTCATCTCATACTTTATTTTTAGATAATTTCTAGTCATGGTTAAATATTTTTTATTTTTATTTTTCTCTTGTCATTTTTTGTGCACTTCTTCATGGTAAACATAATTTGAGGGGACACATTATTATTAATTTCATTTTCGATTATTGTGTGCATGGGTTAGGAGAATGTACTTTTTAATTATAATTATTTTTAAATATTTCTACTTTGGTATGCATGCTCACCTAGTTTTGCACACATGTCAAAGTAGAGGAAAATGTAGAGTATAAAAGTGTATATCTTGCACTTTTTTCCTTTTATTTTACACATATTTATGTTCTTAATGGGACCCTTCTTGAATTAACCAATTTGCATACATGTTTGTGTTCTTAAGAGGCCCTAGATCCTAAAAAGCCTTGATTTATGTGTTCAGGGTTGTGTATTTGAAGATATCATTTTATTTTTTTTAATCATATCAAGGAGAGAATCTATTTGAAAAGGCAATACATTGACGTATCTATCACTAAGACTTCCAAATTCAACTACAAATACTTTACCTATATCATCATCTAACACCTTTTTTATGTTTTATATCTATCATTATTGAATTACCCTTGAAGTTTGATTGCCAACAAGGAAATCAATAAATATTCCCAATTGTTATAGCAAGTTTCAATGGTGCTTCTTAGGACCATTCAAATTTTCCTTACATAAATTTTATCTAGATGAACATTCTTTGTAGCTATTGAAGGCTAAATTCTACATAGGACATAATCACACCACATCAAACAAAATCATGGCATCTACACTAGATGCCAATGCAATCTTGTTTGAACATAAAATTATGAGGGAAACCCAATTCATATATCACCATTTTGCTTCCAATACATCCAATTTTATGCGATGGTTAAAAAGATGATCAAATTGGTCAATAACTCTCTATTGAGATCATCAAATTCAAGTAAACTTAATCCTTCTCAATTTTATTTCAACAAATGTCTAATTTATATCTAATAAATTTACTACAGTTAATGCATCATACTCAACTCCATACTTTATCTAAAATCTTATTATATTTAATTAAATTTATTTATTCTCCCCAAATATTTGTAAGTTTTTTCCATGTTTTCTAAGAAGTTCTACAACAATCTTCGATAATCTTTCCAACCTATTATTACAATAACTACAAATCAAATTTGCATGAATAATCAACCTCTTCAACTAAAAGTCAAATATTAAATAAAAATCCCTTCTAACAAGTCTTTCGGGACGTAATTCCAACCTCATCTTTATACATCCCTTATACCAAAATTATTCACAACACAATCTCAACTTCTTCTTTTTAAAACAGTATGAACCTTACAATTTTTTAATAGTAGTATTCTTTATGTTGTCATATCCTCAACAGTAATAAACTATACCTAATCTCCAATACTTCATAATTTAAAAGCTTCAAATCCTTGATGTCACTTTT
>VDFB02072274.1:76133992-76147175 GCA_007258455.2 Sequoia sempervirens | reverse complement strand
TGAAAAACTATTAAAGACAACATACTAGCTTTGAATACACTTCTCAAGATTTTTCTTTCTATTTCTCCCCCTTAGTAGATAATATTTTTCACGTTCTTCCTCTTCTCTAGTGCATTCATTCTAATCATTTGAGTACATTGAGGAATATCCTCTCATCAACTCATCTTTAGGAGCTATACATTAGATTTGAAAAAGACTTAAGATATAGAGATGAATTAGGTGAAGTGTAAAATAAACTTTTGCAATATAGAGAAAACAAAATATTCTTATCTCAAAGTAACTATCAAACTATTACATTTTTATTTTTTATTTTGAGACATTAGAAATTCCAAAATATTCACACAAATCATTCACCATTTGATCAAAAAACTAAGTAACATCATCCATCTTTATATTTACTTTTCAAAAATAACAAATACAATTATTTAATTTATCATTTCCAACTAGGGCTTAAATTTGACGATCCACCTTGCACATCATGATTTTTTTTCTTCTACGGTTTAGTCTTCATTATTGCCTTTCACATGACAATTATATTTTTTATTGCATGTCAAATTTTATATAATAAGGCACTGATAGGTGAGGCACGAGAACATTTTCAGCATAAGGAACATGCATCCTCTCTGCCATAGAAGCACTGTCAATACCTAGGTGACCATCTCTTGGAAAATAAGAAAGATTTAGATATTTTGTTCAAATTCATCTAAATTTATAAAAAATGAACCATAAAAAAAAAAATTAATATAAACTAACAACCATATAAAGAATAGGGGGTTAGGGGTTGTAGTGGATGCATAAAAAAAAAAGGAAAAATATTCATGGAATATTATTAAATGCGATCCAAAATGTTTGATTAAAAAAAATCTACAATGTTTAATTTTAATGTTTAAACCATCTTACTCTTCAAATCATATTTTGCACTAGTAAAACAAAAAAAATGTTTTGGAAACTCAAAAATATTTAGAATAAAAGAAACTCAAAAAAAAAATTTAGAATCTTTAAAAAAATCTAGAAAATTGAGATTTGTTTTTTAACAATAAAAGTTTGCATTTAAAAAAAAAGAAGTTTCTATTAAAAAAATTAAAAATAAAAGTATATATATATATATATATATATATATATATATATATATATTTATATGCTGCTAATATATATATATATATATATATATATATATATATATATATATATACACGATCAAATTTTCATATTAACCTTTTTTTTACAATTTCTAAAATAAATTGCATGTATTAACATACGGTTAAATATTTATTTTTACTGTTAAAATCTTTTTTATTCTTAATTAATAATTTTATTTAATTAACCTAAAATTTAATTAAAGTGTTAAAAAAAAATTCTTTTAACACATATATTAAATGATTCTTATCCACTTTGTATCATAAATGAAGTGATTATTTATTTTAAAATAATAATCATTGCTTGATTTACTTATTCACCAATTTATACCATGATATTAAAAGTTATCCATAAAATATAATTATCATAATAATGACTTTATTATTTACCAATTTATATCATTAAAAAATTACACATTGAATAAAAATGTCATCACAATTAATATAGAATATAATTGAATTTGAATATTGTCATAATGAGAAATTAATAAAATAAAATCTAGTTTACATTCCCATTAAATGCTCACCATATAGCCTAGTGTCCTCACACATCTAAGAACAATAATTTCACCGCGAACTGAAATACCAAAGTTTATTCAAACACAACCAATTATCTGAGATATAGACAACAATTTCAGGTTTTATGTGATGATTATCTTGAAGCTGGTTGGTGTATATATAAAAGCTCATTACTTTCTAAGTTTGGGAAGGATCTTGTTAGAAATTAAGCCAACTGTTTCCACATGGATTAATTAATGGGGGCACCCTCTTCAACAAGGAAACTCTGCCAGAAAGTAGTTGACCTAAATACTCTGATCAATATTTCCCCACTATTCTATATCCGAACTTCCATAATTATGGATGCTGACCCATCACCAATCCCATTGACAATCAAACTCTGCAACTGTTGAGGCAACAGGAACAATCACTTTTTGGTAGGAACATTCACTTTTTGGTTATTTAAGTCTCCTACCATAGGCTTATAGCATTGGTGTGAGAGCTTTCTAGTTTTTTCTCTGTGCAGAAATGAGCACAAGTTTTCCATTCACAGTGCTTTTTGGCATAATGGTGATGTTGCTAATGTTGGGAAATGGGTATGGGGAGGGAGAAACCAATAGTACTTCTTCATGTGTGAACTCACTAATACCATGTACTCCATATGTGACCAATGCCACTGTAGCCAAGCCCCCTTCTTCTTGCTGTGCTCCTTTGCTGAGTGCTCTTGAGAAGCAAACACAATGTCTCTGTAATTTGTTGAATTCTAATGCCATAGCCTCCTTAGGGGTCAGCAATGTTTCTCAGGCACTGGATTTGCCTGCAAGGTGTGGCAATAACCTGACAACAAGCATTTGTACTACAAAAGGTACACAACTTGGTTTTCTTTTGTTTATAGTTTATTTATTTTCAAATTTCTTCTACAGTTTAAGTGTGATTTGTGAATGAAAGAAGATGCCCTGTAGGATTTACAGGATATAATAAGACTACATATTTTTTGTTTTTTGTTTGTTGTTTTCATTCTTTTATGCTTTAAAACATCTTTAACATAACTGTATAGAAAACCCAACAAGCTGAATATGTTATTCAAGTCTTCATGAGTTAGTGAGTGCGTTTGCTTTAATTGCTTGCATACATTAAGAACCCAGCATCTCATGCCCTTGATTCTCTTTCTCTTTTTTCCTGTAAATCAAATGGTTTATATATTTTCATCTCTCTGTTTCAACTATTATATAATGGGAGTTTGTCCTGAATTGACTACCTACATTTCTGAAAAGATCAGCCCATGTCAATGAAGCTAGGATTTGGAAAAAAAGATATTGAAGAGTTTTCTGCATCTTTGCTGCCATGTGCCTCAAGACTGTGTATTCATTTGTTATTGAAGAGTTTTCTGCATCTTTGCTGAATATGTTATTCATGTCAATGAAGCTAGGATTTGGAAAAAAGATATTGAAGAGTTTTTTGCATCTTTGCTGCCATGTGTCTCAAGGCTGTGTATTCTTAGAGTTCTATTGAGAGCTTCTTCCCTTATTTGGTTGTACATAGGACAACATGATATCTAATTCCTTGCAAAGCAATTCTTCTTGAGTTAAATTTTTCCATCTCCTTATTTCCATCACTAGATGACAAGAATTTAGCCTGTATTGACTATAATTTAGAAAGTGATTTTGTGGTCTGTAAGTGATTATTAGGTTGATCTCAGATCACTAAAATGTGATTTTAGGTTAATTTTGGAATGAGTATGTTTTTCCAAGGCAAATCTATCTCTTCATTTCCCTATTTTCAAATCCATTTGACCTAGAGATGATACCAATTCTTCTCTTGAGTAGGAAGATGCCTTATTTTTATTAGATATATCACACATTGTCATAATACTTCTTCCTACAATGATAACAAACCTGTTTCTAAACAGAAAATGGCAACAAAGAAACTCCTACCAATGGCAGCACTCCATCACAAGGTAAAAGCAATGGTAGCACTCCATCACAAGGTAAAAGAAAAGGGGAAGCATTTGATCCTCTATAAACTTATTTTGTTTCAAAATAAACTTCAAGTATTAGTAAATATGTTAAGATTGACATAATGCTTCTCCTTGTAAAGGTATCATACCTATCACAGAGACGGGAACAGAGGAACTCTTTAATCATTAGTAGCATTTTTTTAATTTTTCTTATTTATAATATGTTCTAATGTCAATTGAGGTGTGCAGGAGATACTAGCGCCTCTGCTTCTTCAAGCCATTTTCCAACTACAGAAGTATTAGCCTTATTCTTAATGGCCTTGCTTCTATCACCCAAAATTTTAAACTCCTAGTCATTGCCACTGTTAAAGGGAAGTTGGGCAATTTTCCTGAAGATTATTATGCTGTATCAACCTGGTTAATCTCTTCAACTGGCTGCTTCCCTCTTGCATTGAAAGTACATCATAATGCCTCTAATAAACTTGGATCTCTTATTTTGTTCTAATTTTTCATTAAATTAACAATGTAAGGTAGCAATCATGGGTCATCATAATGTAGTGTTTAAAAAGTATTATGTTAAAAGTGTTTATCATGGCACTCCAAATGGCTGTTATAATACCATCATAATCATAATTTAATATGGAAAAAGTGTTTTCTTAATGTGTTTCTCATGGCACTCCAAAGGGCTGTAATGGTACCCTTGCAGCTCTAAACTGGATGGCATTCATTGACCAATCAATAAGAGTTTAACAAGATAAAAACAAATTGAATGGTCTTTTCTTATCTATAGGATGTTAGAGGAGGGGAAAAAGAATTACAATAAGAATTGGTGTATTTTTCTTCACAGTATGAGATCTTATATTATCTGTGAGACTGAACTTTGCCAAACCCAACAACATGGTATGGCATGATTCTCAAAAACTCAATTTTAACTACTTAATTTCTGGCAACAGCTATTCTTTATAGAAAATTGCACGTGTAAACCATCATATCATGATTTTAATATACACTAGACATAACATATCACATCATAATGAACCACTAGTTACATTGATGGGACCCACTACAACTAGCTTTTCTTTTTAACCTTTGTCATTTTTCAACATGATGAGTTGCTAGTTATGGATTACATTGATGGGACCCATTACAACTAGTTTTTCTGTTTTAATCTTGGTCATTTTCCATAATGATGAACTGTTTGTTATGGGTTACATTGATGGGACCCATTACAACTACTTTTTCTGTGTTAACCTTTGTCATTTTCCATCATGATGAACTGTTAGTTATGGGTTACATTGATGTGACCCGCTACAACTAGTTTTTTTGTTTTAACCTTGGCCATTTTCCATCATGATGAACTGCTAGTTATGGTGATGTGATTCACATTTCTCTTGTTGTTTTCATGACTATAGTCACGCCTATAGCATATGGAGTTAGAGCTTTCAAATACGTGTTATTGTCATTTATTTTATTTCTCAAATTCAAAAATAAATTGAAGACCACTGAGAATAGTTGCAAACAATTGAATTTGATTTTTTGGTAGGTTTCAATAAGAAAACTACACTTGTGTGTCATTTTTTTGGTTGGTTTTTGTAGGAATGATGCTCATGTGTTTCCATATGCTTGTAAAGCACAATTTTCAATTTTTAAGCTAGATTTCATTTGGAGTGAAGACATACCTCCTTTCAATAGGTTCTCTCTAGGTTCCAATATATTAATTTGTACTCGCAAGGAATTTTGCTTAAACTTTGAAGAAGTAGAGGTTAATTCATTTCAAAAAGAATTATCAATGCCCTAAATCATACTTGAATGAGGCATGAAGAATGAAATAGGGCACAAGACTATGTAGTTGCTATCCAGTTGCTTGTCAACCTAGTTATGTTTTAAGTTTATGGAAATTTTGATAAACTATGAAATGAACATATGTTAAAGTAGTTTCATTTAATATTGTGAAAGGAGGGGTTTATAGTTTAAATAAGCAAAAAGTGTCAAATAAAACCATGGCTTCCACAAAATAATGGATGTGCAAAGATCTCATTTTGTTTTCAAATCAAAATTCTAGCAAGTTTCATTTATATTTACTATTGTGTTCATATGATATTTATGTGATTGGGTTGTGTTATTTCATTATATAACTATCATTCATACCTATTATCTCTATTGTGTATTGTGCATCATTATAATTCTTTGCTCTTTGTATAAATTTATTGGATAACTCTTCAAAGGCTCTTATGAGGCCTTCTAGGTCTAGAAATCTATTCTTTTGGATGCCCTTGCGGGTCAAACCAATTGGAGTTGTATAACCCATCAAGTTAAGCACTTGCTTGGAAATTTGTGGATGTTTCATTTTATTTTTTAGTCAATTTTTTTGCAAATTTTATTTATATTTATTACTGTGTTTATATGAAATTTGTGTGCATGGGTTATCTTAATTTATTGTATAGCTACCATTCTTGTTTTCCATCTCTACTCATACCATGCATCATTTTAGAGTTATACAGTAAGTAGTTTGAATTTTAAATGAGATAGGTAACAATTTGATATAATTTGTAACTTAAACATGTTAGATAGGAATATCAAAGTTTAATATCTTTTGTCAATGTAGCACCAATTAAAGTCTCTAAATTTTAATTTTGTAGAATTGTATAGAAATTATTATTCTTGATTTATTGTGTTATGATTTGATTTGTATAAAAATTGTAGTTTGAAAAATACAAGGTGTATTTCATCCCACATATAGTCAAGATATTTTTCAAAATTTTGGTCTTATTAATTGATTCATAATTTGTTGTTTCAAATGTTGAGATATTTTCAAAATAAATGTTGTGTAATTGGATGTTGGTGAAAATTTGCAAGTTAAAAACACACTATGTAATTCAACTTGTACATGTTTAATTTATCAATTATAAGACATCTTTCAATTTTTTTACCTTCTTTGTCTGATTCATAACTTGTGTGAAATATTGGGATTTGTACATTGGCAATATGAACATTGTGAAATGAAATAATAATGTGTATTTCAACTTGTACATGTTTAGTTCATGATTTGTAAGATGCTTTATGTGTTGTCTTCTATTAGCTTTTGTTTTTATTTACATGAATTCTTGCACAATCTCATTGTGAAGAAAGTTTAGTAGAAGTGTTTGTGACAATGTAATTTTCAAATTAATTATGAAAAATGAAAAATTAAAGAAAATATGAACTAACTAAGAAAGTTTGAAATTTGATAGACATCTTAAAAATGTATTACAAGTGTTAGTGACAATTTAATTTGTATATTGAATTTTTGAACATTCAACTTATAATTTTCTTCTTCAACATTCATTCACTCAATATTTGTTTTATCAATTTATGAATCATCCTTGAATTCAAGATAGAGAAAACCATAAATGCCATTATGTTGATAGAAATCGACAAGGTCAAAATAGGAAAGTTAGCACCTATTACTAAAAAATAAATTCCATAATATAAATTAACCTCTACTTCTTCAAAGTTTACAAATAGTAAATTAACATATATTATTGTAAATATTACCAACTACTTATTACAAGTGCTAGTGATAGTTTAATTTACAAATTAACTATAATCTTTACTTGATCATGGTTATGCATCATCCATACCAATTGGCATGTTTTAGACACCATAGCATCATATTAATTTTTTGTATTCTAAAAAATAAATTGTTTATAGTAGGAAATGCAATTAAATTACAATTTAAACTATCACTAACACTTGTAATAAATGGTGTGTTCTTGTGAGTTGTTAGTACAAAGGAATAATTTCAATCCAAAAAGTTAAGGTGATGATGATCTTGAAAGAGCCTTTGCAAGACCTCAAGGGGCTTGATCAAATACAAAATATTCTAGTTTTTATTTAATTAATTACAAGTATTAGAGACTATTTAATTTATAAATTAATTGCATATTGAATTATTTTATGAGTTGCTTATAGTAGAGAATGCAATTAATTTTCAATTTAACACTTGTAAGAAATAGGGTGCATTCTTCACCAAATGGAATATAAATCCATTTTTGTTTCTCATTTCTTTCTTTCTTGAACTTCAACTCAGTTAACTTTCAAAGAGAGTACTAACCCACATGAAACAATCATGCAATAAGGTGTAAGAATTGAATATCGCAAAGGGGCCAACAAGTGTGAAAGGTGAGAAGTTGGGGGAGATTCATCCATAAAGAAATGAAACTATACCACTAACACCCTGTCCTTGTAGTTTTGATTAACTTCACATGTGATTGTTTTGAGGTGTGCAATAACAATTGTGCAAGTCAATTTCATGTGACCTTGTATCTAAACTAGTTATCTGTAGGAAGTTGGAACTAATATCTACATTATTAGGCATTACACAACAATATTCAATTTGTAGTGCCTTCTTTGAAACTCTTTATATCCTAGTGATGTAGGAATATCTCTTGAAAAATAATTGGATCTTGCATGCTTGAGATCATTTTTAAGATTCCACTAACAAGAAAATAAGTTGAAGACCATTTTCTTAAATTTTGAGAAAATGACCTCATTGCCAATTATCTCATACGTTGATCTTGAAGATTATTTGATGATCTCATGATTGTGACACCTTGTCGATGATTCACAACTTGTAGAGGTCAAATGTTTTCTAGGGAGACATGCCAATACATATAGAAAGTAAGTACATGAAATTAATTTATAATTTAAATTGTCACTAACACTTGTAAGTAATTGGTGCACGTGTAGATTGAAATACACACTACGCATTTCAACTTATTATTTTCTTCATCAACATTCAATAAAATGTGATTGTTGTGGGTCCCATTAATGTAGTTAGTGCTTCATCATGACATAGTATACTATGCCCAATACATGTTAAAATGAGGATATGATGTCTTACACATATAATTTTGTATTGAGAATAATATAATATTAGTCTTGCCAATGTACAAATCCTAACATTTGAGATAGAGAAAAATACAAATCAACTAGGAAGGTCTAAAATTTGAATGATATAAAAAAAGTTATCACATGTGTTTTTGATTAATGGAAAAATAGGTTTTGAAGGGATCCCAAAACCTTGTACAACGAGAATAGGCTGCAAAAGAAAGACATAAGACAAGAAGGTAGGCACTAACCAAAAAAAGCTGTCAAAGAATCAACAAAGAAAAACCAACAAAACTTTAGTTAGCAATCAGCAAAAAAGCAGCCCAAAAACATAAACTATTGTAAATTCTTTAAAATCCTAGACGCTTCTAAATTATTGGAGATGACATTCTCATGCATCTCCATCACATCTTCCAACTCCTGAGTAGGAATGACATCACCCTTCTTGGTCTTACTTCTAGTTCTAATGCTAGGGCATGCGTCTAAGATCTTCTCCATCAAAGCTTTTTGATCATCTTCTTTAACCCCATGCACATTCCCCCCAGCTACAAGTGGTTTACCAAACCAATTACGAGCTTTCTCATTCAAAATAGTCAGCCCCTGTGCACCGGTATGAAGAGACTTGTTGCTGACCTGCACAATAGTACTTAGATCTTCACATATTTTAGTGATTGCTTCTTCAAGGGAAGTTAGTCTAGAATCATGATCCTTACCCAAATTAGCAACATCCTTCACCACCTTATCTAGCACAACATTCATTGTTTTAACCTTGTTAAACACTGCCATTTCTATTTTGCTAGTACTGGCCATTTCAACATTGAACTCAACCAATGAATTCAACTTAATGTTAATTTACTTAACCTCCAAAAGTTGCCATTTGAACAAATTGAAGAGGCTTCCCATACCATCCTTAGCCAGTCTGAAAACATCATCTAAGTTAAGCTTCTCCCAATTGAAAGGCTCCTCCTTAAGACAAGCCAACCCCTTAGGTTGATCCTTAGACACCTTAGTTTTGCCCGACGACTCAACACCAGTAGGAGAAAATTTATTACAAGTGTTAGTGATAGTTTAATTTGCAAATTAATTTTCATATTAAATTTTTGAATTGATTTTAAAAATAATTTGTTTATAGGAAGGAATGCAATTAAATTATTATTTAAGCAACATGTTTATATTATGAAATTTTAAAATTTAGAATGACTGAACTACATAGTGTGTGTTTCATGCTATATGTTTTAAACAACTAAGCATGTCTAGGTTGAACTACAAAATATGTATTTCAATTTGCATGTTTTAAACAACTAAATATATTTAGGTTGAACTACATAGTGTGTGTTTCTTGATCTATATATTTTAAACAACTAAACATGTCTAGGTTGATCTACAAAATATGTATTTCAATTTGCATGTTTTTAAACAATGAAATATATGTAGGTTGAACTACATAGTTTTTCAACTTGATTTTTTTAAAATAATAATTAAACTAACCTTATTTACACATTTAAACTACCATTAACACTTGTAAGAAATTGGTGCATGTACAAGTTGAAATACATAATGTATATTTTAACCTACAATTTTTTCATCAACAATCTATTACAATATTGGTTGCCAATGTATGAATTCTAATAGTTGATACAAAGAAAAATATAGTTTAACTACGAAGGTTTGAAATTTGAAAGAATCCTAGAAATTTATTACAAGTATTAGCAAGTTTGATTTGCAATTTTTTTTGGATGATTTAAAAAAATACTTGTTAGAAATTCATTACAAGTATTAGTGAGTTTGATTTGCATATTAATTTTTTTGAATGAATTAAAAATGACTTGTTTATAATAGAGAATGTAACTAGTTTAGTTGAATTTAAACTACCACTAACACTTGTAAGAAACCAAAGCATGTGCAATTGAAATGATTAATTGTATAGAAAGTTTTGGTTCTTCATTACACAAAATAAATTTGATATAGGTTCAACTTGAGGAAGTCTCAATTTTTGGTAATAATTTAACAAATTTTTAAACTAAAGAGGGCATGTTGTATGAAGTGCAAATTTATGTGGAATCTACATAGAAGTTAAGGTATGTTGAATAGTGGAATGGATTGATTAGTACTACATCTTTGATTGATGTAATTAATTGGATAACATATAAGAAACTAGTTAATGCTTAAAATGGTATACCTTTTTGTTTCTATGTTATTTTTTGTGAGTGCAACAAAGTTGCGCTATTTTAGAGAAAAAAATGATGATACTGTTAGACATACCATAGAGGGGGTTGAAATACTAGATTGCACATTTAGCGGTTCTTGAAATTGGTTATGGTCACACACAAGATACATACCAATAAGATCTTAGTAATATGAAGATGTATTCAAATGTTTAATTTTTTCATTGATAGGAATACTTAGAATATTCAATCTTAAGTGTGATTCTATTTTTCAATAGGACATAGTAGAGGTTGCAAGGATGACTTCACCTTGATTCATTAGTAGAGTGAACACCAATGCCATAACTTGTTTGGTAATGAGATGTAACTCATATTTATTATTTGTTGGGAAATATTGCATGAATCCCTGTAATCTTAATCCATTTCCTACACAACCCCATGAGAGATAAACATGCATGCAAGTAACCATAATGCATAAATAAAATAGACAAGCCACAAGATAACACAAGATATACCATGGGAAAACCCTCAAGAGGGAAAAATTAGCCTCAAAGTATCCATACTCCATCTATTATTCAAAAATAAAAGAAATATAAGAGTCACATGAATACCTTTGAAGCATCAAGCATCTCCAATGCATCCTCATGTGTCCAAGCATGAATCCACACATCCCATGCAATTTCACATATGCACTCCTCAAAAGACTCAATAATGACAACCCACTCACCCAACCAACCTTAACCACTAAACATGTGCTTGCTTTTATAGACTCAAGCTCACACAAATACAACCAAGTGGTAAGATAAAACCATGTACCACAAAACCATGTGAATACAAAACCACTAATCCTTTATTTAATATGTTTACTAATTTCACTTTTATTAAATATTCCCCAATATTAAATTATTATCTATGTCTCTCACACATTAAATAATAATACAATGTTACAATACAACATTGGTCCCCAAATAATTACCTAGTGTGATTAACCACACCTCCTAGGTGCATCACAACTAAATAATTATTTAATTACAACATTATAATATAATATTTTATGCAAGTGGCTTTAGCTGCCTATCGTAGCCTTCTTCTTGCTAAAAGAGAAAGGAGTTAGGAAAATTTGGTTGGAAGGTGATTCTCTAAATATAGTTAATTGTCCAAATAAGAAGCATCCTTCCTCTTGGTTTATTTTGCATATTATCTAGGATACTTTATCCCTTCTAAACTTCTTTGATGAGGTCCTTGTGTCACATGTGTTTCGTGAGGCTAATTCCCTAGCTGATTGCTTTGCAAATTTGTGGTATCTTCTCATAAGTGTTGGATTCTCCTAACACCATCCCAATTGAGATTCAGAGAATCATTAATCATGATCAAACCTTATGTCATGTTGGTGGTTTCCTTGGGATGTAGATGAAATTATTTCCTCCAAGTAGTTGATTTAGATGTGGGATGTCCTGCATTTGGCCATTCAATTATTGCTATTCATTTGAAAAAGTGTCGAAGGGTACAAACTTGTTATTTGGTTGTCCTTGCATTGTCAGTTTTGCACAAATTATGGGTGTTTTTCTCTCTTGTTTCTGGATCTTTCTTCTCCATTTTCTAGTTTCTCAGTTCTGGGTGGAAGTTGTGGTGAGTGGTGCTCTGGCTATCATGGGGGGTGATTGTTGTAGACAAGAACCGGCGTCTTCGGCTGAGGTTAAAGCTAAATGGTCCGGTGTGTGGGAGATCCTAGAGAAGGGGGAATTGTGTCCTTATATTATGAAGCTTCATAGTTTTGATTCTCAAGTTTCCCAGGACTTTTTCAGTAGTTGGAATAACATGGTGCTGCGTGTTTTTGGTGTGGAGGCTAAAATTGCAGAGGCTTTTATTGCTGAAGTTACAAGCTTACCTTCTAAGGGGAGAAAATTCCCACAGAGATCATCTCGGGCTTTGGGAAGCTTACGGTCCGACAAAACTTTTCAAGGGAATGAAAGGAAAAGCTTGGTCTGACATGCGATGGGTATGATCGCCTCCATTAATCCTATTTCCAGGGATGTTGCTATGGTTATCATGAGGTAATTCACCTTAGATAGCATATTTTCTACCATCTACATGGTTTCCATTTTATGTTGTTAAACCATTTTAGGCACAATAAATTGGTTTTATTTCCCTATTATTTGTCGCCAACGGAAAATCGATCTTGAGACAAAAAAGAACCCTTACAAAGCCCCTTTTGCATGAGGGGATTATGCTTCCGATAATGGCGACAGCGCTAAAGTCAAGTTCATTTCAAAGTTCCTAAGGCTCCTAGAGGTTGCAAGCTAAAGGGTTCCTAGTTTGGTTATGAAATGTGGGTTTTTGCCGATGAGGAGGCAAGGGATGATGAGGTAGGGTCTTCTCAGGAGATTTCAGCCTCTATGGAAGTGTGTGGTAAGTAGCCAAGAAAAAACCTAAGAATGAGGCTCCTCAATCTTGGTTGAGGGGTCACACACTGATATGGAAATTGAGGAGCCTCCTTTTGGTTTTTATAAGAAAGCGACTAAAGGGAAGAAAGGGAGTAAGGGTCCTAAAGAGAAAGT
>VDFB02072274.1:75987436-76133892 GCA_007258455.2 Sequoia sempervirens | reverse complement strand
CATAATTTTCAAGATTTTCATATTGAATAGGTTGCATCCATTTTCCAAATTTATATTCCAAAATGATAGAGGTGGGAAGAACTTTAAAATATCTACACTAACACAAAGTTTGGTAAAGACCAACTTAGATTTATCCTTTGTAACTTTATCAACAAACAAGAATTGATCAAAGGAATTATCAATCCACACAAAGACCTCCTCATCCTAGAACTCCAAAGGGAGGCTAGGAAGTCAAACCTACATAAGTGTTGATTTAGCCAAGTCTTGTTTGGGAACAAATCCTAGCTTCCACATGTAAAGGGGAAACATATTATTCCCAAGGTCATCATCTATAACCTTGAGGAGGTCCTCTTGGAGATTGAATTTGAATAAGAACATCCCACCTACCATGACACTAACAACCAAGGAGCTCTTAGGTTTCCATTTATTTGTAGCCCGTCTATTGACAAGGTCAATGTTTGGTTTAAAAGATATTTTTTTGCACCAATATGTTATCCATTGAGGAAATGATTATGTGAAGTGTTTAGTCTAGTAACTTATAGTTGTGCCTTCCTCTTACTGTAATAGTTCAAGAGCATTGACTAGATTGCTAGGCACATGGATGTTCCCATCCTTGCCCATGAGAATGTCCTTCCAATGCTTGGGGCCCCTTGCTAGAGAAGACTCCAAAGCAACCTACGTACTACCTGAGTCCATCTTGGCAAGGCATTGTAGAGTAGTGGGGAGTAGAGAGGATGCCTCCCTCACTTTGTGCAACCCCATTCTTTCCAAATAAAAATTCAAAAAATTAAATATCAAAGCAAGAGCAAGAGCAGGAGCCATTTTTGTGATGTGAGTTGATCTAAATGAAGTTGAGGATGAACATAGTATTTTGTTTTACCTCTCCCTACCTTTAATAATGTGAGAAAAAAATTCAATCAATTTTATGCCTTCATTTCTACTATGTTTATATATAAAAATAATATTATAAAGTTTTTTAGACGATGATGTGTGTTGTCTACAACTAATCTCAAGGTTCGACATTGGGCTCCATGTGTGGCTTCTGGCATCTGGTGGGTGGGGGAGATAGTGCCCTCCCCCACGAAGGTTTGACAAGTTTTCTACCTCGTACCTCTTGAGGCCTGTCTCATTTATTATTTAATATGTTTTTCTTTTTTTTTATCACCCTCTCTTTTCTCCACATGCTTCTTCTTTCTTTTCTTTCTATCTAGATTTTGTGATTTTGTTTCTTTGGCGAGATCTCGACCCTTCTAGGTGGTTATGGACGAGGGTACGAATACCCCCGTACCTCTAGCTAAGGGGGATGCAAATCCAGTTGGGGTTTCATCCCTATCAGTTGCTCCTAAATCCTTCAAAGAGGTGGTGGAGAGCACGGGAGTGACCGTGCCTGTTAGCGCTAAATTCTTGGTTGTAGACATGAAGGATTCTAGAGTGGTTGGTCTCAATGGAGGAGAAAAAGGTAAGCAATCTCTTGACTACCCTGGCTTCTTGAAAATTTCCTCTAACAATGAAATAAAAAATGTCATTAACGGTGAAAAAGATAGGATTAAAGACATTGCAATTTTCTTAGCAATTGTCGATGCTAACAGAATCCTAGCTAGGAAGTTTTTTGATAGTTGGTTCTCTAATGTCTGGATGAAAAAGTTTGGAATTCAAATTAACTTTTGTAGGATGTTGCAGAAAGGTTTGTTTGTGATTTTCTTCAAGAATCATTCCATGTAGGAGAAAGCTATGTCTAGAACCTATTGGAATCCGAGGGGGTGTGTCTTCAGGGCCTTGCCTTGGTCTTTGAGTGTTATTGCGGAGGAAGTCCTCATGCTCTTATGCCCTAGATGGGTAGATTTAAAGAATATTAACCCTAAATTATGGGGGCTTATCCCGCAATTGCTCACTCCAATTGGGACGGTTATTCGCATTGATGAAACCAAATTGACTCTTCCCCATCTCGATGCTCGAGCTCTAGTTTCTTTAAACCCATGGATGGAAATCCCCAAAGGCATTGAGTTACTGGATGATGAGAACCATCTAGTCTTCCCTATAGAGATCCTAGGAGGTCTTAATGCTTGCTACCTATGTTGGAAAGAGGGTCATATTAGGAAAAAATTCCCTTTGATATTGAGCAAGTTTGCTCATAAAAGCAAGGTGACCCACCTAGGCATAACCCTAACTCGAGGGATTCAAAGGTTGTCTCTAATGATGGTGCAACTGCTTCATCACCCCCAATATGTTTCACAGATGGTCAAAAGAGATTTGTGACAGATGACCTAGTTGTTGCTGCTCAATTGATTCTCAACAAGGCCGAGGACCTTGTCCTTAGCAACCCCTTTTCTTCCCTATCCACTGAGACTGTTAGTGCCCCAAGCCTAGGTGTTAGAAACATGACCTCCCCCGAGGTGGAGGGTGGAAAAAGACTCATGCCCCTCCCCTCCCATCGTTGGTCAAACTAGGGACCAAGTTCTTATCAGTAGGCTTAACACTCAACAAATTGCATTAAAGGCAATAAGACAAAGGATTGAGGAAAACTTTCTCAAAGGTTTTGTTAGCAAATCGGCAGCTATTGAGAACTATCAATTTAAAAAAGGTGGTAAACTAATTTTTATTAAGAATAACCAAGGCTCTACTAGGTTCGAAGGTGTCATGGTGGAAGGGGGCAGTGGGGTCACCCCTATGATGGTTGGCCCTGAGAGTGTTCCTATTTCTGGTGATACTCTAGGTATAAACTTGGGTGGTGGTCCCCCAAAATCTGGTGGCGACCCCCCTTCCCCCTTCGCCACGATGTCCCTTCCACCCTAATTGACCCGCCAGGGTTGAGTAATAGCCCTACCATTGAGAAGCAATACCCCTATTAGTCAAGAAAAAATAATTTGTATGGTGCCTTAGACATTGTTTAATCTGCCATTTTAAGGGGAGCTAACTCTTGGCTAACTAAGCAAGAGAAACTCCCCTAGTCAAAAGCTTTCCCTACTGCTAAAAATAATAGGCCAACAAATTGGATTCAAACAGAACCTTGGGGGTGTGCAGAATAGAGAATAACATAGAGAGGCAGGTTGAGAAAACTCCTAAGAAAAAAAATGGTTCGGGAAGGCCAATAAAAAACAAGGGCCTCTTGGTGGAAAACAAGAATTTTATTGTCTCTAAGACAAAAATGAAAAATACCATTCTGGTAATTCAATTCCCGGTGGCCAAGAGGGCAGAAGTTGAGGAGAAGTTACCAAGATGTTTCAAGTAGTTTAAATGTGACCAATAGGCTTCACCTAGAAAAGCCAAAAGACATTGTCTTTCTCCAAGAAACCAAAGCAACAAGCTTTACTCTGGACACCAACCTAAGGTTTATTTGGAATGGATCCTCCTTTTCTACCACTCACCATGAAAGGGGGAAAGGGGGAGTAGCTATCCTCCTTGCTGGCAAATGGGCGAAGCATGTCATTGATCACGATACCTTTCCTTGTAATAGGGTGATGTAGGTAACTTTGGAAAAAATGGTTTGAAGGTAGGGGTTTGTTCTATATATGCTTCCAATGATAATAGAGAAAGAGCAAAGCTTTGGCAATGGAGTAGCATGCTCCCTGACCTCCATTGGGTCTTAGGGGGTGATTTTAATATGATAGAGCACTTGGAAGAAAGTGTCGGGGTATTGATATGTCCTAGAAAGGAAGTGAGAGATTTTTTTGGCAAAGGATGAAGGAAAAGCTTAAACTCATTGAAACCATCGAAAATGGAAAAGAAGAATGCAAAGGGATCTAGTTTACGTGGTGCAATGCTAAAAAAGGGGGACAAAGGGATCTATTGCAGGCTTGATAGGTTTTATGCAAATAAGGATTTCTTCATCTTTTTGCCTAACAAGGATGGCTTAAAAGTTAATGTTCACCCCTACACCTTGTCAGACCATCACCCCATCAAAACTATGTTGGTGGCTAACTAAGGCAACTCGAGAAGTAGGGGGAGGAAGCCTAGTTTCATCCTTAATACCCATATCCTAAAAGATGGAGACTATTAGGATGTCATCTCCTCCCTGAGGGAAATGAATAAATGGTTGCTAAAGGATGTTACTGCCATTGACAGGTGGAATCAAAATGTAGAGGTGTGGAGGAAACTGCTCCAAACAATTGGCAAAAAGAAAGCCATTGATAGTAGAAAGGAAGAGAATAAGCTTCAAGATGCTCTTCTCCTAGCCAAAGAGAAAATTCAATCTGATCCAAGGGACATAAGGCTTGGAGAAGAACTTGTCTTGGTCAAGAATAGTCTTAGAAGGATTCAATCACACATAATCCAGGGTCTAAAGGTGAGGGCCAAGCTAAATTGGCTCAAATGTGGGGATAAAGGCTCAAAAACATTCTTCAATTACATTAAGGAGAAGAATTTCAAAGAGTAGATCTCCCATAATTGGGAAGGTGGTAACCTGTATACAACTCAAGAGGATATACTTATGCAGTTCCATACCTATTTTAAAAATCTATTCATTGTAGAGGGTGAGGGTGAAGAAAACCGAAGAGCTAGGAAATACATTAAAAGGATTATTCCAAGGAAGATCAACGAAGAAGATGCCTTGAAGATTTTGGCTGATATCACTAAGGAGGAAATTAGAAATGCCATTCTGTCCATGGATAATGATAAGTCTCTAGGACATGATGGTTTGTTAGTGGAGTTCTACAAGACCTTTGTAGAGTGGATTTGTGATGACCCGATCCAAGTTTACAATGAAGCTTTGAACAAGGGTACTCTAGGTAGATGCATAAATAAAGGCATTATCAAGTTGCTTCCAAAAGGTGGAGACAAGATGTTGATCAAGAATTGGAGACCAATAACCCTGCTAAATGTGTCATACAAAATATTAGCTAAGATCATTGCTCTAAGGATGGTCAAGATTCTCCCCAAATTCATTAACAACACTCAGACGAGCTTCATTAAAGGGAGGTATATCCTTGAAAATATTGTCACAAGCTGGGAAGCTATGGATTGGGCAAGGTGCTCAAATCATAACCCAACTATGTCCTAGGTACTTGATTTTGAAAAAGCTTACGAAAGGGAGTGGTCCTTTCTAAAAACTACTCTAGAAGCTTTTGGTTTCCCGGAAGCATTCAACAATATGATAAATACCTTGCTCAAGGATGCAGTAGCTTAGGTTGATGTCATCGGACTTATATTAGAATACATAGAGCTTGAAAGATCTCTAAGGCAGGGGTGCCCCCTTGCACCTGCCCTATTTGTGATTGCATAATATGCCCTCCATTACCTATTAAGAGAGCAAGAGCACTCTCCAAGAGTTAAAGGCATAAGAATCCCTTACCAGAATGAGCTATTAAATATCCAATTTGCAGATGATACAACTATCTTTGTGGAGCTTGATGAAAATAACCTGGAAGCTCTAATGGGGAAGCTCATTTTTTTTTGCCAAGCTTCTGGGGAAAAAATATCTTCTACCAAGTCTAACCCACTTGGTTGGATGGACTCCCCTCTTGATTGGGTTAAGAAATTTGGATTCCAGTGGGGAGGTCCCAACAAACTTGTTAGGTATTTGGGCATCACTTTTGTTGTCATCCCTAACCTAAAGGAGATGTGGTTGTGGATTAAGGAGAAAATTGAGAAGAAGATAGATAGGTGGAATATGCAATATTTATCCCTGGTAGGTAGAGTTCAAGTTTTTCAAAAGGTTTTATCCTCTTATAACATCTATTTCACTTCAGTGTGGTTCTTTAGCAATTATCAAGTTATTGATATGCAAAAAAGGATTAAAAAGTTTCTTTGGTCAGATGGGAAGGGGAAAAAGAAGGCCCACTCAATCAAATGGGAGTGGTGCTGCTTGGATAAGCTACACGGTGGGTTGGGTTTAAAAGATCTGAGGCTACAAGGAGCCGCCCTTGCAACTAAATGGATTGCCAAAGCTTTTGTTGGTAGTGAGCCCTGAAAAGTACTGGTAAGGAATAACATCCAAAGGGCTACCCCGAAGCATGCCAAGTCTTGAAATAACCTGTCTCTCTGTGATATTCTCTTAAGCAAGCACCCAATGGTCCTAGTTGGCTCCATGGTGTTTTAAAGCCTATGGAAAGCTTGGGACCTTGTCAAGCATAAAGTAAGTGTTAAATCAAGTGATGTCCTAATAAATAATGATTTGAAATGCCATAGCCACAACTCTATTTGGTGAAATGTGGAGCATAACAATAAGCCACTTGCCTTGTTGCAAGGGTGCTCAACGAAAAATTGGAATAGGTTGGGCATCAGGACCTTTCATGACATACTCAGAAATGGTAAGTTAAAGTCTTGGGACAATATTGTTGAGGAATTTAAAGTTCCTGGTTCTAACTTCAGAACCTTCACTGTTCTTGTTGATGCTTGTAAGGAGGCAGTGTTTTCCCCAACCTCGGGAAAAACATTGGATCCTTCATGCGACCTCATATGGGAGGATGGTACTGGTATGATGAATATTAAAGCAAAGTCTATTTATAAGTTTCTAACAAATAATGTATCAGTTATTGATCATGTCAACAGGTGCTGGAGAGCCGAGATGCTAGTAGGTAATTGGAAAAAACTCTTTGGTTCTATATGGTACAATATTAAGGAGCCTAAAAAGGCTTGTTTCAGATGGCTTGTCCTTTTGCAAAAAAATATGATTAAGAGTAATTTTGTGGACTTAGATATTTGCAACATTTGTAGGACTCCTGAATCGGTTGTTCATATCATTTTTTATTGTTTATATGCTAGAGAAACTTGGAAATTATTCTGTAATAACTTACTAATATGGGATAATGATGGTAAAGTCATTTGGCAAGAAATGTTGTTTAATGTTAGAAATCTAAGCACTGATTTTTCATAGATTCTAGGATTGTTTGTCCATGGAAATCATGTGGCACATATGGAAAGCTAGAAATAATGAAAAGTTACAAGGTTGCAGGAGATTGCTTACTGAGTCAAAAAAAAGACTCGCACTTTTTACCATTGTTGTGCAGGTATCCATCCACTTGGAGTTGTCTTTGACCAAATTTAGAGCTTCATTCAGAGTGGGTTCAGTGACAATCAATAGAGGGGAGGTGAGGTGCGGCCACGTTTGCCATCGCAATCAGGAGGAGGCTAAATAATCCCTCATAATTCTAAATGAGTTTCAAATAACCTTTAATCATGCAAGTCATAGAACCTATCCTCATGCAACTGGAGATGGAACAGTTAGATTCCACAAAGAGGAGGAAGATGTCTCAGAAGTTAGGTCTAATGAAGTCGGGGAGGAAACTGTAGGCAGCGACACCAAAGTAAACAACCAAGGTAATGGTGATTAGCTCTAGTTCAAGCCTTTCTTGGAACTTTTTTTTGCTGACACTATGTTATAAAATGCCAGAAATGTTGTAAATTTTCAGCCTATGGCAATGGATTCTATGTAACTAAAGCTATATTCCGAACTGGATCTTTGTACTATTGATAAAATATATTAATACAAAAAAAAATTTAGACCCATTTTTACTTCATCCACGTGTATATACATGGCTAATAAATTTTACCTATTTTTTCTCATAGATTTGTTTGGTGTAAATGAACATAAAGAAAGATAAAGATTGTAATAGCAAGACCACTCATAAGAACAACACTTCTATCATGAAGAGTTAAACAATGTAATTGACTAGAAAGATGAGAATAACAAATACAAATCCAATAATATATTATATAACCAAATGTAAATTGTAAACAAAATCACATGTTCTAATAAATTATACAAACTAATTCAATTTAAAATATAAAAAACATCATCGTAATAAACTAAATTATTTAAATCTTATTATACTCAAACCTTGACCTTGATTGTCAAGGTACATCAACATACAAATTTGAATACATTCAATGATGCTTTCTATATCTATAAACTTATTCAAGTCTAGAAATTAGATAAAATATTAAACATAAATTTCAAATACAATGCAATCAATGTACCAATGACTTGCAATGCAAGTCATCCCACATACTAAAAACAACCACAAAAAAAACAAGTGAAGCCAAGTCGTACATGCAACTAACCTCAACTAAAATTGAAATGGGTTTATGATATGAAAGTGAAGTCTTGATGTATCTCTCTAAAAAAAACAAAATTATATTCCACTTTTGCCAAGCATAGAATTATTCAAAACATTAATGGAATACAGATCAAATCTTGGTGGCAAGTACTAAGTACTAATTAGGTTATTCATATGAATAGGGAAGCGACTTCCATTAATAACAATAAATTGAATTTTTCTTTGACCAATATTAGTTCATAATGCTAAATATTTCTTTGGTGCATTGAATGTTTTTCTTTTTCCATTTAATAAACATAGATTGAATTGTTCTTGGACCAATATTAATTAAAAATGTCAAATATTTTTGCTGCATTGAATGTTTTTATCTTTAATATATGTTTTTTAATAAGTATGATTTTTATATCATGGTTTTAAAAATTATTATCCATTTCATAATCTTGTGGGGCTATACAATTTGAGGTGAAATTATATTTAGAAAAGTTATATTTAAAATAAGATAAATTTACAAATAATTTTTAATTTGTATGGTTTTAAGAATAAAAGAATGTGTAATATTTTATATGTTTTGTTGTTTATTAAATGAGAAATTTTAAGATAATATATATTATACAAATATAAATTTAAAATATAGAATAAGATGATTTTTTATTATAGATTTATCCTGTTTGTAACTATTTTTTGTCAACTTAGTGTATATACATTGGTGTCATTGATATGGTGGTCATTCCTAATCTATAAAAGGTCACTAGATAACAATTTAGTTTCTATAATATTTTGTTCTTTTATGAACATCATTGACTCCAATGAGATAGTAAATGTACATGCATATAAATGCAGTGTAGATATATAAATACTATTGTTATTTTGTTCATTCTCAATTTGTCACAATTAAAAAAACATGGTTTTTGATCCTTTTTATCATCATTGTATTGAATCTAGAAAGTAATAATAGGTACCTGAATATTTTAGACAATGGTGACGAGAACACTTAGATTATAAGACAATACAACAAGAACTCCTCTCATCTATCATAGATACAAGATTACAAACGTAATATATGTACAAGAATGAAGTACATAAGTGGACATCTTCTCCATTCCAAACAACACCAGATACATAAACACCTCCTTAGTTGAACCATTTGTTCTCTTATTCACAAACAGTGACCAAAGAGGTAGTTTGGGTGGGTATGACCATTTATTCTCTTATTCACAAACAATGACCAAATAGTTAGTTTGGGTGGGTATGACCAGATCATATCAAAGACAGTACATCAAAAGATACTATATAAATAAATTTCTTGTATGAATGGTTTGTGAAAGTGATAGCAATGAGTTGTTTTATAGCAGAGACATCCAAAGAAGACCTACATCAATGTGATCCGTTGAATATGAATTGATTTACTTCTTCCTCTCGTACTGATTTTGTAGGATACTACGCATGGTTAGACAAAGAAATGAATTCTAGGATATTACAAACGCTGTCATGGATGGAATACTTAACTCTATTCATAGACTTGGAGTAGATGAGAATATTAAATTGACAAGGAGATCAAGTTTAAACCACATAGACCCTCTTTGAAAATGGTTAAATTGTTAGGAAGGACGTGGCAAACTCCTGACACCACATCGCCCTTAATTACAGTCAACATTGATATTATCTCATTCATTATCGTCACTTCCACTCAGCCCCCTTGATAGACATCACTTCCTTTAGTAGCCCCAATGCTTTTCAATACCTCTGCTTGACTTAGTCTATGGATTCATGGTTTATATGAGCATTTTAAAGGCTTCTTGGGATGTTTGATAGGTGGGACAGATGGGGGAGATGGCAGGTGGGGAAGATGGCAATAAGGAGGCATCTCTTTAGGATGGATATGTCTTTTGAGTAGTTAGTGTATTACAGCATAATAAATGTTGTATTTTAAAATATAGAATAATGTCTGAAGGTCTGTGAAATGATGTTGAGGTGTGTGAAAAGGTCGAAAAGAGCTGTAATTTTTGTTGTTGGACAGTGTTTGTTGTGTGATATTATGTAATTTTTTTCTTAATCCAATATAATAAAAAATATAGAATAATGTAAGATGATAGGATATAGTGCGGTAGAAGTTAATAGGATATAATAATATAAGTTCTAAACGAGTTAATAAGTATAGAGTATATGTACATGTGAATGTAGAGGAAAAGAATTTAGAGTTTTTTTTTTTATTATTGGATAAAGAAGAAAAATAAATAAATTACATCAGCGAGAATACATTGCCAAACAGGCCACCATTAGGTCAGACACAAGTAGGAAGACAAGCTGCTACAGCAACAACAAAAACAACAATTCCAAACCATCATTACATAAAATAGAGAATTTATGTATCATGTACTTTCTTAAGAATTTGTCTGTTTATTTTTTATATTTTCTTAATCTAATTCTTGTATTATATTATTTCTAATTCATAAGTTTTGATATCAAAATGTAATGCTATTTTTTTCCAGTGTATAAAATTGGATAGATTTAATATATCATATTATATTTTATATGATAGCGGATTTATTAATGTTATTATCTAAGTTTAAAGATTATAGAGTAGATCTATAATTCAAATATAAATGCACCAAAATGTTTATTTATCATTATTAACTAGTTTAAGACTTAAGAACATTAAGATCAACAATTTTAATATATTGATTAGTATTCAACAATATGAACAAGATTGCAATGGAACAAATAACATATGTCAGAGAATTAGAATAACTCCATCTTTTTTATACTTAATAATGAATTATATTAAATTTGGTACTTATGTAAATCAAAGCGCTTGGAAAGGTCACTCTCACCCCAAAAGATTTCAATGGTCTTGCCCCTTATAGCTATGGCACACTCTAAAGAACCTACATAAAAACACATAATGTGCCTACACGAACCATGCTTACACATTAAAGCCCTAACCAGGACAATCTCAAATGTACTTTGTACCCCAAGTTGGACACACTCTTATGTACCTCTTTCTTCAATGCCCACAACTAACAAAACCACCTTCTTCTTCCTTGAGTGATCTCCATGCTCCTTTCCCAAACTCTCTTAAATTCTTTATGTAAGCTTTAAGGTATGGTTTGCAAACTATCACACCCTTTCACAAAGGTTTCCTTTAATTATATTTATTTCATTAATATCCATTTTAACCAAAGAATCATATTATCCTTTATTGTTTATCTTCTTTTAATGTATTCATAACTTTATTTTCACTTTGGGGAAAAAGTTTTAGAACATTCCAATTCTAGTGATAATGAGTATATTGGTCTTGATGGAAATTGTAATCAATATACCTAACATATCTTGCATCAAATTGAAGGAAAGATACTTAAGAAAATATGCACTAAAGAATCTCAAGAACAAGGACATGAAATCGAAGTCACAATATTTAATTTGATTATTTCATAGAATATATCACAACTGGCACATTTATTCACTACGTATGTTCATAGAGAGACACTTCGTGGTCATAAAGATTCATCATGATTTATGCAACATAACATCATAGAGGATACTACCATATGGGACATTTATTTATGTGACAAATTGTGTGGCCCTATTGGGATAGACCAACATCCACCCAATTTTATTAAATTTATTTTTTAATATCTTTTCTATATTTGTTATTTTATTTTCTTGTAGCCATACTGCTATTAAAAATGTGTTTTTTTTTTAGTTTTTTCTTGATCTTTCCAATTAGGAGATAAAGTATCATTTCTTGTAGGTTTTACATCTTCATGCTTGCTCCTTAGGGAAAAAACAAGGAGCCATTTTTACATACAAATTTATGACATACATAGTTAAGTATCCAAAATGTATGCATTCTTCACTCTTTTTACATTTTCATCTCATACTTTATTTTTAGATAATTTCTAGTCATGGTTTTATTTTTTATTTTTATTTTTCTCTTGTCAATTTTTGTGCACTTCTTCATGGTAAACATAATTTGAGGGGACGCATTATTATTAATTTCATTTTTGATTATTGTGTGCATGGGTTAGGAGAATATACTTTTTAATTATAATTATTTTTAAATATTTCTACTTTGGTATACATGCTCACCTAGTTTTGCACACATGTCAAAGTGGAGGAAAATGTAGAGGATAAAAGTGTATAACTTGCACTTTTTTCCTTTTATTTTACACTATTTTACACATATTTATGTTCTTAATGGGACCCTTCTTGAATTAACCAATTTGCATACATGTTTGTGTTCTTAAGAGGCCCTAGATCCTAAAAAGCCTTGATTTATGTGTATTTGAAGATATCATTTTAATTTTTTTTAATCATATCAAGGAGAACATCTATTTGAAAAGGCAATACATTGACATATCTATCACTAACACTTCCAAGTTCAACTACAAATACTTTACCTACATCATCATCTAACACCTTTTTTTTATGTTTTATCTCTATCATTATTGAATTACCCTTGAAGTTTGATTGCCAACAAAGAAATCAATAAGTCTTCCCAATTGTTATAGCAAGTTTCAGTGGTACTTCTTAGAACCATTCAAATTTTCCTTAACATAAATTTTATCTAGATGAACATTCTTTGAAGCTATTGAAGGTCAAATTCTACATAGGACATAACCACACCACATGGAACAAAATTATGCCATCTACACTATATGCCAATGCAATCTTGTTTGAACATAAAATTATGAGGGAAACCCAATTCAAACATCACCATTTTTCTTCCAATACATCCAATTTTGTGTGATGGTTAAAAAGATGATCAAATTGGTCAATAACTCTCTATTGAGATCATCAAATTCAAGTAAACTTAATCCTTCTCAATTTTATTTCAACAAATGTCTAATTTCTAGCTAATTAATTTACTACAATCAATGCATCATACTCAATTCCATAATTTATCTAAAATATTATTATATTTAATTAAATTTATCTATTTATTCATCCCAAATATTTGTAAGTTTTTTCCACATTTTCTAAGAAGTTTTATAACAATCTTTGATCATCTTCCCAACCTATTATTAAAGGGACTACAAATCAAAGTTACATGAATAATCAACCTCTTCAACTAAAAGTCAAAGATTAAATAAAAATCCCTTCTAACAAGTCTTTCGTGACGTAATTCCAACCTCATCTTTGTAAATCCCTTATACCAAAATTATTCATGACGCAATCTCAACCTCATCTTTTTAAAACATATGAACCTTACAATTTTTTAATAGTAGTATTCTTTATGTTGTCATATGTTGAACAATAATAAGCTATACCTAAACTCCAATACTTCATAATTTAAAAGCTTCAAATCCTTGATGTCACTTTTCATTGGACGTATACCTAAACTCCAATACTTCATAATTTGAAAAGCTTCAAGGCCCTTTACTATGAAAATCCTTGATGTCACTTTTGGTATTGGGTGAAATGTTTGTTACCTTGATGACAAATGTGCCAAACAATACTAAAGTCCAAACATAAAGTAGAAATAAATGATGTTATGTTTGAATCTTTCCAAGACAGATAACTTGGTAGATGAAGTAAACTTTTGACCAGTAGAGAAATACTTTAAACAAGGAAATAGGAAATCAGATTTTGTGATATTGATGGCAGCTTTTAAAGTTAGTGGTGAACGGTAAAAAATTTCAAAGCATTATAAATACTTTGGACTTTTGAAGCCGCTTTCACACATAAATGTTATGCTCGGACAAGAAAATTGTATTGGTCTTTGATAGAGATTTAAATATCCCACCATTTAAAAATAATAATCTTAAATCAATTTGTTTTTCTTCCTTGGACTAGGTCTCAAAATTATTTAAATAATGTTGTTGGTTGCATCGAATGTTTTTATATTCTTAAATATAAGCTTTATCTTTGAAAACATAATAAATAAAATTTTATACCTATTTCAAGGGATAAGTGTCTTATATACATATAAAAATGTACTTTTATATTATATGCATAATAAATGATATGATGTCATAGTTTGAAGTTAAAGCAAGGTAAAGTTTTAAATTGGTATTAAAATAAGATTAATATAAATAAGTGGTCAAATTGTATCAAGAGTTATAAATCTAGAAGATGGTGAAGGTGGATCATAATAATTAAGCTTGTTTCAACAATCAAAAAATTCTTGAAAATTAAGATTTTTTTATAAATAGTGTCTATATTACCAATTATAAAGTAGTGTTACACATAATCACAAAAAAAATGTGAGTGGAAATAAAAACATAACAACAATAAACATTAGTCAATAAGCATTGATAACAAGAGTAGGAGGAGAAGGAGGAGGATCCTGATCATCCAACTTGCCCCATACATCAACCATCGTTAACATTATTTTTTTGATTCTCACCATTAGTCAGATGAGTAGGAAAAATACCAAGAGCTAGATGAGAAAATTGGATCTTGACTCACATTTACTTTTTCATTGTTATCTTAATCTAGATATGGAAAGTCCTTTCTTGGCTTTGGTCATTTATCCCTCCAAGAAGACAACGTTATTCCTTTTAAAATAAATATAGGGCTAAATGAAGAAATAAAACATTAATTAAAATTAATCATAAGATTTAATGAGTTAATATGGTTAATCAAAATAAGCATGTTTGAAAAAAATGATTGTAGTTATTTAGCTTTGTGTATGGTTTGAAGGTGTTGAATTATAAGATATTTCTTTGTGGTCGAAAATTGTTTTACGGTATTAAATTGAATTCTTTGATGATCTAATAGATTGTAAATTGAGCTCTATTTCACTCATGTTTGAAAATGTACTGCAAAATCAACCCTAATCAATAGTGTAGCTCATAATTGACCTCAATTTTGTAAAATCAATCTTCTATGTGTGGAATAAACTTGGGGAATTTCATCACTTGCAAAAGTGGTTTGACTCAACTCATGATATATAGATCTCTAAACAAAGTGGTGTCTACAAACATCATTGGGAGTTTCCTAAGTAGGGGAATTCTCCCCTAGTCAAATGCCTAGATAGACCGATTTAATAGCTTTTGAACAAGGATTGAATGAAACAAGAATTCATGCAAGATTTATATCTATTTCTATTGAAAATATTGTGTAAGTAGATATATTAGTGATGCACCATTATTCACCTTGAGTAACTAATTCAAGTTTAAGTAAGGGCTAATGGACCTTATCTAGATCATCCATGTGTAAAAATGAAATACCCTACCATACAAATTGAAAATATTTATACTTTAAATTAGCACATAATGACTAGTAGAAAGGGGTTAGCTTGGGCTCAATTTAAAAGTAAATTTTAAAAGTTGAGAAGTTGCTTTTATATTATGGAATTGTTGGCTAACAGATTTGCACACCTTAGAATTTATCATGTAATCTTAACTCTCTGCCCCAAAATAGATGCAATCAGTTCCCAACAATTGAGATACTTTTTTATGGGAAACAATTATTCTCTAAATTTTAAAGAGGTACAACTCCCTCTCAAATTTTTAATATCTCAAAAACTATAAATCTAAATAATGTATGTCTTTCACCATCAAGAAGAAAAAGCATAAGTATTCAGTACCAAAAAACTCTCAATTATCGAATGCAATGAAACAAGAATAAGTATATTATCGAATGCAATGAAACAAGAATAAGTATAACCACTGGTATAAAGGCCAATAGGAAATCCCATATAAGTAAAGAATTCAAAAACTGATATATCTTCAAAACTAAAACCAATTATCTAAATGAAACAACCATTCATTCGCACATAAATTATATAACTTAAAGAAATATTTAAACACACAAATTTAAAGAAATTATTTTAATTCAAATGACAAGCGTATAGAGATTTCAATTATGTAATGATATATCAAAATTGTGGTAAGAAAGTGTTAAGAGAGTTTCTGGTTCATCTTAATTACATAAATACTAAGCGAACATAACCGCTTCTTTAAAAATAACTATCCAATAATTAAAGAGAATCTTTTAACTAAAACATAAAGTTCATAAAGAGAAAATGAAAGGTCACTAGGGCGACACTTCATTTGTTATCCCCTTAGCTGATTGGGTCGTCAACGTCGCACTTCTCACCCGAAATGCATAGTAGGCTTTCACGACAGGTGGTCTTTCTTCAAGTTGGGGGATGATGGCATTCCTAGCTTTGAGCTTCTAGAGAGATTTTCTTGCTCATCCTACTTGAAGTCTCCCTTCATAGGTAGTTGCAAGTCCAGCAAGCTGCAACAACATCAAATCGATACATTGAATCTCCTTAGACTGTCAACATCAAATGGTCGTTTACCACAGATGCCATCGACCACCCCTTTGAGGCTTCATTTTAGGGATTCTTCATCTTCATTTTCATTGTTTCCTTCTTTTCTAACCTGCAGGCCAATTCCTGAGAAGTTCTTCTGAATTTTGTCCCTGATAGTGTTGCATTCTATTAGCACCTTACCAAACTTTTGTATGCTATGCTTAACAATAAAGAGTTTCCATTCTATACTCTTCTTTCATATAATGCATCAATGATCTATAACACTTGGGAGAGTTTTCTCACTAACCAACCTCTCTTGGACTGATTCCACCATTTCTTTGAGGTCACCAAGGGTATTTTTCCACACTGTCTCTTCATGTCTAGCCAAGGCAATATCTTTATCTACTATAATCTTCACGGCATATATATATTTACATACTTTTCTCATATTAGAAATGAATTGATTTCCCTTGTTTAAGATATCAACAACCCACTCTTTTTTAGCTTTACCAAAGACTTTATAGCTTTCAATTTTATTCACCACCTCTCTCCCTATTGCTGATGTTGGATCAAAATCAACTTCTTCTTGGGAAATTGGTTGTGGGATAATGTCAAACATGGATTTTAAACATTACAGTTAGAACAATTACTTGACTCTTCAGTTCATCCTTGATTTTCTTGTCTTTAGATGTCCACTCCACCAACCTTGTTGTTGTCACTTGAAATTTGTGCACATCTCCATCCCTCGTTGAAGGCCCCAAGTTCACCCTAGTGATATTAAAATCACTAAAAGTGGCCAAGCTTGCTTCTTTATGTACGGAGGGGTGAGCTACCTCTACATACATATTCTCAGTGATGTCATCCTCAAGCAATCTAGTTGTAGTTTTCAACTTCTTGGGCTTTCGAGTTCTTTGAATTAGCTAACCAACAAGATCCTTCTTTAGGAGGTTCACCTAAACAGTTTTCCTTTTCCTGGATAAGGTTTGCTCAATCCATGAAGTAGTAGTGGGCATTGTTACTGATCTAGAACTAGGAGAACCAAAATTCAAAACCCTTCTGAAAGGAGGAGTAGTTGATGGCCCATTTTCAAGGGAAGAAGGGGGATAGGATCCACCCTAGGAGAGGTGTGTGTATCCCTAATAGGAGAGGATTCAAGAGAAGAAGAGGTACTTTCCTAAGAAGGGGAAGTAGAGACATTGACTATTTCTTCTTCTTCTTCAACTACTTCCTTATCTTTGTCTTGTTGTGGGGGCTTAGGAGTATCTTCTCCACTGGAAATCCTCTCTCTGAAGGCTCACCATCATCACCACCTTTCCCTTCTAATGGAACCTATTGTATAGTAGAGGTTTGAGTTCCTTAAGTCGAGGGTAAATAGCTGCCTTCTCTTTGTCATTAATTATTTTGTGACCTTGGAGGGGGAGCTTGCCTTTTTGCATTTTTTTTGCCACCAACTCTTTTGTTCTCCTCAATACAACTACAGTCTTTGCCTCAATATTTTCATTCTTTTTGATACTCCAATCCATGGACACAATAGGTTGAGTCTAAATATGGTTAACATGAATGGGGTCCAATAGATCAAACTCATCATCTTCTATGCCTTGGACATCCCAATTTAATTTAAATGCAATGATTTTCCTCAAGGTTAACCTCATCCAACTTCTCCTTCTCACCTCATATTCATCTGTTCAATCAGCCCAGTAGTCTTCTAGGTCTAGAACATGATTGAATCCAAGACCTAGTTGCAGATTATTCTTTATAAAGTTCTTGCTATCAAAGGGAAACATCCTATCATAAAACTACAATGTATATTTGACAAGGTCCCTTTCAATATTAAGGGCATCTAACATAGAATTGCAAGAAAAATGGTCGTCTTATAGGGAATTGTATACCAACCTTTTTCCTTTCTTGGAATCTTTTATTCACTTATGCCACTTGTCTGCACACTTCCATCAAGACAAATTTATCCTCTGCATATTTAGGGAGCTTAAGTGGGACTCCATCAAATCCTCCAATTCTAACATATGAAAATCTTTAAAATTATATAAAATGACTCTTGTAGGTGTCAATTAATTGTATGGCCTTAGGAGAGATCCTCAAACCAATATCCCCCTGAATCTCTCAAACCATTCTCATAGTAAAAGTGTCATTAACTCTCCTATAATGGTGATAGTTTTTCCCAAATTGCAACTTGTCATAGTAATCAAAAGTTTGAACCTCTTAAGGTTGAATATCATTTGGATTAAATCTAGGCCAAGGTTTGGTACAAGCAATGACATAAATCAAATAGGAGGACATATAAAGGGATCTGTTAACCTGAAAGTGGGTGATCATGTGATGCATCTGGTCACTAATGATATATGCCCAATCTAAGAACTACCCACCATGAATAATGATTTGCACAAAAAAGTGTGTCCATTCTTCAAAATCATGAGCCCTCTTGCTACCTTTTAACCTATGCTAGAGCACGATTATGTCAAAGATTTCATCAATAAAATGATTTTTGTGTAGACTTTTGGGTAGCTGATTTTTTCCCTTATTTGGTGTGATAAACCATTCTTTGGAAATTGCATTCCTATACTGACCCTTCTTCTCTGAAAAAACACAGTATGAAGAGGTAAAATTGAAATCTGCATATACTTCTCTTTTTTGGGATCTTTAAGCAAGAAGCGAAAGTAGCCCTTTAAATTTTCACCACTAGTTGATTTTCATTCTTCCTCATCTCCTTTGTTTGAGGATTATAATTATTTATGCACTCCAACACTATGGCAAGGCATTGGACAACCATAGGGAACATGCAGTGGCTTGTTGTAGTCCACTCTCAATTAACCTCTGCATTATGGGTGGTTGGTCATCCTTCCCAATTTTATCCCAAAATTCATCTAAATTCACATGTCCTAGCTTATATCTCTTATTTTTGGTATGGTACTTGTTAGACTAGACAAGTATTCATAGCCCTAATATTTGTACTTCATGGTGACAAAAACCATAGAATATATACCCAATTCATAGACAAGAATGGGAAAATGCTTGTGCAAATGCAATTCTCCTTACTTAGGGTATAATTTATTATATTTTTTAGTACATTGTAATCAACAAGAGAAAAATGAACCTTCAGATGTGCCTTAATCTTTGAGAATTACCAGTTGCATAATTTTGTCCCTTTCCTCTCCTCTTAGAATTTTCCTCCAATTGTTAACTAAAAATGGGCCTTCTAAATAGCTCAATTTTCCTATCAACACCCATAAGTAATGTTGGGAGTGGTGGGTATTTAATGGATCCTCATTAATGTTGGCATGTGTGAACTATCCATTTTTTTATTACTCCCCAGCTTCTTTTGGAATATTTGAAAAAGAATGGATAGTGGAACTTTTTCAAAAAATTGAATAGTTTTGATAACCTTATTGGGGATCGGCAAAGGTTTTGAAATTGTTGTATGGTTTTGAAATGCTATCTCTGATGTAGTCTTTATTGTGCCACTCCTTGGAAAAAAGAGGGTGTTGAAACTTTATTACCGTTAGGAGAAAGTATGGTTTTCACAACCTCATCAGAGATCGACAAAGGTTTCAAAGCCTTCATAAAGTTTTGAAATCACTTTTTCATTTTCTTTAATTGGAAGCTATAAAGGTTGTGACAAACACTTCGGGGCCCGACACAATTATAAAAACTTATTGAAAGACTGACTATGATGGTGAACCTTGGACTCAATCCTTGAGATGTCAAACAAAAACAAGGTTTTGAAAACCTAAGCAAGACCCGATGAGGTTTTGAAAACCTTACGAAAGGGAAAAAATTTTAACTCAGGTAGAATTTTCATATGCAAGCATGGTTTTTAAAGGGTGGAACAAAATTGTGGCAACAATTGGCTCTTATGGGAATAAGTACTGCAAAGGTTGAAGCAAGGAACCCATAAACCATAATAGTAGACCAGTGCTTAAGATTTATTGAGCAGTAGAGTTAATATCCAATGGGAAAAAATAGAAGACAAACGAAGAACTCTCAAAACAACACAAGACAGAAAGGAAACATACCAAAACAAGGTAAAAACTCCTAAACTAGTATTGTACAAAGCAACTCGCATTGGTACTCACATTTGGAATAGCTTGAGATATTTCCCATTGTAAGGAATGGGAAATGGAGTACCATCAATATAAGACAATTTGAAAGTGTTCGGGCCACACTCCTAAGCTACCTTGAAAGGGCCCTTCCAGACAGAGTTGAATTTCTTATGTGCTCCTTTAAATTCTCTTCTCTTATCCCACAACAATACTGAGTCTCTAATCATGAATTTCCTTGGTATGGCCTTCCTGTCAAAAATATTCTTCACCCTAGCCTGGTGCATGGTTTTTTTATCAACTGTGTCATCCCTTTATTCCTCAATTTTGGTAAGATACATGATTCTCTTTTTCAAAGAATCCTGACATTCTTGATCTTCCACCATAGTCTGCAACTTGTTGGTAGATAACTCCAGAGGTAGAGGTAGGGTGATACCTATGCCATACACCAATTCAAATGGTGACATTCATATTACCTTTTTGGTGTGACCCTTTCAAACCATAATTCCTTGAACAACTTCTTGTGTTAGTTCTTTTGACTCTCATCAACTAGCTTCTTTATGATATTGACAAGGTTTTTGTTGCTAGACTCCGCTTGTCCATTCTCCTAAGTATAATAGTCTACAAAATGAGACAAGGTGATTCCATGTTTGTACAATAAGAAATATATCTCATTGGATGAGAAACTAGTGGTATTATTAATCACTAACTTTTGAGGTACCCCAAATCTCACCAAAATATTCTTTTATAAAATCATGGACCACTTCTAAAGTTGTTTGCTTCACTAGAATGGCTTCTACCCACTTGGTAATTTGTGCTAGTAAGGATGTGTGTGTGCTCAACACTAGATTGGGGACTTATAGGACCGACAAAGTCTAAACCCCATTGTTGAAAAGGTTCTTCTATTACCATTGGTCGCAAGGGTAGTGCTGCTAACTAAGGTCTTCCAACAAATTGCTTGCATTTTTCATAATTATCCACCTAATAATATGAATCCTTGAACATCCCAAGCCAATTATAATAATGCCTCAGGATCTTAAAGGTAGTCATTGAAGAAGAGGAATTTCCTCCACAAGCTTCATTATGAAATGTTTCCAACAATCTTTATGTTGATCCTTGTCTACACACTTCAAGAATGTGTCATCCAATCCTCTTTTATACAAGGTATCTTCCCAAATAATATACTTATCCACCTTTATCTTGAGATTCCTCTTCTCTTTTAGAGACAAATGGTTGGTAAAATCCTCATATGTGAGGTAGTATGCCACGTTGGAGAACCATTCATCTTGGAGACTAACAAACAACACCATAGGGAGATCTTTTTCTTCTTCTGGTTGGTTCTTTGCCATCAACTTGTACAAACCCCTCCCTTGAACAAATTGGTGGGTTTTATATCCAAATCATATTCCTATACCTTATCTATCCATCCACCTCTCCTATTACAACCAATATCTTGTTGGGTAAGCACACTCTTAATTATAGGGTCATGCACATAAATAATTGAATGAGAGTGTAGTATGTAGAACCGAAACTATTTGACTTCTTTCACCATAGAAAAGGAATACTTCTCAATCTATGAATAGTTCAATTCATGATTCTTTAGAGGGACACTCATAAAATCAATTGGTTCTTGAACACCTTGATCAATGGTTTGCAAAAGGATGGTTGACATTGTGTGTTCAGAGGCATAACAATAGATGAAATCTTTATTAAAATTTGGATGTACTAACGCTAGTGTTTGAGAAATTGCTTCCTTAATTTCCTTGAAAGCTCATTTCCTAGATATGTTCCACTTGAAATCTTTCTTCTCTTTCATTATATCTACTATGTGCTTGGTGATATCAAAAAAATTTAATGCAAACTTCTTTAGGAAATTGACTTGTCCAAAGAAAGGTTTGACCTCCATTCTATTAGAAGGAAGACTTAGTTGTAGGATAGCCTTAACCCTTTCAGGATCAATTCTAATACCGTCTTTTGACATAATATGTTCCAAAATATTTCCTTCAGTAACCCCAAAAATTGATTTCCTGGGGTTCAAAGAGATACTGTGTTATTTACACCTTTGTAGAATTCTTTCCAAATCCCTGAAATGATTCTCCCTCCTCTTGAAAAATATAGTCAAGTCGTCTAAGTAAATAACAAATATTTTTTCATGAGATCATCGAAGGATAGATCCATATCCCTTTGAAGAGTAGGACCAACATTAATCAACCTGAGAGGCATATAGTTGTAGAAAAAAGTTCCCCATGGGGTGGTGAGCACGACCTTATGTCAGTATTCCTCTGCAACACTAATCTAATTGTATCCCAAGAGGCCATTGAGCAAAGACATCATCCATGATCTTGTTGTTTTTTGGAAAATATGATCCATCATAGGTAGAAGATAGTTTTCTTTCAAAGAAGCTTGAATAAGATTCTAGAAATCCACATAGATTCTTATCTTCCCATTCTTCTTTTGAACTGGGACTATGTTGGAAATCCAAGTCGAGTGATGAATAGGATATATGATCCTAGCCTTCAACATTTTATCAAACTCCCTAAAAATTTTATCAATTACTTTGGGGTTATAAGTCCTTTGTTTATGCCTAAAAGGAGCTATACCTTATTTGAGTGGGATATGGTGTTGGAGCTTCCCATCCATGAATTTCTTCAAGTTGTCATAGTACCATACAAATAATTCCTTATATTTGACCAATAGTGTGACTAATTTCTCATTTTCTTCAGGTGTGCAACACTTCCCTATGTACACTAGCTTCAAGGACTCAGTACTTTCGATGTTCATTGCTTCATACTCCCCTAAGCTATTGGTAAATTCACTCATTTTCCTTTTTATTTCCCTATCATGAAAACTAAATAAGTCTTCTAAAGACACTAGATGTTTGGGTATTTTTTTACCTTTTAAGTTAACAATACCATCTTCCAAATCCTACACATCATCTGGGCAAAACACCTTATATTCCTCAATGGTACCTTAAAATAAATAATGAGCAAACATTTCTATATTTCTAAGAAATATTGAATTTGCTTTTCATTTTCAAACACTTGACAATGATTTACATTGTTAGGGATGCTTGGTTTGTAAATCATTTCAATCCTATATGATTTTTCTTTGAAATCAAGATGAGGTAGCAATAGAGAAGCAGATACATCCAATGAATCAACCTTGGAATTCAGTTCCCTAGGTGTGGCTTCTATGTAGAAAGCATCAAATGCTAAATACTATCCCATGACTTATTTTTGCAATGCCTTAGTCTCTCATTTTTTATTGTACAAATATTATGTACCTACTTAACTATCAATTCAACATCACCCAAAACCCTCAATATTTTAATCCCTTTTTCCTTTTCTATAGATAACCCTAACAAAAAATCCTCATATTATGTGGTGTTGTTAGTATTTCAAAATTATAACTTATATGAGAATGGAAAGGTCTCACCAATAGGGGAGATTAGGACTACACCTATACTTGACCAGAGTTGGATTAGCTTCCATCAAATTCTAATGTCCAAAGTTAAAAAGCTATATTCAAACCGATGTTCTCTATATCTTTATCTAATTCTGAGAAGAACATATAATTTCCAAATTTTGTTTCTTCAAACAAAATTTGTGACCTAGGATCATTTGGTTTGAGCACTATAAATTTATCTTTTGGTTCAGGGTTCCAATGTACCTTTTTGTTTTCTATAGGGATAGAGGCATGGGACCAATCCATTTGAATTTCTCCTCCTAAATACTTATAGAAACTTCTAGTTAAAAGCATTCCATAACTAGAAAGGATGTTGGCCTCTAAGATTCTCTACTTAATTCTTTTTCTAGCGTGGGATGCAAGAGAAACCTACGCATCTTTAATCTATCCCACTAGAGGAACCTATTTAGACTCCATGGAGTATTAGTTCCTAAAATATTTTGTCAAAGTTAATCCTAAAGCATGAGCTACCTTTGCAAGCATAACATTATCAAAAGCTCCAAAATCAATAATATAATTTCTCAACCTATACCTATTGATCAATAAAGATACATAAAAATCCTCCTTGATCACTAGATGTGAGACTTTTATTGTTTTAGGACAAACTAGATGAGAGATCTTCAACATTGATCATTTGGTCATCTAAGGCCACATGGGATTCAGAGCCTTCATATTTTACATATTTCACTAATCTATACAATTCTTTAGGATTCATCTTCAAATACTTTGCCTATGAGATCTGTATTATTGAGTTCTTGCAGAAGTCTACTATATCAAAAGAATGGATATAATTTTCAATGGATAAAGAATCAAAAAATTTGGAAGTACCCTTTGATTCTTTTTGGTATCCATGAGAAGAGGTAACATTTTTAGATGTAGCACTAGGTTTGCTTAATAAGAACTTGGGAGTATTATCTGTACGTTTTGAATTTATGTTTTTCAAATCTGGACTTTGATGGTGATAGGTACACAAGGTGTCTTCGGTTTCAAGGACATGGATTGACATGAGTGGAGACTTGGAGTCTCTTACATGGGTGAGAGTTGATGCAAGTACAACATTGGCTATGATTATGGTGTCATGGATATTCGAGTACATTTGAACATTGGCACAACGTGATCATGTATGTGGTTTTTTGGTGGTGATATGGTTTGGTGTTAGGAGGTTGTTCTTATCTCCTTGATGCTTATTTGGTTCCTTGGCTATGATTACTCATTTGTGGACATGTTTGGAAAATCAGATCTATGGTTGATTTGGTGTTTGAGTCTTGATGTCTACAGGATTATCTTCTTTGATATCTCAGTTTGCAGGCTACTAATGTGATGATGAGTTTGTATGCTTCATTGTTTGGGATCTACGAGTTATGCAATTTTTTGGATTAGCTATCTATTTTCTTGCAATGGGATGACTGAGTGTGGACTATCTATATCCATGAGATTGATTTGGTGTTGATGTAGATTTCATTAGTTGGCCTTGTCTATGGTCATTTGTGCATTGGTATGTTACTTTGAGATGAGAGGATGGATGATTAGAGTACCTAATTAGTCAGTTTTTGGGACTTGTAGCATGAAATTTTATCACAATGTCATGATAGCTTGGTTTCATTTCATTGGCTATACACTTTCAGTGGAAACTTTTGATAGTGACGATTTGGTAGTGTAGGATTGGTTCTTAATGGTTTGATGGTGGTTGTATCTTCTTGGCTTGGAGATCTTGGTTCTACTTGGTATGAATGGAATTACAGTTGAGTGTGTGGACTTGGATGATATTCATGGAGGAGATGGTTGTCACGATGTCATGTGTAGCTTGGTATCACAGTTCAATGGGAGTTGTTGGTAGTAACATGGATTCATCATTGGTGATGGTTATCTTCATGTGATTAGAGATGATTGATTCTTGGTTTAGAGTGTGATTGTTATTGTGTCATAATGTACTCCTGATTCTAGATAATATTTTTGCATGTTACATGTTCTCTTGATACCAGGATGTATGCATTGTTGTATGTGATCTCCTAGGAGGAGATGGTTAGATCATGGATGGCATGGTGTGTTCTTGATTTTGCGATTGGAGTTTTGACATTGATCTTGGTGATCCTCTTGGTATTGAGTACATTAGTCATTTTCTTGGGTGCTTCATGATAGTGCGATGTTTCATTTGGATCATGGCATGGATTGATCAATTGGAGATGCTCATGGATATTTGGAGACATGGGTGGGGTTGGATTTCTCTTGATATTAGAGACATTTGCTTGAGACGGTTACTCTTTGGAGGTTTCAGTAGGAAGACGGAGGAGCTTTCACTTGGATATGGACATGAGTTCATGATGGACCTATAGAAGATATTATTCTTGGAGGAGTCATGATGGATTGGTTATCCTGGAGGAGCATTCTCATTCCCCACTCTTGGTCAACTCGACGGTTTATCTTGGGATAGGTATTACCCATCCTATTTTTATGTGTTTATGTTTCATGCTTTGATTTATCATGGTAATGAGTTGATTCATGGTGTTTGATTTTGGAGACTCATTTGAGGATTTTTTAGCATGAGTTTATATTTATTCATCTTTCATAGATATGGATCTTGAGCTATGGATAATTAGTTCTAGAGGATTCATTTTGAGAGATGTTTAGCATGGTTATCTCCTTGTGCATTTGAACCTATGTTATCATTCATTGATGAGGAGTTAAGGAGATGGTTATTGGGCTGATTTCCTAGTTTGGGAATCGATACTTTTATTTTTATCTTCTTGGTTAGAGAGGCTTACATCCATGTTGGCATTATATATGATTCATATGTTGTACTTGATCTATGAGATTGAGTAGTTGGGTGTTGTTCAGGCTTCTCATTTGGGGTTGTTAGGACATCATACTTGACACAACATTGCACTTTTGAGGTGTTGGTAGAAGAACATGTTATGGTTTACAAGCTTTCTCTCTTCATTATATGGTTCCTTCCTGCAGGTTCATGTTCATATGTTTTGGGAGGATGGTGGTGACATGTTATGAGAGAGCATGTAGATATTGGTGTTGCATGTGTGGATCATTGTTATTGTTCTTGGTACTTCATTGTTCATCATTTATCACACCTTTATATAATGTTTATTGGTAGACTTGATATGCTTTTACATTAACCATGTAGTGGGAGTTCCTAGATATGTACTTCATTAATGGGTTTGATATAGAGAGCTTGTGATTACAGTTTATGGGTTGCATATGTTGTTGGCATGAGTTTAATGATGTTGTTGATACCTATGAGGTATGGATGGTTAGATGTATTAGCACGTGTTGTGGATGTTATTTCCGATCATGTGGGTTTTTAATTTTGATAGCAACTTGTTTGGAGCCTTTTTTATCACTTGGATTTGATGCTTGTGTTCTTGGATTGGTTCATCTTCACCTTGGCATGTTCCTTTTCTTCCATAGGTGGCACATTGGATGATGAGAGGATTTCTTGCTTGAGATTATGGTCACTTTTTTTTTACTGTATGTTTCTTGATGGAAGACGAGAGCATGCTAGAGATTCTTTTGATTTCATGTATGGCTATGATGATGTATTTCATTGATTGATCCCTTATACAATGTGTAGACACGTAAAATGTACATGCACTCGATCCTGATCTACTAACATCATTTTGTCCTGAATTATCCCTCTGTCTAACCATTTGATTGAATAGCCTTATTTGATTAAAGTCATCATAATTCCCCTTTTAATTAAATAAATCCCTCTATTTAATTAAATCATTGTCTCTGTGTAATTAGCTAGGTCATTTCATCTTCCTATCTTTGTTTAATTAAATAATCCATATTATTTGATTAAATCTTTAAAGTTCATCTAATTAAATTAAATAAATCAAACATTTATCTAATTTAATCTAACATCCTTTGGTTAAATAAATCAAAAATATTTATTTAACTAAGTCTAAATCATTCTCTTCTCATTTTGAGTTATTTAAATCCTAAAATCTAAGTCAAAATGGTCAAATCAACTAACATCATTTAAATTAATCAAATCATGATTAATGCTAATCCTAATCACTCAAATCCTCTAGATTTTGCAACTTGCACATGAAAATCAATTGATTTATAAATAATCTATTTTCATTCAAAAAGGGCATCCAAGTGGGAATATTCTTCAAATTTGAAATCTCCCCCCAAATAGACATGTACATCCAACAAAGCATTTAAAATCTCTTACATGTCCTTGTGCGTTGAGCCAAGTGGCATTTAACTCCTCTTTCATCCCCCCTAAACATGTCACTTCTTCAAATTCAAATTTCAAACTTGCACATTGATCAAAATGTGCTCAACCTTCATCCTCTCACATGTTGACAAGTGACATCATGTCATTGGTTTATCTTTTAGTCCCACATTCATCCTATCTTTCAATCTTCAACTCTTTCTTTCTATAAATAGAGAGCTCATCCTTCATTTTAAGATCCACAATTTGAGCAAAGTTATTATACTTCAATTTCATCTTAGAGCTTTAGCATTGGCATCAAATCCATCAATTGTAGATAGGTTATTACAGGTTTTCTCCATGGAAGGCATTTGAAGCAATCACCAAGTGGATCACAATCATCAAATCTTCATCAAGCTTGCTTAGGAGTTGGGAAAGGGCCAATTTACACATCAAATTGGCACCAACTCCCTCAAGAGATTAAGAGTTTGATTTGTTTTAGAATAGGATTCAACATCTTTTTTTTAAGTTCATTGTGTTCTTCATTTTATTCCTTTTCTCTTGCATTCAAATGGATTTCTTGAGGGATCTATATTCTAACTTGCATTGACCTTATTAATGTGTTGTTTATTGTATTCTTGCAAGTATAGGATCTAGGTTCACACAATGTATACAAAAAGTGGGAGAATGTTGGGATATGGTCTTGTACACCATTACATAAAATATTTTTAATTAATGGAAAAATAGGTTTTGAAGGGATCTTGAAACCTTGTACAATGAGAACAGGCTACAAAAGAAAGACATAAGAAAAGCAAGCAACCACTAACCAAAAGAAGTGTCAAAGAATCAACAAAGACAAATTGACAACAAACCTTTAGCTAAAAATTAGCAAAAATATTCCCAAAATAGAAACTATTATAAATTCTTTAAAATCCTAGTTGCTTCTAAATTACTAGAGATGACATTCTCATGCATCTCCATCACATGTTCCAACTCCTATGCAAGAATTTCAGCACCCTTCTTGGTATCACTTCTAGTTCTGATGATAGGGCCCACGTCCAAGCTCTTTTCCATCAATTTTTTTTTATCATATTATTTAAGTTCCTACACGTTCCCCCTCGCTACAAGCGGTTTACCAAATCAATTACAAGCTTTCTCATTCAAAGCTAGATTCAAGCTTCCTTGATTTGATCCACTTTTTGATGAGGTGTGCAAAAGAACCTAGCCTCAATCTATGTACTCAAATTGTGGATGATAAAATGAGGAGAGGAGCTCTTCATTTATAGGATTTCAAAATTTGAGCAATGTGGGACTAACTTTCATCCAATGATATGGTGCCACTTGTCAAGCTATGAATGGATGATGGTTGTGCAAGATTTGGGGTTTGTGCCAATAAATGCCAATATTTGAAATTCAAATTTGTTGAAATGACATATAAGAGGGAAGGGGAAAATGCAATAAATGCCACTTGGCTCAAGGCAAAGGACATGTAAGAGGTCTTAAATGCCTTGTTGGATGTACATGTTGACTTGGAATTTTTTAATTCAAATTGAGAGAATATTCCAAAAGATGCCATGTGAGGAAAAATAGGGATTTAATAAATGAATTAAATCTATTTTCATGTGCAACTTGCATTATCTAGAGGATGTGACATGAGATTAGATTAAATTAATCAAAGATTAATTAATTTAACAGGAGATTAGATGATGTGACTTATTTGACTTAGATTTATGGATTTATTTAAATCGGATAAGAGAGGAATATGATAAGGGTTAATTAAATAAAGATTTTGATTTATTTAATTAAAGGGATGGTGTTAGATTAAATCAAATTAGGTTTTAATTTATTTAATTTAATGGATAGACTTTAGAGATTTAATCAAATAAATTGATTATTTAATTAAATAGGGATAATTAGATTAGATGGATTGATTTAATTAACAAGGGAAAGTGACTTAATTAGACAAAATGAGTTATTTAATTAAGAGATAAATATTGATGAATTTAATCGGATAGGGGAATTTGATTAAACGGTTAGACCGAGGGATGATTTAGGAAGAAACAATTTTAGTAAAGTCAGGATTAGATGCATGATGTCAATTAGTATATTTTCGATGTCTACATTTTGCCCTCTTTCAACAATGCACTTGTTGCATTGGTTCAAAGAATAAACGATCTCGATCAAAGCCAAAAATTTTGACATTTAAAAAAAAAAAAACTTGCCCCACTGCTGCATGGCAAGAGAAAACATGCCATTATAATGCCCCCTCGAGAGAACGGACGAAAATTTTAATTTTTTGGGTGATCTCGCAAAAAAAGGTGAGAAGGTGTTCGATAGGTCTGAGAGGGGTCTGAAAAGCTAAAAACATGTCTAAACACAATAAAATGATAAAAACAAGCCTCAGACAGACAAAAATCAGTTCGGAGGTCCAAAACCCTAGCAGGATAGCCCTAGAGGGTCAAAAAACCCTAATTTTTAGGCTAAAAAGGGGCCCAAGGGGTCACTTTCAAGTCATTTTCACACACCTCCGCTAGCAAACCTTGAGATTCGAGCTCTGACCTCCTAATGATATGGCGCAACGACAGCTTCCTCTACACATTTCTGACTGAGTTCGAACCTACCAGTGGCCACCTAGCATCGGTGCCCCAATATGTGACCCTAACTGAAGCTTCATTTTTTCATTTTAATGCATTTATTTCATGTTTAAAGATGAGCTCGCCTCTAGCGGTGCTATTATAGCGCCACTCGGTGTTTAAAGTGCACTGCTTTTAGCCTTTTTGCACAGCAGCGGTGCTATTTGGCGCCGCAACGGTGCAATTTGGAGTTTAAAAACTCCACCACTGGGCTTGGACTCGATGGGCCAGTTTGATTAAAAGTGTGTCGCGACAACACCCTTTTTGCAAAAATTGTGACGTTGGGTGTTAAAGTGTGCCACGGCGGCTCGATTTAGCTAAAATTCGGGTCCAGCGTCAAAGTTTGAGGAAACTCAAACTGCGACACCTTCATAAACTGCACCGCTGGAAACAAGTTTGAAGCGTTAGGTCAGGATTTTTTCAAAAAAAATTAACATTATGACTTTCCCTGATGTAGGACAGGCCTAGGGAGCTTTATTTGCGGGAGCATTGGTCACGGGATTTGGCGAGCATTCTACGGGACTTGAGCGACAGAGATCAGGACCAATTGGGAGTCGCCGGCCTATGGCATACGCAGCACCCGTGTGCACACACCTCGGGATGTTGTCAGCATTGGCCGAGAGGTGGCACAGCGAGACATCATCGTTTCATCTTCCCACTGGTGAGGCGATCGTCACATTGGAGGACATTTGGCACATACTATGATTGCTCATTCATGGCCGTTGGGTGATCTATGATATGGAGGAGGGACGCGATTGCTACACCCAGGTCCTCGCCATATGAGATATTATTTACTGCGAGGGGCAAATCGAGCTGGAGAGGTACAGAGTTATAGCACCTCCCTTCCGATGGGCGATTGCGGTGATCATCTCGGGTTTGGTTGCCCTAGACTGACGAAGGCAATATTTCAATCCGGGTTGGGGATATTGTTGGGAGAGGATGGTCCGGGACAGGCCTGTTCGATTTGCATGGGGACCCGTCCTTCTGGCTTCACTCTACAAGGATTTGCATGAGTATGTGTACGTGGATGGCAGAGCGCTAGGGGCTGGGGTGACACTTCTACATGTTTGGGCATGGGAGCACATTTTTGTGCTACGTCCACAAGTGGTTCTAGTTCTAATGGGGGCAGAGGATGCCCTAGTGGCACGATATAGAGGGGGTGTGTCATTCACACACACCAACGAGCATGGGATCCCCTACTGGAGGCGGCTCCTAGACGAGATGCTTGTTTTTACTTGGCACCCATATCTTGGTCAGCCTGGATGGGCTGACGATGCTACACAGTTCTTCTACTGCCGACAGGACAGATACATGCAGGGCCAAGAGCACACGATGATTGAGCGATACTTGCCAGGGCGTGTGCAGCATCAGTTTGAGGAGCCGCAGGATCGGCCTGGTGATGGTTACATGGTCGTCTTTGCTCGGAGCCTGACACAGACATCATGGGGGCCCAACATTCCTACCGCGGAGGCAGTTGACAGCTTTCGGGAGCTGGTAGCCCAACCTTGGGCTTACGATCAGGGCTTTGCAGACCCAGGGACTACACAGGCATACAAAGATTGGTTCAGACCTCCTCTCCGGTTGACCATTCCAGGTGAGGATCCAGAGGCATACAGGGTCAGAGGCAGGGGGAGAGGACGAGGACAAGGACCTAGGGTCAAGATTCGGCAGGGCCCACCATTGGTGCACCTAGTTCCACCAGGTCAGGGAGACGTCCCTATGCAGGACCAGCAGCAGGATCCACCAGTCCCACCACCACGAGCTAAGGGTGAGGACCAGGTTCATGTACAACCACGGGCACAGCCAGCAGGGTAGGCAGACGCATAGGATGCCTTGATTTTATAGTTATAGGCATAGGTACAGGTAGTGACGGCTGAGAGGGACTAGGCACAAGCTGAGAGAGAGCAGCTCAGAGCGAAGAGAGATCAAGTTGTATAGCAGCGACAGGCCACAAAGCTACAAGAAACTACAGAGCTAGGCCGCAGATAGCAGATTGAGAGTATGACAGCCTCAGCCTCCTCCCAGGGTACAGTGTCGGTACGATCTTAAAGGGAGGCTATCTGAGAGATAGAGTACTACCGCCGAGCCTACCATGACCATGTACCTAGAGCAGACTGGGTCCCTGATTACTTAGAGCGGGCCAGCCAGAGACCACCAGAGGGTCATGGTGATAGTGGTGAGGGCAGCATTCACAGAGATCGCGCATGATCCAGATGATACACACTTTTTGGTGCCTTATGGGCTCATTTTTGATAGCCCCGATGGGCATTTTTGTACTGATTGACATACTTGTATAGTGATCTGATTATTATTCTTGTACTATGACAGTGATACGGATGATATGATATATATATGAGCTAATTTTGATGTGATGCCATGTGTACTCATTTATTTATGCATGTATGATTCTTCTTTTATATGTTATGGATGCATTTATTTTGAATGACATTTATGCATTTGATTATGACCTATGATATGGTGTGCAATGATGTTTAACTATATGATGACCTATTTTATGCCAATGCAATATGTGAAATGATTTGATTTATGGTATATGATGTGCAGAAAATGCTTATATATGCGATGATTTATGGATGAATGTAATATGATGCGATGGTCGTGATATGATGCCAATGCATAATGAAATTGAGATGCTTAGAATAACAAATGTTTATTATCCTAAATGATGATTTATGTGATGCAATGATATGTTAATGCAATATGATATGTTGATGCGTAATGTGAACAGGATGTGATGATATAATGTTATGATGCTATGCAAAGATGTATGCCTATATTATGGAATGCTTTTGTAGATGCTATGTGATGATTTAGATGGTAATATGAAATTTTTATAAAGTGCAAATGCAATGTTTATGCGATGATTGATATAATGCCATGTAATGGGTGAAATGCAATGATATGGATGCACCTGTTTATATGATGATGAGAATGCGATGTTTCCTATATGATATGTAATGCAATGTGCTAATGATGTCTATATGATGTGCTTATGTAATATGCTAATGATGTGTGGATGCAGGATCGGTGGTGATGATGGTGATGATGAGCAACTGTCATAGTACCTTGTTAGCGTGGTTAGTAAGACAAGAAGAAGTCATTTCAATAAGATGCATGATGACACAAATGCAGATGATGATGATGATTACTTGCCAAGGAATTGGGATTTTCAAAGGGCCAAATTTTCTTATGTTTGATAACACACATGGTACGATGCATCAAGGTATAGGAAACCAGGATGGCGTGGTACTTAGTGTGATGGACTTTGACTCGACAATCAGATAGGAGTATTCTTGTTCACACCTGACATACGAAAACCTTGCTAGGATGTATTTCGGAAGTTTCAGACATCTCGGGCCAAAACACAGAAAGGTAAACCTATCCCTGTAATAGTCAACAAGTTTCCCTAGACCTCTTCCATATATGCCTAACAAAGCAAGTATTCACTAAGGTTATATTGCAAGAACGTCCAACAAGCACAACAGACAAAAGATAATGATCATTGCCCCATTCCTATTTCTCTAAATCCGTTGTTTTGGGATATCATCGAGACGTCCTTGGAATGAGCGCAAAATAAGATAGGTCAAAAAGATAAAAACCAAGTAAACAAACAAATCGATGCTCTTCAATACCGCTAACGAAAAAAGGATGTGTTTTCTAAGATGATAACCGAAACTTATTGCCAAAAGATAATGCCCATTGTAGGAAGGATGCATCCTAGGACATATTAGTGGATGGTGGCACGTCATTTCATTTATAAGGGATGATTGATATGAGACAAATTCAGATGATGTGTTATCGATACGAAGAGATAACCAACTTGCTTACTTACTGACTTAAACTTAAGACTTGACGCTTTTGAGTTTTTACTTTTAAACCTGCTAGACTTGTTTCGATTGTTTTACCAAAGGTTGAGGATGACGATCAGTTTATTATGAATGGTGTTTATTAGAGTGCAAGCGAGATGAGGTGGATGGATTTTTTGAAATATTTGGATGTTTTTGATGTTTTGCAATGTTTTGAGGCTGTTTTTGGTATTTTTTGAGGTTTTGCTTGAATGTTTTGATTTTTGATTTTTCAAATGTTTTTGGGATTTTCTGAGATTTTGACTAAGAGACTAACCTAAAGACCTATGCTAGGGGCCTCGGGGGTTGATCGATAGATTAACCTTGCCTAGATTATACACCCGAGACCACGTAGTTCGATTGGCGACGACCAATTCTGGGGATGATCAAAGATCAACCTGCCTACGTTGAAGCTTCGAGACGACGTAGTTCGACAAGATGACCTTGTTTTTGAGATTTTGGACGACCTTTTGACCTATTTTTGGATTTTGATATGTTTTGAATTTTTTTTGGATTTTTTGATTTTCTGATATTTTTGGATTTTCTAATTTGAGGATTTTAAGATCATACACGAATCTGATCCGATGAGAACATGCCCCCAACACGATGCAATAAACTACTCTGATAAAGGCAGAACAAACTGACCTTGAGGATGGGCCGAGTAGTACTAGGAGGGATCATGACACGAACATAGGACCAAGCTATGGTGCGGATGTGAGTGGATGTGTGACGGATGGAGACCTGAATGTGATGAATAATGGAAGCGATGTGGATGGATGATGCAGATCAAACCATAAAGATCTTAGTGGATGGAAAGTGCTTATTTACACAAGGCGCCTATTTGCCAGGTTTTCACCGAGGTACTTGCCCAAAGTGCCACCAAAGTGGTTTTCACTAGAGGACGATTTTTTTGATCCATTTTTTTATTTTTTTGATTTTTTTGCCTTTTTGATTTTTTTGTTGTCACCAAGACGCCTGTTTGCCAGGTTTTCGCCTAAGTAACCATTTTTTCAGGACTCTTTCTGATTTTTTGGATTTTTGGGTTCTATACCTTGAAGGATTTAGGCATAAAATTTTTTGAGATGGGAGCTATTCATTGGCTCCTACAGAGGTTCCCTTTCGGGTGTTGATAGCTGATATGCCCTTGATTGATAACTTACTGTTATAACGAAAGGTCCTAACCAATTAGGTTTGAACTTGCCTTTGCTGCTGGGATTCGAGACATTCTTCTGATTTTCTTTTAAGACCAGTTCTCTGACTTGGAAAGTCCTGCTTCTGATTTTCTTGTTATAGCTCCATTTAAGTCTATTCTGGTAGACTTGCAGATGGTTCAAAGCGTCTATGCGTCTCTCATCTCGTAGCTCCAGCTCATTTAATCTTGACACCCAGTAGTCCTCATCAGTGATGAGGTTTTGCAATGATATTTTGAGGGATGGGAGCTCGATCTCAATGGGGAGCATGGCTTCTGATCTGTAGACCAAGGAGAATGGGGTGGCGCTATTGGGTGTGCGGATGCTAGTTCGATAAGCCTAGAGGGCAGGATTAAGCTGCAGATGCCAGTCACGACCTGCGTCATTGACTATTTTCTTAAGGATTTTGAGGATGGTTTTGTTCGTAGCCTTTGCTTGGCCATTGCCTTGGGGATAGTACGGGGTGGAAAAGCGATGCTAGATTTTGAATTTCTCGCACAAGTCGCGAACCTCCTGGTTCTTGAATGGTGTGTCATTATCTGAAATAATAGCTTGTGGGACACCATAATGACAGATGAGATAGTTCAGGATAAATTTTGAGATCTACTTCTTAGTGATATATGTCATGGGTATGGCTTCCACCCACTTTGTGAAGTACTCAGTTGCAGTTATGATGAATTTATGGCCATTGGATGAGGTGGGTGTGATTTTTTTGATGAGATCGAGTCCCCACTGCGAGAAGGGCCATGGTGTGACGATTGGATGGAGCTCTTGAGCTGGAGCATGGATGAGATCCCCATGTTGCTGACATTGTAAACACCTTTTAGCATGATCATGTGCTTCACTTTCCATTGTGGGCCAATAATACCCCATCCTCAGCAGTTTCTTGGTGATGGTCATTCCACTCAAGTGTGAGCCACAGATACCGTTATGAACCTTGGTTAGAGTGGTTAATGCCTCCTCAGCATTTAGATAGCATAGTAAGGTACCTTCTATGCTTCTATGGTATAAGGTATCACCTAGGATGACAAATTTGGACGTCTTTTTAATAAAGGTTCATTTTAGGCTCGATGGTAGGTCAGCAAGTATGACTCCTATTCGAAGATATGTATAGATGTCATGATACCAAGGATCGCCAGGACCAACGATTTCACACACATATTTTGATTCTGGTACCTCGAATGTGGGAACGAGAAGCTGCTCGATCAGAAATTCATATTTCGGTACGTTATGAGGGATGTCTAATAGAGACCCAATTGTAGCCATGGCGTCAGCTGCTTTGTTGTTGGTTCTTGGAATCTACTCAAATGTTATGTCAATGAAGGATTCCTTTAAAGTCTCCACCAGTTTCTTATATGGAGTAAGCTTGTCATCCTTAGTCTGATATTCATTGTTGACTTGATTTATAATCAACTTAGAGTCTCCATATACCTTGAGAGCTATGATATTCCATTGCACTGCTATCCTGAGACCTATAGTCAAAGCCTCGTATTCTGCTATGTTATTGGTGCAAGGAAATGCCAATTTGTATGATTTTGGTATGCAATCCCCTTGTGGGGTGATGAAGAAGATACCAACTCCTGATCCATGTTGTGTGTATGACCCATCGAAGTATAGTTTCCAATGGTCAGTTACGTTGAGGTTAAAAATGGACTCATCTGGGAATTCTGAGACGAGAGGATTCTCAAAATACATAGGTGCTTCTGTTAGTTGATCTGCAATGACTTGTCCCTTGATAGCTTTCCTCTCTACATACTCGATGTCATACTCTGATAATATCATTACCCACTTTGTCATTCTGCCCGTGAGCATTTCCTTGGATAAGAGATACTTGAGGGGATCAATTTTCGCGATGAGCTTTATCTTGTGTGCCAGCATGTAATGTCTGAATTTTTGGGATGCAAACACTACTGCGAGGCAAGCTTTCTCGATGAAGGAGTAATTTAGCTCATGACCGACCATTGTCCTGCTGATATAGTAGATGGCCCTCTCCGTTCCATTTTCATCATGCTGGGCTAGGAGAGCTCCAAGAGCTGCTGCTGTTGCTAACACATATAAGATCAATGGCTTTCTCGAGATAGGTGGCATTAGCACTGGTGGTGTCAGTAGGTATTACTTGATTTTGTTGAATGCTTCTTCGCATTTTGTATCCCATTTATACGCTACCCCCTTATGGAGTAGGTGAGAGTATGGGTTATGCTTGTCTGCTAGTTGTGCTATGAATCGTTGGATGGATTGAAGTCGGCCTTGGAGGCTTCTCAGTTGTTTTAATGTTTTCGGTGCTTCCATCTCGAGGATTTCTTTTACTTTTGCTGGATCCACCTCGATACCCCTCATGGAGACTATGTATCCTAGCAGTTTACCTGATTGTACGCCGAAGATGCACTTCTTAGGGTTTAGTCTAACTTTGTATTCCTCCAGTCTATCAAAGATAGCACTTAGGGTTGCTATATGATCTTGTCTCTTTCTTGACTTAGCTAGAATGTCGTCGACATAGTCTTCGACTGTTTTGTGAATCATGTCATGGAATATTAGTGTCATGGCCCTTTGATAGGTTGCTCCTGCATTCTTTAGACCAAATGGCATCATGTTCCAGCAGTAGGTCCCCCATGGACAAGTGAAAGTCGTCTTGTGTTGGTCCTCTTTTGCTATCATGATCTAGTTATATCCTGAAAATCCGTCCATTAATGATAGCATCTTGTGTCCTATTGTCATGTCTACTATCATGTCGATGTTAGGAAGCAGGAAATCATCCTTGGGACATGCCTTGTTCAAATCTCTGAAGTCCATACAGATTTTGATGGCTTCGTCTGGATTTGAAACAGGTACCAAATTTGACACCCATTCTGGATAATCGATTGGTTGGATAAATCCTACATCTAACAACTTTTTGAGTTCCTTTTTTACCAATAAAGTGATTTGAGGATGCATTTTCTGAAGCTTTTGTTTGACCAGTTTTGCTTCTGGATACACTACTAAATGATGAACCACAGTTTCTGGATCTAGCCCTGGCATGTCGGCATAACTCCATGCGAAGTTTATTTGCCTTTCCCTTAAGAATGCTGCTAGGAGTTCTTGTTCTTCTGATAATAGTGATTCCACATAGAATGTGATATGTGGGGCCTCCTCTATTCCTATGTTGACCGGGTTGCACTTTTCGGCCAAGACTGCTGACTTCTCTTGATGAATGGCTCTTAGAGAAAGATTGAATCCTTCATCCTCGAGTGCCTCAAAGAGGTTTTCACCATTGGATACGTCCTTTCTTTTTACTATTTTCTTGTCAGAGAGTGCCACAGTGTGGTTTTCACTCAAGGACTTGGATATGATTCTTAGTTTCTCACTTTTGCGAATGAAGGATTCAATTGTTTCTCTGTAATAGGCTTGTGTGTCCAACTCCATTATAAACCCTGCCTTATGGTCTCCATTTGGAATGTTATCCCTCAATCCCATGAATTCTGAGAGCACCTCATCTTTTTTGAATGTATCGAGAACTAGTGGTCCTTGTTGGTCATAGTCGATCAATTGGGGGTAGACTAAACAGATCTCATGATTTGGATGATCGGTTTCAAAGGAGAGGGTGCTAATCATACACAGGGTGGTATCTTCAAATAACCTAGGGAGATTGGATATGGTGTCTTCGTCATCGCTACTAATATAGGGCTCAGTTATGAAGTTATGTGTGTTGCTACCTGTGACTATTGGTGAGTGTACTTGTACTAGCACTGGCTGAGGAGAGACATTATCGGCTCTAATAGGAGGACCTCAGCCACGTATGGTTATTCTCAAAGGGGTACATCCAAGACCAAGATTTGTTATGGGTCACGTCTCCGGCATGATAGGTATTATGAGGCTGTTGTCATTTTGTCCCAATCTCTGGTTTCTGTCATAACCCATTGCAAGCATCATTTGTAGCCCTTGCTTGTCTCATCCATTGGTAGTTCAAGTGTCGGTCTTTCATCTCAATACAACATGTGAGATGGATCTGCTTTAATAACCTCTCGACCAAGGTCTCCCTAGCTTGTGAATTCAAGAGTCTTCAGGAGATGTTTGTGATGTGGAAGCTTCTTGTGGGCGTCCTCGTGATCTAGGAGATTGTGGTAACTCTCCTATCACAAAAGCATTGTTAGGAATTCTATAGCTTCCACAACTGTCTTCCTGGATGATGAGCTTGATGTCAGAGATGGTGGGAATGGCGAGTGTCTCTGTCGCAGAAGTGGACGCGAGAGTGGCGGGGTCAATGTATGGTGTGGATGGGCCTTCATCATTCTTTGGCACTTGGGGGATTTTGTAATATTTGGCCTTAAGATTTTTGCAATATGAAAACGGTTCGGGATCTCCATGAATGGTAACCTCTTGTCCATTATGTGTAAATTTCACACATTGGTGGAAGGTTGATGCTACGGCTTTCATTGCATGGATCCATGGGCATCCCAAGAGGATGTTGTATGGCAAGTCGAGGTCCAGGACCTAACAAGTGGTTTCCATGAGCGTTGGCCCTACTTGAATAGGGAGTTTAATCGTGCCCTGAGACACTCTTTCTTGGTCATCATATGCTCTTATCGTGATGCCTTTACCTTTGTCGATGGAATCTTCTGATATTTTCAACTGTTTGATTAGGCTGAGAGAGCAGATGTTCAAACCTGCACCTCCATCCACCAGGACCCTTTTGATTTTTCTCTTGTTTACAATGGCTTCCAAATGAAGTGAACGGTTGTGAGATGGTTGGGCGGGGAAATCTTGGTTAGAGAATGTAAGGAGATTAGGTGTTATGATATTCCCAACCATAGCTTGGAATTGGTCTGCATCGAGATCTGCGGGGACAGTGGATGAGGCTAATGCTTCCTCAAGGATCTTTTTATGGGCTAATGATATTTTTAACAACTCCATGATGGAGATGTGTGCTGGTGTTCGCTTGAGTTGTTCCACAACATTGTAGCTATGCAGAATGGCTCTAGATGAAGGGACTCTATTAGGTTGGGATGATCCTGCAATGGTGACTTTGCCGCCTCTTGTGGTGACTCCACAATCTTCGATATGGGCACCCTTGATGGTGATGACCATGCAGTCTTCATTTAGGGAGGCAACGACTAATTCATAAATATGATTTACACTGCCCTTCCCTTTATCATTTTTATTCCCTTTGTTGCCATGATTCGGCATCGGATTTGTGTAGATTTTTAGATCCTAATTTCTGATAGGTTGTTCCACGTTTATGATTTTCTTATCAATGAGATCTTGGATGATATTTATGAGTCTCATGCAATTGTTTGTGGTGTGACCTTTGATCTTATGAAATTTGCAAAGTTGATATGGGGGTTTGACGTTGGGTTCTTTGTAATTCTTGAATGTAGGAGGCTTGATGAGTTTTTCATCGATCAACTTTTTCATTATGTCCTCCAATGGTTCCCCCAAGATAGCGTATTTTCATTTGGGATAAGTTTTGCGTTGAGGTGTTCCTCCTTGATCATTGATGTTATTGATGGTTGGATTATTGTTGGGTTGATATGTTGTGTGATGAGTGTTTTGATTTTGGATTTGCGGTGTGGGTGTATGTTGGCGTGGACCACTAATGACCACCTTGGTGTCTACGACACCATCATTAGTAACGTTCTTGTTCCTTTCCCATGTACGAGGTTTGTCATTGTAATTGGATGATGGGCGGTTATTTTGATGTTCATGATATGATGTTGATTCTGCAGGTTGAGTCACAAGGGATCTTTCAATGCTAAGCGCCTTAGAAATCAGTTGATCGTATGTGGTGATTCCCTGAACCTTGAGATGAAATGAAAAGCGGCTTTCAAGGTTGGCTATGATGGTGCAGACTTGTTGTTCTTCTGGCATGGTCCACTTGCTCCAATTGGCCTTGGATCGCCATCATTGAAGGAATGAAGCAAAAGATTCATTCTTTCCTTGTTTTAGAGCGTATAGTTCTTCAAGACTGGCATCCATTGTAATTTTACATGCGTAGTTTTTAATGAATGCATCCCTAATTTCTTGGAATGTTCTAATGTCTGAAGGTAAGCGAGAGAACCATTCTATAGCGGGACCTGCCAAGCTTCTAGGAAATAGCCACATCAGATAAGTATCGTCGTATGCGACCTCCATGCAATGAACCTGGAATTCCCTGATGTGATCTTTAGGGTTTCCCATTCCTCGATATTTGTCAAACTTAGGGATCTCAAATCCCTTGGGGAATGGTTTCATCTCTAAGCTCCTATCAAATGGATAGGGACACAAGTTACTTGGCGTTTTGGTTGTTCGCCTTGATTGAAGGTCGAGCACTTGTTGTGATAGCAACCCGAGTTGTGTCATTACATCGCTTTACGGATCAGGGGGTGGGATGAATGTGTTCTAGGGTGTTGCAATCATGGTTTGGATGGATGGGTTAGTCGATGCATTGTTCGATGGTATCAGTATGTTGTGGCGGGTGAAGTAGGCTTCTACTTGCTTTTGGATGAACAATGCTTGTTGTTGATCTTGTTGTTGTTGCACTAGGATTTGTGCTTGTTGTTGTGCTTGTTGTTGTTGGGCTTGTTGTTGTTCCCACAATGCTTGTTGTTGGGCTGCCAACTCTGCCGCTTCTTGTTGCTCTTGGTATTGCTTTAGTGCTTGCTGATATGCTTGCACTTGCACTGCTTGTGCAAGAATTTGTGATTGTGCTTGTGCTTGTGCTTGTGCTGCTTGTTGCTGCAATAATAATTGTGCTTGAGTGACCCTTTGTTCTTGTAATGCTTGTGCAGCTTGGGCAGCTTGAGCAGCTTGTTGTTGTTGTTGTTGTTGTTGTTGTTGTTGTAGTAAAGCTCGAGCTTGTTGAGCTTGTTGTGCTTGCAATGTGGCTTGTGCAGCTTGGGCGGCTTGTGCGGCTTGAGCAGCTTGTTGTACAGCTTTTTTTTTTTAACTTGTTGGTATCCTCTTTAGAAAGCAGCTTGCAATGCTTCATCATATTGGTTTGATGTCGTGAACGTTGGTGGTGGTGGGGGTGGTGGTGGATTTGGAATGGTGGTGGATGATGATGTTGCGTTGATGTTTTGGGTGTTGGATAATGGTATTTGAGAGACCATGCTTTGTGATGTTAGGGGTGTGTTTGATGATGTCACCATTGCTTGTGTGTTTGTCGTTTGTGGTTACAATATCAACAAAAAATTTTGAGTGTTTGGTGCAATGATTTGATTGATGGTTGGGATATAGGTTTGATTGATACTTGGTAGGGGAGGGAGCCCTAAACCAAGGAGTGGTGTGGATGATAATGGTAATGGCGGAAGAGGTGGAAATGTGAGAGGTGTGAGTTGTTGTGCAAATGTCGTGGTGTCGAATAATCCCCCTAGTCCGAACTTATCTCCTTCTTCTTGTGAATTTGTGAGAAGAGGTGTTTGTGGTGCTCCATGAAAAGATGTTGAAGTGAGAGGAAGATTTTTGTGTAATGGGTTGTTGAGTATGTTTTGTTCCAAGGTGGTGCTTGCATCCAAGTTTTGATTATTAACAAGGGGATGTGATTGAAGAGCATTAAGGAATGTGTTTCCCTTGTTGACATTGGGTTGTGTTGGAGCAAACGATGTTGTGATTTGCAGAATTTTTTGTGTGATGTTTTGAGATGGAGGTGTAGATGAAATGGGAATGGTGGATGAGATCGGAGGAAATGATGTATCCACTATAGTACTCACAACAAAATCTGAAGGCAACTTGGCCCCTTGTTTTGCTAGTTCAAGCATGTACAACGAAGGGTTAAGTCTCATCATGATGTTGATGATTCTATGGTTGTCTGGATTTTGGAGCATTTTCATCATTTCCTCGCGAGACATTCCAAAGGTAAGGTCCTCCCCTTGATTTTCTTCTTGTGGATTTTGGGATGATGAGGGGATCAATGGATTGCTTGATTCGGCAGGATTTATTTATGCGTTTGTTTGGCTAAGATCACTTGAAGTGGGAGTTTCTTTGTGGGCTTCCATACTCTTCTTGTATTGAGATCTCGTTTGAACCATAAAACAAGGATCAATCTTTTAAGAATATGGGAGATGAATCTCTCGATTCTTTGGATCAATTGTTATCTTATGTTCCAAAGTGAAAAGTTTTAGGATGCCTTGAGGATCAAAGGTGATGATATGATAATGATGTTTTAGGGATGGATGTTATGGATGTTTTGGCTTTTGATAAATCTTGAATGAGACACTAGGTTTTTAGGACTTGCGGATTTTTGATTTTGGATTTTGGATTTTGAGATTTTGAGATTTTGAGATTTTGTCCTTGATTTTTTATTTTGGATTTTGATTTGGATTTTTAAAAAGACCCTAAGATGTTGGATGATGATCTAAGGGATAGCTTTGTTCAAAGGATGATAATTTGAATATGTGTGAGGAGAAGGATGCATCTACCCACACCTATTCAAACAAGATGATTGTTTCACTAAGAATATGAAGAAGGATTCATCTACATACACCAAGCTAGACAAGATGATTTTGATAATTTTGACTAAGTATATGCAAAAGGATGCATCTACACATACCTAACCAAAGGTGTTTTTGCTAATGTTTTCAAGGATTTTGTCTCAATGATTTTGATGATTTTGATTTTTCCACAAAGCCTAATATCAAGGATGATTTCAAGATTTTCCAAAAGGTGATAATGAGATGGAATTTGTTTTGATGTTTTGGAAGATGGGTGAAAAATGATTTTGATATGTTTTGATCCTAAGATGAACCTAAAAAGGTACACTTTGTTTGCCTAGACCTAGGTATTGAAGAGCATGCAAATGCTTCCTAATAACCTTTGTAACCAAGAAATTATTTCATTTTGAACACGCTTTTAGATTTTCAATCAATGATTTGTGCTTTTGGGATTTTGGAGTCTTCAACACATATGAAAGTTCACTTTGTTTAGCTTTGCTTAATGTCTTTATTTTACCAAAAACACTTTCTTCAATTAGGTTTTCAAACTAAGATGTCCAATGTCTTAATTTCCTCAAACCCCACAAGATATGTTATGTGGAAATTTAATGAACTTAAGGCAAGGGTTTCCTATTGTTTACTTAAGAAGACAAATTTTTATATAATCCAATGTTTAGAAACCTCTAAGGATGTGAATCCCAAGGGAAAGCAATAACATATGGATTGAGTCAATTGTATTTGTCCTCAAAAGGGTTTGAAATTTGGATAATGTTAAGTGTTTGTTTCCATGATGTTTTCGATCAAGCAATGCATTTGTAACCCAAGAATAAGTACAATCCTATGGATGTGTAAGACAATATTTGTTGGATTCCCACTTGGACAAGTCCAGCTACACTTATCTCTAGCGTATGGTTAGATGCTTGACCTCACTGGCTCCCCTCCATGGCTCATTAACGTCAATCGGGGCAGCCAAGCATCAACACCCAAGAAACTCCCATGGCATGCTTTCCATCTCTACTAGAAGACCGTTAAAGTGTGGGGTGGCTTCAGAATGACCGTTCTTGCACCAACAAATAGATAAAAGGATTTTGGAAAATTCTAGCACATGGGTTCTAGTAAGGACTTTCCATTCGTAGGAGTTGGCCCAACGTGGCAAGAGTCCCCTTTCGGATCCATCTTGTTGGAGTCAACCACGTGATATTGGCATTTCTTCCAATATCCACATTTATATCCTGACTGGAAATACTCTTGGCTTTAGAGTGTTACCGGTTGAGTCGTTCCCTTGGGTGATTACTTTTTCCCACAAGGTAGGCCCTCTAAGATAAACAAAAGTGAATGAAGAACAAAATCCGTAACTCGATCAATCTTTGATAGCAACAAAGAGAGAGAATATACTCGAAAATGCCCCCACTCACACTCGCACAATAGTTTGTTCAATTTTAAGCCCAAATCGAAGTGTGGAGGTGATTGCTTTGTCTTAACCCAAAGTCATGGAAAAGACCTTTTGATTCTCAAGATCACTATAAAGCGCAAGAGAAGCGCATACGTCGTTTTCCAATGGCTTTAGTCTAAGTAAGCCCTCATGAAAAACACCACTTGTTCTTTTTAGATCCTTAAAGCAATATGTGAGTTCATTTTAGAGCACCAAATCACAAGTGAAAGACATTTGTTCAATTGTTTAATCCATAAACAACATCTAGTAAGTTGTAGATCCTAAGATTCTTTTTAATCCATTTGTGAGAAATAAACAAAAATAACTCTTTTTAAACCCAAATGAAAGCTAGTGTTCTAAGAAAAGAAGATGACAAATCCCTAAGGAAGTGTTAAACAAACACTTAAGTGTTTAAAAACACTTTGATTAGACAAGATATCATCACCATGCTCCTTCTTCCTTTGCTTTTGGCTTCCAACCTACAAAGAAGAAAAATAGTTAGATTCTGAAAAAAATAGAAATTAAAAAGCAAAAAACAAAGGTAGAGGCAATCATTAAAACACGTGCTAAAAAAAAATCAAATTTCTCCCTTTTACTGTCTTCCAGCGTCGCAACTTGTGAAGGCATCGTTGTTTTTTCCTCTCAGCGGTGCTCTTACAGCACCGCTTACCAGTCAGTGACACTTTGTGTCGAGACAGAGAGCACGATTGCGTCGCTGTTTTTGAAAGCGTCGGAGTTTAAGAATTTTTCAAAAACTTCTACAGATCGGCGAGCCCAGCGGCGGAGTTTAAATTTCAAAAATTCTTGGCGGGATGAGTCCAGCGGAGGAGTTTATGTTCGCACTGTGCTATATAGCGACGTTGGCAAGCCCGTGGCGCTAAAATAGTGACGTTGACGAGCTCATGGCACTAAAAATAGCGACGTTGAGGAGCCCGCGTCGGAATTTTCTGTGTCAAGAAAATGCGGAAATTTTGAGGAAATGTTAGAAATGTTGATGTCTAGCCCTCCTTCTAGCGCAAAAATGTGAACCTTCAATCTATGTACCTGCAAAACAAAGAGATTAAACACCTTAAGTTAGATATTGTAAGCATAAACAAGGATTCCCCATGGAATCCATTTACAACTCAAACTAGGAATGAAAATATTAAAGAACACAATACAAAAGATAAAACAAGATAAAATCCTAATTAGAAAAGAAAACACTTGATCCCATGGGGGAATTGGTGCCAATTTGATGTGAAAATTGGCCCTTTCCCAATTCCTATGATTGCAAGCTTCGATATGTAGACTTGATGAAGAGATTTGATCCACTTTTGATGATGAATGATGAGGACTCCAAGCCAAATCTGCAAAAGAACCTAGCTAAGAACTCAATGGTGTGAAACTTGATAGACATTTGAGCATGGTAACTTTACTCAAATTGTGGATGATAAAATGAGGAGAGGAGCTCTTCATTTATAGGATTTCAAGATGGATGAATGCCCAAATTTGAGCAATGTGGGACTAACTTTCATCCAATGATATGGTGCCACTTGTCAAGCTATGAATGGATGATGGTTGTGTAAGATTTGGGGTTTGTGCCAATAAATGCCAATATTTGAAATTCAAATTTGTCAAAATGACATGTAAGAGGGAAGGGGAAAATTGAATAAATGCCACTTGGCTCAAGGCAAAGGACATGTAAGAAGTCTTAAATGCCTTGTTGGATGTACATGTTGACTTAGAATTTTTGAATTCAAATTGAGAGAATATTCCAAAAGATGCCATGTGAGGAAAAATAGGGATTTAATAAATGAATTAAATATATTTTCATGTGCAACTTGCATTATCTAGAGGATGTGACATGAGATTAGATTAAATTAATCAAAGATTAATTAATTTAATAGGAGATTAGATGATGTGACTTATTTGACTTAGATTTATGGATTTATTTAAATCAGATAAGAGAGGAATATGATAAAGGGCTAATTAAATAAAGATTTTGATTTATTTAATTAAAGGGGATGGTGTTAGATTAAATCAAATTAGGTTTTAATTTATTTAATTTAATGGATAGACTTTAGAGATTTAATCAAATAAATTGATTATTTAATTAAATAGGGATAATTAGATTAGATGGATTGATTTAATTAACAAGGGAAAGTGACTTAATTAGATAAAATGATTTATTTAATTAAGAGATGAATATTGATGAATTTAATCAGATAGGGGAATTTGATTAAACGGTTAGACTGAGGGATGATTTAAGAAGAAATGATGTTAGTAAGTCAGGATCAGATGCACGATGTCAATCAGTATATTTTCGATGTCTACAACTAGTATGGAGAGACTGTTGGCATATGGCTTGCTTGATGGCATTTGGCTTTCAGTGTTGTCATTGATGGTAAACTAAGTCATCCTTTCGATCCACAGACCAAGATTTATCCATACTGGCAAGAAAGTAAAGATCAAAGTTTTATCGGCAGAAAGTATGAAGAACAAGGTATCCGGTCAGTATATCGATTTGTAAGCTTCACCGGATCATCATTTTGAGTTGTGGATCTCTGAGAGAGTTTGTTAAGCATCTATACTATCTTGCTGTTAAGTTTTGTGATGTTGCATTGATCAGTGGATGAGTTAGGAGATCCGATTGGATGCTTTGGTAGATTGTTTTTCTATTTATTTGCTCATTATGGCCGACCTAGTGAATGTCGCATGTCGCAGATGTATAAGGAGTAATTGATTAATTATTTCTTGTATTGGTTTTTTTTTTGGGTCGTAGCTATAGTTTTTCTGACTTGTGTGGGTGCGCATTAAATTTAATTTGTGATTTGAGCCGACCATTGAAGGATATTTCATGTTTTGTTAAAGTCGACTTAAAGTAATGAAATTTTTGTTAGCGGATATATATATGAAATCGGTAATTCATTTTGGGTGTGAGAAGGAAGTGGAAAAGTGTGTGAATGTGTGTGAAGAGCATAACAAATGTGTGTGTGAGTATTAGAAGGGTGATTGAATGATCTTTGCACAGTTTCAGTAAAGCAAAGCAGAGCAAAGCAAGGCAAAAATACATAATCAGTCAGAAGGGATGAAGATTGTCTATTGAACTTCATTGGAACTGAATCCAAGCATTTGGAGATGTTATCCTCTCAGTTCAAAATTTTGTTGTAATCACAAACATTTTGTAAGGAAGTGATCCTTCCTTATTTTGAGCAGTGAGCTCTAGGCAGTGTGCCTGAATGCCTGTGCATTCCCTTTTATTCATACTTTTAACAGAGTATAAATTGTGGATTAACCTCCACCATGGTTTTTCCCTTAATAGGGTTTCCACGTAAAAATATTGGTGTTATGGTGCTTTGATTATTTTATTCATGTGCTTGCATCTTTATTTTTTTTTGTGTTGCAAATGGTTTAAGGTCTAGATTTAAAATTTAATCTTGTTAAACACTGATTCACCCCCTTCTCAGTGTTCCCTAAGTCCAACAATTGGTATCAGAGCAAAGGTTCCTCTACAGAAGATTAACAGCTTGAGGTGGATCTTGGATTGCAATGGACACTGATGGTCTTCAACAGTAGCTTATGGTGGCACTTGATGATCTTGATCAGTCTAAAGCAGAAGTCATGGAATTAAAAGCAAATCTTTTGGATGCTAAGAAATTCATTCAATCATTGAAGGATAAAATCAATGAGTCAAGAGAAAAGAGGAAGGAACTTTGTGGTCAGCTGAAGTAGAAAGAAAATAAAAGCTTGGAAGATGTTCACCTAAATCAGACCCTAAAAGAAATAACTGAAGAATGTGAAAAGCTTGTTAGGGACAATGCTACTCTAAAGCTTGAAATGGAATTTGTTCCAATGAAGCTAACCAAGGAGATTGAAGAAAGGAAGAAGAATGAGGAGAATTTGGCCCAGTCTTTAAAATAAAAATATGAGGAATGCAACAAAGTAAATAGTGCATTCATTTAGATGGAGATTGAACTACAACAATCCAAAAATAATGAACAAGAGCTTGAAAGAAAGATACTTATTCTTAGAGATGAACTCACTACTACAAATGAGTACAAGGAGAAGTTTAGAACTAGTTCTGCTAAGCTTGATGAGCTCACTAAAGGATAGAAGGATGAAAATGATAAGCGAGGTCTTGGATATGAGAAGGAAGAAATATCCAGATCTGAACATAAGGATTCTAGACAAAGAAATCAAATGAACAAAGGTAGAAGGTATCTAGTAAGACAGCCCAATGCTCAGAAGTTTAATGGTTACTACTTTACTTGCAATAAATTCGATCATATGGCTTCTCAATGTAGAAGTAAAATAAATTCAAGTAGTCCATCATTTCCCGGTCAATGTTTTAGTTGTAAAAAGATTGGTCATAAGTCAATTGAATGCAGAAGTATGTTTGTCAATGTAAGGAATGTCAAATGCTACACCTGTGGAAAATTTGGGCATTTTTCTAATCAGTGCAGATCAAAGGGAAATCAATGGAATGAATGGTCTAGACAAAGAAATCTGGTGTGTTACAATTGCAACAGATTTGGTCACATTGCAAGATTATGCAGGAACATGAACATGGATAGAAGAGGTTCGGTATACAAGGGAAAAATCTCACAGAAAGATGAAAAAGGAAAAGGAAAAGTGACTGTGGAAGAGATAAGAGATCAAATGAAGACAACATGGGTAAGGAAGAGTGACTCTGATGAAGGGAATAAGTCTGTACTAGAATCTTCTTTCGATAATTCCTCCAAAAATTGATCTTAGGCCATTGGCCTAGGGGGAGTCTTTCAAGAAAAATACTTTGTCCCCTTGTCGATAGTTGGCACCAAAATGCAGAAAATTGTTAGTAGTTGTGATAAAAGTTTTCAAATGCATCAATGATTGCTTATGCAGAAACATGAGAAGTAGTAGGTCCGTAGACAAATTTTTCTTTTGCTATCTGAGAAAACGGAGTACCCAGAACTCCTAGGGAAAAATATTTAATGCAGTAAAAAGGTTAGGTGTGCAAAGTTATAAAAGGGTATTTGGAACCCTCATTTGTCACCTTGCACTGAAGAAGAACAGAAGGAGAGCCTCTGCAGTGAAATTTCAAAAGGAGTAAAGCAAATTCGGCGACAAACTCATCGGGTATCTTAGTTGCTTGTAGAATTTCAAATTTTGTGCTCAGTAGAAAAACGTGTTTCGTACAAAAAGAAAAATGAAGCAAATCAAAGGAATGGTGAATTTGGATGAGTATAGCAATGGAAATATTAGCGCTATGAGAAATTTGTTTCCAGCCGGTGAATTGAAGTGGCTTGAAGGTGTGAAACATAAAAATTTGGACATTTGGAATGAGTTTCCTTATTTTGTCAATGCGGAAGTGGTCAGGTTTATCCTGAACAGATTGAATGAGGACATGCTAACCTTGGATAAACCCTATATTATTTCAAAGGATTTAATTATAAATTTAACTGGTATATGCAATGTTGGGGATATTCCAAAAAAGAAGTCAATTCAAAAAAAGGAAGTTGAAAGCCTAATCGGAGTGACAGGAGATCAGAGGGCTCTAGTAATTTCAACGATCAAAGATCCAATAACAAGGTTATTGCACATGGGATTTCATACAAAATTTTCTTCAGAAATAGGGAAGGTGCAACATTGGCAGGCACAATTTACATTGCTCACAAAATGATAATGGAAGATGAAGACTTTGATCTGTGTGAATTGTTGAAGGATCAATTGATGGAAAATGTGTAATTGACAAAAGAAGTAGATTACCCCTTCAGGTTTGGTACTTTGATCATATGTATCATGATGTATTTTCTGAATTACTTGCCTCAGAATGATAATGTGGTATGGAAGGAAAGTGAACCAGCTTGTAAGCAATTTTTTTAATATTCTAATGCTTTGGGAAATTGTGAGCAATTATATGCAAATTTCTTTAAGGAATTGCTAGGGAAGTTTGGAGAATTTAACATTCCCCTTCTAGTAAAGATACTTTAAGTTGGATCATCTTCCGGTAAAATAGAAAGGAAGCAAAAAAGGACTCTAGAGTTTGCTAATGACACCCCTTTGACACATAAGTCTACAAAATTTGAAGGAAGAGGCAAAGGACAAATAATTGTGGATATACCAGATGAAGACTCTGATGAGTATACTCCTAGGGATGAACTGGAATCAGCTAAACCAGATGTAATAATAGTAGAAGAAAGCGATGAAGAATGTGCTTTATTCATATCAAAGATACTGCAGATTGTTCAAGAGGAAGATGGAATGCAGAAGATTATTGACATATGGTTAGATGAACCCTCATATGAGCAAGACCTAATTGAGAACACATTGATTTCTTACTTTGTGCATAATAACATTGGTTTGGAAAGTTTGATTAATGTGCTTCCAAAAGAAATGATTGAATGTATCAAGGAGGCTATGGCCTCTGAGCCTCAAGATAGGAAAGAGGAAAAAGTAATTATGCATCTGAAGGAGTATTTTAGGCTATCCCTTACCAAACTGAAAAAGGAAATGAATGAGTTGAGGCAATGCATTAATTCAGCTAATAAAATTTACAACTATTGTCTTCGGTGGCCTCATGTTGTTGGGAGGTATAAGGAAATGCTGGAGCAGATTGAAGCTGAGTTGATCAAAATTGGTCAAGATTACAGTATGCTTAAGGACCAGGATGGAGCAGTCAAGAAAAATATTAGGAATTGCAGTCTGAGCATGCAAAATTCCACTTTACTAGAAACACTCTTGTGGACACCTTTTGGAAAGTCAAGGATTTGATTGAATGTAGGTTGGAGTAGTTGATTGAGGTCTTGAGGAAAGGAGAAAAACTAGAAGAAGCAATTACAATCTCGAAATCCCTCATTCAAATTATTAACAAGACATCTGAGAATAATAGCATGATCTTAATCATTGGGATTTTTGTAGAAGCATGGAAGAAATTTCTTTCGGGTATGAAAGATAAGTACAAGTTAATTTTCTAACTTAAGTAGCAATTTTACTTCAAATTTTGAATTTTTGAAAGGGGCAGAGAGCTTAGTGAAGAATATATTTGTCATTGATGTCAAAGGGAGAGGAGAGCAGTGAAAAATTCTTTATCATTCTAAGGGGGAGTTTGAGTTTTGAAATTTTGAATTCTAACACTTAGTCATTTTTCACTAAGTGTTGCCATCAATGCCAAAGGGGGAGATTGTTGGCATATGGCTTGCTTGATTGCATGTGGCTTCCAATGTTGTCATTTATGGAAAGCTAAGTCATCCTTCTGGTCTGCAAACCAAGATTTATCCATACCGGCAAGATAATTAAAGATCAGAGTTTTACTGACAAAAAGTATGAAGAACAGGGTATCTGATCATTATATCAATCTATACGCCTCACTAGATCATCATTTTGAGTTGTGGATCTATGAGAGAGTTTTTTAAACATCTATACTATCTTGTTGTTAAGTTTTGTGATGTTGCATTGATCAGTGTATGAGTTAGGAGATTCGGTTGGATGCTTTGGCAGATTGTTTTTTTGTTTATTTGCTCATTGTGGCCGACCTAGTGAATGTCACATGTCAGGGATGTATAAGTAGTAATTGATTAATTATTTCTTGTGTTGGTTATTTTGTTTTGGGTCGTAGCTATAGTTTAGCTGACTTGTGTGGGTATGCATTAAATTTGATTTATGATTTGAGTTGACCATTGAAGGATATTTCATGTTTTGTTAAAGCCGACTTGAAGCAATGAAATTTTTGTTAGCGGATATATATATGAGATCAATAATTCATTTTGGGTGTGAGAAGGAAGTCGAAAAGTGTGTGAATGTGTGTGAAGAGAAGAACAGATGTGTGTGTGAGTATTAGAAGGGTGATTGAGCGATCTTTGCATAGTTTCAGTAAAGCAGAGCAAGGCAGAAATACAGAATTAGTTAGAAGGGCTGAAGATTGTCTATTGAACTTCATTGAAACTGAATCCAAGCATTTGGAGATGCTATCCTCTCAGTTCAACATTTTTTTGTAATCACAAACATTTTGTAAGGCAGTGATCCTTCCTTATTTTGAGCAGTGAGCTCTAGGAAGTGTACCTGAATGCATGTGCATTCCCTTTTATTCATACATTTAACAGAGTATAAATTGTGGATTAACCTCCACAATGGTTTTTCCCCTAACAGGGTTTCCATGTAAAAATATTGGTGTTATGGTGCTTTGATTATTTTGTTCATGTGCTTGCATCTTTATTTTTGTTTATGTGTTGCAAATGGTTTAAGGTTTGGATTTAAAGTTTAATCTTGATGAACACTGATTCACCCCCCTCTTAGTGTTCCCTAAGTCCAACAAAGACTTGTTGCTAACCTGCACAATAGTACTTAGATCATCACAAATTTTAGTGAATTTTTCCTCAAACGAAACCAATCTAGACTCACAAATCCCTACCCAAATTAACAATATCCTTCACCACCTTATCTAGCACAACATTCATTGTTTTAACCTTGTTGAACACTGTCATTTCCATTTTGCTAGTATTGGCCATTTCAACATTGAACTCAGCCAGTGAATTCAGCTTAATGTTAATTTTCTTAGCCAGTTTGAAAACATCATCCAAATCAAGCTTCCCCCAATTGAAATTCTCCTCCTTAAGACAAGCCAACGCCTTAGGCTAATCCTTAGACACCTTAGCTTTCCCTAACAACTCAACACCAGCGGGAGAACCATCCAAATCAACCATCAAGCAATCTTAGCCCTTTTCTTTTGAGAAATAGTGTATGTTAACAACTCCAGCTGACCTTTCTCACCTTCAGCATCGCCCTGCCCTTTATCCCTACCAATAGAAGCAACCACCCTAGAAATATTGAGAAGAGTAGTAATCCCCTCAACCCCTTTATCACCATCCCCATCCAGGCTTCTACCTTTCACTTTCTCTTTAGGACCCTTACTCCCTTTCTTCCCTTTAGTCGCTTTCTTATAAAAACCAAAAGGAGGCTCCTCAATTTCCATATCAGTGTGTGACCCCTCGACCAAGATTGAGGAGCCTTAGTCTTAGGTTTTTTCTTGGATACTTACCACACACTTCCATAGAGGTTGAAAGCTCCTGAGAAGACCCTACCTCATCATCCCTTGCCTCCTCATCAGTAAAAACCCACGTTTCATAACCAAACTAGGCACCCTTTAGCTTGCGACCTCTAGGAGCGTTAGGAACTTTTGAAATGAACTTGACTTTAACATGCTCCATTATCAGAAGCATAATCCCCTCATGCAAAAAGGGCTTATAGGGGTTCTTTTTATACTCCAAGATCCCATTTTCCAGTGAAAGCGACAAATAATAGGGAAAAGAAACCTATTTATTGTGCCTAAAATGGTTTAACAACATAAAATGGAAACCATAGATGGCAGAAAATTTTCCATCTAAGGTGAAGTACCTCATGATAACCATAGCAACATCCCTCCAAATAGGATTAATGGAGAGGCGATCATACCCATCGCATGTCAAAGACCCAAGCTTTTCCCTTTCATTTCCCTTGAAAAAGTTGTCCAGACCATACTTCAAAGCCGAATGATCTCTGTAGAATTTTCTCCCCTTAGAAGGTAAGCCTGTAACTTCAGCAATAAAAGCCTCTGCAATGTTAACCTCCACACCAAAAACACGCAGCACCATGTTATTCCAACTACTGAAAAAGTCATGGGAAACTTGAGAATCAATACTATGAAGCTTCAGAATATATGACACAATTCCCCCTTCTCTAGGATCTCCCACACCAGACCATTAGCTTTAACCTCATCGAAAGACATAGGTTCTTGTCTACAACAATCACCCCCCCATGATAGCCAAAGCACCACTCACCACAACTTCCACCCAGAACTGAGAAACTGGAAAATGGAGAAGAAAGATCCAGAAACAAGAGAGAAAACACCCATAATTTGTGCCAAACTGACAATGCAAGGACAACTAGATAACAAGTTTGTACCCTTCGACACTTTTTCAAATGAATAGCAATAATTGAATGGCCAAATTCAGGACATCCCACATCTAAATCAACTACTTGGAGGAAATAACTTCATCTACATCCCAAGGCAACCACCAGCATGACATAAGGTTTGATCATGATTAATGATTCTCCAAATCTCAATTGGGATGGTGTTAGGAGAATCCAACACTTATGAGAAGATACCACAAATTTTCAAAGTAATCAGCTAGGGAATTAGCCTCATGAAACACATGTGACACAAGGACCTCATTAAAGAAGTTTAGAAGGGATAAAGTATCCTAGATAATATGCAAAATAAACCAAGAGGAAGGATGCTTCTTATTTGGACAATTAACTATATTTAGAGAATCACCTTCCAACCAAATTTTCCTAACTCCTTTCTCTTTAGCAAGAAGAAGGCCATAATAGGCAGCTAAAGCTTACCATTGCATAAAATATTATATTATAATGTTGTAATTAAATAATTATTTAGTTGTGATGCACCTAGGAGGTGTGGTTAATCACACTAGGTAATTATTTTGAGACCACTTTATGTTGTATTGTAACATTGTGTTGTTATTTAATGTGTGAGAGACATAGAATAAAAAATTAATATTGGGGAATATTTAATAAAGTAAAAACGTAGTACCCGATATTAAATAAGGGATTAGTGGTTTTGTATTCACATGGTTTTGTGGTACATGGTTTTATCTTACCACTTGGTTGTATTTGTGTGAGCTTGAGTCTAGAAAAGCAAGCACATGTTTAGTGGTTAAGATTGGTTGGGTGAGTGGGTTGTCATTATTGAGTCTTTTTGAGGAGTGCATATGTGAAGGATTGCATGGGATTTGTGTATTCATGCTTGGACACATGAGGATGCATTCGAGATGCTTGATGCTTCAAAGGTATTCATCGTGACTCTTATATTTCTTTATTTTTGAATAATAGATGGAGTATGGATACTTTTGGAGGCTAAGTTTTTCCCTCTTGAGGGTTTTCCCATGGTATATCTTGTGTTATCTTGTGGCTTGTCTATTTTATTTATGCATTATGGTTACTTGCATGCATGTTTATCTCTCATGGGGTTGTGTAGGAAATGGATTAAGATTACAGGGATTCATGCAATATTTCCCAACAAATAATAAATATGAGTTACATCTCATTACCAAACAAGTTATGGCATTGGTGTTCACTCTACTAATGAATCAAGGTGAAGTCATCCTTGCAACCTCTACTATGTCCTATTGAAAAATAGAATCACACTTAAGATTGAATATTCTAAGTATTCCTATCAATGAAAAAATTAAACATTTGAATACATCTTCATATTACTAAGATCTTATTGGTATGTGTCTTGTGTGTGACCATAACCAATTTCAAGGACCACTAAATGTGCAATCTAATATTTCAACCCCCTCTATGGTATGTCTAATAGTATCATCATTTTTTTCTCTAAAATAGCGCAACTTTGTTGCACTCATAAAAAATATAACATAGAAACAAAAAGGCATACCATTTTAAGCATTAACTAGTTTCTTATATGTTATACAATTCATTACATCAATCAAAGATGTAGTACTAATCAGTCCATTCCACTATTCAACATACCTTAACTTCTATGTAGATTCCACATAAATTTACACTTCATACAACATGCCCTCTTTAGTTTAAAAATTTGTTAAATTATTACCAAAAATTGAGACTTCCTCAAGTTGAACCTATATCAAATTTATTTTGTGTAATGAAGAACCAAAAATTTCTAGACAATTAATCATTTCAATTGCACATGCATTGGTTTCTTACAAGTGTTAGTGGTAGTTTAAATTCAACTAAACTAGTTACATTCTTTGTTATAAACAAGTCATTTTTAATTCATTCAAAAAAAATATATGCAAATCAAACTCACTAATACTTGTAATAAATTTCTAACAAGTATTTTTTTAAATCATTAAAAAAAAATTGCAAATCAAACTTGCTAATACTTGTAATAAATTTCTAGGATTCTTTCAAATTTCAAACCTTCATAGTTAAACTATATTTTTCTTTGTATCAAATGTTAGAATTCATACATTGGCAACCAATAGTGGAATAGATTGTTGATGAAAAAATTGTAGGTTAAAATATACATTATGTATTTCAACCTGTACATGCACCAATTTCTTACAAGTGTTAATGGTAGTTTAAACGTGTAAATAAGGTTAGTTTAATTATTATTTTTAAAAAATCAAGTTGAAAAACTATGTAGTTCAACCTACATATATTTCATTGTTTAAAAACATGCAAATTGAAATACATATTTTGTAGATCAACCTAGACATGTTTAGTTGTTTAAAATACATAGATCAAGAAACACACACTATGCAGTTCAACCTAAATATATTTAGTTGTTTAAAACATGCAAATTGAAATACATATTTGGTAGTTCAACCTAGACATGCTTAGTTGTTTAAAGCATGTAGCATGAAACACACACTATGTAGTTCAATCATTCTAAATTTTAAAAATTCCTAATATAAACATGTTGCTTAAATAATAATTTAATTGCATTCCTTCCTATAAACAAGTTATTTTTAAAATCAATTCAAAAATTTAATATGAAAATTAATTTGCAAATTAAACTATCACTAACACTTCTAATAAATTTTCTCCTACTGGTGTTGAGTCGTCAGGCAAAAATAAGGTGTCTAAGGATCAACCTAAGGGGTTAGCTTGTCTTAAGGAGGAGCCTTTCAATTGGGAGAAGATTAACTTAGATGATGTTTCCAGACTGGCTAAGGATGGTATGGGAAGCCTCTTCAATCTATTCAAATGGCATCTTTTGGAGGTTAAGGAAATTAACATTAAGTTGAATTCATTGGTTGAGTTCAATGTTGAAATGGCCAGTACTGGAAAAATAGAAATGGCAGTGTTCAACAAGGTTAAAATAATGAATGTTGTGCTAGATAAGGTTGTGAAGGATGTTGCTAATTTGGGTAAGGATCATGATTCTAGACTAACTTCCCTTGAGGAAGCAGTCACTAAAATCTATGAAGATCTGAGTACTATTGTGCAGGTTAGCAACAAGTCTCTCCATACCAGTGCACAGGGGTTGACTATTTGAATGAGAAAGCTCATAATTGGTTTGGTAAACCAATTGTAGCTAGGGGGAATGTGCATGGGGTTAAAGAAGATGATCAAAAAGTTTTGATGGAGAAGATCTTGGATGTAGGCCATAGTATCAGAACTAGAAGTAAGACCAAGAAGGGTGATGTCATTCCTACTCGAGAGTTGGAAGATGTGATGGAGATGCATGAGAATGTCATCTCCAGTAATTTAGAAGCGTCTAGGATTTTAAAGAATTTACAATAGTTTATGTTTTTGGGCTGCTTTTTTGTTGATTGCTTACTGAAGTTTTGTTGTCGGTTTTTCTTTGTTGATTCTTTGACAACTTTTTTTGGTTAGTGCCTGCCTTCTTTTCTTATGTCTTTCTTTTGCAGCCTATTCTCGTTGTACAAGGTTTTGGGATCCCTTCAAAACTTATTTTTCCATTAATCAAAAACACTTGTAATAACTTTTTATATATCATTCAAATTTTAGACCTTCCTAGTTGATTTGCATTTTTCTCTATCTCAAATGTTAGGATTCGTACATTGGCAAAACTAATATTGTATTATTCTCAATACAAAATTATATGTGTAAGGCATCATATCCTCATTTTAACATGTATTGGGCATAGTATACTATGTCATGATGAAGCACTAACTACGTTAATGGGACCCACAACAATCACATTTTATTGAATGTTGATGAAGAAAATAATAAGTTGAAATACGTAGTGTGTATTTCAATCTATAGTGCACCAATTACTTACAAGTGTTAGTGACAATTTAAATTATAAATTAATTTCATGTACTTACTTTCTATATGTATTGACATGTCTCCCTAGAAAATATTTGACCTATACAAGTTATGAATCATTGACAAGGTGTCACAATCATGAGACCATCAAATAATCTTCAAGATCAACATATGAGATAATTGGCAATGTGGTCATTTTCTCAAAATTTAAGAAAATGGTCTGGAACTTATTTTCTTGTTAGTGGAATCTTTAAAATGATCTCAAGCATGCAAGATCCAATTATTTTTCAAGAGATATTCCTACATCACTAGGATATAAAGAGTTTCAAAGAAGGAACTACAAATTGAATATTGTCGTGTAATGCCTAATAATGTAGATATTAGTTCCAACTTCCCACAAATAACTAGTTTAGATACAATGTCACATGAAATTGACTTGCACAATTGTTAGTGCACACCTCAAAACAATCACATGTGAAGTTAATCAAAACTACAAGGATAGGGTGTTAGGGGTATAGTTTCATTTCTTTATGGATGAATCTCCCCCAACTTCTCACCTTTCACACTTGTTGGCCCCTTTGCGATATTCAATTATTACACCTTATTGGATGATTGTTTCATGTGGGTTAGTACTCTCTTTGAAAGTTAACTAAGTTGAAGTTCAAGAAAGAAAGAAATGAGAAACAAAAATGAATTTATATTCCATTTGGTGAAGAATGCACCTTATTTCTTACAAGTGTTAAATTGGAAATTAATTGCATTCTCTACCATGAGCAACTCATAAAATAATTCAATATGCAATTAATTTATAAATTAAATAGTCTCTAATACTTGTAATTAATTAAATAAAAACTAGAATATTTTGTATTTGATCAAGCCCCTTGAGGTCTTGCAAAGGCTCTTTCAAGATCGTCATCACCTTAACTTTTTGAATTGAAATTATTCCTTTATACTAACAACTCACAAGAACACACCATTTATTACAAGTGTTAGTGATAGTTTAAATTGTAAATTAATTGCATTTCCTACTATAAACAATTTATTTTTTAAAATACAAAAAATTAATATGATGCTATGGTGTCTAAAACATGCCAATTGGTATGGATGATGCATAACCATGATCAAGTAAAGATTATAGTTAATTTGTAAATTAAACAGTCACTAGCACTTGTAATAAATAGTTGGTAATATTTACAATAATATATGTTAATTTACTATTTGTAAACTTTGAAGAAGTAGAGGTTAATTTATATTATGGAATTTATTTTTTATTAATAGGTGCTTACTTTCCTATTTTGACCTTGTCAATTTCTATCAACATAATGACATTTATGGTTTTCTCTATCTTGAATTCAAGGATGATTCATAAATTGATAAAACAAATATTGAGTTAATGAATGTTGAAGAAGAAAATTATAAGTTGAATGTTTGAAAATTCAATATGCAAATTAAATTGTCACTAACACTTGTAATACATTTTTAAGATGTCTATCAAATTTTAAACCTTCTTAGTTAATTCATATTTTCTTTAATTTTTCATTTTTCATAATTAATTTAAAAATTACATTGTCACGAACACTTCTACTAAACTTTCTTCACAATGAGATTGTGCAAGAATTCATGTAAATAAAGACAAAAGCTAATAGAAGACAACACATAAAGCATCTTACAAATCATGAACTAAACATGTACAAGTTGAAATACACATTATTTTTTCATTTCACAATGTTCATATTGCCAATGTACAAATCCCAATATTTCACACAAGTTATGAATCAAACAAAGAAGGTAAAAAAATTGAAAGATGTCTTATAATTGATAAATTAAACATGTACAAGTTGAATTACATAGTGTGTTTTTAACTTGCAAATTTTCACCAACATTCAATTACACAACATTTATTTTGCAAATATGTCAACATTTGAAACAACAAACTATGAATCAACTAATAAGACCAAAATTTTGAAAAATATCTTACAAGTCTTGACTATATGTGGGATGAAATACACCTTGTATTTTTCAAACTACAATTTTGATACAAATCAAATCATAACACAATAAACCAAGAATAATAATTTCTATACAATCCTACAAAATTAAAATTTAGACACTTTAATTGGTGCTACACCGACAAAAGATATTAAACTTTGATATTCCTATCTAACATGTTTAAGTTACAAATTATATCAAATTGTTACCTATCTCATTTAAAATTCAAACTACTTACTGTATAACTCTATAATGATGCATGGTATGAGTAGAGATGGCAAACAAGAATGGTAGCTATACAATAAATTAAGACAACCCATGCACACAAATCTCATAAGAACACAGTAATAAATATAAATAAAATTAGCAAAAAAAATGACTAAAAAATAAAATGAGACATCCTCAAATTTCCAAGCAAGTGCTTAACTTGATGGGTTATACAACTCCAGTTGGTTTGACCCACAAGGGCATCCAAAAGAGTAGATTTCTAGACCTAGAAGGCCTCATAAGAGCCTTTGAAGAGTTATCCAATAAATTTATACAAAGAGCAAAAAATTATAATGATGCACAATACAAATAGAGATAATAGGCATGAATGATAGTTATACAATGAAATAACACAACCCAATCACATAAATATCATATGAACACAATAGTAAATATAAATGAAACTTGCTAGAATTTTGATTTGAAAACAAAATGAGATCTTTGCACATCCATTGTTTTGTAGAAGCCATGGTTTTATTCGACACTTTTTGCTTGTTTAAACTATAAACTCCTGCTTTCACAATATTAAATGAAACTACTTTAACATATGTTCATTTGATAGTTTATCAAAATTTCCATAAACTTAAAACATAACTAGGGTGACAAGCAATTGGATAGCAACTACATAGTCTTGTGCCCTATTTCATTCTGCATGCCTCATTCAAGTATGATTTAGGGCATTGATAATTCTTTTTGAAATGAATTAACCTCTACTTCTTCAAAGTTTAAGCAAAATTCCTTGACAATACAAATTAATATATTGGAACCTAGAGAGAACCTATTGAAAGGAGGTATGTCTTCACTCAAAATGAAATCTAGCCTAAAAATTGAAAATTGTGCTTTACAAGCATATGGAAACACATGAGCATCATTCCTGCAAAAACCAACCAAAAAAATGACACACAAGTGTAGTTTTCATATCGAAACCTACCAAAAAATCAACTTCGATTGTTCGCAACTATTTTCAGTGGTCTTCAATTTATTTTTGAATTTAAGAAATAAAATAAATGACAATAACACGTATTTGAAAGCTCTAACTCCATATGCTATAGGCGTGACTATCATCATGAAAACAACAAGAGAAATGTGAATCACATCACCATAACTAGCAGTTCATCATGATGGAAAATGACCAAGGTTAAAACAAAAAAACTAGTTGTAGTGGGTCCCATCAATGTAACCCATAACTAACAGTTCATCATGATAGAAAAAGACCAAGGTTAACACAGGAAAAGTAGTTGTAATGGGTCCCATCAATGTAACCCATAACAAACAGTTCATCATGATGGAAAATGACCAAGGTTAAAACAGAAAAACTAGTTGAAGTGGGTCCCATCAATGTAATCCAACTAGCAATTTATCATGCTAGAAAATGACAAGGTTAAAAAGAAAAGCTAGTTGTAGTGGGTCCCATCAATGTAACTAGTGGTTCATCATGATGTGATATGTTATGTCTAGTGTATATTTAAATCATGATATGATGGTTTACACGTGCAATTTTCTATAAAGAATAGCTGTTGCCAGAAATTAAGTAGTTAAAATTGAGTTTTTGAGAATCATGCCATACCATGTTGCTGGGTTTGGCAAAGTTCAGTCTCACAGATAATATAAGATCTCGTACTGTGAAGTAAAATACACCAATTCTTATTGTAATTTTTCCCCCCTCCAACATCCTATAGATAAGAAAAGACCATTCAATCTGTTTATATCTTGTTAAACTCTTATTGATTGGTCAATGAATGTCATCCAGTTCAAAGTTGCAAGGGCACCATTACAGCCCTTTGGAGTGCCATGAGAAACACATTAAGAAAACACTTTTTATATATTAAATTATGATTATGATGGTATTATAACAGCCATTTGGAGTGCCATGATAAACACTTTTAACATAACACTTTTTATACACTACATTATGATGACCCATGATTGCTACATTACATTGTTAATTTAATGAAAAATTAGAACAAAATGAGAGATCCAAGTTTATTAGAGGCATTATGATGTACTCTCAATGCAAGAGGGAAGCAGCCAGTTGAAGAGATTAACCAGGTTGATACAGCATAATAATCTTCAGGAAAATTGCCTCACCTCCCTTTAACAGTGGCAATGGCTAGGAGTTTAAAATTTTGGGTGATAGAAGCAAGGCCATTAAGAATAAGGCTAATACTTCTGCAGTTGGAAAATGACTTGAAGAAGCAGAGGCGCTAGTATCTCCTGCACACCTCAATTGACATTAGAACATATTATAAATACAAACAAATTAAATAATGCTACTAATGATTATAGGGTTCGTTCCAATCTCTATGACAGGTATGATACCATTACAAGGAGAAGCATTATGTCAATCTTAACATATTTACTAATACTTGAAGTATATTTTGAAACAAAATAAGTTTATAGAGGATCAAATGCTTCCCCTTTTCTTTTACCTTGTGATGGAGTGCTGCCATTGGTAGGAGTCTCTTTGTTGCCATTTTCTGTTCAGAAACAGGTTTGTTATCATTGCAGGAAGAAGTATTATGACAATGTGTGATATATCTGATAAAAATAAGGCATATAATACAAACAATGCTTCCTCATCAAGAGAAGAATTGGTATCATCTCTAGGTCAAATGGATTTGAAAATAGGGAAATGAAGAGATAGATTTGCCTTGGAAAAACATACTCATTCCAAAATTAGCCTAAAATCACATTTTAGTGATCTGATATCAACCTAATAATCACTTACAGACCACAAAATCACTTTCTAAATTATAGTCAATACAGGCTAAATTCTTGTCATCTAGTGATGGAAATAAGGAGATGGAAAAATTTAACTCAAGCAGAATTGCTTTGCAAGGAATTAGATATCATGTTGTCCTATGTACAACCAAATAAGGGAAGAAGCTCTCAATAGAACTCTAAGAATACACAGCCTTGAGACACACGGCAGCAAAGATGCAAAAAACTCTTCAATATCTTTTTTCCAAATCCCAGCTTCATTGACATGAATAACATATTCAGCAAAGATGCAGAAAACTCTTCAATAACAAATGAATACACAGCCTTGAGGCACATGGCAGCAAAGATGCAGAAAACTCTTCAATATCTTTTTTCCCAAATCCTAGCTTCATTGACATGGGCTGATCTTTTCAGAAATGTAGTTAGTCAATTCAGGACAAACTCCCATTATATAATAGTTGAAACAGAGAGATGAAAATATATAAACCATTTGATTTACAGGCAAAAAGAGATAGAGAATCAAGGGCATGAGATGTTGGGTTCTTAATGTATGCAAGCAATTAAAGCAAACGCACTCACTGACGCATGAAGACTTGAATAACATATTCAGCTTGTTGGGTTTTCTATACAGTTATGTTAAAGATGTTTTAAAGCATAAAAGAATGAAAACAACAAACAAAAAACAAAAATTATGTAGTCTTATTATATCCTGTAAATCCTACAGGGCATCTTCTTTCATTCACAAATCACATTTAAACTGTAGAAGAAATTTGAAAATAAATAAACTATAAACAAAAGAAAACCAAGTTGTGTACCTTTTGTAGTACAAATGCTTGTTGTCAGGTTACTGCCACACCTTGCAGGCAAATCCAGTGCCTGAGAAACATTGCTGACCCCTAAGGAGGCTATGGCATTAGAATTCAACAAATTACAGAGACATTGTGTTTGCTTCTCAAGAGCACTCAGCAAAGGAGCACAGCAAGAAGAAGGGGGCTTGGCTACAGTGGCATTGGTCACATATGGAGTACATGGTATTAGTGAGTTCACACATGAAGAAGTACTATTGGTTTCTCCCTCCCCATACCCATTTCCCAACATTAGCAACATCACCATTATGCCAAAAAGCACTGTGAATGGAAAACTTGTGCTCATTTCTGCACAGAGAAAAAACTAGAAAGCTCTCACACCAATGCTATAAGCCTATGGTAGGAGACTTAAATAACCAAAAAGTGAATGTTCCTACCAAAAAGTGATTGTTCCTGTTGCCTCAACAGTTGCAGAGTTTGATTGTCAATGGGATTGGTGATGGGTCAGCATCCATAATTATGGAAGTTCGGATATAGAATAGTGGGGAAATATTGATCAGAGTATTTAGGTCAACTACTTTCTGGCAGAGTTTCCTTGTTGAAGAGGGTGCCCCCATTAATTAATCCATGTGGAAACAGTTGGCTTAATTTCTAACAAGATCCTTCCCAAACTTAGAAAGTAATGAGCTTTTATATATACACCAACCAGCTTCAAGATAATCATCACATAAAACCTGAAATTGTTGTCTATATCTCAGATAATTGGTTGTGTTTGAATAAACTTTGGTATTTCAGTTCGCGGTGAAATTATTGTTCTTAGATGTGTGAGGACACTAGGCTATATGGTGAGCATTTAATGGGAATGTAAACTAGATTTTATTTTATTAATTTCTCATTATGACAATATTCAAATTCAATTATATTCTATATTAATTGTGATGACATTTTTATTCAATGTGTAATTTTTTAATGATATAAATTGGTAAATAATAAAGTCATTATTATGATAATTATATTTTATGGATAACTTTTAATATCATGGTATAAATTGGTGAATAAGTAAATCAAGCAATGATTATTATTTTAAAATAAATAATCACTTCATTTATGATACAAAGTGGATAAGAATCATTTAATATATGTGTTAAAAGAATTTTTTTTTAACACTTTAATTAAATTTTAGGTTAATTAAATAAAATTATTAATTAAGAATAAAAAAGATTTTAACAGTAAAAATAAATATTTAACCGTATGTTAATACATGCAATTTATTTTAGAAATTGTAAAAAAAAGGTTAATATGAAAATTTGATCGTGTATATATATATATATATACTTTTATTTTAATTTTTTTTAATAGAAACTTTTTTTTTTAAAATGCAAACTTTTATTGTTAAAAAACAAATCTCAATTTTTTAGATTTTTTTAAAGATTCTAAATTTTTTTTTTCAGTTTCTTTTATTCTAAATATTTTTGAGTTTCCAAAACATTTTTTTGTTTTACTAGTGCAAAATATGATTTGAAGAGTAAGATGATTTTTATTTTATTTCTTTTGTTTTTTTTTTTAAATAATGATTTACAAATCTTATATTAAAAAATTGTAATAGTTTACCACAGTAAAATTAAACATTGTAGATTTTTTTTTCACCAAACATATTGGATCGCATTTAATAATATTCCATGAATATTTTTCCTTTTTTTTTATGCAACCACTACAACCCCTAACCCCCTATTCTTTATATGGTTGTTAGTTTATATTAATTTTTTTTTTTATGGTTCATTTTTTATAAATTTAGATGAATTTGAACAAAATATCTAAATCTTTCTTATTTTCCAAGAGATGGTCACCTAGGTATTGACAGTGCTTCTATGGCAGAGAGGATGCATGTGCCTTATGCTGAAAATGTTCTCGTGCCTCACCTATCAGTGCCTTATTATATAAAATTTGACTTGCAATAAAAAATATAATTGTCATGTGAAAGGCAATAATGAAGACTAAACCGTAGAAGAAAAAAAATCATGATGGGCAAGGTGGATCGTCAAATTTAAGCCCTAGTTGGAAATGATAAATTAAATAATTGTATTTGTTATTTTTGAAAAGTAAATATAAAGATGGATGATGTTACTTAGTTTTTTTATCAAATGGTGAATGATTTGTGTGAATATTTTGGAATTCCTAATGTCTCAAAATAAAAAAAAATAAAAATGTAATAGTTTGATAGTTACTTTGAGATAAGAATATTTTGTTTTCTCTATATTGCAAAAGTTTATTTTACACTTCACCTATTTCATCTCTATATCTTAAGTCTTTTTCAAATCTAATGTATAGCTCCTAAAGATGAGTTGATGAGAGGATATTCCTCAATGTACTCAAATGATTAGAATGAATGCACTAGAGAAGAGGAAGAATGTGAAAAATATTATCTACTAAGGGGGAGAAATAGAAAGAAAAATCTTGAGAAGTGTATTCAAAGCTAGTATGTTGTCTTTAATAGTTTTTCACATCATGTGTTTCCATCAATGACAAAGGGGGAGATTGTTGTAAAAATGAAAAGAATAAAGGTGTTGTCATTGATGTCAACTGGTCAATTGGTTATCAACTGGTTGTTGTTGTCATTAATGTCATGGTTGCAGGTTATGGGTTGTATATGTCAAGGATATTGAAAAAAATTTATTGAAGAAAGGTTGCAGGTGTTTAGTGGTTGTTTGGGTTTTGCTCTGGGATTTGCTCCTATGTTTGTGTGGTTCAGATATGTTGATCATGTTTTTTGTAAGTTGTTATATCCATATTTTTGGTTGTTGATTCATTGTAGAGTGCACGTTATGTTCACCAGTTGTGAACTATGGTTTTTTGTGTTTCTAGTTAAGGTCTGAGAGAAATGTTGTTGGTCTAGATTTCTCTTTGGTAAAGTCCTATGACTTGCGGTTCTAGAGTTGAGTTTTTATGATTGTATTGAAGATAATTTCAATATCTAGAAGGATCGTGCTTAATTGTTCTATGTGTTTTACATTGGTTTGGCAGACCTTGTGTTGAACACTATCTTTAGAGTTGATGAAGTGTGTTGGACCTATTTGGGTCCTCATCAAGTGTGTGTTTGGGTCACCCTCATTCTAATTCCACCCTAGGATGTTTTGGCATTGACCTAATTTGAATTTAATGATGGATGGTTGACTTTGGATATGTTTCAAAGTTGAAGATGGTATAAATATAGGATGAGTTTGTGGTGAAAGTGGAGACAAGAGATAAGTGCAAAGAAATAGAACAGATAAATGTGAGATTGATGTGAATCAGTGAGTGTGTGTGATGTGAGTATGGTAGATTAGTGTGAAGCCTAAATATTGAGTTTATGGATGTAATGAGTTGAAGGTGTACTCTATCATTCATGCATGTCTGCAAGTGGTTGAGAAAATTGTGGTGGATTTCTTTGTTGCATTGAGATTGTCTTCTCTCTGTAACATATCTATTCTATCTTCTTTGTATCTCTATGGTAGTGAACCCTCCAGGTTGTTAGCCCTGTTGGATAGTGAGTCATGATTTAGACAGTGAGTCTTTGTTTTGGAAATGAGCCTTGTTTCTTAGGTCGTGAGCCTTTGTAACTGGTTTTGATATTCTCTATAGTGTGAGTTAATCCTCACCATGGTTTTTCCCTCATTGGGTTTTCCACGTAAATCTGGTGTTGTTGTGTTTGTGTGATGTTTTTCAATTTTTGCACTTGCACTTAATGTTTAATCATTTTAAGCAATGTTAAGGATTTGTTCTAGTGAATTATTTAAAGGTTTAAATTTATTACAACTAATTCACCCCCTCTCAGTTGTCTTGTTCAACATATTTCACACTTTATAATTAGTGTGAATATAAATTCTACTAGCAAAAAATAATAAATGGAATTGATTTCAATATTTTGAAAGTTGAAAGAACAATTTTGAAGTAGAATCAAGTGAAACTAACCACATCAATATGAAGCACTCAAAAAATATGCATTTTTTTTATGAATAGGTAGTTATCTATCTATTAATTATAAAGATAATAATACATATTCACACAAAAAAAAAGATGAGTGGTAAGAAGGCACACCTCGAGAGTCACATGGGCCAAGCCCAAAAAAGTAGAGTCACTTGGGCCTAGCCCAAAAAACCATAAGCATTACAAACATTAAAATAAAAAAGGCTATTAAGCGGCCAGAGCAATGCCACCAAAGCCAAGAGGGTCCCTATCATCCATATTCTTGCCCCATACATCAGCGGGGTCTAGAGTGACGTCAGGAGAGCCCCAGCCATCATCATCTTCTTTCTTGTTTTCTTTTTCTTTATCCTCGCATCTGGGGAAGATTGCCAAAGCCAATTGTAGGAAAAAATTTGTAGTGTATGGCCAACTAGAGCCACTACTAGGAGCAGGATCAGAGGGCCACCCAGAGGTGCCACCGCCACTCCCCGCCACCCCTGTAGAGGGCCACCCCAAGTCAACCTTTGAAGGAGGAGAATGTGACCGTCGAGGAGGTTGGGAGCCGCGATGGGGAGGAACCAGAGAGTAGGGATGAGAAAAACCATCCATCGACGGCCCCGTGAAGGAAACCAACCGCAGGAGGAGGTGGGAGAAGAGGGAACCCAAGCCACAGTGCACAAGGCATTGCCCCAATGGTCCAAAAGCACCTGGAGGTGAGATACCTCAAGTGCAACCTTGTTTGCTTGAACTTGAATCTGCAAAAGCACATCATAACAAATAATAGCTTTAGAATACAAAGATACACTTTTATCAATCTGGTTGTGAGCAAAAATGCAGGCATTTCTATCTTTCCAAATGTTGAAGAGGATTTCCACCCTGAAAGTGTGCCAAAGTTGGGTATACTTAGTAGGAAGTTGGGGCGAATCACCCAACAAAATCATATGCCAAGAGAACGGCTTTGACCGAAACGACCGAAAAAATTTATGAATCCAATTCCAAAACTATTGAGCTTTAGTACAGAACTAGAAAAGATGCTTAAAAGACTCAGCTTGCCCATAGAACGGGCAACGAGGGTCCTAGACCCCCAAGTGAACAAGCTGAGACCCCACTAGTAGGCCTTGGAAAAGAATACATCAAGCAAAGTGGGAAAGTTTTGGATCAACACTTGCAAACCAAGTGGCAGAGAATCATTTTTGCCAAATAGACACTAAAGACTGAAGAGGCCACCATTAGTTTAGACTATCAACCATAGGAAAGTGCAGCAAAAGCCACAAATATCCAAGCCTAGGCTTGTAATTTTTGAAAGGGGTGCCTAGGTACCACTTCCAGTCCTTCCACCAGGGGTTGGTGCCACAAATACCCACCTTATGAAGCATATTTGTTGGAATAGCATTCACTAGACCATCATAAGTATCACAGTCCTAGTTTTGATGTTTGTAATGAGCACAAAAATCTTCCCACGACATAACACGCATCGTAGGTCTATGAAACATGTGTTGCAAGGTTTGGATACCTTTCTTGTGAAATCTTAAAGCCTTCAGCCAAGGTGATTTGTCTAGCGGCTAACCATACTCACAAAGAGGGGTGACCACCACACATTTTGTTGATTGAGTGAAAGCCCATCATAGAAACTAGAGCTATCCCAATGGAGCCAAGACTTAACAACTTCCCAAGCTCTCCAAATTCTTTTCACCACAAAAGTTCCCATAATCTAGACTGGTTCCTTCATAACCAAAAGGGTTTGAAAGCCAATCCCCTTCCAAGTCGGTCTGTGAATAGGAAATTCAGACTAAATGCAATGCCTAAGGAGAATTTTCCAAGCTTCATCACCATTAAGAGCTTTGATTATCCATTTCACACAAAGGGAAATCCTTTTTCATTGAGTGGAGAGCAGGCCAAGCCCTCCAGAGTCTCTAGGCAGGTAGCAAAACTCCCAGGCTACACGGTGAAACCCTCGATGAGTCTCAAAAGAGGCCCAAAGAAAGTCGCGTAAAATATTTTCAAGCTTAGTGTAAGTGGCCTTCAAAGGAGCCCAACAAAAAAAAAATGCATTTTCAAATATAATTGCACCTAAAAAGGTGCTCATATGTGCTTGAATGAGCCTTTGAAGTTCCCAAAATGAGAATTGTATAGTTTCACCTTGAGAATCTATAAATTCTAAAACATCCATACATCAAAATTAGAAAATACCTACATCACCATGAAGAGTATAGAAAAATAGTCAAAATATTAAAAAAATATTGTTAAAAAGAAGATCTTGTGCTCAAGACATGAACCTTTGAAATTAGACTCCAAAAATTGAATTTCCAACAAAGAGGAGGTGGAGAGGACACAATAAAAATTCTAATGTCAAAATTATGTCATGTGATGTCAATAGATATAATATGCTCATGTCATCAAAATATGCTCAAGTTCCCTAAAATATGCCAATTTAACCATCAATTTTAAAAAACCATTGAAGAGAATAAAATCACCTTTTTTAAAATGAAATCACCTTTTGAGGGTAAGAAATAATTTTTTGGTTGAAATAGATATTGTATCCAATGTAGTGATGGATAGAGGTGGCACCAATTGAGGCAACTACCCATGGTGGTGAGAAAAAAGGAGGGGCCATGAGGCCCATGAGGACTGGAGCTACCTACAATGGTGGAGGGGTTAAATTCCACCTCTATTACAACACCATAGGTGGTATATATATATACCATATGGTATAGCATGTGTAGGGGGCATATTCCTCCAAGAAAAAAAATTGCCTCAAAGATTCCTTGTACCAAAATGGACAAATTTCATATGGAAATAGGGCTTTTGGGCCTTCAAAACATAATTCTAGGGTATGTTTGGCTTTAAAATGTCTAATAAACAAGAATAATTCTTGATATCATGTTCAAAATCCTCAATTTTAAACTAGCTTTCGATACTCCACTTTTGGTGAAATTAAAGCCAATATTGACTTTCTCGAGCCTTCCAAATGCTATAGAATAGCTGAAAATATTTCCATGATTATCAAAAAATAGCTAAAACTATTTCCATGATTATCAAAAAGCTACAAAAACCTAGATTTAATAAAATACAAGTTTGAAACCCTTAGAACCTTAAAAAAATATTCATCAAAATTTTATGATTCTCTAGATCATCTTAAGATGCAAGATAAGTGCATATTCAATTTTTAGGAAGTCTACATGAAAAGTGATTATCCCCCACGCCCCAAATATCTCAAATAAGGAAACTTAAAGTTCTCTCACCCTACAATAAATGCTTTGATTCTATGTTAGAATGTACAAAACATATGATAATCCAAGATCTAGAGTAGGAAACAAAAACTATAAAACTATAAATATAAATGATCAAAGATCAAAATAGAATTACAAATTTAGAATTCAATGAGAGAAATTCAAATTCTCCAAATTAAAAAATATCATTAATAGATCTCAAAATCATGAAACTACATAAATACATGATTTTTTTAAATATAATCTAAGAGAGTGAGTATATATAGACTATGTGAGAGGAGGTGGAAAATACAACCAATAGGGAGAATACAATAAAATTACCCAAAAATAGGAAGGTTTAAGTCCCAAGAAAGATTCTAATGTCTCACTCCAATCATACTAATTTTGAAGTTGATTCCTCAACCCTTCAACTCCCAAGGAATAACTACAATCAAACACCAGTCATAGAAAGAGAGAAAAGAAAAGCTTTGGAGGCTAAGAGCTATTAATCCAAAGCATGAATCATCATTAATGTGAAAAAATCACAATTAAGTGAATAAAATAAGAATCCTTATAAAAAGAAAAAGAAAAAATTAAAAAGCAATCATAGAGAAACCCTAGGTGGGCATAAAATAATATCATGACATGTGTCCTCATCCTATGACTTAAGACACAAAATATCATGGCATAAGTAAGCTTAAGTACTAGAGTGAAAAGAGACTTAAGTAATCAAGCAATTAACTAGGTAAATACCCTTTTACTTTAACAACTACACTTTATTAACTTAAGAAAACTTAAATAAAATTGTAGGAAAAACCTATACAAGGAAAATAAAAATCTATACTAACACAAAGAGCTATGTACATAAGGAAACATTAGTATATTTGAAACACAATAAATTAAAATTAATAACATTGAAACTATAGAATTTTAGATCAAAACTGAGTATTACATAGTTTAAATGTTCCATTGAAGAGAAAGGGACCAAAGTTAGGTAAAAAATAATAATACTAGCCTCACATCTAGGTTTTCCTCTTATACAAAACCAGGCCCATATTATTGGTCAACTAAGACATATGTCTAATTCTACACAAACTAGATGTTGTTATATTATGATCTCAGGGGTATTAAAAGCATCAAACGATTATAGTTGGGAGTGTTACATGAAAGATAGGATTTTCTCTAGTGAGAATAAGTGTCACGGTTGTATTAGCCTCAAGTTTCTCTAGCATCCCTAGTCATTGTGAGGTTTACTTGATTTTAGAGTGATTAGCTTATTGGGGGTTAGAATCTATATCAAAAGATTATATTAAATCTAGGTATAAAATATTTTAGATAAACCAAGGCTTCACAAGAAAAAAATGGTATAAATTCTATTTGAGAACTTCAAAGTAAATTGGATGTATGTGAAATTAAATTAAAAATTAGATTAAAAGGTTTTGGGTCCAATGATAGCAAGGTTTCAATATTATGATTTGAGGGTACCATGTGGTACCATCTTAAATCTCAAGAGGGGACATATGGAAGGATCCCTCCATCTCTTAAGGAAATAGGTAGCAACATCCAAGAAACTTTGGAGGATCAAATAAATGGTAAAGAAAATAAAATAGGAGTGGAAAAGATTAAACCAAATTTAAATATATGAAAGGTTCTAAGGGTTTTGAATGAAAATGGGAGAATGACAAGCTAATTTTTTCTCTAAAATGAATCTTGGATCAAAATTCTATTAAAATAGGTTAAATCACTTTTAGTTATTTCTACAAGCACAACCCTAGACAAAAAAAACTAAATGTAAGAAATAAATTCAAATGAGTTTCCATCTAATTTTAGGTTTAGGAAAGCTCAAAGGAAAGACCTAGCCATCAAAACCCTGATAAAATATATAAAACTAAGATAAATTGAATTTAGGTTAGAAAAAGGGGTGGTGTGCCTAGCTTGATTGAATAAAGCATCTTATTGTAAGCAAGAGGTCACGAGGTCTAGTCCCCCATGGGAGTGTGTCGTGCCAGCGTCACCGATCACATGAAAAATGTTTACCAGGCGCACTACAGTTTATAAGGGGCAGCTACTCAATTTCGATTCTTGCAATCTAAAAATAAAATAAAATAATTAGATTAGAAAAAATAAGCAAAGAATTTATTAAGGTAAACAGATACAAGAATACTATAAACTAATTTTGAGTCAAAGGAAATCTTAGAGAGAAAAAGATTAAAAAATATGTAGGATAAAATATCTAAAGGAATATATACCTAGTAACACATGGAATTTTAGACCTATTATCAACTAGGATAGCACCCTAGCTAAGTTTAGACTCAGCTAATCATGTTGAAACATGGAAACATCTTCGAGCCTATGGGTTGCTCATAGTAAAGATGAATCTCCAGATAAAGGGTCAGTTCCTTGTGATACCTCTTGCAAACTACCTTCTTTGAAAGGAAAAGGGATAGAGAGAAACTTGGAATTGAAACCTATCCTAGGAGGTGATGCACCAAACATTCTAGATCTACTTGCTGGTCAAATTCATAATCTATTCCAATAAATAGGCCTTTAGTCTTTACACAACTTGATTAAGCATGTACCACATAAGTATTTCATATGTAAGAACTGAAATCAAAGTTTGTTGAAGGAGAACAACCTATTTTCACAACTTCAAACAACTAAAAACAGCTAGCACAAACTATGACCTGCATAAACCATGCATCTTCTTGCATTATTATTGCTTGAAAGAGACTAAAATCAAAGGATTCTTAACCATGAATCACAGAAATATCATCAATCATTCACTCATTACCGCACATGAAGTATCAAGAAGGATAACTATGCTTTCTTTATTGGGAGAATAAAAGAGTTTGTGCTTCTGTTATCAACTAGGATAGCAAGACTCAAACCAAATTGAGAGATATTATGAAAATAAAACCAAAGAAATTAGACAAAAGATATGAAACTAAGGAAAAATAAAATAAAACAAACCTAGAAATAGAATGAAAATAGAAACTTAAATCTAAAGAATGCTTACTAATTTAAGCTTAATAATCATTTAAACTCATGGAAACTTTATTAAAATTAAACAATATTAAACTAAAGGTACAAACCAAATTTGAATAAGGATGGAAAGAGAAAAGGACAAAGCTGAAAGGGGGTCTTGAGTTTCATCAACTTGGTCATGTTGTGATAATAGGACACAAACTGGTGAATCTAAGTAAGAAATTATATATGTTTAGAATTCAATATCACTATTTTTAACATGAATTCAAACAAACAAAGCTTACATTAAAAGAGACATATTAACTAATTTTATAAAAATAGTTAATAACCATGATTTTTTAAGCATCGTTTGATTAGATCATTATGTGTGAATGGTTTCATTAATCCTTCCATAGTTTATAGAGACCAACAAGCACAATAAGGGAATAAAGGGCACCAAAATTTATTTGATACTTAATATTGTTATATATCAGTACATTTCCTATAGCCCTAAAGTAGATATCTTTGGTCCCCTTCAATACATTTCTTTACTATTTTTTTATCATTTGTAGATCTAATAGAAATACATGAATCACTTGACTAATATTTTTAATCATTTGTCTTTTCATCCAATCTCAATTTATATTATCTTTTGAAATTATTTTATTCTTAGTTGGAATAGGAACTTAATACAATTTATGGCAAGGGACCATAATAGTAGATAAAGGATCAAATGGAACAACTTTCTCCTAATAACCTAGACCACGATGTATCACTCTAGCAAACTTGATAAAATATTTAAATGTGTTTATGTGATACCTTGATCAAATGATGTAGATCTAAACTCACAAGTACAACTAATTCAACTAATTTCATATAACCTACCCTATACAAGAATCTTGAGTAATGTAAATCTAAAAAATAAAATAAAAAATCCTAGCTTTCAAACTTTCAAAAGTATTCTAAACAAGGTATCATTTTTCCTAGAAATTCTAAGAAATCATCTAGCTAAGACTTTATTTAGATGGGGGTGTAAAAATAAATAAACTAAATGATTGAGATTAAAACTAACTAGAAAATGCATACAAAATAGCAAACTTGGAAAATATTGAAAATTTATGTTTAAAAGATCCTAAGGGATGAAATAATGATTGAGCAGATATCTATTGATTGACAAGTGAACAACCTCTCTTGATAAATTTTGTAATCTAAACTTGTTTTCACTTGCAATTGTAGAGACTTGAAAGGACCTAACTAGATGATAGAATTTTTTTTGAATGACTATATTTATTTTCATGGACCTTGTGCCAAACCAACACCAAGTGAGAAATTTAGGTCTTCACTTTATCCCTCTTATCAAACCATATTTACCACATATTGATGTCAACTAAGGTGTTGCAATGCAACATCTCTTTTCTCCTCTAATTAAAATAAATACAATAACCCAACCTTGAGTTATATGCTACTCCAATATATTCTTGGGGAAATTAAATGGTAGGAATATTCATATTTATAGGAAAGGTATAATAAACAAAATGATAGTGGTAAGTGCTTGAGGATAAGTTGATCCTAATCCTATTAAATCAAAGGGTGTGTCTCAATAAATTGACTAAGTAACAACAAGTTTTGTCTTAAATTTTATAAATTACCTCTATAATATTCTATTAGTAGACTCTACTGCCCCATTCATTTATGGATAATAGTTGGAAGAATATTTTAATTTAATTTGATTATCATAAACCTACTTATTCAATTTGATAGAAGAAAAGCAAAGACAATATCAAATTCCAAAGCATGTCACATACCAAACCTAGTTACAATGTATTTCTCTAAGAACTTGACTAAATAATCGATGTTACAATTATTTAAAAGCTTGGGACCCCTCCATTAGGTGTATTAATTAGTTATAGTCGAAATAAACTTGTGTCCAATAGTAGAATTCTAGTTAATTCCCTTGATGAAGTTAATCCCCAATTGATCAAACCTCCATAATAGTTGTTATGGCATTGCTAGAGTACATTCCTCGTGATTTTTTTTAGAAAAAATGGAAATTTTTACATGAAGATGTGCATCTTTGAGTACTTAAGGCTTGTATCACCTCACCCTAAGAATTAGATGGGTTTTTGTATTTTCTATGCAATGAATTGTCATGAACTTTTTCGTGGAAATACATAAGAACTTCTATATCTCTTCTTATTCATGTATTTGAGATAGATACATTTGTGATTTATCTATTTCAAGACTCTTTATTTAACCATAAAATTTACATTCTTGATTCAAAACTTTCCCTCCTCTAAGTTGAATTTAGAATCCAAAAAAATGATGTGTAAGCAAGTAGTGTATTATGTCTCACTACTAATCATGTATGATTGTGGCCACTATATATTCTTGGCAATAAATATCATGATTAATGTTCACCATCATCAAGATTATTCCTACCTAAAACAATCTTCATCGACTGAATTTCCAAATCAAGCTCCTAAAACACTAACATCTATTTCCCTCTACAATCTCCCACCTCGTTATAGATAAGCATCAACTTTATTTTTGGTTCTATAACAATAGAAAAAACATGAGTACAAAGGATATATTGTTAAAAAAATATTAACAAATATTAACATGGAAAAAGCTTGCTAATACAACATGGATCATCTTAATTTAGTGTTTTAGAGTGGTGAAATGATGAGACCTGCATGCTTATTAACTCCCTCTTTCATCTTCTAAATCATGACCCCTATAATAAAACAACCTAAAGCAAAGGAATATATGAAAATGGTTTAGAATGGTTAAGACTAACCAAAACTAGAGCATTAGCAATAATTTTTTTGATATCTTTGAAGGAAAATTAAACCTCACAAATTCATTATATGTAGGCATCCTTTTTTAGCATATCACTAAAGGGGTGTACGACCTATTTGAGCCCTAAGAGATGAATTCATTTATAAAATTAATTTTCCCAAAAAGTTATTTTAGTTCCTTCTCACTCCTAAGAAGAGGAATCTTTAAAATAGCCTTGATTCTATGTGGATCAATGCCAATGCCATTTTTTAAGATAATAAGAAAAATTAGCTTTCCTTCAATCACGTCAAACATACATTTCTTAGGATTTAAATATAACTCATGTTCCCTATACATTTGTAATACCTTTCTTAGTTAAATAACATATTCAACTAAATTATTAGATAAAATTGTGGGATCATCCATGTAGATTATGGTGTACTATTATACTAAGCCCTTTGAAACTAAATTCATTGTATGTTGGAAATCAGCTCCAATATTAATTAGACCAAAGGGAATATGTTGGTAAGAGAAAATTTCCCACTTACTCATTGAAATAGTAACGAATCAATCATAATAATCTACCAAAACCTAATTATATATGGAAAAGGCTTATGATGATATTTTTGAACCATTGACCATTTGGAGGACTTCATCTAAGGATAGAATTAGATAATTGTATTTCTTGAATTCTTGGTTCAAGTTCCTAAAATCCATGCAAAGAAAATTTTCACCATTCTTTTTACATATTGGCACCTAGTTTGTCACCCATCTTTAATGTCAAGCCAAGAAAATTAAGCGAATGAAGAAAAACTTATGAACTTTTTTAAAGATAAGTGACTTTGATAGGTCATTAATATGCCTTTAAGAATTTATGAAATGGCTTGCTATCAAGTTTTAGAGGGATGTTATGAGTAATAATTGAAGGAATATACACCTCTAGATTCACATAGCTCTCTATGCTAACATTCATGAAATATTTTGTGCATGAATGATGCCTAATTTATCCTCTTTGGTGCATAATTTTATATGGGAACATCATTAGGATAGTTAATATCCCCAAAGACTAAATGAATCTCTAGACATCTAAATTTGACCACTTCCATATGGTCAAAAATGTCTCCTTAATCATCCATTTGCTCATCTACTTCATCCTCTTTGTCAGTACTAATTAAATCATTCATTTAATTAATATTTTGTGTCTTACATAAGGTTTCCAAAGTATTTAATTTAATAAATACTTTTCCCCTCTTTCCTCTCTAAATTAAATAAATATATCACTTTATTTAATTTAGCCGTATTACCTCGTGGAATTTTAAATTTATTTTTTTAATTCCTCAATTTCTCTCTCATTGTCACATCCTCCAACTTTTGCAAATTGGTCTTTAATCCCTCTTAACCATCTAACCCCCTTCTAATCATAATTAATTTATGGTTAAGATGTGCACACCCCTAATCATCATTAGGGTCACATCCTCCATAATTTCCCACTTGCCTCTAATTTGTCATTAATTTGTCTAATCAAGTACTTGCACAACCTTAATCACTTAATTAGGTCAATCTAATCCCCATGTAATTTATGGAATGTGTCATAAGTCAATCTTATTAAAGGCTTTCTCCTTTTGGAGAAGGCACTCTATTCCCCATGTGAATTTTTCATTCACATTTAATCCCCCAATGTATTTCAAGGAATTTTAAATTCCTTTTCTCATCCCCATGTGGATATTTGAGGAATTTTTGATTCCTCACATGTCCTCTCACCCACATGGGGACAAGGACCTCATTTATGAGGAGATCTTGTCTCATTCCTAAGGTACTATGCAATACCTCCATGTCATGTACTCTCCTTCCACCTCATGTACACATCATCCTTCTTGAGCCACTTCACATGCCACATGTCAAGATGTGAGGGCTTGTGAGTTCTCAACTCACCATAGCCCTACATCTTAGCTTTGTTGGTTTGATCCCAACCATCCATTTCTCTAAAGAATTCAAAATTCTCTATAAATACCCTATTTTTTCTTTCATTTTGGGGGGAGATCATTGTACTAGCCAAACTCTTGCAAAATTTTCTCTTGAGCCATCCTTAGCCAAATACTTGCATTTGCATCCACTTTCACCCATTTTTCCATCCATCTCATAATCCACACTTGCATCTTGTGTCATCAAAGGAGCATACAACATTGAAGATCGAAGGGCCAACCCAAGGACAACTCAACAAGGTAAAAAGTTCCATTTTGTTTTGTTAAGTTAAGTGTTTGCCCAATCTTGACGTGTAGGGTGTTTATATTTGTTGTTTGCACTCCTTTGTTTCCTGCTCATTTTTTAGCAAGTATTTTTGTTCGTTCACATTTTTGACACACCCTGTGGGACCCACAAAAGGGTCTATATCTTTCACATTTGTTGTTATTTTCACTTTTTGCAAGTGCAGGTTGCAAAGGGGCAGACCCAACCATCCAAGGGCGGACCCAACCTCAAGGGGCAGACCTGACCAGATAGGCAAGCGGACCCGACCTCCACAAGCGGACCCAACCTTGCCCAGGGGCGGACCTGCCCTCCACAGACTCCAAAAACTGATTTTTTGTAGATTTTTCACAAAGGGGCAAACCTAACCTCCGAACAGACGCACCTTACCTCCAGACAAGAGGACCTAACCTGACAGACAGGCGGACCTGCCCTCAAGACAGGCAGACCCACCCTCAAGACAAGCGGACCTGCCCTCCAAAAAGGTAGACCCGCCCTCCAGACAGGCGGACCTGACCTAGACAGCTTTTTCCAGAAGGTCAAAATTGAGTTTTAAGCATATTTTTTTTGCTATTTTGAGTGTTTCTAACCCCCTAACATGTCTTGTTTGTGTCTATGCAAGCATTTAATCGACATTTGGCAAGAAAACAAGGAGAAAATGACTAACAAATTTTCCTTGCAGGGTCATCTATTTATCAGCCACTGCTTGTTGTTTTTCATAACTTAGGCACATAGTTTAACTAGGGATGTCAATTAATCTTGTTTGTCGTGCTTGTTGGTAAGCTATTTGACGTATCCAATCCCTTTGCACCATTTGGCGATCCTGGGTGATGAGAAATCATAGCTTACCAAGTCCTTTTGAAGTCACCCTCTTTTTCCTTTTCTTAGCGGGCCCTGCTTGGAGATTTCATCACCCGAAGGGACGATTCCAACCACGCGTACCGATGAGGTATATAAAGGAGGGAGAGCAAAATTTGTACCTCAATCCAACCACGTTGTAATTGGAAAAGCATCAGGATGACGTGAAGAGTTGGTCTGAGCCTCTAGTATCTCGCTAAGGTTCCTGACTCACGCTTGTAACGGGTTGGTGTTCACGGTTTGGGCCTCACGTATCGGATGTATATTGAGGACTCCTTAGCAACCATGTTCATCCTAGAATAGAAGACTTTGTCAGCCATACCCCTTTCTACTAATCTTAGGATTGTGTTGTCTGAATTTTCTTCTTTGTGCAAAACCAGTAATTTTTTGTTCAACCATATCCTTTTGATTGATGTTTGTTGTGTTTTGGTCATTTCCCTTAATCATCTTTTTAAAATTCAAGTTTAAACCTATCTAGGGGCAGAACTGACCTCCAGGGGCAGACCTGACCCATCCAGGGGCGGACCTGACCCATCCAAGGGCAGACTTGACCTTTGAACCATCCTTTTTAAGACTATTTTAGCCCTTTTTGATTAAGTTTTTCCCGACAGGCGGACCTTCCCTCTCGAAAAGTGGACCTACCCTCCCGACAGGCGAACCTGACCTCCAGGGGTGGACCTAACCCATCCAGGGGTGGACTTGACCTTTGAACCAACCTTTTTAAGACTGTTTCAGCCCTTTTTGACCAAGTTTTGTCCGACAGGTGGACTTGCCCTCCCGATAGGCAGACCTGCCCTCCACAGGTAGACCTAACCCATCCCAAGGGTGGACCTAACCCTTCACCAGTCAATTTTATCATCCGTTTCATCATTTGGGACACCTGTTTCACTATTTTGTGCGCCTGTTTCGTCGTTCTAATCATTCGTCTCCCCGTTCTGAACATTCATACACCCGTTTCGAGAGTCCATTTTCCATCCTAAACTTTCATCCCCTCGGTTCGAGCATCAATTCACCCATCCAGAGTCCTCAGTTACCCATTTCAAACCCACGTTTTGGTCATCATTTCCCCATTTCGGATCACCAATATTTTGTTAAGCTTCGAAGTTGTCCTAATTGACCTAGGTGTTCGTCTCTAATCGTCATCTATCACAACCATCTTAGGGTTTTCATCCATCCTAACTTGGTCATCCTTGTTGGCCCAATCAACCCACTTCTATCTCAAGTCGAATTTGGTGTCGTTATCATACATCCACCCTTTAGTCGATTAATCAACACCTAGCGTTACCAAGGATCACTCTTGAACTTGGTTTCGGATTCTGATCATTATCTTTCATCTTGTCGTCTAATCTTGTTAATCAATCATCAATCCAAATCAAATCCTCACATCATCAGGTTGACCAATTGTCTACCAATTAACCCAATCTGATCTCATCAAACAAATCCACTTAGGTCGAATCAATCATCCAAATCAATCCTATTGAGCCACATCCTTGTCAGTTAATCAATCATCGAATCAAATCAATCCTTTCATCACCAAGGTCATCCTAGCATCCTAGTCCATCATATCATCTTGCATGCCCATTCAGACCCAGTCACAGACAAGGAAAATGGCTGAGCAACAAGCCCAAAATTCCCAACCAAACATCCCTCAAGATCCCAACAACCCAGCTAATGTCTCACAAGATCCCAATAAAGGTACGAATATCCCTCAGGATCCTCATAATGGTACATCATCACAATCCAATATTGATGGTCAAAACACATCACCACCCGGGGATGAGAACATGGTCAACCAACCTGAACTTACATTTGAGGAACACTTTTAGTAACCCTATCAATGTGCAAATGACAGATCGCCTTCTCGAAAAACATGGGGAAGAAATCTTGGCCCACCTAATTGGAAAAGGTGTCAAGCCTCCATCAGGTGTCGACCTATCCAAGTATGGCAGCTCCACATCTAACATACCCCAAGGCTCACAAAATGCACCAGGTAGCTCGCACGTCCCCAATGTTCCTCCAGTGGAAGGGTGGCATGAACCTGAATTCAGAAACGTCGTTCTATATCACGTTAATAATCCCCCACACCCCGAAATCTCCGTCATGGGAGATCCTCAAGCAGCTGATCTCAATGATCCCTTTGCCTAGGACATGCCACAATACGTTCTACAACCGCCACCATTAATGCTAACAGCACCACCCCTTTCAAATCAACCTCCCATCAACGCTAGGGGTACCCATTCTACCACATTGCCTCCACCTCCTGGGGCCACAAACCTACCATCTCCTTCGTACACATCTCAACAGCCTCCCCAATCCAATATACCACCTCCATTACTGCCACAGGGTACATCCCAACCGAATGTCCCCTTTGGTACCCAACAACCTGCATTGCAGAACACCTCTACATTATCTCAGTCACCTCATCAGCAACAACCTTTGCATAACCCATTGATCTCTTCGCAACAACCACCACACCAATCGTAAGGAAATCTATTCTGACCTCCCACCCAGACCATATCCTTGTTCCTCGCATCCATTTTATGTCCACAAGTCCAATCACAATACAACAACCCATCTCAGCCCAGGAAACACTTCACATCACATCAGCAACCTCCCCAACATTATTATTACCCTAACCAACAGCCACCTTATGTGGCCTCCCAACAGTCACAGCAGTACCTCCAGTACCAACAGGCCAATCCGCAACATCACAATCAAGCTCCTCAGCATCCCACTGCACACTTTTATCAAACGAATTCGTACTATACCTCGCAACAACCCCAGCACCAAAAAAATCCCTTGACATACCAGCAAGGGATATCATCATCTCACTATCAAAATCCATACCTCAACCTTCAAACACTATCTCAACAAGATCCTTCATCGTCCTATCATCCATATCCATCCAACCCATCATTGGCTCTCACGCCACCAGTCAACTCAGATCTGTTAGAAATCAAAGCCGCTCTAAAAGATATTCAAGCTGGGACTGGCAAACAATCGTTCAAATTTGAAGACATATGTCCCTATCCATTTGATCCCTCCATCTCATTGGTCCCCTTCCCTAAACATTTCAAAATACCAAAATTTGACAGATACAAGGGAAACAAAGATCCTAAGGCCCATCTGCAAGATTTTTACTCCCAGTGTCAAGAAGTTATGCACAATGACAACTACCTCTTGCGTCTATTTCCACGGAGCCTGACTGGCAATGCCCTAGAATGGTTCATGGGTCTAGAATGAGGGTCCATAAAATCCTTTACAGATCTTTCAAAAAAAATTGTTTCTTATTTCTCCTTCAATTTGGAGGACACTGATACCTTGGATCTCCTCAAAGGGAAACAAGGGGAAGGTGAAACCTTTGCTAGCTACCTGCAAAGTTGGCGTGCACTAGCAAACCAAATGAAAACCCATCTCAAGGAGAAAGATATGGTCACCCTCTTCGTGGAGAACTCTCATCTTGACATGGCTCATAATTTTAGGTTACACCATGTCACCACTTTTATTGAGATAGTGGAAAAAGGACCCATCCTTGAGCGCCCTTGTTGCCAAAGGGCACATCAAGATACACAAACATGACAAAGAAAGGCCATCCAGTGAGAAGTCTCGCTTTTGGAACAAGAACAAAAATGTAGTGAATGATGGTGTCACTAACACTAAACATGTTGAGGTGGCCAATACATCCTAGAGTCAACAACCGTTTGTACCTAATGCCATATACATTCCACAGGGGGCATCTCATCCTCCTCAACAGACAAACCAAAATAGTCAAGGGAACGACAAACGCCAATATGCTCAATTAGGAGAACCCTTGAGTGTTGTCTTCAATAAGTTGTTACAAGTCAACTATCTGATCACGTATCTTGTCACCAAACCACTTGATGAATCCAAGCCTAAACTTTCCTGGTTTAGGGAGAATGAATATTGTGAATTCCATAAAATCAAAGGACACACTCTGAATAAGTGTCAAGGTCTCAAAAACTATGTCCAAGATCTTATCGATCGAGGAGATATCAAAGTCAACACCAGTCAAGCTTCAGCATCTAATGCTCAATTGCAGATATACCAAAATGCCTTCTCTAACCATAATCAAGGTGCAAGCACCTCCAACAACAATCCCCAAGACAATAGCACAAATAATATAAGCTATAAAAATGTAACCCTCAATTATGATGGCATTGTTCATTACATTGAGCAAGTAGAACCACGTGTGTCTATGATACATGTTAAAGCTAAAGATCCTCAATGTGTTGTTACTACACGACGATCCCGCATTACTGTCTCGACAGCCTCCACATTTGCTCAATCAAATCCTGTAAACTCTCAATACAACATTCTTGATCACTTAGGAAAGACCCCTGCTCAAATTTCAATCTTGGATTTCCTTAAGTCTTCTCTCGTACATCAAGAAATTCTCAATAGAGCCTTATAGGAAACCCATGTACCTAATGACATCGATCCCACACGATTCCAAGCTTTAGTGGGACACCTGGGTTTGTCTTACCAGCTACACTTCATCCAAAACGATATGCCAAATATTGATGCCAATCACAATCGTCCATTGCACATTGAAGTCTTGGTTGCCTATCATAAAATAAGAAGGGTCCTAGTAGATAATGGCTTTTCCCTCAATCTATGCACTCTAAAATTCATAAAATAGGTGGGGTATACTCAAGTGGATTTAAGTAATCAAACCATCATGATCAAGGCTTATGATAATGCAGAAAGAAATTCAGAAGGAATTATCAGTCTTCCTATCCAAGTTGGACCTGTAGTTCAGTACACTACCTGTCATGTCCTTGATCTGGACTTACCATATAATCTCCTCCTCGGCCGCCCGTGGCTCCATGTCATGCAAGTCGTCCCCTCCACGTACCATCAGTTCCTAAAATTCCTAGTTAATGGACAAGAGATCACCATTTATGCTGACCCACAACCATTTGAATACTATCGTGCTTCAGTGGCATCATTTCCCCATTTACATTATTGTCTTGGGGTCGAAATGGGGGCATCTCAGTCATCATCCTCTAATCCACCATCCACCACGATAGCCACTCCATCTCTTGCCACCAATCCTTCAGTCACCAAAGTCCAGATCATTGACAAGGGGTGTGGTGAATACGAAATACATACAACCCTAAATGTGACAACCATGCCACCGTCACCACACATGTATGGCCAACCTTCGCAGGCTACTCCAAAAGAAGACAAGACTGTCACCTTCAGTGTTAAGAACATCCCCACCACCACTTTTTGGTCTCCTAATATAAAGACAGATGCACCAGAAGAAGATATCAGTTAGTTGGTATATCGTGAAGAACCCCAACCGGATCCACCTCTAAAGGAATATTTTCAAGAAGTATACCCTTGGTCAGCTAAGTTCGCAGAAAAGTATAAATACCAAGGCGGGGGCCTAGGTAAGGAAGAGAAGGGACAGTTGCAACTTATTGACATATCAAAGTTGCAAGGAATATAGGCCTCGGATATGACAAAAAGCATAAATGCCCTACAACATCGTCTAATACTTTCAATAGTGTTACTGTGGACAATGGTCCCTTGGAAGACATACTCGAGGAGGAATCTATCATACATGCATACGATGATGTTGATCACACAGATCTGTCATCCATGTTCGATTGTTTATCTGTCTTTACCATTAGCCTATCCCTTCGCCACCCCGAACTTATTGATTGGGACCTACATGACAACGCACCTGTCAATGTCTCCTTGGATACATATGTCAACCTCATGGGATTGGGGGAGGATGAACACTCCAGTCACAAAAATAAGAACAAGAAAAATAAAAAATGGTCATCTAGTGAAAACCTCTCTGAGGCACTTCCTGACCTAGAAAAAGTAAAAATAAATGACGCATCCGACAGCAAAAACCTCGAAGATGCGCTGGAGGATGGAGACGTTCATCTTCCCCTGGTGAGAACTCAATTATCCACAAGGTCCTCCATCCTAATTGAAGAAACTCAAGAAGTTAATCTGGGTACTAGAGAAAACCCTAAGATCACCTATGTGGCCAAATCTTTATCAGAGCAAGAATATTCAATCATTGTTCAGCTACTCCAAGATGGTATCCTTAACTTTGTGTGGTCATACTCGGATATGTCAGGCTTAGACCCTACTTTAGTAGTTCATCATCTGGATGTTCACCCCGATGCCAAGCCTGTCAAATAGAAACTCTACAAGATGCATTCACAGGAAGCATTATTAGTCAAGAAGGAATTGGAGAAACTACTTGATGTCGATTTCATTAGACCCACTGACTACTCTGAGTGGATCTCCAACATAGTGCCTGTTGCCAAACCAAACAGAGACATTCGGATTTGCAGACTTCTGGGACCTTAACAAAGCCTGTCCAAAAGATGACTTCCCACTGCCCAATATCAACATGTTGGCCGACTTGACTGCGGGACATGAGATGTTATCCCTTATGGATGGTTTCTTTGGTTACAATCAGATCTGAATAGCACCTGAAGACCAACACAAGACCGCTTTTACGACACCTTGGGGCACTTTTTGTTACAATGTAATTCCCTTTGGCCTCAAGAATGCGGGGGAGACATATCAGAGGGCAATAACTGTCATCTTCCATGACCTCATCCATATTATCATGGAGGACTATGTCAATGACTTGCTAGGAAAATCCATAACCCGAGCAGAGCATCCTGTCATCCTAAAAAAGATCTTCGAGCAATTAAAACATTACAAGCTATGACTAAACCCAAAAAAGTGTGTCTTTGGTGTCACATCAAGAAAATTGTTGGGTTTCATAGTCTCTCAAAGGGGTATTTAGGTTGATCCCACCAAGGTGAAATCTATTTTGGACATGTCACCCCCACGCAATGTGAAACAATTACGAAGTCTCCAAGGGAAGTTGCAATCCATCTGTCGGTTCATAGCCCAGCTTGCAGATAAATGTCAGTCGTTCACCTATCTTCTGAAAAAAGACTTCACCTTCAGATGGAACCAACAGTATCAGACAGGTTTCGATAAGATCAAGGAATACTTAGCTCATCCACCGATCTTAATGCCACCTATTCCAAGGAAACCCCTCTTACTTTATATTGTCGCCACTTCAGTCGCACTGGGGGCATTATTGGCACAACATGATGACTTGTCAAAAGAAAGAGCAATCTATTACATCAGTCAAACACTGGTCGGCTATGAATTAAACTACTCTCCCATGGAAAAATCCTTCCTTGCAGTAGCCTTCAGCACGCAGAAACTACGAAATTACATGCTCAGCCATCCAGTCAAATTAATCGCAAAAATTGATCCACTAAAGTATCTGTTATCCAGAACCACTTTAACTAGTTGCATAGCTAAGTGGGTCATGCTCCTAAATGAATTTGACATAGATTACATGGATCGCAAAGCCATAAAGGGACAAGTCATAGTTGATCAGTTGGCCGAGGAACCATTAGTGGATGCTTACCCTCTAGTTATTGAATTTCCAGATGAAGAATTTTTCACAGTTACAGAAGCACCTGTCTAGATATTATATTTTGACGGCTCATATACTCATAATGGGTCAAGCGCAGGAATTCTATTAGTTACCCCTCAAGATGATTACATTCCAAAATCATTTAGGATAGCATTCTCGTGTACCAACAACATAGCTGAGTACAAAGCCCTCCTCATGGGCCTTCGAATTGCAAAGCAATGGCACATAACTCACTTGAGGGTCTTTGGTGATTCATTGTTGGTCATTAAGCAGGTTAATGATGAATAGTTTACAAAGGATGATAAGCCATTACCCTATAAGCGCATGGTGGATGATTTCAAGAAATGTTTCACCTTCATACAATTTGACCAAATTCCCAGAGCACAGAACAAAGTAGTTGATGCAATGGCTACTATTGGCTCCCTGATCGACATGCCTAAAGATCGAATAGAGTGCGAGTTCCTTGTGGAAGAACTTTTAATCCCAACGTATAATATCCCTGAGACTGACATGGTATGCGAAATTGTGGGTCCCACTTCCCCATGGTACCAAGACATATATACCTACCTGCATGATAATATTCTCCCTCCAGATCTTACACGCAATCAACACAAATCCTTCGTTCACTGCTCTTCCCAATACATTATTGTCGGTGATACGCTTTATTGTCACGGGTATGATGGAATCCTCCTTAGATGTATGAATGAGACTAAAGCCCATACTGCACTAACAAAGGTACATAGTGGTGTTTGTGGGGCTCATTCAAATGGTATGGCTTTGGCCAAAAGGATTCTCTGAGCTGCATATTATTGGCCTACATTAGAGCATGATGCTTGTGAATTCGTGAAGAAATGACTTCCTTGCCAACAACATGCAGATTTGATTCATGCTCCAGCACAGGACCTTCAGCCCCTCCTAGCACCATGGCCCTTCTCTCAATGGGGTTTCGACTTGATTGGAAAGATTTACCCACCATCTTGCGACGGCCATACATTCATAATTATTGCCACTAAGTACTTCACCAAGTGGGTGGAAGCAATGCCACTCTCACAAATCACCGGTAGTCAAATTTCAAAATTCATCCTTTACCATATTCTCTGTAGATATGGTATTCCATCCACCATCCTCTCTGATAATGGAAGACCTTTTAAAAACTAGGCCATGAAACACCTCTGCGACACCTTTCATATCCAGCATCGTTGGTCAACGCCTTATTACCCCTAGGGTAATGGTCAGGCAAAAGCAACCAACAAGACCCTTATCCACATCCTCAAAAAGGTTGTCAATAACACTGGTCGAGATGGGAACCTCCATATTCATCCTGCCCTTTGGTCATATCATACCTCCATCCGCACCCCTACTAGCGCCACCACTATTCTTTAGTGTATGGTGCCAAAGCCATCTTGCCAATCGAAGTTGAGCTCCTATCACTGAGGATTTCTCTAAAGAACCTCATCAGTGAGGAGGATGCTCGTGTTGCACAGCTTGCACAACTGGAGTTACTTGATGAAAGAAGAATCAAATCCTATGATCATCTGCAAGCATACCAAAACTGCCTCAAGTGTAACTACAATAAGAAGGTTTGTCCTCGACAGTTCTAGGCTGGTGATCTTGTCCTTAAAGAGAACCAGCACACTCAGCAGGACCGTGATAAAAAGGGAAAATTTGAGACAAACTAGTTGGGGCCTTACATCATAACCGCTAAATATGGATCTGGGGCATACAGACTCGCTACCCTTGAAGGAGAGTCCCTCGAAGAACCTATCAATATCATGCATCTAAAGAGGTTCTACACCTAATTCTGCTTGGTAACCCCACCTATCAAAAATCAAAAAAAAAAAAAAACCAAAAATAGTAAAGAGAAATAAATTTGTCCTATGGTGAAAACCACTTTTTGATGGCGCCTTGGATAAGTACGGGTGGTGAAAACCTGGTAACAGGTGTCATCCATAGAGGGCTTACTCATTAGCTACTTGGCATTCTAATTATTTTATGCTTTCATCCGCAATATCATCCTCATCCATCCCATCCTCGACTGCTTGGTATATCTCTTGATTAAACATTGGACGATCCATCTAGGTTATCCCTCATCCTGAGCTTTTCAGTATCCCACTTTGAGCTTGTGTCATTCATTTGATCATCAGTCGGTTTGTGTCTCCATATCCCCCCCATCGTGGTAGTCTTCATCTAGATCTCATCATGTCGCGTCCTTGGTCGAACTACGTTGCCTCTACGCTGTCAGGTAGGCAAGGTTGATCATTTGATCTTACCACGGGGTATTCTAACCATCTTGTGTTGGTCGTCCATCATCTGCCTTCATCATCATCTTTCCACTTTATCCATGGTATTTTCTTGAACTACGAGGGCTCTGCGCTTTCACGTAGGCAAGGCTAATCTTTGATCAAGCCCCCGAGCCCCTAGGTCTGTAGGGTGTGTCATTCTGTCTAGCTCATTTTTCACAAAAAAAATCCCCTAGTGTCAAGACATCTGATTAATGAAAAATATCTTGCGTCAATTGGGTCATTCTATTTTAGTATCCATCATCGGTCTCACCAGGATGCATCCTTCCTAGCATATCACATTAATTCCATCCATCCCCTTGATCCTATGGTAAAGGACGTTTGAAATTGATTGCAATCTTTTGATGCTTTTGGACTTTGTTTATCATTTGAAAACCCTATCATCACTTGTCATGGTTGCCTTGATTCATCATATCATGGTGTGCTTTGACTCATCAACATAGGGGTGTATCTTGATCTTTTCTTTTTTGTTGTCTTTTTGGTTGTCCCACGTAGTACCCACCAAGATCCCTAAGGTCTTGTGTTACGTTGGGGCATCCTTGTGTGTTTGTGGTTATCCCAATACCTGGCCCGACCAAGGTCATCGCGACCTTGGGGTTTCAGGATCCTGTTTGTTTGTTGTGTTTGTTTAATTCATTGGATGCCAACTTGCCTTGGTCTTACATATCAGGGTATTCGATATCTTATGCTCTAGCAAAAATCAATGCTCCGAAGATGGAAAATTACGTTCTTAATTGCACTGCATTTCATTTCATTACATGCACTCTTCATTCAGCCTTGTTCATGACCCATGGCTTGTGATTTAGGTTGTGCAAAGCTTTGACTCTTTTCCCTCTTGATTTTCCTCTCAGGGTACTAATGGTTTTTTGACAGGTACAATATCACACCCACAGTACACCTATTGCATGTCTGCATTCCCATGCAAGTCCTTACTGACACTTAGGTTTTCATTATAGGAACTCATCTTTCATTCATATTTCATGTTACATTATAGATTCAATATATTTCATAGTTCATAGACTGATTAGATTAAGCATCATAGTTTCATTTAACCCATACATGTCCATATTAACATTTACATAATACATGCATTACCACCTACAAAAACATATTGTTGGATACATCCTAATTACATTTCCTACCAAATATTTATATCATCCTACATTATCAACATTAATACATGCATAATCATCCATCCACATAAGCATGAAACATCATAAGCATATCATCCATCCACATAAGCGTGAAATATCATATACGTATGCATACATAAACCAAATCATCCATTCACATAAGCATGAAATATCATATACATGTGCATACATAAACTGAATCATCCATCACAAAAAACATAATGCATAGTGTCAATAAGGGCTATCGCATATCATAATCAAAATAACACAATGTACATCTCATCACAAAGTCTCAAGCATAATCTACTACATATCCATCATATATTATCAAATAAGGTACAAAATCCAGAGATGTAGAGCACCTCTGGTCTCTGCCGACAAGTACTAAACCTCCATCCTGTGTCTATCAAAAAATTGGTATCCTGTCATCTGCCCTCTGACTGCTCTACTATGAGCTGCCCACGTCTAATCTTTGTGAAGAGTCAGGCACTGGCCCTCTACGGGTAGGAGTCCCTTGATACTCGCGGGTAGGAGCCCCCTGGTAACCACTGTAAGGAGGAGTTTTCCAATAGTCACTATACCCTCTAGTATGTGTCCCTAATGACTAGGATGGTATTGGAATCTATGGTGCCTATCTGATGTAGCGTGTTGTGCACTACACTGGATCTAGAACGACATGCTCATACGCACACTTCCAGTAACTCGCCTCTTGCATATAATCATCTCTCTGCGCATCCTGATGCCTAGCGGCATTCTACTCATGCTTATACTTGTCTCGATCTCTACTAATATCTCTCCACTCATGTCCCCAGGCCTCGTGCCAATATCAGCTGTTGTACCTACTCTGTGGCCCTATCCCTCTCAGCCTGTGCAGCCTGTAACTGTGCATGTAACCCCTGTACCTCTGCCCCTGACTCCCCCCTTGCCATGCGCTTCCTGCAGCTGAGCCTGTGTTGTGTCCCACTCACTCTACAACGTCTGCATCCATACCTCTGCAGCATCTCTCTCCTTATGCACGGCCTGTGCCCGAGCCTCCGCTACATCCATGTCCCTTTGAAGTGCCTAAAGTCTCAACTCGACAACATCTCGCTCTCGCCGAAGACCTGACACCTATGACACTGTTGCATCCCTCTTTCTCTGAAGAGACTGAACCTCTACCTCTGCCACCTGCCTCTCACTCTCCAACACCTAAGCACATGCTTGTACCACATCCCTCTCTACCTTTATGACTTGTACCTGTGCCTGCACCACATCTCTCTCTGTCTACAGCATGTGTATCTGCACCCTCATCTCCTCCTCTCTCTGCTGCATCAATCCCATATCCCCAACTGTCTACTCTAAACAGTGCACTTTGTCTCTAAGCTCATCTCACTCCCGATGCTAATCTGCTCTCTCCATAACTGCTCTAGTTGTCCCCGCAAACCCTCTATATCTCCTGCAGCCCCTGCCTCAATATTTGTTGGCTCCTGCCCTGTCCCTCCAACAGCCTGTCGTATCACCACCTCTGCCACCAAACGGTCTCTCTCCCATCTCACCACATCCCCCTCCTTATGCTCCCTAGCCACCTCTGCTCGCAACCTCTTTACCTCTACCCGCAGGTCCACCACCTCATCTCATGCCTCATCCCTCTCTCTCAATCATCCCCTCTCCACATTTGTCACCAGCGTGGCCAAGTTTGAGTAATCCCTCTCACTCTAGATGAATCATGCATGTAGCTCACTCATCTCTGCCTCTAATCTGACCCGCTCTGCCTATGTTTGTCATAATCATTGCTCACTAAGTCGCAGTCTCTCCAGAGTCCCTCTCAATATCACCGCTGGATCCTCTCCTTTAGGTGGTGTTGTCGATAGTGGTGGGATGTTGTACACATCAGAATCAATGTCCATCTCTCGCGGCTCATACCCCTCACTCTCTATTGACGCCTCCATCTCATCCACATTAATCACCACATGGGCTCCCCGTACCTGCCCTCTTGTGGCCACATCTGCCTCTTGTCCCTCCTACTCTCCGCTAGCCTCACCCTCCCCCTATCTATCCTGCTTCTGACCTCCTAGGGATGCACGCACCTCATCCCTCCTCTTTCTCTGAACATCCGACCCTCTATCCTGCTGTGTCGCAACCTTGGCCTCCTCCTCTCTCTCCTGCTGTTGACCACCTGGGGATACACGCACCTCCTCCCTCCTCTCTCTCTGGATATCTAGCCCCTATCCCGTTGTGTCGCAACCTCGGCCTCATCCTCTCCCTCCTCTGCTCCATCTCCTCCTCGGGCTCTATGTCGTCATCTCCTCCTCCTACCTACCCTCACTGGCTCCTTCGTTACTCTGGCCGCCCATTGTCCTCCTCTCTCCTGCCCTCCTCTACGTCGTCCTCATGGAACATGTCCCTTCGCCCTTAGTCACCTCTCATTCTCTGACCCGAAACCTAGTGCCCCCTCAATCGGCACTGTTGGTGTAATCTGTGGAGGTGGATGTCGCCTGAACCACTGACTATATCGATATGTCATCCCTACATCTTTCAGCCCCTCCCACCTATCAGGGTATGGCACAAATTGCAGTGCCTCAAACTCCTCCCACATTGCATCCAGATCCAACTCACCCCCCATGGTAGCTCTCGTGTCAATCGTCGGAACATCACTCGCCCCGCAAAAATATCCTGCCTCACTCCAAACTATCGCGTCACCCGATCAGGTATGTGCAGCGCCACAACATGGGAACCTCTCCCAATAATATAACATTGGGTAAAGAAGTAACCCATGTGTGCCTCCTTATCATCCCTCCAGCCCCTGAAGTGTTGCAGCATATACGGACGCCATACTATCATCTTCGCCTACACATCATCAAGTTGTCTCTTCCACACATCCACGTCTCTGACATCCCGGTATCGCAGTACCACTCCCGCCTCTGTCCCCCATCCCCAAGCTACGGTTGTTCTATCATCCTACTCTCCTGCTCTCAGCACGACCGGCCTGGTCACCTTGATGTGCTCTCAAGCCCACACTTGTAGCAATGTGACGTGTGTCACACTCAACACCTATCAATAACATATCATGTGCATATCCTAGTACAGCTGCGCCAGCATACAGGTCCCCCACGCAAACTGACCCTCTCAGCCCTAGATGATGTGTCAGATCACCTTGACAAACCTAAGATGCAAGAATTGACCACTCCGATCTGGCACCAATATCTCACTAATTAGCCCCACTAGGTACAACAATAATGTCAGTACCCTACAAGAAAAGCATCTGTCTACATCCAACTGCTGCCGCTAAATCGATAACTTGTCATCGCCAAATACAACTTGCACGAACTCATCCAGTGCCTCGCCCGCTACCCAACACTCGCTAACCGCGAGCCCTACTATGTGGAGCCTCAGAATCTATGAAACATCCTCTAGAGTCACAGTCATCTTCCTAGTCGGTAGATGAAATGTTGATGTCTCTGAATCTCAATGCTCTATCAGAGCTGTCAACATGGCCCTGTGGGCCTTAATCATCGAATAAGATAGCATGTGGAATAGTCTCACCTCTGCTAACCTCTGGTGATCCACGCTCGTGATCGCTGCCATGCATCTACTCAGTACCTCAAATTGTCTCTCTCGCGTCCACAAATTCTCAACATTCTGCATCCATGACATGACCACTATATTAATTTCTCCTTTTTTCTTGTGTTGTTTTGTTTCACCCTTTCCCCCCCGCCCCGGGATTTCCCTTCCATGTCTTTTCCCCTCTTCTCGACCCTCTCGACTCCCCTGACCAAGCCCTCGGCCTCGCCCAAGACCCCGGACGACCCTGCCCTGGCTCGGTCAGACCCGCCCTAGTCCGTGGGCAGACTCGCCTTGGTCCATGGGCGGAACCGCCCTCGCCTGGGAGGACCCGCCTCGGGTCGAACGGGCTCCCACCTAGCTTGGGCGGACCCGCCCCGGGTCAAGCGGGCTCCCCACCCGATGGAGGGCGGATCCGCCCTAGCGCCCGGGCGGGCTCCTGCCCGGCAGAGGGTGGCATCACTCCGGCTCGGGCGGATCCACCTGCGCTCCCGGGCAAACCCGCCCAGGCTCCTAGGTGGATCCCCAAGCTGCGCGGGCGAACCCGCCTGAGCACAGGTGGACCTACCCACGGCCGTGGGCGGACCCGCCCAAGCACAGGCAAACTCGCCCCCGTACATGGGCAGACCTGCCCAAGCGTGGGTGGATTTGCTCCTCCGCGGGATCTGAGTAAAAAATCTCCCCTCCCCTGCTTTTTCCCCCTCGGCTAAATTTTCTCTCTTTGACTGAACTTAAAATTTTATTTTTTTTCTTCCTACCCATTTTTCCTCCCTCCCAACCCAACAAAACCCATATTTTCAATTTTTTGAAAAAACTTAAATGAAATGACAAAAATCACAAAGTTGGGTTTGGAGCTAACCTGGCGTGGCACAACACACTCGCTGAAGAATCGTCGTCTCTTGTCCCCCCAGTGGATGATGTCGCTATCGTACTCCGACATCATGCACTTTCACTGTCACCTTCTCCTTTTCTCCCTCTCCTCTTCACTTGACAGTTGTCCAAATGAGGAGAGGTAATTCTTAAAATTACCTTTTATAACATTTTTCCCTCCCTTTTACCTTTTTTAAATAAAGGGAATTTTTTCCCTTTATTTAAACCAAAATTTTTTCCAACTAATTCCTTCATCCTCTATCTTCCCGGGGCCGCCATTTGCGCACCATATACCCATTTGTCTTCATTCAAACGACAATCTTTTTGGCTTTTCGTGCTGTTTCCAACATGTACCACTCCATACTTTCGAGAAGTTGTGCGGGGCCCTTTTTCCTTCCCTGTCTGCCTTCTCAAGGGGGAATACCCTACCATTCTCTCCCAATCTTCCGCCGTAAACCTTATCTTGTGGGACTGGGGCATCCCCTCTGATTCCCCTCCATTCAGGTAGTTCATACAAAATCTCCCATGCTGGGGCATCTCTTTTCTGGTTGCTTCCTCTATAGAATCATCTGTATTTTATTTTTCTTCAAAACCCTATTATCCTAATAGTGTTTCAAAGAGGGGCAAAATGTAGACATCTAAATTTGACCACTTCCATATGGTCAAAAACGTCTCCTTAATCATCCATTTGCTCATCTACTTCATCCTCTTTGTCAGTATTAATTAAATTAATATTTTGTGTCTTACATAAGGTTTCCAAAGTATTTAATTTAATAAATACTTTTCCCCTCTTTCCTCTCTAAATTAAATAAATATATCACTTTATTTAATTTAGTCATATTACCTCTTGGAATTTTAAATTTATTTTTTTAAGTCCTCAATTTCTCTCTCATTGTCACATCCTCCAACTTTTGCAAGTTGGTCTCTAATCCCTTTTAACCATCTAACCCCTTTCTAATCATAATTAATTTATGGTTAAGATGTGCACACCCCTAATCATCATTAGGGTCACATCCTCCATAATTTTCCACTTGCCTCTAATCTGTCATTAATTTGTCTAATCAAGTACTTGCACAACCTTAATTACTTAATTAGGTCAACTTAATCACCATGTCATTTATGGAATGTGTCATAAGTGAACCTTATTAAAGGCTTTCTCCTTTTGGAGAAGGCACTCTATTCCCCATGTGAATTTTTCATTCACATTTAATCCCCCAATGTATTTCAAGGAATTTTAAATTCCTTTTCTCATCTCCATGTGGATATTTGAGGAATTTTTAATTCCTCACATGTCCTCTCACCTGCATGGGGAGAAGGACCTCATTTATGAGGAGATTTTGTCTCGATCCCAAGGTACTATGTAGTACCTCCATGTCATGTACTCTCCTTCCACCTCATGTACACATCATCCTTCTTGAGCCACTTCACATGCCACATGTCAAGATATGAGGGCTTGTGAGTTCTCAACTCACCATAGCCCTACAACTTGGCCTTGTTGGTTTGATCACAACCATCCATTTCTCTAGAGAATTCAAAATTCTCTATAAATACCCCATTTTTTCTCTCATTTTGGAGAGAGATCATTGTGCTAGCCAAACTCTTGCAAAATTTTCTCTTAAGCCATACTTAGCCAAATACTTGCATTTGCATCCACTTTCACCCATTTTTCCATCCATCTCACAATCCACACTTGCATCTTGTGCCATCAAAAGAGCATACAACATTGAAGATCGAAGGGCCAACCCAAGGACAACTCAACAAGGTAAAAAAATCATTTTGTTTTGTTAAGTTAAGCATTTGTCCAATCTTGAGGTGTAGGGTGTTTATATTTGTTGTTTGCACTCCTTTGTTTGTTGCTCGTTTTCTAGCAAGTATTTTTGCCCGTTCACATAATCAAATAAATAGAATTAAGGAGATGTTTTGACCTTTTTGAGATAATGTTGCTTCTAATGTTTAGTAGACCATATTCATCTATTATAGCATCTTTACTATTATCTTCCTCGATTATATGGGACTCAAACACTTCATTTTTAGTGGTAAAATCACAAATGTGCATATGATCATTAAAAACCTAAAAAATATTTGCATTGTTCAAGATAGAAGGTATTGAAACCAATTTGATAGAGAACCTTTTTAGCAAATAATTTTTAGATGGGAAAGAATGTTTTCTTTTAGGAATAGGAGTAAAAATGATTTTTGATGGTGTGGAACAAGCAAATGATTGTTTGCCTTTACTCCTAGGAACATAATTAATATTTCTTTAATAAAGTTGGAAGGAATAAAATTCTTCTAATCAATCCTCTAGTTTGTTATCACTTTCCCATGGGAACTTGAAGATATCAAGTACTAACTTTGCATACCAAGGTTCCTATCAGTTTGAGGTTTAAAGTTTCCTCGGATAGAACCAGTTACATGTTTACAATATCTTTTTGGATAATCTTTAGGATCATTGATTTCTTTGTGTTGTGTGGCTAAATGAAAGCAACAACAATTAGGAAGTATAGGGTCAAGTAGGTTGGCTTACAATACTTTTTGGTAGTCTATTAATTTGTGTTTTGCATTAGAGAAGAGATATTTTCATTATTTGTTCCTATATTCCATTGTTGACTAGGTATTTGAAAGTTAAAATTTATGCTCTAATTATTGTTAAAGTTGATACTTAAGGTATATTATCATTACATAAATTTAATAAATTGTTACTTAGTTTATGCATCATCTTTTAGATGTTATCAAGTTGTAGGTTTGCGATAATAGTCTAATTCTAAATAGATTGAACACCTAAAGGATCCTAAGTCACTTGAATGTTTGAAAAGGTGGGAATAATTTGTTGGTTATTATTTAGGTCATCCCTAAGTCAATTTTGTTGAAACCATTGATTTTGGTTTGTGAGGATATTTCGAGTGGAATATGGGAATTTGAGCAATAGATTTTGTTATGATATTTGATTAATTAGAGTATTATTTATTAGAAGCACTCGATCATATTCCCTTGGCTATCCAAATGAGGATGAATTGACAATTCCAAAACCTTGAAGAATTATCTATTGGTCCACACTCAATATAGACATCACATAAGGGATTCAATCTAACCATTCATAACAAACATATGTGTCATGAGTTCCACTAGGCATAAGTAAATCCACATGGGTTGTTTAGTGGGTTAGTAAGGAGGCATAGTTTTATTGTACATCTTTTGGAATCTCACAATAAATGCCTAGATAGGTTTATGATGTTCTCTATGGGTGGATATAAACTAAAGGTAAATTATACTAGTCAACAAGGATATAAAAATGGCCTAGGAAAGAATTTTCTAATTGATAGTATGAGATAATAGACCCAAATAGCAAATGCAAAAAAAAAAAATCATAAGTTGAGTCATCTTGAGTGAAGGGAAATATCTTGCATACAACAACTATATGCTAAACTTTATGAGAGAAAGAGCATGGGCAAGTTCAAGATAATGGGTCCACTTTGAGGGGGAAAATGTGCAAAAATATTCAATATGGTTGATGAATTTATTTTTCATATTTTTCTATGAAATTAAAACCCATTATAAATCAGAATGTCTAGTTTCAAATATATAATTTTTAAAAATTTAAACCAATTTTTATATATCTATTAATTTTTAAACATGAATCATAATCTTGAAATAAAATATATTTCTATTTTTAATAACTTTTAATTTTATTATTTTTATGTGGGTCATGCGTAAGGGCTTTTTAGACTTACACTTTAATCCTAGTAAAAATTATATAAAAAAATTCAAACCAAACTTCAACATCATATGCATGTATGTATTCACAAAAGGATTTTGAAAAATACTTCCATTTGTTACTATTTTGTTGGATTTTATACATGCATGTTTTGGCCCCCAACATATTTTTTTTAAAAGGTCACTTTTGTACATCCTTCACTTAACCAACTCTTACAATCTAGGTATAAAATAAATTATATGTTTGAAAATTAGAAATAAAATCCTATATTTTATATATATTTTACAGTATGTTAATATTCTATCTAGAAGTGCTTATAATCTTTAACCCAACTATAACAAACTCCAATTTGTATGGGAAAAAATGTCATTTTTTGGGCAAAATGTGGAACCATTGTCTTACACTTCATCGCTTGAATATGTTCCTTTGATTTATGAGATTTTTCATATTTATATTTAGGGAAGAATTTAGTATGTTGTGGGAAAGCTCATGAGTTTGACCAACCATAACAATGAGTCCCTTATGCTAACTATCCTTATTCCATAACAAGATCTTGTGGGACTTGAAAGGGGTTCATCAAGGAAAGATAAGAAAGAGGAACTTAGGAAGGATTGGTAAAGAAATTTATTATATTTCTAGTCGGAGAAGAATTTTTGAACTTCAATTTCCTTGTCTTCCCTTTACCAATGCATAGTTTCCTAAGTTGACTAAGACAAAGGAATTTGTAATCACTAGAGGTAGGTCGTGCTCTATTTAAGAATTAAGTTCTTTCTAGGTTTCCCTCCTAGTGTTAATATGTTGATGTACATTTTGACACCAAATAAAGTGTATGTAAGCCTTCCCTTGAAGGGAAATAAATCCCCCTAAGGAATTGATTACCTAGTATAGGCTACCTAGATTTTTACTTAGGGGTGTTTCAAAAGTTCTACAAAAGGATACTAGTGACCCAAGGCTCAACTCAAATAAAAGTGCATAGTTTGAAAAAACCTACCCTCAAGAATAATTTATAATGCTTAAAAAAAAACCTCTCCATGAACATCTTTGCCCAATTGGTTTAGCCCTCATAAGAATTCACTTGTGTACTCTTAAACACTATGCCCATGTCTTTCCTAGAAATAGTCCCATTGAATAACTAAATCATCTCCATCGCACATAGGGTAGAATTTCATCAACCTCTTGAAGGCTTTCCACTTTGAAATTGGAGGTGTTTTTCTACATTCCAACAATAGGGTGCAAAGCATTACCCACAAGCTTGAACCAATAAGATTTGTTGATAAGTTTGTGGAGGCTAAAATATGCCTCCATTTGAGATATCCATTGATCCAATTTCTTGACACTAATCTCCTTGTCATAGGGTTAAACATCAATTTTCACGAAACTTTGATTTGATGTCCCCCTATGCTTTGGTTCAACCCTTTCCAATTCAACTTCTTCCTCATAGACCTTGGACATCCCAATCTGCTCAACTAGAGCTTACATAAAACTCTTAATCTTGTCCATTTTACCTACAATGCTAGATAATATCATCCTCTAGCTTCCTAAAATGAGATTCATCAAGCTTCTCTTCTCTAGCCTCTCTTAGCTCTTGTCCACTCTCTTGTTTTGATCTCAAGTTTATATAAAATTAATTCACCACTTACACTAGACCTGGTATCTTGCATAACACTAGCACAAACCTAATATGATCACACAAATGAGTTACTATGATACCACTTGATCTATAAACATCGGATTTAGAAACCTAGTGAACATCAACAAAATGGATTCTATGTTAACTCTCAACAATAGCTAACTCCCATACACTATACACTACTCCAAAACACACATAAGTTGGAATAGCACATGCTTGGGATCATCACAATAATATGAAACATCAAAACAGGGTACCTACAAAATGCAAAAACACACGAACACCAAGTTTAGCTGGAGGAAACCCTCAAAATGGGTAAAAAACTCCAAGTGTATGCTTCCAATAACCTCCTCATTATTCATGTATTCGTTATAGAACTTACACCGCCATCATGGCTGATTCTGCCTCACAATGCTTTTACAAATTCTTCCATCCCTACTCTATTTTTGCAACTATGAGGAACCATTACAATGTTGATAGATCTTACAACAATGGGTATCCAATTCATTTCCACGAAGAGTCAGCCCCTCAAACATTGAGTTAAATATTTAAAGCATTTTCTGTCCTTTATTGGCACTAAACAAGAGAAAAGAACGCTCTAAATACCTTTTTAATTCCTCAAACTATTCATATTTTACCATTGTCTGCAACAAGAAGTGTTTCCAACTTGCTGACATGTTCTCCATGGCAAATTGTCGATTCATTCCTCTAGTGCAAGCAACAAACTTGCCAAAGTAAATCTAAAATCTACAACTTGGTCAAAGTTTGACAAAGATGTTCCAGGCCACCCCTACTTGACTCCAAACAACTCCACATCTGCCATTCATATGTTTTCCAACCACTTTGACAACCAAATAGGTTTCTATGTTGCATGACAACTTTTATCCATAGGAACAACTTGCTCTGAGACCTTAAAAATCCAAACAAATGACCGGGTTTTTGGATCAAACATAATGCTATGCAAGACCTACTTGCATGTCATAAATTTGAATAATATTTTCCCAGTCTTTTAGAAAAATATTAGTTTGCAAAAGGATAAATATAACTTGAAAAAGAAAAGAGACTGGAAGTTCATCATCAATGCCTTCAATCTTATCAGCTATGCAAAATATGGACATAGGAGAAAATATTGAAAAAAGAAACTAAGAGTACATTAATGGACTTTGACGAAATAAGTCCATTAGGAATCAATAATTCATTAATTAAATTTCAAAGAATAAGTAAAATTACATCAACAATACCTTTCTCCCTTTCATAACAAATTAATGTAGCCTCAATGAAATCTTGGTCCTTCGAAAAAATAACCATTAAATTGTCCCAGGCCGTTGAATTTCACCATCATCCCACAAGCTGTATCTTTGCAAAGTGTGGCGATCTTGCTCTTTACACCTTACCAGTTACTCATAAAGACTTGCCTAAAAATATCATTGCAACTAAGATTACAGCTGATTGATCATAAAAACATCAGGCAGCCAAACGACCACAGTATATGCCACAATTTTGAGCTCGATCCTTCACAGGCACTTAAATGAATTAATTATCAAAATATCTTAGAACCAAATATTGATGCAGCCAAACGACCACAGTATATGCCACAATTTTGAGCTGGATCCTTCACAGGCACTTAAATGAATTAATTATCAAAATATCTTAGAACCAAATATTGATCTCTGTGCTTGTTGGATGACTAGGACAGCATGAATTTAGGAAATCTTTGATAATCCTTCCTAGGTTCTAAGCCTGGTTTCAATCAATTCTCCATACTGGTGTAGATGATATTTTGGGTGCAATAAATTTATCTGATCTACCAAACGAATTTTAAACAAGAATTATTCCTACAAGAGAACGATGATTCTAAATCTTGAGAGAATTCTCCTAATTAAAAGTGTATTCCCCATCTCTACACCAGGGTCCAGGATGTCCATAAAACTTTACTTCCATCGGCGTTTTGATTCACCATAAAGGACAACACCAGTAACAGTAAGGGTGTATCCTGCCATCCCTATGAAAGAAATGGGATTCCGAAATAAGATTATTGAGACTACCACTGCAACAGCCCCTTTTGCATTCCCAAGAACCTGCAAGCCAGCATAAAATTATACCATATAAACTTGGATTCAAATAAATGTTCACTGCAATTTAATGAGGAGATTTTTATCCATCCAATTTGTCAGAATGAATTAAAATGTTAACAATGTGAAAAATCTAAGAGATGCTAAACACAAGTCCAAGCTTATGTGCATTATCCATTGAAGCAGTCCAGAAACATTGAAGTATTCCTTGCAAAACACCGTTATCATGAAATATGAGTATACATCAGTATATGTACAAAACACCCGTAATGCCACTTCCAGAAAGATGACCATAATTGTATTTAGTGTTGTAACCTTGTCTTCGATCAAGATTGCAATGGTGTTGCTAAGTATGTCACAATTTAAAAAAAAGCACTAGCCATCATGAGACTAGCAAGGTACCAATAGCATATCTGGCTGATTAAAGCAGATTCTTCTAAAATAATTATGCATAAACCTTCATGCCTATATTTTCTAGAGCATAAACCCTATCCTAATATTATGGTATTTGAAACAATTCATTCAACTTAAAATGCATGATGAGAATTGCAGCAAACTTAAATCAACTATTCTCAACCTTAACATCCCAAAAGCTTAAAAATGCAATTCACATGTCAACCTTACACAAAAGCCTTATATTCCAGCCAGAAATAAGACATGCATACCCACGCACTAGAGAATTTTTAATAAAAATTACACAAGCAAAGTGGTCTCTCGTTTGTCTGAAATTGAAACAACAAAAAGTAAAGTCTGCTGCATTTACCTCCTATTGGGAGCTCAGCCATGATCCTTGTCAGAAAAGGTATTCTATGGCTCAGACACCAAGTAGTTGCATACAAAGGGCTGAGGAGCATACTTGACCTGGACTGATCTCTTCTTTATTCTCATTCAATACTTGGTGACTGATTTCTTCACATTACCAATTCCATAAGAATCTCAAAATGTCATCACAACTAAAAATGTTTTCTTCACTAAATTCTGCTTCAAATTAAAAATGTAACCTATTCCTTCCTACACTACCCTGATCTCAAATTTTCTGTTGATTCAACCCATTTTTGTAAAGTTCCAATCTGAGTCCACATGCCAAATCCTGAGCAAATCTTTGGGATGCTTTGATAAGGAATAAACATATGAAGATTGCCTCTTCAAGCCACCTCATTAAATAAACTAGTGTTCCCAGCATGAGGGATCATTTCTATGCAGGAATTTGGAAACACTGGTTTGCCTTTCAAAGCTTCAACATTTTACTTGACCCAACTTCAAGAACACCATAAAACAGAAATTTAGACAGCCTTGGGATCATATAAGAAATTGCCTTCTTCTAAAGCATCACACATTATGCAGATAAATCAAAACATTACTAAGGTATATTTAACCCTTATCAAATCAGATATCACCAAAGATTTAAGGTATGTACCTTCTATCTGACCACCTATCACTAATAATGGCTAAACCTTTTCCATCCAACCCCTAAGAAAGTGTCTCTTTTCTGATAGCACCTTCACTATCAATCTTTTTTTCCAATATATTTCTACTTAAAGCAGTCATCAGGATGTCCATAGGCATTGCAGAGTTCATAGCTTGCTGAATTGTGTTACATGACTGACAAAGTTAACAATGTTGAAGGCAAACATTTCAACAAAATATTGGTTCAGTCTTCACTATCCTTGACCGTTCTTTCTGTTTGCATACATCTGAATTGAAAATTAACAACTACTACCTTACACATTGTAAATGCATCTTACTTATAAGCTTGGAATTTACAACTGCCAGCTTAAAAATTGGAAATTTCAACTACTACAGACACTCCCACTTATAAGATTGCAGCTTAGTTGACATTCAGTTTAAGCCTTCTGTGGGAAATACTTCTTTCTTCATCTGTAACTCAGTCCACTTTGTAGAATTTGTTAGAGAGAACAGTTGAGGCTGGTGATATTTTGGTTAGTTTTTATGGGCCATCACTTTTCAGAAGGTAGCAACTGAGGACGTTGTTGAGATGCTAGATCCTGTACAGACAGGGAGGCTGCGAGTTTTGTGACTTTTTGTTTGAGATTCACTTTCTCCTATTTCAAGGGCGGCATCTACAAGCAAACAGAAGGTATGACAATGTGTACTCCACTATCTTCTGTGGTTGTCAACCTCTTTATGGAACATAGGAAATGGCCCTCAACTCCTTTCCACCAAAGTGAAAGGAATACATCATTGACACAAATTTGGGAAAAAGGAGAGAGAAGCAAGTGAGGACATTCAACTCCTTGAGAGGAAAAACAAGAGCGAAGCAATAAGGGAATGCCTAAAGGAATGAGAAGCATTCATTGAGTTTTAACCCTAATTTGTGTGTGGGGGCATGTCATAGTTAGAGCTCATTACTCTACTTTGGGTAATTAAAAAAAATAAGAACAAACAGAGACAGGCCTATGAAAAGCTAGAGATGAAGAATCATCTTAAGGCAAGAGATAACTGCAGTTAAATCAACAAAGGTTCTGGAAGACCATTGCAAGCGGACAAGGGATGAATAAGTGAGTGAGGCAATAAGGGCTGAGAGGGCCAAAGTTATTGAAGTGCATCCAAAGTACAAACAAATGAGGGACGAGACTGGACTGCAATCAAAAAGAGGTATTTAGAATTCACTCTAGAAAAAGTTTGAACTTTATTAGCATTACCCTCAAAATTATAGACCAGCCAGGCATAGGGTTAAAAGTTGTATGGAAGCATTGAAACGTAACAAGATGGCTTGGATTAGGCATGATCACCAGCCTTTCTTCAAAGATTATGATTCTGGTGCTGGAATGGCAAAAGATCAAATATTGGATAAATTCATGTTGCGTGATTTTACAATATGATGTAAAGCCACATGAAGCACCTGTTGACATGAGCAAGCTTTGCCGTAGGAAAGAAGTCAATGGCAGTGAACAGTAGTATGCTTTGGATGAAACTCATAAACCTGAGTTGGGGAAAAAGTGATGAATCCATATTATGTTGATGTTTAGACATTAATTATTTTAATTCTTAAATGCATTAAAGGCTTTTAAGTATTTAATTCACATAGACATTGACCTTATTAATGACTTTGGGATTAGTATTATTCAGTGGAGAAAAAACCTTATCTAGTCAAGGAATCTAGATGAATGATTGATTTTAATCATTTTATGCAATAAATATAGCATAGTCTTAATGGTGCTATCATGTTTAGATTTCCCTTCCTTGCTGTCATCTTCCCATACAACTGAATTAGAATTGATGGATAAACTAATGATGAAGGTATTTCTGAATATTTATGAACAATCTAGAGTGAGTTGTTCAAGATTTCAGGATTAAAATCTACAATATGCTTATTCTGGTTTTGCATGCATTTTGAGAAACGTGTACAATTTTCTTATGGTTTTCTATTTTGCAGCCTATCTGCTAAATGGCTGCTTGAAGATTCCTTTCGAGTCTTCCTAATTTCAGAAATATTATGACAATGCAATCTGCCTTCACTGTTCTAGTTAAAACCTGAGGCCATTATCTTGTTTAGTCAACGATTTCAAATGCCAAACCTTTCAAGCTTCTAAAAAAGTGTGGGAAGATGCAGAAAAAACAGAAACACTTGAGGAGAGACAGGTCCATGCATGTATGTGTGAAGTTTCAAAGAAAGTGAGCTTACCGATGCTATCACTATGAAGATGAGATCTGAGAAAACCAATAAGGTTTTCACTTTTCAATAATCTTCAGTGAAAATTTCAGAAAGCACAATAAAGAATACCAGAAACAAAAAGAGCTACTAAATTTGATGTATTAATATCATGACTAGCTTAGCACAACAGAAAAGAAAATGACAACAAACCTGAAGTGTTAGTGCACTAGTATGTTTGGTCACCAGAAAGTTGGTCAAGTTTACAAGGTAAGCCATTGCAGAGTTCACCACCAGCAAAAATACCATGAACTTATCCTGTCTTGCGAGAGTTACACAGAATTCCATCACTTTAGGTTCAATTGTTAGTACAGCAGGCAGCAGAACCAAAACTGCTATTGGGGCCATGTAGAGCAGCAGATTCATGGAGTCCAGTTTTTCCCTGTAATAGACATTGAGACATGGATCAAAGCTTTAATATTGTATATTTGAATGAAAGAAAATAGTCTGAAAAAAGAATCTTATTAAGAGCGAATAGGCTTGCACTATGACCTCCATAATTTATGCTACATCCTGTTAAATTTATTCATACAGATCATGTCAGGCAAAGATGACAATAAGAAATTGTTTGTGTCAATCGGTACAAATTACTTGTAACTAAAATTTGATGCAGTAATTCATAAATATCATGATTCATGATGCCATTAGTTTTAAAATCTGCCAAAATACATATTTTACTAACCCATCAGAGGAAAGCAGTAATCCTTGAAGGACCGATTTTAGAGCCCGCGCAGCAGTCGCACAAATACACATAATAAATCCATATAAATGGAAATTTGGTTCTCCCTGCCCCCACAATAGCAATGGTTAAATTGTTGTCAACAACTCATTCACCAATTAATTAAAATTCTTCAAATGATGTTACACCTATGATTCAGCCAAAGCACTGTGTCAACAGATAGTATAGTGTCGAATAGATGTTAATACTTCAACTAACAGCCTTTCTAAATGAAAATGCACTGAAAGCAACTCAGAAGCTTAATCTCTTTGCAAGCTTGGCGACAATTATCATTTACCTAAAAAGGAATTGATATCAGAAAAACATTTTAAAGGATTCTTATAATAATTGTTTTGGTTTTGAGATATTAAAAATTCTTTGCAAGTAAATAGTATGTTCACAATAATTGCAAATCCTGAAGATTTTATTCAAAGCATGACCATAAATATCAAATTCACATGATAATTTTCATGCTTCTATTTTTTTTATGATGTTTCAGTTATGAAGAAGGGAAACTATCTTTGGGAATAAAAGTTCTCCATATATGAATAGAAATATTTGATACTGACATAACCATCATAATAATTGCTTGGAGAGTGGCCTGACTGTCAGCTTTAGTATTGTCAATGTCTTTTTTGTTTCTTAACACAAACTCCAATATTAAACTCCATAAAAAAAGAAAGAACAATAAACCACTAAAATTTTAAAAAGTTGTTTTAAGCATGATCTAGTTATTAAATTTTCTATTCTATTTCTTGAATATGATCTTGCTTTATTTTCAATTGTTTGTTAGCATTTTAATTTGCACATTTTAGAGTGACACAAAATGGAACCACTCTTTGACTTAGAAGGGGAAGCTCCTTGTAAATAAAAACTAAATCTAAACAATATGTACTTACCATCTACAATTAATACAATGTTTTTTGGCTGGTTCAAGCTCATACTAAATAAAACTAAGGCATGTCTTTTTGGATTCACTTAGGCAAAAGGCTAACACGTTCAACTCAAGGAAAAGGATTTCTATGCTTTTTAACTAAATAAAAACCCTACAATTATTTCATGCTTATGTTGTTCAACACAAGTAAACAAGGCTGGAATTTGTTTAGACAACACAAAAACTTGGCAAATCAAAAGGAAAGCAATGTATGCAAGCTAAGATGATTAAACTTCTCTAAACATTGCAATACAACGCTTGCAAAGTTCAGAAAAAAATTCAATTTACCTCATTTGTACAAACAAACAAGATATTAAGAGTTAATAGACAATTTGAATACAAAGCCATGAGATGCAACTTAATCATCATCGTGCTACAAAACCCTCAAAAATCATTAAACAATTTTCTACCCATAAAATCACAAAAACATAGCATACTCCAACAGCAATTTAGCAACAAGTAGGCATGAGAATTACTATTTTGAATCTAAATGCAAAATTGCAATTTTGTATAAGCATTTACAAAACTTTGCATGAGAAAATAAGGAAAAACTAACTACAAATTCTACTCTAGGAATAACTTTACTGCATGCAGTGCAATCTATATTAGAAAATTCCACCTCCTAAAACTAAATCTGAACTCTAGCAATTTTCAATTAGATTGCCGATAAAAACTACTACAAACGAACAGTAGAACTTACATCTCTTGCATGATAATTGATCCAAAAATTGACGATCTAAAAATAGCACTGCAAGCTAAAATTAGAGACTACTAAAAATAGTGCACTTTGTAAATAGCTCTATCTAAAAATAGCAAATCTCAAAATATGCTCTGCTCCTTGAAAACAAAAATGGCTTAGTTCCAACTAAAAATAGACTATTGGATAGGTGGCTCTAAATGATGATCCTTATGAAGCTTTTCGTTACGATCATGGCAAAGCTTCTAAAGGTGTCAAACTCTGGAAATCCACTTTGATGCTTGAATTTGAACTCCTTGGCCTAAATTAGAGGTGTGTACCTATTAATGCAATTTTGATTTTCAAGACTTCAAACTCACTCTTCCTTATATAGGTGTGCAATTCACAATACAAGTGTACACCTATATATGCAATTTGAACTTGAAAATATTAATACCACTCTACTTTATCAAGTGTGCACATAACAAGGCAATTTTGACCTAGACCTTTGAATTTATTTTCCCTCACAAAGGTGTGCCCCCGTAATAATGTGAATTTGATCCATGATTTTGAACGTCCATTTTCTTCACATAGTTGCACACCAATGAATGCAATTTTGAACTTGATCTTGAAAATGCCATTTCCTTCACAAAGGTGAGCCCCTCACAATGCCATTTTGGACTTTATCAAAAAACATCTTTCTCCTTCATATACGTGTGTCCCTATGTATTCTATTTTGCTATTTGAAAAGTCAAATGTTTTCTAACTTTATACCAACACACCTCACAATGTGATTTTAGACTTCACAAAGAAATTTGCTATCTCCATTTATAGGCATGATCAATACTCAAACTCATTTTTATGTACTAAGGTGCATGCCCTAGCACATACACACACTTATTGCTTTTCAAAAAGTGTTTTTCAAAATTTTCTAAAACCCTTCTTTGACACATATGACTGCATACTGGGCATGATTTTTCTTTTGATTTGTTTTACTGTCTTCAAACATGTGCCTCATGCCTTAAACATTATTTTCAATTCTTTGAAAAAATTTACATGCCATTGACTATGCACACGAGTCACTAGGAGTTTTTTCTATGTTTTGAACCATCATTACTCATATTCTAAGTGCATCATCATGCACATGGATGCATTTTTTTATTTGAGATCTTTTAGATCTGAGTTCAAGCACGCATGACTGGGTATTACAATGCCATCTATTATTTGGACAGAATTACATCATAATTTGTTCATAACCACATTATAAAAACCTAAAATTTCATGATATGGCAAGCAAACAACATATTTGAGGGACAATTGTCATGCCTCGACAAACCTTCATAAACCCCTTTGGTGTGATAGATGAACTTGAAAGCCCTTTCTATTGATCCTATGAAGACAACAATGGTAAAAACCAGAACAATCACATAGACAAACAAGACCAAGTTTGAAATGGGATCATTGATTGAAGAAAGAAAAGGATTCTGCTTAAACTTGGACATGGTACAAAAAAAAATATGTGGATACCAACCTTGGCTCTATCTAGGGACCACAACATATTCTTGCAATGTAGGAGAACCTGAAAACCTTTGGTTCTAAAAATAGGCCAATGCTTTATCAGTTGGGTATAGAGTAAACTGTTTTTAAATCATCTAATCAAAGATTACCCTAAGACACCTAAATTGACAATAATACATGACATATTTTGGTAGAAATGAACATATCTTAAGGTATTCCTATGGAGATCTAGTTGAAAGTTGGGTATAGCATTTGTGTCATGTCCCCCGAAATTGTCACACCAAATATCAAATATTAAAATGCAAATAAGAAAATACATATTAAAATTATAAAAGAAATATTAGTAATTTAATATTATTTGATAATCATCACAAGATGATATTATAATTATAATTACCAAATATAATATTTTAAATATTAAAATATAAATACTAACAATTTAAATATTATTATAACAATAATCATCATATTATAATACTATAGATATTAAAATATATATAAAACCAATATAAAAATAAATATATTTATTATTCATAAAAAAGTAAAATAAGAAACATATAATATAAAAATGATGATTAAGAACAGCCAACGGTTCATTGTTAACAGCAACGATTAAAGGGAAAACATCGATGATATAAATTGCTCAGCAAGTAATAAAAGCAGCGGTTGATTTTACAAAGACAACACTTTATTTATTAAGGCATTGAAATAAAAGGATGCAGCAATTATTATTGTATAGGGATGCGATTAAAGAAGGGATGCACCCCTTGGTAAGGGATGCAATGATATGACCACTCACCCTCCATGAGAAGTATATAAGGAGGAAAAACATTTGATGGAGGCATCATGAAAGGGAATGCTTCTGCAGAATAGAAGGATATCGGGGCTGGAAAAAATAGGAATAGAATAAGGAAGAAAGGCAGCTGGCTGGAGTAGAACAATCTGCTGCAGATCAGGTAATAAGTATTTGAGGTAAGTATTTTCTGTATTCGAATAATTAGTTTAGAAAATGTATTAAGGATCTAAATAAGGACTTTTAGTAAGTATTTCATATAATCAAATAATCAGTTAATAAATACAATAAGGATTTAGTTAAGAACACTTAGCAAGTGCCTTATGAATTAAAATAATAATTTGTTTAATGCATTATGAAATCAGATATGGATTAAGGTAATAATTTATGCATATAGGTAATTATTCTAGTGATGTAGTTGCTTCTACAAATGACAATGTATGTCTATCATAGTTATTCTATATCATTATATGTTTGGTTATGTATATTTGTAATTCCTATGATAGGTTTTATCTATTGAATGCAGCTATATATATATATATTCTGTTATTTATGCTATTATTCTTGTAATATGTTATATCTTACTATCATATGCAATTATATTTTATTCTTATAGTATGGTCTATCATAACTATTGCATGCAATTATATATATAGATATGATTATGCAATAATGATGCTTGCAGCAATTATTGAGCCTTATAAGTAACTATGAACCTTTAATATAAACATGAATAGACTATATATATATATATGAATGTCCTTATCCTATAATCAATCAAATACAAGGTTGAAGGGAGTAAGTTAGGAGGATGTTGTTTACGGGCCTCCCATGCTAAGTACACCACTCCGAGGGTGGAATTGTCTTGGTCGGACGTTCTTGCCGCTTGGGGCCAAGGGGTGGGTTGTCTTGGTCGGACTCTCATGCTATTGGACTTAGATGGGTTGAGTAGTTTACAAGCGCCCCTTCCAAGATTCCCCTATCAAGCCAAACTATGATTGATTGTTAGGATGGATTCAAGGAGTCTCAATCATAACAAGGATGGATAAGACAACATGGATAGGAAAAGCAAGTACAAGTGTATCCACTAAGTACGCCACTCCAAAGGTGGAATTGTCTTGGTTTGGATGTTCCTGCCGCTTGGGGCCAAGGGGTGGGTTATCTTGGTCGGGCGCTCGTGCCCTTGGGCTTAGATGGATAGCTTCGGGCGGACTTACCATGTGTCTCATCCAAGTCCTATTATGACTAGAGCTCCACAATGCATTATAGATATTGGTAGTTATGGATAGCTTAAATAGATAAGGCATTTATAATGTTTGGATCATATGAAATTATATTTCCAATATTTTTTGACTATAAACAATTAGCCATGATAGGGGAGATTGAGGGCCTATTGAAGGGGAAACAGCGTGTGGGTCACCCTCTAAGTACACCACCCATCTAGATAGAAAGGGCCACATGGGCCAAGAGGGGCATACTACTCTTGGGCTTAAAGGAAATGACTATCAAGGACACCCTGTTGTAGTTGCACCCTCAACCCCTCAATATGATTGAGTAATGATGGCTCTGGTATAGGGGAACGGCAATAGAACACTAGGCACACCACCCCATATGGATGGCAAGGGCCACATGGGGCCAAGAGGATCGTACTGCTCTTGGGCCTAGGGTTCTTGGGCACCCTATTAGACTATCATACTCAAGGAAGAATTAGGAAAAACTAAAGAAGATTCAATATGCTTATAAAATGATGTCTTATTTATAAATGTCTACTAACATATTTGCAGGTCTAAACAGGTAGTTGTATCCCTAACCATATTCTCTTGTTTTCCTTACATATATATATATACAAATAATATTATCTTGTAAATATTCTCTAACTCTGTTTTGCAAGGGCCTACTCGCACTATAAACATTCCCAAACCCAAGGTGATCTCTTGAAATTGATAAATTAGGGCAGATATAGGGTTATCCCAAAAAGGGGACATTACAATTTAGAAGTAGCATTTTGATTATGAGAAGTTGGCTTTTAAGTGCCAAAATTGGTTTGTTCTTGGACACTTGTTAAGAGCATGTCTAGGAAAAGAATATAAACTAATAAGGTGACATGGTAGCAATACGTGAAGCTGCAACATCAAATAGCTGGCTGCCCCCTAATTAATACTTCTCCTGATAATTGGTTGGTTTTGCAAGTTAGGCCCTCAAAGGCTCAAGTGGAAGAAATATCGATAGAGGCCAATGATGATTGTTCAGTTTTATTTCAGGAGGAAATTTTGAAGCCTTTAGTAGATTCTTCCATGGTCAAGGATTTTGATATCTCTATTTCTATGCCTCTATCCTACAAGCTAGTTTCCTCAAAAAGGCCCTCAATACTTAAGTGGGCTTAGAAGGCAAAAATATTGAAGCCTAGCGATGTGCCATTAGAGAGAAATAAAGCAGTTTGTTCCATTTTGTTAAAGGAAGATATTCTAATCCATAGAAAGTACCTTCAGCAGCCAATAATGTTGAATCTTCATAGTTGTTTTAGTAGGAGACTAACCAGCTTGATCCTCTAGCTTAGGCCTATGCTTTTTTCAAAGAGGATTTCCCTCTAATGAGGATGGTGACAGAGGAGGATGTAGACATGGAGATTGTATCTCCCAAGAAAGGAGGTTGGGCAACAATTGCCAATAGAAAAACTAAATCAAAGAAAAAACTTCTTCTCAAATGATTTTAAGATCTCATATTAAAAAAAGGTTGGATAAACTATAGTATTGTTTGGTTTGCTTTTGTCAAGAGTGGAGACCCCAATAGAACCCCCAACAAATTAATTTCAAAAAAACATAAAAAGAAAGACACCTCCTACTTTAGTGATAGACACCGAGAGCACAACTATCTATTTATCATGAACAACCTTCTTGGAGTTAATTGTGTTAGAGTCACTTGAAGACTCAAACTCCTAGGATTACTTGCAACCCAAAATATCCTTTCACAAGAGAGAAAATCAAGAGAATAAATTGCAATAATGAACGCAAAATATATTAAATCAAATGTGATCAATGATGTGCAATATGTAATACAAAATGTGCATATGAGACCTTGCTTAGGTAGGATTAAACAAAATCATGACAAGTGTCTTAATCCTATAACATGTGACAACAAATACTAAATGACTTAGAACACAAGAAGTAAATGACATAAGATAAAATAAGATCTAATGACAACTAAGAATTCTAGAAGGATTCCTAGGCCCCTAAGTATACTTAGCATGTAATAGGACCTACTAAGTGAACTAGTTAGGTAAAACACCCTGTTCACACCAACACCTCCCATTAAGTGCAACTTGAGAAAAGTAAACAAATGCAAATGATGAAAAGATAGGTTCCAACTACTAGGCCATGTTAGGTACCCATTTACAAATGCAATCTCTCACAAACGAAGAAAAGAAGAAAACCCAACGAAACAAAACTCCTCTCCAAAAGAGAGAAAATACGAGGAAATAAAAGAAAGGAGGACTCAACATGACCCCTTAAAGACTACTTCTATCACCAATATACAATCAATAACCCCCCATAAAAGGGAAAGAGAGAGACTATATAGCCCCCCCACAATGTGTAATCTCCTACAAAAATGGTGAATGCTTGAAGATAAAACATGATCCAATTCCTACAAACAACATTCCTCCCCTTGAGAAGAAATAAAACCAAATATAGACATAGGAATGCTTCCCATTCTAGATAGGAATTGGAGGGAAGAAAAATCAAGATGTATGAAGTCTCTGAATTCTCCTCAAGTGTCTCCATGTCAATGCCAAAAGTTGCCACTACCAAGTCAAGTGTTCCAAGCCACACTAATGAAGATGACAATCCAAAATTTAGTAAAGATGAATGAAAAACAAGATCCAACAACTCAAGTACCTCCTTTGAAGAAAAAGATGCCTCCAAATGTTGCTCAAAAGAATCCACACTCATGTCAAACTGTGATGAATGATCATGTGGAGAATGAACAAGAGGGTTTGAATGTTCCCCTCACTAGAACTAAAAAAGAATCATCTCCATCAAAGAGAAAATGTATGCAATCAATGGTGTCCCCCAAATATGAAATGTGGGACTCTACAAACAAACCTGCAATGTTTGTCAAGTATCCATCTCAAGTAGCCATATCTGAAAGACAATGTATATCTTGCTACAGTGAATCACAAGTAGCAACACAAGCATCATCAAATGCAACAATAGATGGACGAGATGAGATCTCAATGCATGTCATTGGACTACATTGTTCATCCCCAAATGATGTTGTGTCCACACAAGATTCTTGAGTGCAAACAACAAATGAATTTGTTGATGTTGGTTTAGAAGAATTTGGCAGACTAATGCCATTGCAAAGTTGTCTCAACTCATGAAGATCATACAGAAGTTGCAACTCATCGAATTCCTTTTGCATGCATTCATCTATTATATGCCTTTTCTTCCCACAATAATCACATTTAATTTTCCATGGATTAGGACACATGATTACAACTAGCAAAAAACACAAGATTACCCCTCAATTATTCAATCATGAGAACCTCGCAAATGTATGATTTGGCACTTTATATGTAGTGCAATTACAATGCTAGAATGCTTTCCAAAGTTCACAATGTCAAGATGGATCAGATATGGAAAAATACAATAATATCTCATAATGAGATCTTCAAACTAAAATTACAATTTCCCAACATGATCTAGATTGAAAATGAAGCCTTCCCAAAAGAAGAAAACTTCTTCGAGTGTCAAAATGTCCAAGTTATCAACTAGAATGCAAATATGCACAAATCTAAATAAAAGATACCTAGGGCTAAATCTGGAAAAAGTTCATGGATAGTACTGCAAAGCTCCTCAATACCTTTCCAATGTTGTAAAAATCATGAAAATTGGATAAATAGGCAAATATTTATGAGTTCAGAGGCCCAAAAAAGATTTGACTTCAATCCGCAATAAAATTCACCTACTAAAAAATCTGAAAAAATGTCTTACACCACTATGAAGTGCTCAAAACCAACTTTCCGACAATTCATTTGTGAGAATCCAACTCTTGGATCAAAAGTTATGAAATTTTTTTAAAAAGGTCCAATTTGGCCTGCAAGCACAACCCTTCTAGCAAAAAAATTTGCCTCAGATTTATCGTGCACCCAAATAGGACAAATTACATATCAAAATAGGGATTTCTAGACCTTCTAACACAATGGTGTTGCAAGTATGAAGGTGTTGTCATTGATGTCAACTGGTTGTTGTTGTCATTGATGTCATGGAAGTTGGTTTTTGGTTGTATATGTCGAGGATATTGAGAAAAATGTAATAAAGAAGGTTTGCGGGTATTCTATGTATGCTCCAGGATATGCTCTAGGATGTACTTCTATGCTTGTGTGGTTCAGACATATTGATCATGGTTGTTGATAGTTGCTATATCCAAAGTTTGAGCTTTTGGATCGTTGTACAGTGCGAAATATCTTCACTAGTATGTGAACTATGCATTTCTATGTGTCTGGCTATGGTCCGAGAGAAATGTAGTTGCTCCGGATTTCTCAGAATTATGGTTTTATGACTTGTGGTTTTGAGAGTAAGTTGATGTGGTCTTGTTCAAGTGAAATTTGTTGTCCAGAAATATTGGATTGTGTTAAGGATGTGTGTGCTTAATTGTTTTATGTGTTTTACATTGGTGTTGGCCGGCCTTGTGTTAAACATTACTTACAAAGTTCATGGAAGCATGTTGAGGCGTGTTGGGACTTATTTAGGTCCTCATTAAGTATATGTTTGGGTCACCCTCATTCTAACCCATCGTAGAATGTTTTGGTGCCAACCTAATTTGAATTTGTAAATACAATTGGTGTGTAGTCGACCTTGGATGGGTTTCGAGGTTGAAGACGGTATAAGTACAAGTTGAGATGTTGACGAAAGACAAGATAGATGAAAGACAAATGCAAGACAGTGTGTGTGATGCAATTTTGAGCAGATCAGTACGAATTTCATGTTAGGGTTCCAAAGGCAATGAGCTGAAAGCATTCGACATCTTTCATGTGAGTCTGCAAGAGTGTGAGCAAATTATGGTGGCTTTCCTATTGCATTGAGATAGTTTTCTCTCTGTGACAATCCTCTTTTATCTTCTTTGTAATTTTGTGGCAGTGAGCCTTCACTGGGCAGTAAGTCCTGTTTTGGACATGTAAGTCATGTCTTAGCAGTGAGCCTTTGTACTTGGTTTTGAAATTCTTTATATTGTGAGCTAATCCTCACCGTGGTTTTTCCCTCATTGGGTTTTCCACGTAAATTTGGTGTTATTGTGTGAATGGTTTCATTACTTTTGGTTTTTGTTTCTGCATTCAATGATTAAACATAGTAACAGAGTAAGGGTTTTGTGAATGCTTATAGATCTAACTTCTGGTGAAAGTTTTAAAGGTTAAAAATTGTTACAACTGATTCACCCCCCCTCTCAATTGTCTTGTTCAACAAATGGCAAGGTCCGTTTGGTCTAAAAATACTCCAATAAAATGTTGTTCACCAAATCTGAGCTTCAAACCCCAATTTGCTATTGTGTCATATGATGGCCAAATTGAGTGAAACAAAAGCCAAATTTGACTTTCTTGGACACTTTAAACTCAATAGTAAGCTCAGATTTGCACCAATGGGTTCCAAAATGAATATGCAATACAAAGCCATAAAAAAGAACCCCACAAAAATTTGGTATTTTTGTTAAGTTTTTATAATTCTCTAGATCATCATACAATGCAAGAGAAGAGCATACTCAAATTTTCAAGATCCACCAAAATTTGCAACCTAGCAACAGCTCATGCACAAAATTACTCTCAAATATAAGAACGAGATTTGTAGATATGAATCTCTGATACCATGTTAGAGTCACTCAAGGACTCAAGCTCCCAAGATCACCTACAAAACAAAATATCCTTCCACAAAAGAGAAAAGCAAAAGCAGAAATTTGCAATAATGGATGCAAAATATATTAGATCAAATGTGATCAATGATGTGCAATATGTAATACAAAATGTACATATAAGACATTGCTTATATAGACAAGGTTGAGAGGTAGGATTAGACAAGATCGTGACAAGTGTCTTAATCCTATGACATGTGACAAAAAATATTAAATGACCTAGGACACAAAAAGTAAATGATAAGAAGCTAATTACAACTAAGACTTCTAGAAGGATTCCTAGGCCCCTAAGTAAACATGTGAATAGGACCTACTAGGTGAACTAATTAGGTAAAACACTTTGTTTGCATCAACAACTTGTTCAAGGATACACAATGTCCCCCACTTTGCAATCGCCTTCTTCATTTGATCTACCACATTGAAAGGAGCAGATGCTTGTGCCCTTTGAGCTAAGTAGGAGGTCCATTGATTCTTTGGTCTTTCTACCAAGGGATAATTTGTTTTAGGTTGCCACACCCTAGTAGTAGTTTATTCCTACCTTAGTCTTGCTGAAGGATTTTGAGTACTAGAACCCTCCTAATCTAATTTGCCTTGTTCTTCCATGGCCCTTCTCTTTGATCTAGTCAAATCATCTAACTAAACTTGGGGTCTTCATAAGGTTGATGCTATCTCATTTACTGTGCAAAAGTCATTTTCTTCCCAACAAACCATTACCTCACCAAGAGCCACTTGTATTGTCACATCAAAGCTTGCTAAGGATTCCCTCTTGGGTAATCCCTGAGACCATCACACACATCACAAGGATAAGGTTGCATATTTTGATCTTAAACCAAGTTGTTTTGCATTGGTACCAAGGTTTTATTTGGATTTGTTGTAGTATTGGTTGTATAGGTCTTGTAGGAGTTATTTGAGAATTTTGGCCACTATTTAGGCTCCTATTGGCCTAGTTCTAAGGATTGCATGTTTAGTTGTTCTAATAATAAAGTTTTTGGGAAACTTGGAGTTGCCTTTTAAGGGCCCCTAGCTCATTTGAGGTATTCTTGAGCATATTCTTCACCTCAACCAACTCCTTGGATGTTTGAGAGATTGTCTGAGAAAGTTCAAGTATAGGATTCTAACTAGAATTGGCATTGAATAGGAATCTAGGTAGAAATTTGGGTAGGTGCATAGATATTATGAAATAGAGGCATAGCTGGTCTAGAAGCTTGCTTTCCAACTTGAATAAGACTACTTTCAGCTCTAACAACAATGGCATAGGTTGCTAGTAGGGTGCTCCTAGAGATTGTATCATCATAGCAATTTCAAATTAAAAGTTCTAAGATAATACACAAATGCCATAGTAGGAAGAGACCTTACCTTTGTGGAAATTCATGTCCATGTCTTCTTAAACAAGATGTTGAAATTAGTGACCATCTCCATAGGTGCTCTTTTGATAGCGCCAACTACTCCACAAGAGACAAAGTTGTCTCCCTTTTCTTTAAACAAATTATATAGAGGAGATCCCAACTCATCCCAATTTGCAAGAATTGTTGGGGCTAAGTTTCTATACCAATCAAGGGCTTACCACCTAAATGATCCCACAAGTAGTCCAAGAGCTACATCTGACTCAATTCTCATGTATAGCACATAAGTTAGCCGCTACCTATAAGAATGGTTATGTGTTGTCCCAACAAGACCAAATGAACTCTAAGAGTGTGGACTTGGAAGCTCCTAAAAGTACAACCAAAGTCTATGGTTGGTTCCTCCTCCCATTATTTCAAGTTCAAGTTCTTTCATGGTTATTGGTTGAAGATCTTTTGTTTTAGGCTCATCATTCAAGGCAAGCTTGAAGCAATGGATTTGTCCCTTCCACAAACAACAATGGCCAAGTGCCCATGGCTCGTAGGAGTTGAAGAACAATGACTTCTCAATTCATTTATAGAATCCACATCATTTTTAGGCAGAGGAGTAGATTTCTGCCCTTCTTTTCTAGCATTCCCTTTGTTTTGATTGAATGAAGGCCCTCTAGAAATGAATTTGTTCCTTGGTGTGAAAGATTCCAAATCTAGGGCCTTCTTTGTTAGATCAAAGGCTCTTAGTATGCCCTTGAGGGGTTTGACTAACCCTTCAATAAAAATAATTGCAAATCTCTTGTCTACGGCATCTCCTAGCATTACTGCTAACTTCTGAAATTCATTCACATAGTATTCTACTGATCCATGATGTTTCAATTGGGCTAGCTCTCAGAAAAGAATTTTTGGATCCTTCCTTTCAAACCTATCTAATAACTTCTTCCCAAACTCTTCTAATGTGGTGATCGAATCATGTCCTTGTGTGATTATTCCATGATACCACCAATCATGAGCCACCCTTCTAGATGAAGAGTGGCAATTTGATAGCCTCATCTTCAATCACTGGGTTCAAAGAAAAACAGGTGTCAATCTTTTGCAACCATGCTTGGGCTTAACATTTGTTGGATCAATCGTAGGTAGGAACGGTTAATTTGCCAACTCAACTCTAGAAGTCTCTAAGAACCTGATTTTGAGAGGTCCTTCTTCCTCCCCTTCTTGGTGCATTTGTCATTTATAAATCACAATAATCCCTGAGGGCTATATACAAATGAAATCCTGCACTAAGATTGTGATATTCCTCACAATATATATTCATCATCTTTAAGGATAGGCATTGTCATTCTTCTACTTCCAATTGTGGTTCTTCCCTTGGTAAGAGTTTGGATCTGAAAATATTGGGGCTTGGATTAGGTGGAACTAAGCTATTTGAAACTCAACTAATAACTAATGGACTGCCCTCTTCATTGTTGGTCTTGCTCGTATTGTTGTCATGCAAAGTAAGAATCAAATTGGCTATAGAATCTCTCACTGACTTTGCCAATGCTTCCTGACTCTATATAAGTTGAGCTGCAAATTCTCTCAAGGCCTCATTAGATGATTTTTTATCTCTATCACCCATTTTTCTGGTTCTATATCTAAAGTCCAAGAATTTTTCTCTTTTCCCTTTCAAATGAATATAACAATTTATTGGATTTTGAAAACAGCACTTTATTATGAAATTGTTACTTTTCTTACAAAATGGAAACTTCGTTGCAAGTCTAGAAGCACCATGAGGTTACAGCTTAATCAATTAAATATAATAATCCAAACTTGAAACTTGTTGCTGGTCTTATGATAGATTGAACTATTGATATTAAACTAGGGCTACAAGTTTAGGATAGGTTTGTTGCTGCTGCCTGATGAAGATCTTCATATGAAAAGAATTCTAAAGCCTAAAAATGCTACTGATTATGCTATAGTCCACAGTCTCTCCCTTAATGTCAGGAAGTCTTTTTTGGTTGTAATGTTGAACTGGAAGGTGCTGAAATTGACTGTAAACTGAACTGCTATGTTGAAACTAAGAAAGTGTTGACATAAATTGCTAAACGGATTTGCTATGCTGAAACTAGGTAAATGTTGATCTTGACTGCTAATTGGAACTAAACTGAAACTACTAAACTAGACTGCACTAAAATCTTTAAGCTTTGTGCAAATCCCGAATTGGAACCACTAATTGGAAAGCTAAGGGATTTTGTCTCCAATCTCCATTTGAGATCCCCAAGGGTTTCCATCCTTGTATCTCAAGCAATCCTCAGGGTTTTCATCCTTAGGACTGTGTTAACAAGTGCTCAAATGAGAGCTCAAGAAAAATATTTTGAATACCCTTTTTTGTTGCCTACTACTTGTTTAAATAGGCTCATATGTCCCTAGGGTTGTGGCTTCTACGGCAGCCACCTTATTTCACTTTTTTTTTTTATTACTATTATTATTTTTCTGTAAAAAAAAAAGAATCCTATCCTATTTGAGGGTAGCCACTGTTGGCCTCATCCTACTTGAGGTGGCCATCTTCTTCTTTCTTGTTCTTTTCTTTTTTCTTTTCTTTGTTTTTTTACTTTTCTTTTGCTATAATATTTACCATATTTCAATGCTCCTTTTTGGCTCACTAGAAAGGGGGGCATGACAAAAGATGCTTGGAACTCCCAAACACACGTCATGAAGTATCTTTTGTATGTAGACTACCTGGCTCATAAGTCCATTGTGTTGCAAACCATTTACGACTTCTTGTATTACTTTTGGCTATAAATTGGAGCCTTGGGGTAGTAGTTTGTAAGCATGTGATGAGACGAGAAGTTGCAGGTTCACAGGTGTTGCATTGAGGAGAGTAGTGTGCTGAACATATAATTCTTATTTGTAAAGATTAATGCATAATTGGGGGTCACTTTGCTGGTAGTGTTTATTCCCAAAAGGGTTTCTCCACATAAATCTAGTGTTGTGGTATATTTCTATGATTTGTTGATTTTATGTCCTTTCATTTTCCATCAATATTTGGCTTCTGCATGATTGCTAAAATCTATACAAAATTTATATTATTGCTGCAATAGTTCGGCTTTATTTTTCAACAATTATATGCCAAGGGGCTAGAATTTATCAACAAAAAATGAAGATATAACTTTCCAAAGGAAATGCCAACAAGATTACCTCCTAAAATAGTTAGTGAAAACTAGATTGATTTAGTTATTGGGACAATTTTGCCTAATTTGCCTGCTCATAGATTGAACCCAAAAGAAAATGAGGAAATAAATAAGAAAATTTCAGATTTGCTAAAAAGGGGATGGATTAAAATAAGCTTCAGTCCATAGGTTGACCCAACACTCATCACACCAAAGAAGGATAGTTCTTAGAGAATTTGTGTGGATAAGAACCTTGAACAAAATTGCTATCAAGTTTCTATTTCCCTTACCTTGGATGATTGATACGCTTGATAGTTTAAGTAGAGCAAGTTATTTTTCCATAGTTGATTTGAAAAGAAAATACCACCAGATCAAAACTCGGGAAGAAGATGGGTGAAAATTTGCCTTCAAACTAAAAAGTTGTATGAATGGCTTTATGGCATCTGGACCAAGTAATGCTCCAACCATTTGAATGAGGTTAATAACAGAGATCATGAGATGGAGACAATATCTTAATATGTTTGTTATTGTCTAAAAAAGTGCATTTTGAAACATCTACAAGTGGTGATGAAAAAGATAAGAAAAGACAAATCCACATAAGTGTTCTTTCTTAAAGGACAAACTTGGATGTTTGGATCTTCTCATCTCCAAAAAATGGAGTACAGCTGAATTCTTAGAAATTTAAAACCATCTTTGAATGGCCCATGCACAAGAATGTTACAAAGGCAGCAAGTTTGTACTGACTGGTGAATTTCTACAGAAAATTTATCAAAAAATTTAATGGAGTAAGTGCAGACACGACAGATTCATTTAAGGAAAATGAGTTCAAATGGACATCTACAGTCCAAAGAAGCCTTGAGTAGATAAAGAAAAGAGTTACAACGGTAACTGTGCTAGTGTTGTTAGATTTTAACAAAGTTTAAGTGAAGTGTGATGCTAGTGTGATCACTATTGGAGCCATCTTGGGCCATAAAGGCATACGAGTAATATTGCAAAGAGAAGCTCAGTGATGTATGGAAGAAGTATTCATTTTATGGTCAGTTAATCTACGTTTATTACTTAAGCTTTGAAGTATTGGAGACATTACCTACTTCCCAAGGAATCTGCAATGTAAACAGACCACCAAACTTTGAAGTTCATAAACTCACAACCAATGCTAAATCCAAAACATGCTAAGTTGGGAGAGTATCTTCATGTGTATACATTTGTGCTCAAACACAAATTTGGAAAAACAAATCAAGCACCTGATGCCTTGAGTAGGAGGAGAACTTCACTCAACATTATGGCCAAACAAGTAAATGAGTTCGAAGGGATCAAAGAGTTGTATGAAGAAGAAAGATTTCGCAGCAGTATTTCAAGTTTGCAAAAACCACCGCCACTATCCCCACCCAATTTATGATAGAACCATATATCTTGCTTACTTCTTGCAAGATGATTATTTATTCAAAGGTAGATTATTTATTCAAAGGTAGGCAGCTTTGCTAAGAGACAAACTGATTAAATAGATGCACTGAGATGGTTTAGGTAGTTATTTTGGTCAAGATAAAACTCAAGACAGTGGATAAAAGGTATTATTGACCTTATCAAGGAAGACAGGGAAACAAAAGGGATATGTGGGTCCACAAGAACCCCCACACCCCTTTAAACTAAACCTAAACCTAAAACTGCCCCCAAAACAACTAAAAACAAAAAAACAAACTCATTTTGACATTTTCTAATTTGTGAAGAAGAAGAGAAAGAAAAGAAGCAGTGGTGAGAAGAAGAGAACAGCAGTGGAAAGAAGGCAATTGAGTATCAAATCCACGTCATTTGAGGTAATTTAACCATCTATTATTCATTTTTTCAAATTCCTTTGCATTTTTTTTGGTTTTTTTTTAAGTTCCAAACTCTTAGGGAGGGTTTTTTGTTTACTTTTTGTTATATATTTGCACTTGTAACTATGTTTAAAATTTTTAACAAAAAGAAAAAATGAGCAACAGTGAGAGCAGTGAAAGTGAAGAGATTGAAGTTGAAATGCAACAAAAAAAACTAGAAGTAAGAAGCATAGCTGCCACTGAGGGTTCCTACTGGGAGTGGGAGTGTAGCAAAGACTACAAGTTCAAGTAATCCATTTGAATGCTCTTCAGAACTCAAACATTATGCAAACCTCTTCACTTAACCCCAAAAAACCTCTCTTACAATTCGCAACGCACATAGACAAAGACGAGAAAAATTTAGTGGGTGGGGGGGTAAGCTATGGTTATGACATTTGTTCAAAAAAGACTGTAGGGGTAGCTATACAAAATTTTATTCTCATTTTTGTACATAAGTGGACTAGAGATAAAAGGTTGTGAGGCTATAACTCTAGCTGAGAAGGCTGTGGTAACTAGGTTGCACATGGAGGGGGAGGCAAGAAAGAAGAGCAATCCAATGGAAAGTATGTAGCCTAATGTGTCATTGCCTATGGAAACCATAGATGTTGGAAGTCAAAGGGAAGAGAGTTCTACTTTTACCAAGGTAAAGAAAAGAACTACTAGTGTTGTAGGGTTGTTTAATGCACAATCACAAGAAGTGGTCAAGTTTTCCATTGCTAAATCTTTTTTTAGTGCATGCCATACAATTTCATGTGGCACATTCTCCCTATTTCAAACAAATATTCAGAGATGTGATAGTTGTTGGTCCCTCATTTGTCCCATCTGAAGAACATAAGCTACATACCACCCTCATTGATAGAGAATATTCTAAGGTGAGTGTGTTGATGGAAGAAATGAGGCAAATTTAGATAAAGAATGGTTGCTCCATCATCATGAATAGGTGGACCAAAATAAAACATCGGTCATTCATCAATATCATTGACACATGTTCAATTGGCTTTTATTTTCTTAGAGCTATTGATTGTTCAAGGAAGAAGAAGGATACAAACTTCCAATTTCAAATTTTGAAGGATGTCATAGAAGAGGTTGGACCCTTTAATGTTGTACAAATGGTGACCAAATCTGCCCGTGTATGTAAGTTAGTTAGCTTGATGATGAAGGGTGCTTACAAGCACATTTTCTGAACCAATTGTTGTATTCATGCATTGCACAACACATTGAAGAACATAGTGTAGAAGAGGGAGATTCGCTACTCACGAGTTCTCTTCGTTCAAAGAGCTTCACGGGGCGAACTGCCCTAATCTACCTTAGGAACAACGGCGAGAGTTTCAGAATATGGAAAAGCGGGTCACAGAGATTTTCTAGACAAACTGTCAAGCTCTTGGCCAAAGGACATCAGCGCAGAAAATGGACGACAACACGGCACACTAGCGTCTCATACGGACCAGAGAACGAGAATGTCTCAGAAAATAGCAAAGTGAATGCTTCTATCCGATTGTTAAGAACTTACAAAATATAGGGAAATAACAGAAAGTGATAGAACTGAAATAAAGAAGTAGAGATAGAGAGGAAAGTAGAAATGAAGTAAAGAGCACTTAAAGCACTACAAAACAATGTTATGCTACTCAACCAAGTAATAGAGGAGAGGAGTGAAAGCTTACCACCTCCACCAAGAGCGCTCAAGGCTAATGGGGGAGAAAATGAGAGGAACTCAAGCCTCTGCTGCAATGGTGTTTTGTTCCACACTTGCTCTACTGAAGTGGTGGAGTGTTGATGTTGCTGCTATGAAGTGTAAAGTGTTTGGAGATTGAAGAGATGGTGAAGAAGTTGCTTAGAGCTTGTGGAGAGATTGTGAAGCTTGTGAATGAAGTCACTTAGAAGATCAAATGCATATGGAAGGAGTGAATTTGAAAGGGAGATTAAGAAAATGGCCATATTCGGGACGATCGGCCTAGGAGGGCGTTACAAATCGACCCCCAATGGGAAGTGTAACGCCTCTGCAAGCTCCAGATGCGGGAATTTGTCAGAGACGTAAGGGCGCTGCGCGGACGTCTGCGCTCCGCGCAGGCGTCCTCGATAGGAACGCCTCCACCGACGCTCAAAACAGGCGCCAAGTGGAATGCAAGCAGCGGACTTAGGTGGAATTAAGCCTCCGAACTTGGTTTTCTAAGGTGGATAAAGGAAAAAAAGGGAATTTCACATGGGATGCAAATTCACTCTTATACACATAGAATGATAGATTGGGTGAAGGCATTGGTGGTAGAAGCAAGAGATATATAGATGTTCAATTGCAACCATCACACTTCACTTGCTTTGTTAAGGACTTCCTTGAGGAAGAAATTCCTCAAGCTCACAAATATTAATTATTTCAACTACTTCATTTTGTTAGAGAAGATAGTAGAAGTGCAAGAGCCCCTACAATCAATGGTAGTTAATTCAGAGTGGGGTAGATGCCTAGAGACAAGTACACCTGAAGGAAGAAATGTGAAACAAAAAATCTTTGATGATGATTGGTGGTCCAAAATGAGGTAAGAAATGACTAGTTTTATTATTAAATTTTTTAAATGTTAATTTATTAATGTTTCTACTCATAAATTATTTTTATTCTTTGTAATAGCATTCACTTTGTCAGTTGGGTCTTAAATTCATAATCTTTTTAAATTTCAATTTTGTAACTTGTTCACACTTGCAAATATGTTTGCTTCTTAATTGAACATATTGTGCAAGTCATAAGACATGCTAATACAGACTCTCTTCACATTGGAGAAATTTATGAGACCTTTGATAGCATACTTGAGCAAATAAAGCAAGCCATTTATAGTAGGGATCCTACTTTGGGATTTTTCAAGGAGCATATTAGGCCCATTATGATACAACGGTGGAACACTATGAACACCCCACTTCATATGGCAGCCTAAGCTCTAAATCCCAAATGATATGAAGCTAGGTCTAAAAGGGTGCCTCCATCTCATGATAAAGAAGTGAAAGAAAGGCTCATTAAGGCCCTTCGAAAAATGTATACTGATGAGAAATCTTGTTTACTTCACACACAATGGCTTATCTTTGTCAATCTCCATGGTCCAAGCTTCAACAAACCAAAGGCAAGGATGGATAGAGCTACATTAACTCAAACCAACTCTATTGGATGGTGAATGTGGCATGGCAAGGATGCACTAGAGTTGAGAGTACTTGTCACTCACCTTCTTTCACAGGTTGTCAATTCCTTTGCTACATAGAGGAATCAGTCCATGTATAGCTTTATTCATCCAATCAATCAAGAGGAACAACTGTACCTCTAGATGATCAAAGAAGTTTGTGGCTATACATAGTGTTTTGCAACTACAAGATCCACAGACCCCTAAGCATCACCAAACTCCAACCTCACGTTGAGATGTTGATCTCGAAGATGCTATATAGATTGATGAGGAGGAGGCACAAGAGGGATTGGTTGTGGTTCCATTGCATGAGGCAGCCCCTCATAGTGGCAATGACTCGGACTTGGACTCCAATTTTGATGAAAACCTACCAAAGACAGATGCTGATTGGGGACAACTAAATATTTTCTATGTTTTTATCATTTTGTAGTTGAAACTTGCAGCCTTTGGGCATGTTGTTGTAATTCTTATATAATATATCTACACGTTAATAGTGAAAACATTAAAATTTAATTAATTTGTTTGTCAATTCTAATGTGAAATCTCAAATCAAGTCCAATGTTATGTATTAAGGTTCTATAATGTCTATGATGTATGCTTTATCATTGATCATATGAATATTTGAAATTTCCTTATATTTTAAAATTTTCTTTGTTTTTTTAATAGCCATCCCTTGCCATCCCCTAAATAATTAAAAAAAAAAAAACTGTACTAGAAACATGTCTCCTGACTCCTCATCCCCTCTCATCCTCATCCCAGAAACTTGGGGGAGCATAGTTATTTTTGGAAAATATTGTGGAAAAAGTTGCAGTCCAGCTCAGTTTAACACTCTCAAACAGACGGGCAAAATGAAGTTGTGAGCAACTTATTGGGAAATTTACTAAGGTGTCTAGCAGGGGACAAACTAAAGCAGTGGAATCTAGGGTTGCCTCAAGCTGAACTGTCTACAACAATTCTGTGAACAAAAGGGGCAGGTTATGCTCCATTTTATTGTGTACAGAAAGGGCCAAGCGAGTTACGGATCTTGTTATTTGCTATCTGAAAAAAGAAAGAGGCCTTTGCTGAACAGAGACAACAACTTCATTGGACAGTTGAAGAACGATTTAAAAGGAGTAGCAAAAATATAAAATAGATGCATATGCAACAAGGACGTCAAGATATTCAAAAAAGAGTATTGGGTTATGGTGCATTTAAGGAAAGTACAATTTCCTGAGGGGGAATATAAAAGTTGAATTATAAAAAGATTGGACCTTGTGCGATTTCGAAAAAACCAATGTATCCATACAAAATTTAATTACCAGATGGACCGGACATTTCACGATACTTTAATATTTGTAATTTATTTCTATTTGAAATGACAGCGTATACGAACAAGAAGATGAAGCAAGTGAATGGCAGCAGCAGAAAGAGCACACCCATGGAAATTGAGAAAGTCTTAAACATAAAGTGCTTCGCCTTAAAAAACATTCTCTCAAACAATATTTGATTAAATGGAAAAGAACATCTGCAGAGGAAAGTGCATGAATTTGAGAACGTGAATATCAAAAAAATATTGACCTAAACAATCGCTCTCAACTTTTCCAACCCACGAAGGATGATGCTGGGGTGTAGGACCTTCGATAATAAATTTAGAAAATAATTAATGGCCTATGGAGAATTTTTTAACTTCAGGGTCAATCTGAATAGAAGGGCGGATCGAAATTTAAGGCAGACTTTGTCCAAGGTTTCAAATCTGATTTATCTTTATTAGTGTCCACATAAAGAGTGTAGATGATATGATAAGAAAATATATGTGGGTGTTATGGGTTTCTGTGTTAATGAATGAATAAGGAAGCTTAGGAGCAGTAATAGGTAGAAAAAGACAAATACAATTTTTTAGGAAGGTTGGGAGCTATGATAGGAAATTCTATCCTGTCTGTTTATATGTAAAATTTGTATAAAAGAAAACTATGCAATGAGTTCTCTAACAGGAACCTCGCTGTTCGAGATTATCTTTTGATTTCTTTGTGGGTATTCTCTCAATTTGGTTCCTCCCTAATTCCATTTGATTTCAGTATTTTCTTTTAGTTTTTGCAAGTGCTTTTTATGTAGATTATAAAGGTTTACAAAATTGTCACCCCATCACAGGGCCATTAAAAATCAAAAAGCTTTTGCAATGGGCCAGCACTAATGCATCTCTGTCAGTAATATATTCCAAACTGTGGTAGATCGAGGTCAGTTTAAACCACATTTAAGTATGTTGATAGTGAGCCATGTAACTGGTGTCCAAGTCTCCAAACAATTCTGATGAATGCCGGCCACACGCTATTCGTTCAGAAAATATTTAACAGTTTTAAGTGATAAAGACGCACAGTTTTGGGACCTTCCATGATGAATCAATGGGCCGGTCTGAAGCAATTTTTTTTTTTTTGTTTATCTTCTGAATTTTATCTTACAGTCTTATTTCAACAAATTTAACTGGAAAATGATTTACAATGCAACATTTGAATTCAAATATGTTGAAAATAAATGCTATTGAAGACAATTCTTAGATATATATTTTTTTAAATCCGAGAGTTTTTGGCAGAGTTTTGAACCCAAACCAAGTCAAAGATCAGCTTGCCTAGTACTGACCGAAAACTTAACTCTAGAAATTCTAATAAAACGAAACTTACCCCGCTGGCAATGATGACTCCAGCCACAACAGGCACAAGCGTGGCATAAGTAACCCACGCCTCTCGTTTAAAGGATATCAAATAAGCAAACAGCGCTGTAAAAAACGGTGTGGTTGCTCCCACTGCCTGATTAAACGAAACCGGCAAATACCTCAGCGAAATATTCCCGCCCACCACGGACATCGAAAAAATCACACTCAGCGCCGCAATTTTCATAAACTGAAGCCGCGATTGAATTGTCTGCATCGGCGCCATCTTTAACCACACAATTCCAATATAACTCAGCAATGCACAGGCCGTCATGTGGCACATTGTCAAAAATATGGGGTATTTGAAGCCATAGTTGCTCAGAAGATATTTATTTAGGAGTAAAACCCCTATGTTGGAAGAATACCAGAATATTACTAATGCTATGGTGAAAATCGTGCCTTTTGTGAATGCAAGCTTAGATTCCATTGTGAAAATCTCAAAGCAGCTTTAACTGGAGAGTCTGCTGAGTGGCTGTAAATTGAATTGCAAATGTGGTATGAGGAGAGTCGAACCTTGGACCTCCTGTTGTACGTTTTCCGGTCGCAGTAACATAACGTTCAGATCGGGTAGCTTTAGAAAGTACTGCATAATGACTGTACGGATTGACAAGCAAACAGTTGAAGTTGATTATCTTTCTTTTTCTCGTTGGATTTGCAGGTTTAATTGTCAGCTTCTTTTGAAAATGGTGTCGTTGCCTCAGAGGAAGACAACAGAATCTCACAAAATGAATTTTTAAAAACTTTTGGTACACATTTTGAAGACTTTTAGTGACATTTTGAAGACTTTCTAAAATAATTTGACGACTTCTAAAGACAATTTTGGAAAACTTTAGATGAAATGATTTTGTTTAGAAATTCAATAGAATTAATCGCATTTTGTTTTCACAGTCCATGATAGTTCACTTCAAGATTTCTGGATAAACTGTGTGCATATTTTTACATCAACGTTTCGGATCATACTCCATGATCCATCATCAGGATGAAAGGCAGAAAGAGAGAGAAGTGAAAGATGAGATAGCAGACTTGGATAGAAATAGGAGAGAGGTGAGAGGGTTGGGAAGCCCAAAACCCAAAAAAACCAATAAGTATAAAAATCTAAGGATAAAAGGAAAAGAAAAAGAAATCCCTGCCAAGAACAAAGAAAGAAGTAAGATAAAAAGAGACAATAAATAAAACAATGATAACACTAAATAAAACAATCATAGGAGAGGCAACAAAAGAAGAGAATTAATAAATTAGATAAAAAAAGATAAAAGCAATGACCACCTACAGGGGAAAAAACAATAGAAGAGACACAAAAAAATAAGAGAATGAAGAGAACTGAATAAAAGACAATATTAAAAACAAAAAAATTAAACAAAAGTGAGAAATAAAGAAGCAAAAAGTAAGTGGTCATTGCTTTTATCTTTTTTTATCTAATTTATTAATTCTCTTCTTTTGTTGGCCTCTCCTATGATTGTTTTATTTAGTGTTATCATTGTTTTATTTATTGTCTCTTTTTATCTTACTTCTTTCTTTGTTCTTGGTAGGGATTTCTTTTTCTTTTCCTTTTATCCTTAGATTTTTATACTTATTGGTTTTTTGGGTTTTGGGCTTCCCAACCCTCTCACCTCTCTCCTATTTCTATCCAAGTCTGCTATCTCATCTTTCACTTCTCTCTCTTTCTGCCTTTCATCCTGATGATGGATCATGGAGTATGATCCGAAACGTTGATGTAAAAATATGCACACAGTTTATCCAGAAATCTTGAAGTGAATTCAATAGAATGTTTTATTGAAACATAGGCCCAAGGGTAATAAGTAGAGCATCAAATATGAATACTTCCCCTTTTCAAATCTTTTGCCACAACCTTAAATTGAAGAATCTCACAAAATGAATATTTAAAAACTTTTGGTGACGATTTGAAGACTTTCTAAAACAATTTGAAGACTTCTAAAGATACCTAATTTTGGAAAACTTTAGATGAAATGATTATGTTTAGAAATTTAATAGAATGTTCTATGTCAATAAGTAGAGCATCAAATATGAATACTTCTCTTTTTCAAATCTTTTGTCACAATCTTAAATTGAAGAATCTCACAAAATGAATTTTTAAAAACTTTTGGTGATAATTTGAAGACTTTCTAAAATAATTTGAAGACTTCTAAAGACAATTTTGAAAAACTCCAGATGAAATGATTTTGATTAGAAATTCAATAGAATGTTCTATTGAAACATTGCCCCACGGATCAATAACTAGAGCATCAAATATGAATACTTCCCCTTTTCAAATCTTTTGCCACAATCTTAAATTGATGAATCTCACAAAATGAATTTTTAAAAACTTTTGGCAACAATTTAAAGACTTTCTAAAACAATTTGAAGACTTCTAAAGACAATTTTGAAAAACTTTAGATGAAATGATTTTGTTTAGAAATTCAATAGAATGTTCTATTGAAACATAGGCCCAAGGGCCAATAAGTAGAGCATCAAATCTGAACACTTCCCCTTTTCAAATCTTTTGCCACAACCTTAAATTGAAGAATCTCACAAAATGAATTTTTAAAAACTTTCGGTGACAATTGGAAGACTTTTTAAAACAATTTGAAGACTTCTAAAGACAATTTTGGAAAACTTCAAATGAAATGATTTTGTTTAGAAATTCAATAGAATGTTCTATTGAAACATAGGCCCAAAGGTCAATAAGCAGAGCATCAAATATGAATACTTCTCATTTTCAAACCTTTTGCCACAACCTTAAATTTCCAAAGTTTATCATTCATTCATTCATATATTTTATTTTTATATCAAGAAGGGAGAGGAACAAGAGCTTTATTTTAAGCTATTACATATTTTTAAAGTTTTGTTGTTCATCTTAACAATAGCTAGTAAAGTGCAACTCAATGTAAAAAAAAATCTACACAATTCAATTCAAAAATATGTTCATTTTTTGAAATTTTGTCAAGGAAGAAAAAGTTTTAAGGGTTGAGAGGCTCAAAAGTGTATTCCTAGTACTTTTCATCATTTGTTTTGAAATCATTTTGATTGTTTATTCCAAATGCAATAAACTAGTATTTAAGTGGCATATTTACATGTATGAGTTGGTGTACAACCTCTACCTTGCTTTATTCTAAGTTCTCATTCCTTGGTAGTGTGAACCCATCCTCTGCATTCATTTTTTAATGTCTTAGGTCAAACCTACTAATGTAGTACTAAACATAATTTAGAAGCATAGTTCCAATTTTGAACCTCAAACTTCCAATTTCAAATTTAATGATAAGCCCAAGCCAACTTACTTCCAACTAGTTTGTGCCCTTCAATTCAATCACAAAATATTCAAATTGTGGTGCTACGGTGTTGCATAAAAAAACAAACCTGTATTCATTTAGGACACACACATCATCCAAGATCCATCAACTAGATCTATTGTTGAGTAGAGAGCACTCACATTTTTTACTAGAGAATTAGTCAAGGAGCATTTACATCAACATCTAAGATTGTTATGAAAACATAGGCATCTGCATTTTTGTTTAATGTGTCTTCCACTTTATTCAAATTTATCAATCAAATCCAAGGATTTGACTAAGACAAAATGACGAGAGCAAGTCACCTCCCTCACATGGTATAGTAAGCTCTAATTGTGTCTCTAGGCACCACCAAATCCATATAACATGTAGTTAAATACTTTTCAAGAGATAAAAATGCAAAGATCAGTAAAAATATTAATAGCGTGAATATTGTGTCAAAGGTGTAGGACTGAACTAGGATAGAGTGTGGGTCATCTCTCAATTCAACAAATCTTTGTTGTCTTAGATATGATAGTAGTAACTAGAATTTGAGAATTTGTTGTTTAGTTGATAATTGAACTCCACATCACCCAAAAATCACTTGCAAGCAATTATTCTATCACAAAAGAAAGATCAAAGCAATTGATTTGTTATGCAACCAAAAGAAAAAAGATTGAATCTACAAGAGTAATTGATTTGTTATGTGTTAACCTAAATGGTTCTAAATTAATGATTACAATGAATGTGTAAGCTTTATAAAAGCATGCAAAAGCAAACCCTAGATGAGGATTTGACTAGATAGTAACAAGTGTTATAATCTCATGCAATGAGATAACTTATCCTATATTTAGTTCAAACTAATAATAAAAAAGCACTCCTAAGTTTAGCTTAAGTGAACTAAAGCAATAAGGGACTTAATAATTAATTATTGAATAATTAATTATCAAGTGATTATCCTAATTACTCCAACACCCCCCCTTAAGACCAACTTAGGGAGAAGCTAAAAAACCTTGATGTAGAATGCAACAATGGATATATGGATGGGTCTCAGATACAATTCCTGATGAGGTGCCCATGTACAAATAAATGAAATCTCTTATAACTAGAAAAAATGAGAAAACCACATGGGAAAAACTCCTCTCTAAAAGAGAGAAAAAGAAATGACTGTACTAGTGAAAGAAGAATAGAGGGAGGACTCAATGTGACCCCCCAAGGGCTGCTTCTACCAAGAAAGTACAATAGATGTTCCACCAATAGGAAAGAGAAAAAGAGGATATGAATCCCCTCATAAAGAAAGAGCTCTTGTGCCAATGATGAATTCCTGAAGACAAAATATGATCCACTATCTGCAAACAACATTTCTCCCCTTAGGAAGAAATAGATCCATTGGTGACTGGAGAAGCCAATCCAACAAGATGGGTGAATTAGGAATCCAAATCCAAATCATGTGTGCCTCTAAAAACTGTTCATGTATCCACATGTCGAAAATCAATGATGCCAATCCAAGATCCTGTGAAGATTGATATAGAACAAGCTACAAAGATGATGAAGATGGTGGGCCAACAACGTTGATGTGGTTGTCAACAAAGAGGAGATGAATGTCCTTAAAGTAATCCTCTAGATCTACGATATGAGACTCTACAAACAAGGATGATATATCTAGAAGATATGAATCCCAAGTAGCTATATCTAGAAGAAGATGGATGTCTGACTGCACTGAACCAATAGGGGCCAAAGATGTGGAAATGTCAAACTAATCAGGAATAATAGGAGATGATGATGATGAATTCTCCATCTAAAGAATGGGAACATGAAGACAAGTCTTTGAACCATCAGAACATGCAAGACCTGTGATATACTCAATCTCCTCTAAAGTATCATCATCAAAGGGTATAGAATCTGCATCTACAAGAGGGATGAGATAATTTGTAGTAGGATCCTCTTGGTGTGGAGAGATATGAGGGTCTCCACGAATCTCCCAAAGATGTGTCCAAAGTGTGTAGAGAAATTCAATGTCCAATGCAACACACATAGTGTCAAGATCAACACTAGAATATATAACCCCTATAATGTGATCTCTGATGATGCCCCATGCTAATAAACTCCCTAGTGTGTCTGGTGTAGGTATGAGCCCATATAGATAAGGTAAAACATCAAGCCACCTGAGTTGTGTCAGGATGTCATTTCGTCAAGACTCATAGTTATCCTTATCTAAGTTGATCACAAAAGGATGAACAGAAAAATCATGATACTCACTCAAATGAAAAAATTAGAGACTAAAAACCTTAGTACTGATAAAGTAGATCAAATGATGTCATATCACGCAAATCGATCCTTTCTAGGTGCCAAGACATCCAAGTAATTATGTAGAATGTGAAATCACAAAATATTGAATAAAATATACCCATGGAAAATTTTATAAAAAGTGCAAGAATAGAGCTAAAGAGCTCTGAAATACCTTTCCAACACCACTTGAATCACGAAAATCAGAGATACAAGCAAAAATTTATTAGCTTAGAAGTGCAAAATGAAGATCTGACTTTGAATAAGAATAACAAGAGCTAGCGACAAAACCTGTTAATGAGACCTATACCACTGGAAAGTACTCAGAACCATCTTTTCAATGATATCGGGTTTGCCCAATTTCAACATAGTATGCCCTTGAGTTATGCCATAAAGAAAAAAATAGTTGCTTTAGGGAAAATAGGAACTAGGAGGGGGGCAAAGATTTGTTTGTACAATGCATGACATCAGCGAATATTCTCAAGAATATTCCTTTTTGATGAAAAAAATCCTGTAGCCTGTAGAATTGCCAATTGCCAAGATATGCTTTGGAATCCCAAAATATTTTGTTTGTTTGTTGTGTGCAAAATATTCTATGGAATCTAAAAAGATTATGTCGTTGGAACTTATCGTTGGTTGTTGTCGTTGGTTTCTTTAGGGCTTGAATTTTTTTTAATGCCACCGATTTTATGATTTTTCTGGCTGTAAAAAGTCGTTGGTTGGCTTTACCACGGGCCTGCCCTGTACGGTGAGTTGTGCAGGTCACCGACAAGGTGGTACCTTGTACTAACCACGGGTTTTTTAAACCCTTTTTTTCCTTTTTTATTGCTTTATTTGATAAAAGCTTTTTTTTTTTTAAGATTTTTCATGCTTTTTACATTTTTTTTATTGATTTTTAAAAAAAACCTGGAAAATTTTACAATTTACTAAAAAAACAATTTAAAACCCTGTGTACCTATGTGGAATTTTTTGCATACAAGGGTACAGATCTATATGACGGTCGTACATAATCCACCTTAGGTCTCGTGCCCCTAAAAAAAAATTATTTTTTTGCAACTACACCAAATTCAACGAAACGATAGGTGATCTTAGGGTTTTCAACCATTCCAAATGCAACAATGTTGTTTGTTTGCCCTAGGATGAGCTAATTTTTCCCTCGAGGCCGAATCTCTCAAAATTTGGATAGGAGGCTACAAATCTAGAGCTTTGATACCATGTTGAAGTTGATGATTGAACTCCACAACACCCAGAAATCACTTGCGAGCAATTATCCTATCACAAAAGAAAGATAAAAGCAACTAATTTTCTATGCAACCAACAAAGAAAAGATTGAATCCAAAAGAGCAACTAATTTGTTATGTATTAGCCTAAATGGTTATGAATTAATGATTACAATGAATGTGCAAGCTTTATAAAAGCATGCAAAAGCAAACCCTAGACGAGGATTTGATTAGATTGTGACAAGTGTTTCAATCTCATGCAATGAGACAACTTGTCTTATATTTAGTTCAAACTAATAATAAGAAAGCACTCCTAAGTTTAGCTTAAGTGAATTGAGTAATAAGGGACTTAATAATTAATTATCAAGTGATTATCCCAATTACTCCAACAAAATTGAGTACAATTTATAGTAAGGCATCATCGTGTCACATCCAAAGCTAAGTGCTTACACCTTTGTCAATTTTGAAAAGCATGTTTTGTATATTATATCTAACTCAATTCTCGATTCTAGAGTAATATGATTATTAATGCTTGTTTGCATTAACTTGTCCAAGATCTCCATAAAAGAAACCACCAACCCTTTTATTTATTTTCATTTTAGTGAACTCCGTTGATCTTGCACCCCTAGGGTTTGTCATTTAGAGTTTGATTTTCTTATTTATTTTTTATATATGCTCCTCTATTTCAATATGGGAATGTGAAAACTCTCAATAATATTTTGTACATTTCAATATTTGCAAGAAACTTAATTTTGTATCCAAGTTGAACGATTAAAGAGTGCATGTGATATTTCATAAGTCTAGTTGTAGGTTGGTGAGAAAAAATATAGTGGTAGCTAGAGGCTCACAATGTGGGAATTTATTTAGGCTTGATGCATTCATATTTTATCACTTTGCCAATGTAATTTGAAAATTTAAAAAGTATGTCTATCATGCCACCAACATTTGATTATATTGGTGAAAAAGTTTGTTGGGCCCTTGTTAATTAAAATATGGTTGATGGTTTTATGTTTATTTTAATGAGCACATTGAGTTATGTGATTTTTTTGTGCTTGACAAGTTCATAATAAAGCATATTTTCCCTCTAAAATTTATAAGTTAAGAGATTAGTAGAAATCAGTAATTTAAATGTACTTGGTCTAATAGATGTGGATTCTATGGGTAAATCTTAGTATTATGTAACTTTTGTTGATGATTGTTCTAGATACACCTAGATTTATTTTCTTTGTTCTAAATCTAAAGTTTTTTGTGAGTTTAAAGAAATCAAGGCACTTCTAGAAAAGTAGGAAAATAAAAAAACAAAGGTGTTGAGATTTGACAATGGTAGTGAACATTATTCTAGGTAATTTAAAGATATTTGTAAGCATGCATGTATTGTTCAAAGAAGACAACCCCTACATATTAGAGAAAAATGGGTTGGAGAGAGTGAACAAAATGTCAATATAAAGAGCCAAAATTATGTTAATTGATACATAGTTGGATTGGTGCTTTGGGGAAGAGATTGTGTATACTGATTATTACTTGTTTAACCGATCTCCTTATTTGAATCTTGTTGAAAAACTATTTATAAAGTGTGGATAGGTAAGAAACCTTATATTTCACATTTAAGGGTATTTGGTTGTGAGGCTTTTATTCATGTGTTTGAAAAAGTGGTCTAAATTAGATCCAAAATACAAAAATACACCTTTCCAGGTTAGGATGACAATGTAAAAGGTTATAAGCTTTCAAATCTATTTATCCATTAAATGATTTATTCTAGAGATATGATTGTTATGGATTTTAGACCTTTTTTGGTCTTTTATAGCCAAAGGAAAATAGTCCATTTTGAGACTAAAATTAAGCAATAGGAAGATGCATATGTTAAAAAGAACATAATGTTGGATTAGAGAATGGGGAGAAAGAAGAGGAGTCAAGTGAAAATTTTGGTAGGATGAGCATGTAGATGAATAGGAAGTTTCCCTTACTCCACCATTAATATAATCCATGAGACAATAGAATCCACTTGATAGGTGTAGCCCACTAGATTTTCATTGTGTATCTGATATGTTATTTATTGATGATGAACTAAGATCTTTCAAGGAGGCTCTCTCTTTAGAAAAAATAAGTCTTGGATGTGGAAGGAGACGATGGCCTTAAATAGATATTAATAAGAATGGGATATAGATCAAGGATTTGAGCCTAAGTTTCTTGAGATTTGTATTTATATCCCAATATTGGAGAAAAGAGGAAGATTAAGGGTTTATGCAGTAATTTATAAAAGGTTGTTGTAGGATAGAATAGTTAAAGTTAAATCATTCTACAGATACACTCATACATCACACAATATGACTCATTAGACATCCATTATATCAACTTTTGGTATATCATACTCCCATATCTCATCATTTATATGTATCTTTGGTACAAGATTCACTTGTACATTAATCCTCCTTTATATATTTTAGATTCATTTATATCATATATTCCTCTAACTCACATATATTTCTTGTATCTCCTAATTCCTACTTATATCTAAGTATGATAATGTATATAAGATTGTGTCTCTTACAATTGACATGTCTTTTGGATGATCCAGTAGTTGACTAAGTGTGTTACATTCCCTTTTATGGTGGATTTATCTTATTGTAAAGTCAAATTTATCCTACCAACAAATGTGACATGTGATCTTATAAGTTTTCTCAAGGGAAGAAATCCTATTGGTTGTAAATGGGTGTACAAAAAAAAATCAAAGAAAATGGTCGAGTGGAGAGTACAAGGCCAAAATGGTGGCCAAGGGCTACTCCTAGAGATAAGGAGTTGATTTTGGTGAAAAATTCTCTCCTATTCCCAGCTTATACTCCATTAGATTCATGTGTTATCCATTGTTGCAACTTGTAATTTTGAGAATGAGGAAATGAATGCTAAAATTACTTTCTTGCATTAAGATCTTGAAGAGGAAATTTATATGTGACAACCAAATGGGTTTGAGGTAGAAAGCAAAGAAAAGTCGGTTTGCAAGATAAAATGGTCTTTGTATGGTTTAAAACATTTTCCTTGGATGTGATATCAAAAAGTTGATACATTTTCTCTATAGGTTTTTGTTAGAAGCAAAGAGGATCATTATGTGTATATTAAATGTATTGATGATCAAACTCTGATTATTTTCTTATATGTGGATGAAATTTTATTTATTGGTAACAACTAGGTGAAGAAAAAAAAAGTGAACAAAGGAAATGACATAAAGATTCAAAGCATGCAAATAGAACCTTTTACTTTGTTCACTCATTTCTCCTCTTATTAAGCTAGAAGTAGAATTTCACCCAACACTCTCTTGATGTGCTCCTTTGATGTATTAATGGAATGTGGTTGCTTATAAAATAAATAGTGTGATAGTAGGATTGAGATAATGAATGATCAAATGAGTAACATGAGGATACGATGAAAATAGATTAGATAAAAAATTCAACAACATAAGGCTATGGTGAAAGAACATATCCAAATGGGATGAGAGGCGTCTCATTTATAGAATTTCCAAGAGGGAAATCAAGGACCAAGATAGATTGGTTGATGGATGGATAGGATTGATTAAGGATCATGATTGAGATTAAAGTTGTAGTCATGTGAGTCACAAAAGGATAAGGGTTAGGTTTAGGGTTTGATTATGGCAACACTAGGGAAAAACCTAATGTGAATGGTTGAGATTTGAAGATGTAGTGTGAAATAGATGGATGAGATGCAAAGTTAGTTTGAATTTTGTGGCAAGTGTCCAGGTTCAATGAATCTAGACAAGGTCTTAGTTAGTCATGTGACTCTCAACATTTACTTGAATAATAATAAATTAGCTAATTAATAATTGGAGAAGGGTGATGTGAAAGGATAAATTAATTAAATAAATAATAAAAAAAATAATTAAAGTGGGGAATAAAGATGAAGGATAAATTAATTAAGTCAATAGTGGTATGGTGTGATGGTTAAGTTGTTGTGTTGTTATTCTTACCATCAAGGTTCAAACCCCATTGGGGTGTAATTGTTGATAATTTATATTAGGGATGAGGTCCCCCATTTGTGACCTCACCAGTTCATAGCTCCAAGTCAAAAGCATTTACCCCTCTTATCAAAATAAAAGGATACATTAATTAAATAAATAATAAGTATTTATTTAATTAGAGTGGGGGATAAAGGTGAAGGTTAAATTAATTAAATAAATAATAAATATTTATTTAATTAAAGTGGGAGATAAGGTGAAGGATAAGTTGATTAAATAAATAATAAATATTGATTTAATTAATGGTTAGGATAGGGTTTAAAGTCAAGTGTGGTTAGGTATGGTCAATTTTCAGGTGTCTATGCCAGGTAATGATTAAAGAGATTAAAACTCAACTTTTTGGTGAATTTGACATGAAGGATCTCAGGACAACAAAGTTCATTTTATGGATAAGAATAAGCATGCACCAAGTTTACAGAAAGCTTTCACTTAGTCATAGTAATTACATTGATACCATTTTATGATGGCCTATTATGCATGATACCAAACCAATGAATATTCATTTTCCTACAAGTATTGATCTTTCATTGTACATGTAACCTAAGTCAAATAATTATTTAGATGATATGTGTAATGTACCTTATGCTAGTGTTGTTGGTAGCTTGATGTATACAATGGTTTGTAATAGATTGGATATGACCCAAGTAGTGGGAGTTCTTAGTTGATTTATGTCTAACCCTAGTAGAAAGTAAGGTATTTATATATTTGTAAGGTACTTTTGACTACTGCTTATGTGATCATATCTCTAATTATGTGAGTAATTTATTAGATATATAAGGCTTTGTTGGTGTAGATTCCAGGTTAGTGACTTAAATAGTTAGAGATCCACTAGTGTCTATGTGTTTTCTTTTTTTGGTGATGCATTTATTTGGATGAGTAAGAGATAGCCTATGGTTGTTTTATCTACTACCAAAGTAGAAAACATGGTTTCTACACATGTCTAAAAAGAGGTGGTATGATTATGGAGGCTATCTTTGGGAGTTATTTTTTATTATAGGATAGTTCAAATCGAGTGTGACAAGTAGAGTGTTATCTATTTGACTACTCATCTCATACACCATGCCCATACCAAGTATATTTATTTTTACTAACACTTTATCTGAGATTTTGAAGAATGATAAGGTTATGTTGCATAAGGTTGACACTTGGGAGAATGATACAAATTTACTTACAAAAGTAGTGAGCATTGGCAAGTTATCTTAGTGCAAGGATTCCATCAACATTACCTCTTATACTTGATTTATTTACAGTTTCTTCTTCTGGTACTACAATGCATAATATCAAGTGGGAAAAATTTAGGATAATTTGATATTTAATCGCAATCCTAATGTATAATGTTAAATCTCTAAACATCTTGGATGGATACTTAGATGCCCATGTAGGTAGTTGAGAGATATTCATATTTTATTTATTCTCCCTATTGAATTGAATAGTAGTTGTAGTGGCATTAAGATGGAAGGTGTAACATAATGGTGATGGTTATAAATTAACTTGAGCTCATTTATGGTACTTTCCCATTCCTACATGGTGGGTGGAAAGTGGAGTGTTTTATATTTATTAGGTGGGTCCCATGTGATTCATCTATTCCATTATGGAACACTATTTATATTTTTATTCTTAAAAGATGCTCTCTTGAGTGAGGGTGTGGATTTTTCCATCATACCGTGGTTTTGGTAGTACATTGTTTTGTGAAAACACTTGTGGTTTCCCTCTCCCATTGTCTTTATAGTGTATTGAGATAGAATTAAGGGAGGGATATTTTTTATTGTAATAGACAAAGGTTTTTATGGTCATTCTCATAATCAATTTGAATATTTGAAAATTATGCATTTTTCCAATTGTAATTTGTTCTGAGTCAAACAATGAAGAGAATTTGACATTTTGTGCCATACATTTATCTTTATGAGATTCTTTATTCACCTATATTTGTCTATTGATAAATAATATTTATTAAGGTTTAAAATCATACATTTTATTCTCTTTTGTTACCATAGTATATCATTGTGATATGAATAGCAAGTTTTGTGCAAATTAACTATAAGTAGAGTTATTATCATATGATACTTCACCTTAGGATATAATAATTTATGAGTTTTGTTCTCTCTCTTTACTCCATAGAGTTAGAATGATCCTTTAATAATTATAAGAAGAGTTGACTTCTAAAATCCTAGAGGTTAGTTTACAAGCTAAGTCCCACACTTGTAAAATTTCCCATTATTGTTACAAATCTATATATGGGTGCAAATCTTAAGTACAAAAAAATCAACACCTTCCCTCCAAGTAATGATTATACCATTGTCTCATTTCAAAAATTAGAGGGTTTTTGCTCATTTCATGCCTATCTTTATTTTCCACCTTGAATTGTTTCCATGTCCATGATAATTGTTTTGTGCTCTCTTGGTCCAATATTCTCGTGCACTCGATTTGATTTCCAATGGACTACTACTCCAAATTTAGCACTTGTATAGGTGAAAATGACTATTAATAAAGCCTAATTTTATTTTATTAACTAATTGGACATGAAGGAGAATAACCATTTTTTCAAGTATAATATAACATGTGACTCAAGTAGTGACTTGAATCCTTCACAAATGGTCAATCCTCTTATTTCTCATTTTAAATAATATATCTTCAATAAAATTCCATGATATTATGTTTGAATCTATCATATTTTCATTTTGCAAGTGTTAGATGGATGTCAGTTGATGGTTGATAGAAGTAGTATCCTAAACTTTACATAAATGGAAAGTCCTCTTGTCCATTTTATTGTTCAAATTTTGTGTAAGGTTTCTATGTATTTTGTAGATAAAATATTAAGGTTTCTCTAGCCACCCTCACTCTTGATATTAAGATCTAATTACAATGCTAGCAAGGATATACAAAGAATAGCAACAATCAAACTATTGCTTTGAAATTTAACAACTAGTCACACTAAACCCATAATATTTAATTAAAATTTCACAAGACAAAGGAGAACAAAAAACTAAAACACTACATCTAAACTAACACAAAAAAACTAAAAGATCTAAGTGCAACATAAAGATAAACACCAAACAAAAAGAACCACAAACCACCCTTGGTACTTGCAAGCCACTACTCAAGCATACCAATATCCACAACTTCCTCAACCTAGGGCTCAATTTCATTTATAGCCTTATATCTTTTATTACAATTAAGGAAGGAAATATCACTCTAGAATATATCTCCCTTCATTTTTTTGACTAATAACTCGTGTAGTGAGGAACCAAAAAAAGTGCATAATCATAATCACTTTCAACTTCAAGCCTTCCTTGAAAATGGTGAATGTAAAGGCTAGCTAAAAATATACCAACATCTTCATAAATTGCATGTTCTATCCTAACCTCATTTGTTATCTCTACCAACACAAACACGACACTTGAACATGGTGAGGGGGTCAAAGTAGAGCCTTCCCCTTATAAACTTAAGGGTTAAGATTTTTATATGTTGTACTTGATAACATTTCTTATGTTTTACATGTTTTAAAGTAGGACAACATGAATATATTGTTGTAGATAAGAGCAAGAAAGAAAGGTTAAATTTTCTAAAACCTGACCTCATTTAAAAAAATAATGCTTACAAATTAATGTGACAAACATATCTTGAGGGGGTAAATATGTAAACACCTATAAATGCATGGGACATGTCAAGTTTGATGATGATACAAATTTGAAAATTAAAATTTGACATGTTAAAAATAATGTGACTACAAACACTCCAAATTTACCACCAATTTACCATACTAGCTCTACCATAAATTAATTTTAAAAGTCATTTTTTAATTAATTACCTTTATCATTCATCATTAATTAATTATACCCTAAGGTTGATTAATCAAATTAAATCAATTAGCCTTATTCAGGCCAACTCCTCCAACTTAATTAATTAATTAAGACTAGTTAATCTCTAATTAGTTAATAAATTAAGACTAATTAATCCCTATTACCATTTCCTCAAATATTTAAATCCACATCATCATTAACCCTTATTCATTTAATCCTAGTCATTAAATCTATCTACATGGATTAAAATCTAAACTTGTCATCATCTAACATGTGTCCCCTCTCCTCCCATGCTCCCACATGTATGATAATGCCACCTTATCCCACTCCTTTTCACAAATGTGTGAGTGTGAACTCTTGGAAACATATTTGACTTCCACCTCAACCTTCCCATGCTCCCACATGTGTGACAATGCTAAATTTATCCACACCTTGCTCACACATGTGTGGGAATGCTATCTCGGAGGCATGCTAAGCCTCCACATCACCCCTTGACCTTTTGACTTATCCCCACTCCTTTTCTCACACATGTGTGAGCATATCTCCTACACATGCCATCTTGCTCACACATGTGTGAGCATGCCTAACTATTACACCTCATGTGACACTTGTTGTATGACTACAATTTCAATTTGTGCCCCCATCTTCTTCAAATCCTAGCCCTCCATTAAACTTTGTATCTTGGCCCTTCATTTTCCTCAAGGAAAATCTATAAATTAGAGGCCTCCCCTTCTATTTGATCATCCACCTTGATGCTAATCTTATGTTGTCATTTTCATGTCATCTACTTCCATACTATCAGATTTCCATTTGATCATCTATCCTAATCCTAAATTCATGTTGTTGATTTATTAAGAAACCA